>JALMGJ010000001.1:2175000-3375000 GCA_023362775.1 Charina bottae | reverse complement strand
CATATAGAGAAAGGGAGTTTTCCTCCTTATAAGTAGGGGCTGGGAGCAATTGTTCTCATCTGAACAAGATTGGGAGCAATTATTTCATCCTCCATGTAGAGAGGGACTGGGAGGAGGGTTGAGCTGCCTTCCAAGCAAAGGAAGGAATACCAGAGGTTGGTGTTCAAGGAGGAGAGAAGGGGTTCCAGATTGCCATGTGAGGAATCTGATCCTGGAGATGAACTTAGTTTCCCATCCCTAATTTTCTGGAATGGCCCTATGATGTAAGAGAAAGGCATGAGTACTTAAGAGCAGGCATTTGACCTGGGAGATCACCTAGGCATCTCCTGCTTCAGAAGGCATCATTAACTCACCTCTTCATGGATTTGGGTGAGAGCTCCTTTTCCACTTCTTTTGCAGAAGTGTTATAGGAGTCCACACTGTATTCGCTGTCATCATCATACTCGTGATCTAGCAGTGTTCTTGCCCATGTGCCCATGTCATAAGGTGGAAGCATTCCTCCAAATTCAGAAGGGAGAATTTCAGGATGAATCAACTGGTGCAGGCTGTTGAGGTTGTTTCCATGGAGAAATATCTAGGGAAAAGAGGTATAAAATACATTGTAAAATTATCAGAACCTTTAATGATAAATATGGGTATCTGAAAAGCTGGATAGCTCACAGGTATGGTTAGATAGACTTTACCACAGAAGATTTTCCAAATGTTCCAGAAGATACATACTGTAACATTCAATTGGTTACTTACAGATGGTGCTTTAGGATTATTCATGTTTCTATTTCCAAACAGCATTTGGGATCCAATGAACATGAATCCTGTTCTATAATCTAAAGATCTCTAAGCACATCATTCTCAAAGGACAAGACCAGAGCATGAGGCAAATTATGGGGAACATTCAAGGCTACTTTGTGCTATGACATGTCAGGGTGCCTGATGCTCAAAGGGGAAAATGGTATGCACCTAACTTGTGGCTGCTATCTAGGAACAATTTTTATGCATCCTTAAGATCTTCATGGATTACTTGATGGATTACTACCTTGTATTTGTAAAGAGGCTTGTGCAATGATTCAGAAAAGCCAGGGTCAACCAAGGTCACAATGCAGTCACAAGAAGGGCAGAATGATGAAAACAGTATTGCATTGGCATAATGCAAGCTCCACCCCATTTGCGGTACATCATGAAATTGCATGCATATCCAACAGGGGCAGAGCTTGAGGCCCAATGGTGCAATGCACCTCTCCTCATTTTGATCTGAGGCCTTCAGCTGCCCATAATCCAAAGGATAATGAAAAGACAAAAAAGATCCCAAAATATGACTTTTTATGCTATATTAATTATTCAAAGATTTTGACTAGGTAGACCACAACAAATTGTCGATAGCCTTTAAAAGCAAGTGTATGCCAGGCCACCCTCTCTGCCTATTGAAGAATGTGTATAATGATGAGGAAGTAACAGTTAGAATGGAATACAGAGCAACAATTGAAAAAGAGGCTGATGGAAGACAAGGTGGCTAGGATCAGGGGTATCCAACCTTTTTGGCACCAGGGACCGGTCGTGGAAGACAATTTTTCCACGGACTGGGGGGGGGCAGGGTTTGCAGGCGGGAGCCAACCGTGCAGACCAGGGGGCGGGGTTTGCAGGCGGGAGCCAATCGTGTGGACGGGGGGGGGGTTTGCAGGTGGGAGCCAATCGCGCGGACGGGGGCGGGGTTTACAGGCGGGAGCCAATTGCGCAGACCGCCACTGCTCACCTGCTGTGCGGCCCACTTCCTAACAGGTTGAGGCCCACAGGTTGGGGACCCCTGGGCTAGATAATATCACTGATGACAGAAGCAGCAGCTTACAAGAATTCAAAGAAGTTACTGACAAGACAGTCCTGGTAGAATGTTGTCCGTTGGGTCACAAAGAGAAGCAATTGAAAAATTGAAGAACTTAACAACTGTCTTCAGCTTCTATAGCAGAATTTGGTATTATTCCTCCAAAGAGCAAGCCTATTAAATTCTCCATTTCAGGTTGCTTTTGAAATTTGGCTGCAGCTGAAAAAAAGACACCTCAGGACTGTAGTGAGCGGCATGGTTTTTGGGAGACTGTATGCATGTCTCTCTGTGTGTGGGTTTAATGGTGTTTTAATAAATGGGACTGGCTTGTGTTGTTCAAGAAACAAGGAGTTGAAAATCCATTTCTTTTATCCTTTGCTGTGTTCTAAAATGTGTTAGTATTAATCTTTTACCTGCCATATGTGTGTAATTAAAAAAAAGTGACAAAACAAGACATTGGAAACATGTATTTGTTCTTTAGTTTTCAAGGCTATCAGTCCTTTCAGAAAATTATAAAATATGATGGAAACAAAGAAGAATAAGATTACCCTCTTCCTTGTCTTTTCCTTTAAAAATGGACGTATCACTGTATAAAGGGCATGAATGTACCATGGCTGATTGACAAAATGAATTCCTCCAAATCGAGCTGGAAAACTATCCTAGAAGGGAACATAAAACAAATAGTTAGTAGATATTTTATCTTATTTGCAACTTTCTCTATATCGTTAGCAGTGCTGTGAATATAGCATCACACAAATTCACCCTCACAATAACCTTGTAGCCAGGTTTCACTAAAAGATTGTGATATGCACCATTACGGATGAGCTCTATGTTTAAGATCTTCTTAAGGCTAGAGACTTTCTTTTGCAAGCTTATTAAACAAAAGGAATAATTGTAGACTTCTATTCCAGGATAGTAATACTGTATCCCAGCTATAAATTTAGGACCAGACTTCTAATAAAGAGAGAGGAGGTTTTCTGCCAAGCAACAATGCACATATTTCAAGTCAACATTATTCGCCATCATATCATCTTTCCATTCTATATATCCAAATTTACTTGCATTTCTCTTTATTTGAAAGGATGATTATGCTTCCGCATACAGTATGTTCTTAGGCATCTTAGCAATCATTGATCAAAAACTGGCGGGAAGGAGAGGATTTAAATGTTTTAATAAATTAACACAGTAGCTTGATTATTCCATGTTAAATTATTTATGCATATAACTGTTGGGTATCAGATGAATAACAGAAATGTGAAAACTGCATGCTTATTTATTATTTTATCAACATTATGTTTATAGCTCTTCTTTCCTACCAGAATACAAGATGGTTTGGAAATGGTTCTATCCCATTTTATCATAGAATGTATGAGTTGGAAGGGATCTTAAGGATCACCAAGTCCAATCTCCCTGCTCAGTGCAGAAATCCACTAAGCCCTCCCCAAATAGTATCTCTCTAGTATTTAGCTGAACACCTCCAATGAGGTTCTACATAGTGTGTTCCACTGCTGAACAGCTCTTAGTGTCAAGAAATTAATCCAAACATTTGGCCTGAACTTCCTTCCTTTTCATTTCAATCCTCCAATCTTTATTTTGCTCTCAATTTCAACAGAGAACAGAGCTGCCCTTTCTTGCATGTAGCAACCTTTTAGGTATTTGAAAACTGCTACCGTATCTT
This sequence comes from Charina bottae, assembly GCA_023362775.1. Lineage (NCBI taxonomy): Eukaryota > Metazoa > Chordata > Lepidosauria > Squamata > Charinaidae > Charina > Charina bottae. The sequence goes on along the minus strand of JALMGJ010000001.1, from coordinate 3,371,509 downwards.
CCCTTAGTCTTCTGTTTTGAAGCTAAACATCCACAGCTTTTTAAAACATTCAATTGACAGCTTGATATCCAGCCCCTTCACATGGAGGTAACTCTCCTTTGAACCAACTTCTTTTTTTATTTTTTATTTTATAAACATATTTATATCCCGCCCATCTCCCCCGCAAGGAGGGACCCTGGGCAGTTCACAACACAAGTTTAAAATCAATTCTTCATGTCTCTTAAATAAATATGGTACCAAGAACTGGACACAGTACTCCACGTGCAGATGCATCAGTAGAGTGCAATGGACCTATCACTTCCTGTGATCTGGACTTAGTTCACTGGCCTTTTTAGCTGCTGCATGACATTACCTGTCCAACTTCAGTTGGTTGTCTGCTAGTGTGCCTAGATCCTTTTCACATGCAGTACCACCACTGCACCAATGTACTTTTGCACCTGATTCTTCACACTTGTCACAGATGAACAACACCAACTGTTGGAGATGGCCCAATGTTCAAGGCTAGCAAAGTAATTTGAATTGTGACTTGTTGCTCCAAGGTATTAGCTAATCCCATATCTTAGTGTTCTCTGAAAATCTAAGAAACATTCCATCCTTTAGGTCAATTATGTTGAATAGCAATGGGTTGAAGATGGCACCTTGGAGTAATCCCACTTTCCTTCCTTCAAGGATGATGCAGAACGATCTAAGAGTAGTTTTGGTGCATGAGGCTTCAACCAGTTCCAAATCCACTAGATTGCAGTACTGTTTAGTCTGCATTTATATATCTTGTTCACAAGAATACCATGACAAACTTTGTCAAATGCTTTATTTAGTACAAAGTAACCTATATCTACAAAATTCCATTGGTCTACCAAACTAATCACTATGTCATTAGAAAAAAAGATAAGTTTAGTCAGACATGACTTGTTTTTTATAAACACACTCTGGCTTCTGATAATCAGCACTCTTTTGTAAGTGTCATAGACATGCTGCTGACATGCTATTTGACAAGCGCCATGCTCAGGACAGATGTTAAATTAACTTGTGTATAGTTTCCAAGATCCTCTCTTCTCCTCTTTTTTGACTATTGGGACTATGTCTGCGAGGGGATTCTTTGGATTGATCAGACAAGACGTAGCCTGCCAGGACCTTCTTGTCAATGAGGTCAATTATTTTCTTTATTCATAACATTGAATAAAGATAGACAAGGTTTAGTTTCTCTTTTGGACATGCAAGACTAACTATGGCAAGTAGCATTCAGCTAAAGCATACCATGGATTCCTCTCCCCCCCCCCCCTTCTGTCTTCAGAAAAAAGTGGAATGCAGCAAACTGATTTGTGGTCTATTTCCTTTACCATTCCAACTGTCTCCTGCCTTCAGCAATAACACTTCTTCAACTGCAGGGTTCTCAACTTTAGCAACTTTAAGATGAGTGGACTTCAACTCCCAGAATTCCCCAGCCAGCCATGCAGGCTGGGGAATTCTGGGAGTTGGAGTCCACACATCTTAAAGTTGTCAAGGTTGAGAAACACTGTTCTACTGTCTATCTTAAGATACAGTATCTTAAGATATTGTTAACTGTGTAGTCATTACTAAATTCCACAATAAGCTAATCAACTCTAAAACATAGTGGCAACCTCTCTAGGCTAGCAAGGTCCTTCTCTTCTCCCTCTCTGGGCATCTGCACTGGGTAGACTGATCTATGCCACATCATCTTCCTCCCAGCATAGCAACCTCTATGCCAACTCATCTTTGGTAATCTTGAATAACCCAGAAACCTGCATCTCTTTCACAGTCTGAAACTGCCTAATTCTATTCTTTTCCCATTAGCCACTTTTTTCTCTTGTGCTTCTTTTTTTGAGTCCAAAAACAACTCTCTCCCTATCAACTACTTAGTCCATTTCAACTTCTCCTTCTCACATGAAACTTATTTCCCCCCCCCCAGCTAATTTCTAGGCTCAGGTTATCAGCTGCAATTACACTCTATATGTCTGGGACATCATGTGACAGGATGGAGATGGTGTCAATTCTCCATTCTGTCACAATGTTTGCTCTTCTCCAGTCTTCCAGCACCTTACCAGTTCTCCAGATTAAATATTCTGCCTAGTGAGGAAGAGGACAGCCTCATTCCCAAGCTGCAGCAACATATGTGTACCAGTGGGGGCAACCAGTGCAGGCAGCTGGGGGGAAGAACCAGAGTGCAAGTAGTGAGAGTTCAGGCAGTGAGCAGAGAATACAGAGACAAGCAATCCAGCCTGTTATTAAAGAACATAAGCTATCCATTCAACCTGTGCCTGCTGGGCCTCCTCAGAGGAAGAGGAGGAATTTAACAACCAATTAGCAAGAACTAGACCAAATTTATCATATCTTAATCCTGTTCAGGACATTCTAAACAACTGTGCTGTCATGTCATGTCCCCCTTTCTAATATATAATCAGGTCTAACATTAGGTCACCAGTCTGTGTCACAGGAAATTCCCCCCAATTCAGTCAATTTCATCAGTACTCTTGATTAGGCCATGTTGGTAAATTCTCCATCTCTTCAAAACTCTCAAAAGTGCTGGACTAAACTCCCAGAATACTTAGCAACATAGCCCTTGAGAATAAAACTGTATAATTATAAAGGATCTAGATTTCACATTCATTAAATTTTACAATGTTTTTTTTTTGCCCTGAAGAACCTTAGTTGTCTTCACATTTTCAATCCAAAATTGTTAAATTAACAAGCTATTCAAGGATCTTTTCCAATTCTCTCAATTCCATTAGTATTTTCCATTCCATTAATATTTTTCTGAGCTAAGATAGAGCCCTTGACAGTTTTCCCGAATGGTGGATCATTTCCCTTCTAAGTTCAGCTCAGCCACCTATAAACTGTATGTATGTATGTATGTACGTACGTACGTACGTATATATAATGCAATTATAAGACACGAGTGGCTGGGTGATCTCCAAGGTCTCTTCCAACTCTTACATTCCATGAAATTGTTATATGTGACATTTTCCAACATTACTGGAAATGTCTTCCTTTTTCATTTTAGCAGAAGCTAAGATCTGTCAGGAATGACCTTTATGATTTTTCTGAATTTACTAATTTTTTAAAAAAAGCTGTGGAATAGCTGCAGGATATATGCTCGGCAAAAACAGAAAAAGCCACCTGATGAGAATATAAAAGAACAAACTCAGCAAGAAAGTAATCTGGCAACAAAGATTTATCTTTATCTCTATCTTTTTCTCCCTAATAAAACCTGGAGCCCAGAGGTCTTTTGATACTATAGCAGTCTAATGGCTAGTTCATTTGCTTCCACTCCATGTTAACATTTGAGACATTAAGCACTGATGATCTATGGGACTATAGGTTTTAACAGTACTGCTGCTTTGCTTTCATCCCAAAGAGTGCTGAGAAATCCATGAGCAAAATTCAGAAAATTGACTGATACATTTTATTTCTCAGAAAATAAACATCTATCATCATGTAGCTGTAAAGTAACAAACACAGGATTAGACACTAACTTTGAGCATCATGTACCCTTCTACATAAGCCCACTATTCACCATATTATAATGCTTCCTGTCAGCATACATGAGATGAGAGGTCTTATCTCACCCTTGCTGCCTTGGTGGCTGCTCATCTGGAGAACAAAACAGTTTGATGGCAGGGTATTTTATAGTGGTGGCTTTAACTTGGATGTAGATGAGGATTCTGTTGGTGTCTACTCATACACATGTACAGAGCTGGCCAGTGCACCCTAGGAAACGTCTTTGTTGAAAATTTGAGATGAACTGAGAAACTCCTTATTTACAATTCATTCTGAGCTGGTATGCCATTCTGTTGGGGTGAGCAATGATGTCTAGCTATCCTTCTTCTAACCTACTTTGAATTACAGTGTAGCTTTTTGTAATTTATTAACACCTCAAATCTAGCACCCAGCAAGGAAACAATGTTAAAATACATTCTTCAGAAGTCTATTAAAAGTGAGTAGTATGGATAGAACAAGAACAAGTGTAGCTGGCATATATTATCATTTTGAAGCTTTTAGAAGTATCAGCCTCACATAGGCATCTGTTGCAAGCCACAATTATATCATGCATGTTGTGACATCATTGTGGAAATGTGATGAATTATGTCATTTAGTTAGTCACTTCACACAAAAACCTGTGCAAGGCCACTATTTTCACATGCAAAATTACTTATGCTCCAATAAATTGTATTCATTTTCAGCCTGTTATTTTACAATTTAAATTTGATCTATAGTGATTGACATAATACTCATTAAACCAAGTCAATAAATCCCACCTCCTTAAAAGAAATCTAGGAAGGTGTAATCTAGAAGGGCTGGATGAACTCCAACATCATGTGAACAATATTCTATCTTCCATAGTTTCTGTCCCACCATCTGCTTTAAAGAAGCCCTCAATCTTGGCAGCTGATTGTGATATCCCACCCCCAGTTCCCTTAGCAGGAGGACTTAATTGGATATCACCCATATCTGAAGTCATTAGGTCTGTTACCAGTTCAAGACTGCCTCCAGCAAACAGCTGTTGTTGTACATTTTATTAGCTCTGGAACAAAAGCAATGTGTGATACATTTAATTACCTATGAAACACAAGCTTGGAAAGCTGCGTTGCATGAGACTGTGACAGTGACAAGCCTGTAAGAAATAGGTATTTTTGAAACTCTCATTCATTTCCTAAAATCAAGTTTTCTTTTATGTATGTATGTATGTATGTATGTATGTATTAAGAATTTTAATTACAATAGTAAAATCTAATACAAACTGAAAGAAAGGAAGAATAGAAAGAAAGAGTGAAAAGTGCAAAGGAGAAGAAAAAAAAGTAGGAAAGAAAAAGGAAAGAAAAGTAAGACTATAGGAAAGAAAGAGAAAAGAAATATATAAAGAAGTGACTTCCAACCTTCATCAGAACAAGTATAAACATTTTTTGTAACTCTTCACCCCCTCTTCATTTACAACCAATGATTTTTTCATCTCATATCCTATCTCTTATCTATAGACAAATCCATAAAGGATCATCTTTTCATTCCTGGTGTCAGCAGAACGTCCATTAAGGGTTACCAGAAATTACAACATATCTTATTTTAACCTTGATCAAATAAACCAAATGGTTTATTTGATCTAAAATCAAGTTTTCTGAATAAATTAATTCTCTGATGTTTCTGTGGGTATGCCTGCATATTGCCCTAAATTTCTGTCAATTGGGGAGTTTGGCCTTCTGAGAATAATTTTGAAATAAAGATAACAGACAGTGAAATAAGCAAGATTACATTTAAGGAGCCCACTAAGGGGTGGCCAGTGAGAAAAATCCCTTCAGAGGAAGCTAGAGGAAAACCTGCTTAGTAATTTTCCAGAGTCATTGCAAGCTTTTACTTATCAAATAACTAATTATTGATGGGCAAGGAGCCAGACTAACACTTGCTGTAACAAAGGGTAAGAATAACAATGGAGGAAAAAATGCTTCCTTAGGGAGAGCAAGACAAGGATGGACAGGTCTTTGCAGTTTTTCTTGTCATAAATGAAACAGTAGGTAAAGGTAAAGGTTCCCCCCGCACATTTGTGCAGTCGTGTCCGACTCTAGGGGCCGGTGCTCATCTCCGTTTGTTAGCCGAAGAGCCAGCGTTGTCCGAAGACGCTTCCGCGGTCATGTGGCCGGCATGACGCACGCGGAACGCTGTTACCTACCCACCAAAGTGGTACCTATTAATCTACTTGCATTTGCATGCTTTTGAATTGCTAGGTTGGCAAGAGCTGGGGCGAGTGCGGGAGCTCACTCCGTTACGCGGGGCTAGGGATTCGAACCTCCGAACTTGTGATCTTCTGATCGACAAGCCTGGTGTCTTACCCGCTGAGCCACCACGCCCCCTTAAATGAAACAGTACTATTGGAGAAATAAGACGTTTCTCCCAACTAAGACTGGAGGATGGATCAGAGAGATAGTAGGGAGTCCCGGACAAGCAGAATGGAGGCTAATGATCAATTTCCACAGAACAGGTTGCTAAGAAAGAGAACCACCAGACCAACAATGTCTGCAGGATAGGTCAAATGACAAAGGCAGTAGTATCATGAACTGATAACAAGTGGTGTACGAGCATGAAAGAGAGAGAGAGATGGCAAACCTTAAGGGGTTTTTATGAGATTTGTGAAATGAGGGAGATATTTTTCACTTCTTCAGCAAGTTATAGCTCAGGATTTGCTAGAGGCTTTTTAAAAAGCTTTCTTCTTATATGGAAGGAAAGTCAGATGAGGTTAATGTCTAACACTAAGAAAACAGGAGGAAATAATGAAGAAAGGAAGACAGAAAGGGCATCTGGTAGAATGTTTATAGCAATAAAGTATTAGATTTCAAGGAGAATAAATGTGGAGATAGGAAAAGTGGAGAACAAGGTAGAACAACTTTCTTTCAAAAGCAGTTATGCAAGATGAGAAGCAAACTGGCAGTTACAGAGTCTCTGTGTTGGCAACCCAGTGGTTAGAATTCAAAGGCAATAGGTTTAAACCAGGGTGAAATGCCAAAGAGGATTTTATTGAATAAATGTTCAGAGATTTAACAGAGAAAGATGTACCAATCTTCATCCCTTTAGCATGCCAGGAATCCCAAGAAGAGCAGCAGACAAACCCCCAGACGCTGCTATTTGTGCAGGAGCCTCCCAGGACTTTGGGTCTACACTGAGATTCCAACTCTCTGGGGCATTTGCCACTTTTTTATACTTCTCTTAAGAGACATGGAGCATAAACAGTAACATCTGGGGATGGTTTGGCAGCACCTCTTGATAGGACTTTATCATAAGTCCTCTGCCAAAGACAGCATCTGGAGATGATCTGATGACGTATCTGGTCAATACCTTGGAAAGTGACCCTTTGTTTTTAAGAACATTATTCTTACACAACTATTGTTCCTCTTCCCCTTGGCAAGTGATAAATTTTCTTATATATACGTACTTCAGACACAGCTCTCTGGAGAAGGCTCTCATGCTGGGAAAGGTGGAAGGAAAGAGATGACCAATAGCAAGGTGGATGGACTCAGTCACAGTGGTAATGGGTACTCCATTAGAAAACCTGAAGCACCAGGATGGGGACAGATCGTCATGAAGAAAATCTATCTATCTAGTCACTAAGAGTCAACACCAACATGACTGCACGTAATCAATCAATCAATCAATCAATCAATCAATCAATTTCTTGTATGTGCAAAGAGAAAAAGGAGTCCATAACACTAACTTCTTGCTGATCTTCTGCAATGACAGGACAGTGTGAACGTCAAAGAGAAATGATAATGACCATGAACAAATGTAGAGAGTCAAAGTCAGCATCAATTGTTTCATTCCAAAACAGGCAAGTGTACATGAAATATAGGGAAAAGTGTATTATTTATTTTAAATATATAGTCTTATGACTGGCATTCAAGAGAATCTTCAGAGATCTTATCTGAACATAGGTTAATTGGGAAGAGTCACCTTGCATCTTTGATTATAGCACTGATGTGTGTTTCTATTATTTGGGACCAATAAAAATATACCAAATTCCATACCTTTTTTGTAACTGTAAAAAGTCTGCACTTAATATTCAGAAATAGTTTGATGGGAATCTGTCAAATAAGAATGAGCTTATTGATTTGATTTATTCTTATAAATGTCCTTCATTCACAATGGATTCCAGGATGATATACACAAATCAAATACAATATAACACGGATAAAATGACAAGAAATATAAAATTCCTCATTATTAAATAAATATATCAGTTAGAAAAAAGAATAAAAACAATTCCTGTTTGTAGGAAGGAGAGATAACCAGAACCTCAATTCTACATGCAACCACTGAATGTTCTTTTTTTGGTCCTGAAAGTCCTCTGTCCATAACAGCCAAAAATTGGCAGCTGTATTTCCTACCAGTTTATAACTGGAAGCACACAAAAAATGTAGGGTATACCTTACCTTAAAACAGGTAAGGTACCTTAAAACAGACTTAATATACCTTCAAAGACCAAGAAACATTCCACCCCACCCCCACTTCCAAAACCCAGGAGGAAAAAAAGTCTCATCCCACTGACACACATTTCATGGCCACATCCACCCATCACAACTTTCAAGTGAAAGTCCACTTCTATTCTTATAGAATGCTTTGATTAGATTTCAAAAGGAAAGGGAGGTCAGCAGAATTACCATCTTCTTGTATTTTATTTGGACTACATTTCAAAATCAGGGCAGCACCACAATCCCTCTTGCCTGTTTATCCATAATGTACCATGGAAGGTATTGAGAGAAAGTCTGTAGCTTGAATCATGTCAACTGGATTTCTGAAAATAGAAATCCAGTTGACATGATTCAAGCTACAGACAATTCCACCTGGATGACTGAGAACCTTCATAGACATATTGAGAGAAAGGCTTCCACTGAGCATCTTAACACCCTGGCAGAACAATGCAGATTTCAGCTATTTGGACACCAAGCCATTGGGCCTTTAAAGGGAATAAGGAAAGGGTCTTGACAGGAGATGTGGTAGGCTGAATGGGAGCTCTGGAAACTAAATCCTATCTACTGTGTAAGAGAATTTCCATACACCAGTTGTGGAATAAGGCTGAAATCCCAAGTATCCTTATTGAGAAGTAACTGCCATCAAACACAGGACTTACTTCTAAGTAAATCATGTTGAAGATCCATCAGCTGCAATTTGGCATATCCATAATGTGACCGTATTTGCATATAGTGAGTCTGACTATCCTTTTCAATCATTTTCCCCTTACTGTTTTGTAGCAACTGTGGCTGGAGTTAACAATGAACTCTTTCTTATGACCTGTGCCCAAATCTAACAAGAGATATCAATGTGCAATAAAGTGGCCTTTGGCACACAAATAGAAACATATTCAGTTATCCACCTGTCACTGCTCTTCAGAAATGCATAGCAATGTCTGTGTATCTTGTCCCAGAGTTACCATCTTATATGCCTCTTTTAATATAAGAATGGCGTGGGGGCGAGGGTGTACTGCTTCTCTCTCTGTGTGTAATTGTTCTTCCTCAATTCTTGTCTGATGCTTCCATGGGAATGTCACTGCTACAGCCTGACATGTTTGCTCTCTCTGTTGCTTTCTGAGCATTTGCAGTTTTGTTTGAACTATTTTTATTCAAGGTCTGTTTTTAGTGTATTTGGCAGAGAAGAGATCTGGAATGTTTTAACAATAAAGTCATTGTTTATTCTTTATGTACTAGATGTAACTCCTGCCTTTCATTGCAGAGCACAAGGAGGCATACATAGTGCTCCCTCCTATTTTTCCCACAACCACCACCAAGCTGGTAGGTTGGGCTAAGACAGCGTGACTAGTCCAAGGTTACCTGATGATTTTTCATGTCTGAGAGTGGACAAGAACCTGGGTCTCCTCACTCCTAGCCTAACACCTTCATCAGTACACCACACAGGCCCTATGACAAGCACAGGATTGGGCCCTCCTGTTAAACACTAGCAAGCTGGTGTGATGTAATGGCAAGGTCCATTCTCAGCCATGGAAGCTTACTGGATGTCTTTGAACAGGCACTATTTTTCAGCCCATCCTTCCGCACAGAGTTATTATGGGGAAAAATTAAAATGAAAGGAGGGAGTGCTATGCATCCTCCCTTGACCAGAGGACAGAAATTAGAATAAAATCTAAGGAATAAAGGGAAGACCCTAAAGTGCTCCTTAAAGATGCAGGCAAAACCTATTGCAGATGACATTGGTATAACATGGTATTTAGGGAAATTTATTTATTTATAGAATTCTGGGGGACTATCAGAATTCAGTGTTTTGTTACATTCCAATAGATTCCTCTTAACTTCAGCTATGCTATTGCTGTCCAGAGGCCTCTAGGTGCTGAAACACATAAATATGTAGTTAATGCATTAAATCTCTCCCTGTTGACAATATAGGGCTCTCAAAAATCTCAGAAAGTTTTTTCAGGTTTAGTGAATAAATCCAAGCTGAAGCCAAACCAAAGCTCCATTTTGGGAGGTATTTTATGAGAAGTCAAAGTTTAATTCCTGTTAAAATCCCTATATTTCAAGGAAGTCTGCTTAGAATTGCAGCCTACATCAAGTGTCAGTGACATTCAAGAGATGGTGTGAATGATCAATGGGGGCCAGATAACAGCAGCAGAGCAAATGCTGAATATCCAAGTAGGACTGAGAATGAATCTCATCTGAAACTCTAGAGAGTGACTGCTGATCGGCATAGGTAATACTGAGTTTGTAGGACTAAAAAAGATCTAACTCAATAAAAGGCAGCTTTCTATGATTCATCTAGGTTGTAACTGCTGTGGCAAACAGATCTCAGCTACATAGTGTGAGCTGTCTAATCTTTATATTATGTATCCATTCAGGAAATCTGTAGAGCATGTGATTTACACAAAGTCCCAGGCTTAATTCTTGATATTGAGGATCCAATTTACAGTAAATGATTTCGAGTTTCAAGGCTGGGAAATGGTTCTGCTTGAGACTATGAAAAGCCAGTGCCTGCTAGAGATGACAGGCCAACGATCGGAATTGGATAAAGCAAATGTTTACGTTGTGTTCCTTCTTAAAAAGAAATATGCACTTCAGTCCCTGTGTTAACTTGATCAGAATACACTCTTCTGCAAATACCAATAGATGAGAGAAAGAAGCTATTCTAATGTACAATGGTGGACTGCATTTACAGATGTCTCCACAGAATGTTTGGGAAATCACAGCAGAAGGAATGCCATTGCATAAATTCATTGATCTTGATGTTTTACGGGGGAAGATTGAGCTAAAACCTCATAGTATAAATACAGTGGGCACACAATGTATAGTTTAAATTAATGAGCCTTGCTCCATTAACTCTGTTTTTCTCTGCTTTGAACATGGCTTCTGGCCCAAGCATTCTTCTGTAGCATTCCACTACAGGTCTCTTTCTTCCTGGACAAATAGCTTGGTGGCAGTGTATTACACTAACCCGGTGATCCTCAACTAATTTTCCAACAACTTTGTTTCATCCAAAACTGCTTCCTAGTTGCTAGAAGAATTGCATATGCCTCGATTTATATACAGCTGCATGTCTTAATTAAAATGCACAGAAGGTTATCCTTGCTGTCATAAATGTTTGAGTTTATGAGCTTTACTTCAGTAAACATTTCAAAACTTACACAATATTGATTACACAGCCTTTAATGGCCGTTTTGGAACTATTTTAAATGTTTAAATGTGTAATTTTACAGTGTTTGATTGCTGTACCAGCCTACCATCAAAATGCTGATAAATAATAATAAAAACACATCACAAAAAGTTATTCAAGATGATTTGTTACCTATTATGAAAACTTGTGTTGAGATTGCCTGACAAGGGACAAAGAAAATCTTGGCCCCTTGGTAATCATGCAGCAGTACTTTTGATTTGTGCCAACTTCAACAGTGAACTGTATTGTTTACAGCTGGAGCAAACAACTTAAGTTGGAGAGTGTAAGTGTGTATTTAAACTAAACTGTTCTAGATGCTGAACATTCATAATCCTATTTGTCTCTCAGGCACCATTCATGCACAAAATATGCATAATATGCCACTGTAAGTGTCATATATGATGCTTAATTTTGGAAATGTCAAACACAACAGCCATGATGGATGAATCCAGGTACATTAATGTAGCACTCATCAGTGGAGGCAAATTTATCAAGCAATAAATCTATCTATTGGAGATAACTGCACAAAGAATAATGCTGATGACATCTCAGCAGTCAATCAATAAATAGGACAGTCAAGCTTTTTAATCAGCTGTTGTCACTGTTATGTTAAGTACGATGAAGTCAAAATATCAGTGGTATAAAAGAACTTTATGCTAATATTTCACCCTGACTCACACATATATTCTGGGAACCAGCCTGAACTCAATTCAGATGACATGGGTCTTGAAGAATTTGGATATATATTATGAAAAGCTATAACCAATGAAGGTTTTCACTATTGTGTGTTCCATATAATTAGGGATTAGGGATCTCACTCGCTGGATCGTCACCTTGTTGTGGTGAGTGGGCTTGTGTGTTCCCAATGAACCCTGTGAGCGAAGCCGTCGGGAGTCATGTACTCCTGGCAGGGTCACCCATGGCGGTAAGGTCCAGGGGGAGGAACCAGACAAAGAACGATCCAAGAAAGTCCTCAACGGCAGAACAGGCGGAAGATAACAAGGTGTATTGTTACAACGGCTGTGAAGGCGGATGAAGGCTGCAGCAGACAAAAGGTCACCAATCGTCATGGTATCCATGCCATTGGATTAGAGCCTTTTTCTGTGAAGGTTGTGTGCTGATCGTTGTGCACCGATCTCCACACATAAAACAAATTCACGCACAGGCGTCTTCCAACCACACCAAACCCAAAACAACCAAAAGTCCCATGGCGACTGACGAATGGCAACGGGGGCAGGACTGTGAAATCCGGAAGCTCCTAGTTATGGACCAGCACATGGGCGGTGGATACGGATTCAGTCGCCCTGACTCAAGGATCGAGGCAGTTGAGTAGTTCGGCAGCTGTATCCACGACTGAGCAGCCCTATTTAGGATCCACTCTGCTCACCCCATATGGGGAGGGGGCTAGAAAAGGTGCCCTAAACATAGTCTGCCTCATTTTCTCCCTGACTGGATTACCGCGACCAGTGGGGTCACCATCTAGCGGTCGTAAAAAATACATGAATTTTGGAACATGGAATATACGGACACTGCAAGACAATATGGATAGTGAACGACCTGAACGTAGGACTGCCATTATTGCAAGGGAGCTGAGACGTTTTAATATTGATATAGCAGCACTCCAAGAAACTCGAAGAGCAGGAGAAGGACAGTTGAAGGAAGAAAAAGGAGGTTATACCTTCTTTTGGAAAGGACTGCCTGAACAAGAACGACGAATACATGGGGTAGGCTTTGCTATCAAAAACGACCTTGTGAAGCTCTTGTCAGAAGTTCCCACTGGGATTAACGAACGACTCTCAACTCTGCGAATAAAACTTGCCAAAAACCAACAGGCAACTATCCTAAGTGCTTACGCACCAACACTAGATGCAGATGAGGATATCAAGGAAAAATTTTATACCCAGCTGGACACCATCTTATCAGAGATACCAAAGGAGGATAAAATTATCCTCCTGGGCGATTTCAATGCAAGAGTTGGGCGTGATTTTGATTTGTGGCCAGGGATCATTGGGAAAGAAGGAGTTGACAACAGCAACACGAATGGAATCTTACTTCTGACTAAATGTGCAGAGCATAACCTTGTCATTACTAACACACTCTTTCGCCAGAAAAATAAATTTAAAACATCATGGAAGCACCCACGGTCGAAGCACTGGCATCTTTTAGATTATGTAATTGTCCGTGCTAGAGATCGCCGTGATGTACTTCTCACCAGAGCCATGACGAGCGCCGATGACTGCTGGACAGACCATCGATTAATTCGATCCACGATGGCCATAAAGATTGTCCCTCATCGTAGGCTCCAAGGAAGAAAACCAAGGCGTAAAATGAATACACTGACCCTTCAAGATCCTATCAAACGAGCTTGCTTTCAATCAACTCTCAAGGAACATCTGCCTATGGAACTTCCTGAAAATGTTGAGGAACACTGGACTAAATTGAAGACTTCTATTATTTCAGCCTGTGAACAAACTATCGGATACCAGACTAAGAGACATCAGGACTGGTTTGATGAGAACGATAGTGAGATTGAACATATTATTGACAAGAAAAGGAAAGCCTTCCAGATATGGCAAAAAGATATTAACTGTGCCGTTAAGAAAAAAATCTACGCCAGTGCAAAGGCAGAAGTCCAAAGAAGAACTAGAGAACTTAAGAACATATGGTGGATAAAAAAAGCCCAAGAAACCCAACATTTCGCAGATGCTCATGATGCACGGGGCTTTTTTAATGCCATAAAGGCCATCTATGGACCAACAAACCATGGTACAAATCCCTTACGCTCAGTAGATGGTGCTAAACTTCTAAAGGACAAAGAGTCTATTGCACTGCGCTGGAAAGAGCATTACTACAATCTCCTTAATCGTCACTCCACTGTGGCTGATGAAGTCTTCTTGCAAATCCCACAAAAACAAATAAGAAATGAGCTTGCAGTACCCCCTAGTTTGGAGGAAGTCAGCAAAGCCACTAAACAAATGAAAAATAACAAAGCTAGTGGACCTGATGGGATTCCTGCTGAAGTCTTTAAAGAAGGCGGGCCTGAACTTACACAACAACTTCATAAGCTCATCGAAAAAATCTGGATGAGGGAGGAGATTCCAGCAGACTTTAGGGATGCCATAATTATCACTCTCTTTAAAAAGGGTGATAGAACAGACTGTGGAAACTATCGAGGCATCTCCCTTCTAGCCACAGCAGGCAAAATCCTGGCAAAGATCATTGCAAACCGTCTCCTATCTGTATCAGAAGACATCCTCCCTGAAACGCAAAATGGCTTCCGCCCTTCCAGGGGAACAGTGGATATGATCTTCACTGCACGACAGCTTCAAGAAAAATGCAAGGAGCAAAACCGCCCTCTGTACATGGCGTTTATTGATCTGACTAAAGCTTTTGATACTGTAAATCGTACTGCTCTCTGGACCATCCTTCTGAAAATCGGATGCCCCGATAAATTTGTGAACATCTTGCGGTTACTCCATGAAGACATGATGGCAACAATCCTGAATAACAATGGCTCTCAAAGCGATCCATTTAAAGTGGAATCCGGCGTTAAACAGGGATGTGTTATTGCTCCAACCTTATTCGCTATCTTCATCGCTATGATTATGCACCTTGTTGAAGAGAAACTTCCTACTGGTGTAGAAATTATATATCGAACAGATGGAAAGCTTTTTAATCTTAGTAGGCTGAAAGCAAAAAATAAGGTAATTGCAACTTCTGTTATAGAACTTCAATATGCTGATGATAACGTAGTCTGTGCACACTCCGAGGAAGATCTTCAAACTATCCTAAACATCTTTGCAGAAGCATATGAAAAACTCGGCCTCTCGATTAACATTAAAAAAACCAAAGTGCTTTACCAGCAAGTTCGAACCAATCCCTCCGCAGCGCCATCAATCCAGCTTAAAGGTGTGTCACTAGAAAATGTCGATCACTTTTCTTATCTCGGCAGCCATCTATCTACAAAAGCCGACATCGACGCTGAAATTCAGCATTGCCTGAGCTCTGGGAGTGTAGCTTTCTCCCGAATGAAGCGTAGAGTGTTTGAGGATCGGGACATTCGCAGGGAGACCAAAATGCTTGTTTACAAAGCCATTGTACTACCAACCCTTCTGTACGCCTGTGAAACATGGACCCTCTACAAATGCCACCTCCAACTTCTTGAAAGATTCCATCAACACTGCCTCCGAAAAATTCTGCAAATTACTTGGGAAGATAGGCGGACTAATGTTAGCGTATTAGAAGAAGCGAAAACCACCAGCATTGAAACAATGATCATCCAACATCAACTTCGCTGGACTGGTCATGTTGTTCGAATGCCTGACCATCGTCTTCCAAAGCAGCTACTTTACTCCCAACTTAAGAATGGAAAACGGAATATTGGTGGACAGCAAAAGAGATTCAAAGATACTCTCAAAGCTAATTTAAAAAAATGTAATATCAGCATTGAGAACTGGGAAGCCCTAACTCATGAGCGTTTCAATTGGAGGTCAGCCTTTATTAATGGTGCTATGGACTTTGAAGAAGCACGAGTACAGGGCGAAAGGGAGAAAAGAGCTAAAAGGAAGGCACGTCAGGCAAACCCTCATCATGACCGTCTCCCACCCGGAAACCTATGCCCCCACTGTGGGAGGTTGTGCTTTACAGCCACTTACGGATCCACCGTTAAAATTTTACCTTTGGAAGACAATCTTACTCGGCTACGAGTGATCGCCAATGATGATAATTAGGGATGTACAACTGCTTTTCTTACACATCTACATGACAGAAAGCCGCACTCTAGTATAAAGGTTACATGCTTTGCTGGTTGAAAAAGCTCTGAAAGCAAAGGAATGGAAATTATTCACTGATGGCCAACTTTTTTAGTATACTTTGTGTGATGCCTTCTCCCCAGACATCTCCTCTTGAAGAAAAATTATGAAGCTTCCTGAATTAGAAAATTATGAAGCAACAGCTACGGTAGGTTTCTATTCCCTTTGAAGACAGAGGCCTCCATCTCTGATACAGATCCTCCAGCTGAGACAATACTAGGGAGTATAGGTTGCAAAGAAATTCCTTCTGGATTACTAATACAACCCATTCATGGCCCTCCATAATAATCTCTCATAGAGCTGACCTTTGATTAAGTCTCTGAGGGTTCAAGTTTAAAAGTCCTTGCTTTCAGAACAATTGTTGGAGCACTTTATAAGCACTTAGTTTGTTGGTAATGCCTTACTAGCTACCTTTTCCTTTTTGGACCTTTTAAACTTGTTTCAAATGTGTTACTAATGACCAGGTGCAGCTTTATCCTAAGCAAGACATGTTCACTAATTACTGTACATATGTTCTACCTCAGGGCTTTCCAAAGTTTTCCCGCAGTGACACACCAACCACCGTTGGTGTGTCGCCGCAGGAAAACCCGGAAGTGCCACCATTGAGGCAGTGTGCAAAAACCTGGAAGCGCTGCTGCCGCTTTTGCTTTTTGCACGCCGCCGTTGGTGTGTCACCACGGGAAAACCCGGAAGCGCCACCATTGCAGCAGCGTGCAAAAACCCGGAAGCGCTGATGCCACTTTCGGTTTTTGCGCGCCGCCGTGGCTGCGGCACTTTTGGATTTTCGCCCGCCGCCATTGGTGTGTCGCCGCGGGAAAACCCGGAAGCGCTGATGGCACGCTTCCGGGTTTTGACGTGACACATCTGGGCCCCGCAGGCGACACACTTTTGTGTCGCGACACACAGTTTGGAAAGCTCTGCTCTACCTAATCTTTGAAAATGTTCAAAAGCTATAGATACTCCAGAATGCCATGGCTTTTAACTAGTGCCAATTATTAAGAGGACATTGATAAATATTCTGATTTCCATGTGAGAACTTCCAATCTATTTCCAGGCTTAACTAAAATTTCTGGTTGTGTTTTTTAAAGCCTCCCCTGACTTAAGACATCCTATACAGCATTTGAGAGAGGTTTTTTCTAGCCTCTCATAACCTCATGGTGCATTTGATGAGTGTGTGAGGGGTTTCTGAGTGGCTATGTCTCCATTTAAAATTCCCTTTTGCGAAATAATGTTCTAGCACCCTCTTCAGTGGCATTTTGCCATGAAGATCTCGTTTACAGTCTTTAACTCAGAGCTTTCCAAACTTTTCATGTTCGTGACACACTTTTTAGACGTGCATCATTTCGCAACACACTCTTACAGCAGGGCATCATTTCGTGACACACTCTTGGAGCAGGGCACAAGGCAGGCACCAGGACGTGTGCGGAAACACAGCAGGTTTGGAGGCAGCAGCAGCCACGACACACCCAGACACCGCAGCCGACACACTAACGTGTTCCGACACACAGTTTGGAAAGCTCTGCTTTAACTGGTAGGGCCGATTGCTTTGTCTTGGTTCTCTCTGGAGCTTAGTTTCATTGGCAGATTTTTAAAACATATTTTACATATACTTTTGATATACTTGATTTAATTATTTTGGAATGTGATTATATTAGAATCCTATTCTTTACTGTTAGCTGTATTGGTGCTTTGTATGTATACTTCCACATATGTAAGATACCTAATTTGATTGTGCTAATCTCCAGCTCTGTACTGCATCCCTACATATTTGGGATGCAGTTTATCATGACTATAGCTGTTATTCCCATAATTTCATCTCTACCTCTGATACAGGAAAACTATAGGTATGCAGAGTGAAAAGTGCCCAAATGGTGTGCTGCTGGGTAGTGCTGAGACACATACAATAAGATCTTTAACAGAAAGTAGCAATTGAAATAATTGATAATATTAATGATAAAACTTCCAATAGCAAAAGCCTGGCCA
Organism: Charina bottae; assembly: GCA_023362775.1. Classification (NCBI taxonomy): domain Eukaryota; kingdom Metazoa; phylum Chordata; class Lepidosauria; order Squamata; family Charinaidae; genus Charina; species Charina bottae. The sequence continues at coordinate 3,353,561 of JALMGJ010000001.1, read as the reverse complement.
TGTCACAGCAGTGTCCTTCCTGACTCATGGCTGTAGATGCTCCTAGCTAAAAGAGGTGGTTGAGTGGAGACCTCTGAACTGTGAGGTTCATGGAGATGGTTGTGTGGGAGCCACTGACCAAGAGAAGAATTCTACTTCTCTCTATACCTAATGAAATCCTGGTCTGCTAAAACCAGAGGCTGGAGAAAAGCAGGCTGTTGCTTTGCAGGTGGTTTCATTTCTATGTTCATGTTTTCTATTACATTTAGAAATGCGTACCTGCTGCTCGTCAAAAATAATACAGGTTACAAGCCATCTTGTTCACCTAGTCCGTGTTTGCCTCTCCCATAAGAATCTAAGGTCTGTCTTCCTTTATACAATTTAATGCATGTTTGCAGACTACTGTAACTGAACAAGGCTCACCATGGTAACTGTCAAATTATTGGGGAACTGGTTTGCATTCAAATCCATAGAAAACTACAGTACATGGATAACTGACCATTTTTCAGCGTCTCTGCTGTAATTTTCATCCCTGGTCTCTAGTACCTAAAAGTAGCACCATTAACTGGTCTGTCTTGAATTGCAGATGGGAGTGCTTTTAGAGTGGTCCTCCATGCTGTGACTGAGGAACAAGCACCAGCAGTGAACTGTCCACTGAAAAGAGCAATGATTATTTCTCTTTCTGTTTGGTAAGCATGGAATGCATGTGAAACCTGAGGATGTACAGTATATGCTTGATGACAGCTTGTCATTTGGACAAAAACAAAGAGGCAGCTATGCTTTTCAAAATTACGCATTTTAGGTTTTTTTTTTAAAATCTAGCAAGTAAAAGTCAAAACATGAGTATACTGTATAAACTATAGGTAAAGGTAAAGGTTCCCCCCGCACAGTTGTGCAGCCGTGTCCGACCCTAGGGGCCGGTGCTCATCTTCGTTTGTTAGCCAAAGAGCCAGCATTGTCCGAAGATGCTTCCGCGGTCATGTGGCCGGCATGACGCGCATGGAACGCTGTTACCATCCCACCAAAGTGGTACCTATTCATCTACTTGCATTTGCATGCTTTCGAATTGCTAGGTTGGCAAGAGCTGGGGCGAGTGCGGGAGCTCACTCCGCATGCAGGGCTAGGGATTCGAACCTCCGAACTTGCGATCTTCCAATCAACAAGCCTGGCGTCTTACCCGCTGAGCCACCACGCCCCATATAAACTATATCTTTCCATTAATAGCAGGCATAATGTTCTTTCCAACATACTGCCTTTGCTATCTTTTATGATAAATTACTGTGTTTCTAGTCTGACTAGAACTACAATGACTATCAGCAGGGAGAGTTGTCATGGTGGTGCATTGGCGGTACTTTTCTCGATATGAAAAACTCCACCCCACCTGTCAATTTACAAGTCATACCAACAATATCAGTGTTTTCTCCAAAATAAGCTGCGTGGTCAGAGTAAATTGCCCCCTCCTATTTGGTATGCTCCAGTGCAAGAGACTGTGACTCCTTTCTTCCCCAGCCAACAGCTAGAGCAGGGCTTTCCAAAGTTTTTCCCGCGGTGACACACCAACCAGCGTTGGTGTGTCGCTGCGGGAAAACCCGGAAGTGCCGTCCTTGCGGCAGCGTGCAAAAACCCGGAAGCGCTGCTGCCGCTTTCGGGTTTTCCGTGCTGCAGTTGGTGTGTTGCCGCGGGAAAACCCGGAAGCGCTGATGATGATCAGCGCTTCCGGGTTGTGTGGTGACACACCAGACTGTGTGTGGCGACACACGTTTGTGTCGCAACACACAGTTTGGAAAGCTCTGAGCTAGAGATTAAGAGAGTCGTAGCCCAACATAGAGAGAGAGCCACTTTGGTGTAGTGGTTAAAGCAGCAGACTAGAAACCGGGAAACTGTGAGTTCTAATCCCACCTTAGGCAGGAAGGCAGCTGGGTGACCTTGGGCCAGTCACTCTCTCTCACTCTCTCAGCCCTAGGAAGCAGGCAAGGGCAAGCCACTTCTGAAAAACCTTGCCAAGAAAACTGCAGGGACTACTCTAGGCAGTTGCCAGAATACAAGACTGACTTGAAGGCACCCCCCCCCCAAAAAAAAACCCAACATAGCACCAAAACTGTAGTATATGAACATCATTTCCCCCACCTATTTAGGTCTTTTGGTATATAAAATTAAATTTATCTTCACTGAAAACACTAATATTTTACTCTGCTAGATGTGTTGATTTTGCTTTCACTAGCTCTGTGTATTCAAATTATGTTTCATCCTGCCAAACAAAATAAATAAAATTATTTTCCCTTGGAAGAAACAAATCATTTTCAAAAGAGGTTATTCTGCACAGTTCTTCTATCTACCCTCCAACAGGTTTACAAGGAGGAAAAACAGACTGCACATTAAGTAGTAATGTATTGTAAATGTAGCTATTAGAAAAGGCAGCTGTTTTTCTCCCAGGAATTAAGCTCCAAAAATGTGTTATCGACTTGCTATAATACATAGTTGACATAGTTGACAGCGGAGACAGTTTTGGTGGAACTTATTTTACCAAACCAGCTTGGAAAACAAACTTGAAGGCCTCTATATTTTTCGTTAAACCAAAAATCTGAAACCAGTTTTATTCTGTACCTCCTTAGTTGCATGATACTACCAATAATATTCTAATGTGCTATGGACCATTTTGAGTGGCTTCTCCCAAGCATGACATTCTCTGCTGGAGATTACACAAATTCCCTTCCACCATCTTTCCAGCAGCAGGCATTTTAAAGCAGGTAGCCCTTTGGTATATAAGCTTGTTTGTTGCTGAGTTTGATGTGAACTGTGCCTTTCATGAACGCATCTTAATCTGTGAAGTCCATGGTGCTCTCTGAGCATTGTTGTTTTCTTGCAGATGTTTCATTGCCAGGCTAGGCAACATCTTGATTAGGGTCTATTGTGTTGTTTGATTGCTCCTCTGCTGCTAATGTATGTGTGGGAGTGCTATCCTTTCTAGACGTTGCATTACTATCTCTGCTATGAGTCCTGAGAGTGGTGATCCCATAGGTGTTCCTTTGATTTGTTGGTATATTTGTCCATCAAACTGAAAGTAGGTGGTGAGGCAGAGGCTGATGAGGTCCATGATTCTGGGTATTGCACCCCCACACATACAACCCAAAGTATGGATCCGGTATGTAGATGACACCTTCGTCGTAATAAAAAAGGATCAACTGGAGGAAACACATGAAACTATCAACAACATCTTCAAAGGAATAAAATTCACAAGGGAAGAAGAAAACAACAACACACTACTCTTCTTGGACATCCTCATCAGTAGTGGAAATGAGGGCATTCTAGAAACACAAGTCTACCGGAAATCAGCCCACACTAACCAAGTGCTCCACTACCAAAGCAATAACCCTACCTCCCACAAGAGGAGCTGTGTAAGAACACTATTCAGATGAGCACAAACGCACTGCAGCAACCCAGAACACCAGAAAAAGGAAATAGACCACTTATATAGCATCTTCCAGCAAAATGGATATCCATGCAACTTTATCAAAAAGTGCCTGACCACGCAACCCAACACAGCAAAACCAACAGAAGCTATGAAAAGGATTACACTTCCATACATCAGAAACATCTCAGAAACTACTAATAGACTGTTACAACCACACGGCATCACCGTATCACACAAACCAACCAAAACCCTTCAGAACATCGTAAGTAAACCAAAAGATCCAGTAGCCCAAGAAGAAAAAACAGGCGTTATCTACAACATACAGTGTAAGGACTGTAACAGCCACTATGTAGGACAGACTGGCAGAAGACTAGCAGAACGCATCCATGAACACCAACTAGCAGTCAGAAGACACGATGAAAACTCCTTAATCTCACAACACATGGACAGACTTAACCATACTTTCAACTGGGAAACTGTGAGCATATTAAACCAAGCCAAATCCAAAAATGCTAGAGAATTCCTGGAAGCTTGGCACTCAGACAAAGCAGCCATCAACAGACACATAGAGGTAAACAACATTTACATACCATTCATAAGAGACAATAGAAAAGCCAGAACACCAGAACACCTCTTTGCCAGCAATGAACAACAAGATAGGCAAAGATTAACTGCAAGATTAGCAGCAGAGGAGCAATCAAACAACACAATAGACCCTAATCAAGGAACTATTAACTCAATCAACCAAGCAGCAAACAACAACCCAATCAAGGTACTACCAAGGAGAGTACAACACCCGCACCAACACAGGCAGGACAAGCCAGGGTATATAAACAGAGAGCAAGTTCCACTCCCTTTTCGCACTGAAGATGTTGCCTAGCCTGGCAATGAAACATCTGCAAGAAAACAACAAGGCTGAGAGAGCACCATGGGCTCCACAGTTCAACCATGAGCTACAAAATATTCTCTTTGATTGGCATCTTAATCTTTTTTTAAAATCTGTATGCATATCTCAAAGCTGGCAAGACATATGAATAGCAATAGAACCTCCAAAAGTACTATTAAAGACAGGGAAGTCTTTGAGGTTACTGGTGAAGGGGAGATGTCAAGTTAAAGGTCTACCATCAAAAATTAGTTTGGGGAGGAGAAGCACAAATCTCCTCTCCCTACCCCATTAAAAGTTCCATCCAACATTCCATCCATTGAACAGTCACAGAATGTTCAAAGGTTGTATACAGAGATTCTTCTCCTTCTGTCATAAATAAAAGCCAACGGCACTGGCAGTTTGGGGGTAGGGTGGGGGGAAGGATGCAAGACTGAAGAGGGTGCAAGAGGAAGAGAGTAAGTTAGAAATTTTTCAGAAGAACTCACAATTATGCACGGGTGGGTTCTTCTGAAACGTTTATCCCTTAACCTCTGCCTAACCTTGGCTGCTAGTATTTAGCTCCTGAAAATTCAAAATGACTGGAAAAGTTCTGTAAGGTACTGAAATAATCTGAGGGAACGTTATGAAAAAGACTGACCACAGATAACATGAAAAGTGGAGAAACTTGTTCATCTCGCATACATACATACAGTACATACATACACACATACTCTACATACAGACACACAAGCATATGTAACCAGCAGGCCAAATCTTGTCCCCTAATGTCTGTGCCTTACATACACACACACACAAACACACACACACACACACTGTGATGGACAAGTTGATCATCCTTACACAGATGAAGGCATGAAATAAAACCTGATATAGTATAGTATCAATTGAAGAGAACAAGCAGGACAAGCCATGGTATATAAACAGAGAGCAAGTCCCACTCCCTTTTCGCACTGAAGATGTTGCCTAGCCTGGCAATGAAATGTCTGCATGAAAACAACAAGGATCAGAGAGCACCAAGGACTCCACGTAGTATAGTATGGACTGAATAATCTCAGAAGAAATTAATGAGCAAAGTACCCCACATAATTTTCAATTCTTTAGAAGCGAGTGGGTTACTTCTAAGTCAACTCGGTTTTTTTAAAGTACAAGACAAATAATAGATGAAGAGAACACACCTGCGAGAATTATGCATGCATGAAAACTGTACTCCTAATTACGGCATTTGAGACTCAGAAGAGCGGATATGGTTCCTTCAGACACTTTAGTTTCCTTTCAAAATGAAAATATGGCACTTTCTTTTACATTACATTTGGCATCTGCAATATCAATCCATGGCAAGGGCAAATTCTTAAAAGAAAAACTCTTCATACATGGACAATCATCTGCAGAAATATCTAAATCAGGTGATTTGAAACTTAAACTTAAAGCAGAAAACTGCCAAACAGAAATGAGTATTTTCTGAAGGAGAAGGAACATATACTTAAAATGTAGTCTTCCAAAGATGTAGAACAGCATGACACTTTTTTTTTCCTTACAGTTGAGGAATGGTTGATAAGAAAATGAAATAGTGTACTATCTTGAGTAGAGTGCAGGATAAGATCAGATTATTCTGGAGGGAAAGCAACTATAAACTCATAACCACAAATTGCACGATACATGAATTTGGCGTACCTATATCAGGATAATATCAGGATATCAGGATATCTCCCATACTGTATTGCCTTTCATAGTGATGATTCAGCATCTTCCTCTATTAAAAATGAACCTAAATTAATGTTTTAGCCTGGTCTACATTAAGAAGGTAATGAGGGAAGCCACTTATTTTTGTAGGTTTGATTTTTTTCTTCCTTGATGGAAAAGAAACACACTTCTAAGTTATACTGCATCTATTTTTTCCCTTAAAGGTCACCTCCCTCTTTCAGGCATATTGATTTCTAAAATGAAAAATTATTATCCCAAAAGGGAGTTTCTTCAAAAGCATAAAGAGCAGCACCTCCTAACTTGTTCTTTTAGGTTTTTTGTTTTTCTTTGTAAAATGTCCGTGTGATTCCAACTTAATGTTGTGATGGTCACATTTAGATCTTAGCCTACAAACAGATCTAGGAATAAAAGCCTCAGAAAAATTACCTTAACTGGAAAGTATTATTTCATTGTCACCTTTACCCTGGCTACATAGACACATGCATGCATAGATGGCTACATCCCAGACCATGGAAGAGATTTACTATACTTTTTCATAATATGAAGATATATCCATCTTTTATGTCCTAAATTAATTTCATTTTTCTTCAGAGCCATTTTTTCTGCCCAGTTCTTGCTTGTATTTCACCCATCTATTAGAGAAGAATGAGTATAAACTAAATGTCTTAAAGGTTCTCTATCTTTACATAAGCAAAATGAAGTATGAAAGAAACAAGACAGCATTTTTATATACGAAAAACCAAGAGTCTTGGGGAAAGGAGTCCATATCCATCAATAGTAGTTGGGCCACTGAGAATCTTCCTGCCTTATCACTGTAAACAGCAGCCACTGCTCATGGACATTACACTCTCAGAATACATCTTTTGAAGTCTAGACAGACGTAAAGAATTAACTCTGTTGTCACTTCAGAAGTTTGCTTTGGAAGGAGAATTCCATAGGGGCAGCTTTGTGACTTCTCTCTGTGGACAGCTACCCACTTTGTAATTTAGTATTAACTTTGCCATACACCTTCCTTCCAGCCTTCTAAAAAGAGGGAAGAGACCACTGGATTTATAGAGGAATTATAATCTGAATTGCACTATATGAGATCAGATATGAGATCATGCAGAAACACTTTCAGGATCCTGTGGAACATTGTCCCCTGGAGATTAGATTGGCCCCAACCCCATTGGCCTTTCGCAAGGCCTTGAAAACATGGCTGTGTCCCCAGGCATGGGGGTCGGAATGTCAGTTAAAGCCCTTGAGGGGGTTGTACCGTTTGCTGTTTTATCTCAGATGCCACCTATGTGTTTATTTTGCTGCTAATATGTTGTTTTTAATCATTCTTAGGTGGCGCAGTGGCGTAATGGTTAAGACTATCGACTGTCAAACGAAAGGACGGCAGGTCGGCAGTTTGAGACCCAGAAGCACCACGTAACGGGGTGACCTCCTGTTCTCGCCCAGCTCCTGCCAACCTAGCAGTTTGAAAGCACATAAAAATGAAAGTAGATAAATAGGTACCACTCCGGTGGGAAGGTAACAGCGTTCCATGCGCCTTGGCATTTAGTCATGTTGGCCACATGACCATGGAAGCATCTATGGACAATGCTGGCTCCCTCGGCTGAGAATCGGAGATGAGCGCTGCCCCCTAGGGCCGGATATGACTGGAAGGGGAAACCTTACCTTACCTTAATTATTCTTAGCCACCCAGAGTCACTTTGTTGAAATGGATGGCCATATAATGGAATAAAATAAATAAATATTTCATTGAAGGTTTTGATCTGGGAGCCTATCTTCTGATCAAAGAGGAGTTAACACTAGAGTCTTACAGTAGAGAACCTACAGGTTTGCACAGAACTGAACTTCATAGTTAGCCCAAGTTTTAGTTTTGTATTGGTTGCACCAGTAGCTAACAACAGTCATGGAAGGTTTTTGAGGATGGAGTTCAGTCTAAATTGTTAGAACTGCATTTTTTATATGGTGTCAAACCTCTAGTTGCTGCTCACAACCAAGAAAACTAGAAACTCACCAAGATTCATTAATCATATTTAGTGAAAGGAACAGGGGTTAGGTTACAGAATCTTGGAAATTGGAGATTAGTATGTATGTTAAGGTGGGGCCTCTTTGATCCCTCTGCTCCTCTTTCTAACTCCTCGATGCAAGAGAGATGGTGCCACCCATTTGCCTATTAATGGAGGGATATACAGATGTTCCAGCCCTTCAAACTACCCTTTCCATTCCCATCCTCCGAGAATTCCATTACATACTGTATGGCCTTAGTGTTTGACAAAACTATCCAAGTCAAAAGTGACTATAATTTGTATCAAGTAGCTCCTTACTGATGGTCAAATAGATATATCCGTCAAAGAGTTCAGAATGTTACAATTCTACTCCTTTGTCATATTTTCTACTCCTTTGTCATATATTCTACTCCTTTGCCAGGGTCCCTCCTTGTGGGGGAGATGGGCAGTGATATAAATGTGACAAATATTTCTCTTCAGGGGCAGCCAGCTATTAAAATCATCATGGTCGCTTAGGTAGACTTTGCAAGTGGTTATCTGAGGTATTTTGTTTTATAGAAATGAGATCAGATCTATGGTCTTTTTTTCTTTTGCTTTTCTGGGTGTGTGTGTGTGAGATAGAACAATTTTAATTTCCTTTTAAAGTGCAGAAGAGAATCCTACTATCCTGAGTGACACCTATTCCCTTGTAGGAATTTTAAGACTACAGCTTCAATTGGATCACTCACTTTTTTACTTACCATCACCTTAACACAGAAACAGAAGTAAATTAAAAATGGTATTCTGTAATTTTTATCCCACAGGTGGCCATTTTTCCCCCTCCACACTGCAACGGTCACAAAAGCCTGCCCTGTGGGCTGATTGATGAGTCCATCCCCAACTCTGACGTGAGAACATATGTCTAGCCCCAAGGAAGTAGCTCATCAAAACGAGTCAGAGTCTGGGGAGCTGCACTGGCTGTTCTCCCCTCTGACCCACTCTTTGCTTTCTTGTGCTGAAGCTCCAAAGAACTGCAGTGCTTCAACATGTTCAAATCACAAGCCTGCTTTGACCATTAATGGGGGGAGAGTATACATACAGGACTTTCTGGGAATCCAAACACCATCTTCACCTGATAGGAGGATGAGTTCCCCGCCTCCCCCCCCCCTCCAAGTTAACTGTGAGTGGGCGGGAAGGAGAGATTCATCTTACCTTCACTAAAGAGAAGCTGTTGTAAACAAATAAATCAGCAGGGCATGGAAATGATTTGAAGACATTGCTTCTGAAAAGCATAGAGCAGTGTTTCTCAACCTTGGCAACTTTAAGATGGATGGACTTCAACTCCCGGAATTCCCATGCTGGCTGGGGAATTTTGAGAGTTGAAGTCCACACATCTTAAAGTAGCTGCAGTTGAGGAACACTGCTTTCAAGTAATCATTCAGCCCTGTGAATCTTTGTTATTTGAATGTGCCAACATAATAAATATTTCTCTTCTCCATTCATTCTGCCCCAAGTATCCAAATTCTGCTCAGTTCAGTGGAGTTGGGAGAGGAGTCTAAAGCAGGAACTAGGTCTGCCATGCTATGACTCTTGCCTTTATTCTTGCCTTTAACTTCTAATTATCTTGCAGGAACTAGGTCTGCCATGCTATGACTCTTGCCTTTATTCTTGCCTTTAACTTCTAATTATCTTGCAGGTCAGACTGCCTTCTCAAATGCATGAGCAATAAAATGTGATTCAAAATAACGGACTGAAATGGTGGGAGACGAGTTGCTTCTACCTACATAACTAAATTCTGTGAGCCAAAGACAGACAAACTAATGACTGTTAAGAGGAAGTTTCAAGGGAAGAATAAATAGATTAGGAAAGTGGGGGAAAAAAGTATTGAGAAGGACTGGCATGTTAGAATCGTAAGAAGGGTTAAGACAAGGATTGGGGTAAGAAAGAATTGATGGCATACAAAAAGAAATCTCTCTCTAAGATATTCTCTACTGCATGGGTACCCAACCTTTTTGGCACCAGGGACCGATTTCGTGAAAGACAATTTTTCCATGGACCGGGGTGGGTGGGGTTTGCAGGCGGGAGCCAATTGTGCAGACCGGGGGCGGGGTTTGCAGGCGGGAGCCAATCGCATGGACCGGGGGGCGGGAGCCAATCGCACGGACCGGGGTTCGGAGACCAGCATGGCGGCCTGGTTCCTAACAGGCCACGGACCAATACCAGTCCACGGCCCAGGGGTTGGGGACCTCTGCTCTACTGCACATTCCTGTTTGTTGAATCAATCTAGCAAAAAGCAGAGGGAGCAGCAAAGCCCTCTAAAGATTCAAGCCTCTGAATTGGGAAGCCTTGAGAAAATGTTCCCTGTCAGTTCCTCTCTCTTCATCCCCTTTCCTGCTTCTCGCCCCATCTGGTCTTTGTCACATATGGAAAAGCACAAGTAAAGTAGTGGAGCTAAACTATGACTTTCCCAGCTCTTAATACACACCACAGCATTCCCAAAGCTTCTGGGAAGTTCATATCCCGTTTTGGTTGTCAGTGGTGGGGAAATCCTTTTTCACACCAGAGAACCATGTAATCTCTTGAAGCAGCCCAATTTGATCTGAGATTTCTGGGATGTTGCTTTTCTCCCCCTTTGAAGAGAGAAGCAAAGAAGCTGGTCCCCAGCTGTTTTCTTTTTTTCCCCTTCTGTCTGATGTGTCTGCTCTCGATGCCGGCTAGAGGAAGAATCGCACCATATTCCATAGTGCCTTTGTCTTTTCATTAGTAAAACAGTGTCAGCAAGAGACTTCTGACATCACTATTTACCTCTACAAAGCCTTTTGCGCTACCCACAGAGCAGAAACATGATACCAGCCATTTTCACTTGTGCTCAATAAAGGGACTTTTTAAAGTTCCACCAGTCATCTATATATTTGTTCTCTTAACATGTTCTCAGCAGCCTGGTATCATAAAAAGTTTTAAACATCTGCTCTGCACACCTTATTTTCCTAGTTCATCTATCAACTCAGCTTAGAAAGAGGTCCTATAACAAAATCAAAATTTATCTGAGCTACTTACTGAGGAAAATTAGGAACCAGGAATCAATATTTTATGTTGTGGTTAGGGGTGACTAACTCTTCAGCAGGAGTGCCAAAAAAGGAGCTTTGGGGTCACACACAGTATAGCTCAGCAGGATGGTAGGGTGTAGCCCCTTGCCTGTCTCTCCTGTGCCCACCCACCACTCCACGTCTTGCCTGCTGCCTTTCATGTTCACCCTCCAAAGCCTTACCATCCCTCCCTTTCCTCCCTTTCTCTGCCTTGAAGATGTAGGGAGGAGTTTCAAGAAGCTGGGAAGTTCAAGTTGGGTGATCATCCGTACTTCCAGTCTAGAACAGTAGTGCCTGTGAAGCAGCTTTCTGATCCCTGGAAAAAGGACCTGCCAGGAAAGGGTTAGCTCTACCTCTTCTAACTAGAAGGGAGGTCTTAAGACTTCCACCTGCCTCAGGGTAAGCCCCCTCCCTTCAGTTGCATGCACCAACTTCAGCTGAGTATAATTCATTTCCGCTGAATATTTCACTGTAACAACAACTCTTCCTGCTGGCATGAAACATATGAGAGATGGAAAACCAATGTAAAAAACCCAAAAGGCAGTAATGGTTGTTTTGACCCTTGGCCATTTGAATTTTTCTGTCTCTTGCTTTTCTTGTGAATTCGAGTGTGTGTCTTCACTGAACTCTCTCCAGAACCCATCTGACCTTGCGTGCATAGTTCCAGGTCAGCAGAACTTTTGCAGGGGTTCCTTGGAGATGGTGGCATCCATCTGAGAAGCATTTACCTTGGTACTTGCCTCCTCTGTCTTGTCTATTATATGCATTTCTGTTGATAGGACTGGGAACTCCAGCAATTGTTTTCCTGTGTGTTCCCTGCCTGAAAAAAGGTCAGGAACAAGGATGAGGGTGGACTCCTTCTGTATCTCCTCTCTTCCTTCTTCAGGTCTATGAGCTAGGATCTTTTTTTTTTCCTTATTCTTACTTTCTGCTGGGACTGGGTCAACTGCCTCACAAATTAACTTCTCCCCTGAAAGGGCTTTGTTGTCAGTTGGCTCTCAGTTGGGTGGCTTACCTCCTAGTGCTTTACTCTGTATGGAATAAGTTCTGAGTGGCCTTTACTTCTGCTTCATTACAGGTGGGCTCAGGTGGGTCACTGTCACTTGCTTCATTCCTCTTGCTTTGCTGATTCTGGAGGCTGTCATTTCCTGGCTCCAACATTACTTCTTCCACTCCCCGGCTTCATCTACAGCCACCACATGTCATCTCAGCTATGGCCTATTGTTGGAGTATCCAGTTGTGATCAGCTGGAGTATGGTTGCTGAGAGTCACTTCATTCTTGTGCATTTTTTCCCTTGTCTCTGTCTGCAGTTGCAGGTTTTTCTTTCTTGGTCCTCAAACAGGAAACCTACTGCTGCTTCCTAGAAGGCAGAGCTAAAGACTGAAGGAAGGGAGTTTCCTTCAAGGGATGGAAAGAAAGAAGTCTTGGGGACTTCTGGGGGAGGCATGGCAAACTAAAGACAGCTCTGGAAAAGCAGAGCCAATGACTGCGGCAAAGACCAAGGAACCAGTGAATAGCCCAATTCCTTGGAACCTCTCCAGATAAGGAGAGGATGGGAGATCGGCCATTTGTGCTCTGGACTGCTGCTCCTCACAAGGAGACCACAGGACAGTGGTTTTCCATAGGTTTGAGCACTGGCAGATGAAGGGATTAGCTATCTTGCTTGCAACTGTGGTGGAGCCTTTTAAAGGACAGCAAATTCGCAAACCCGCACTTTCTAATCACTTTCAGAAATTGCTCATGAACAACTTCTAAGCTATTAGATACCTTCGAAACAACAAGTTTGAAAATGCTGGGTGAGTCTGCCTTCAATCCTGAATGAAAGAAATTTTTAATCATAAGTTTAAGAATTTTAGAATCTGAAATAAACAGCAAAAGGCTAAATAAGATTTTGATCTCAGAAAGTTATAAACAGAATAAGGGTCCAGAATAAGGTTGGAATATTGAACCTTTTACAATAAGATGTTGGAATTAATTACAAAGAACAAACAGTTTCTCATGGGGAACATGGCTATCCTGGTTATAGTATGTCCTAACAAAGATAAGGGATGATTTTAGAAATTGGACACTAGAGGGGACTAAAGATTCTAAGCAGAAAAAAAAATACATGCCTGTTTTGCTGTCAGTTAATTAATACTGGGACTTACAAAATGACACAAAACATTATAACATTAAAGGAGATCTTTGAAGAATGGAGCCAGAAATTAGTAGCTACAATATCAACACTGTCAGTAATGATGTCTGCTTCTATGGATAGACTATGTCTAAAAGAAGTTAATGAAGGAATGACAGATATGAAACAAATTTTATCTGACAAGACAGAGAAAGTACTGAAAGTGAAACTACAAATGACAGGTCAAGAGAATGATTTGGAAAAGGATGCTTTACTGGATATACGAAAGAAACTGGCTGAAGTTTTAAAAATGAAAAGGAAAATACAAATGATAAACCAAGAGAATGACCTGGAAAATGTTTTCTTACTGGATCTACAAAAGAGGCTTGTTAAACCCTTTAGGAAATCTGTGCGATGGGATAAAAAAGTATTGAAGAAAAATAAAACATTTGATTGAATTAAAGATTAAGACTGTCAGAAGTAAAAGGAAGGAATATAAAGTTGGTTTATTTGATCAAGGTTAAAATAAGATTTTTCCCCCCAATGTTCTGGCAACTCTTTATGGGCTTTTGCTGACACCAGGATTGAAAAGTTGATGTTTTATTTATTTCCTTATAGATAAGGGATGGGATATGGGATGAAGAGATAAATGTTTGTAACCGTAGAGGGGGTGAAGAGTCACTAAATTTGTTTATACTTGTGATGAAGGTTGGAAGTCACTTCTTTATATATTTATTTTCTTTTTCTTTCTTTTTCCCTGCATTTTTATTCTTTCTTTCCATTCTCTTCTCTTTCTCTAAGTTTAGTTTGTATTAGTTTTTACTATTGTAATTAAAATTCTTAATAAAAATTATATTAAAAAGAAAGAAAGAAGTCTTAAACTCTGCCTTCTAGCTAGAAGAGGTGAAGTTAACTGCTTTAGCATCAGCAACATCTTTGATGACCAAGAACCACACCCTCATTCTTTATTTTACACATATTCTGGAAAAGGAATGAAAAGAATAAGGAACCCATTCTGCATTCCAATCTTTTTCTAAGATGGCTGGGAGAACTGTTTTCCATCCAAAAGTCAAGTAGACTTCACAAAGCCTTAGAAAGTCCTAATTAATTAATTAATTAATTACCAAGCTACCTACCTACCTATTTCATACAATGATTCTAGGTGGCTCGCAATAATCTATAAAAACATTGCCATCTTTCCTCTGAAGCCCTCTTCAAGAAGTTTAAGTACCAATCCTTGAACAGTCTGCACAATTCTGCAGGCTCTGCAATTTCTCAGCAGAGATATATCTCTCCCTCCCTCCCTGATAATCCTGAGGCAGCTACCAATTTCTGCTTCCTTTTTCTTTTCCTACAAATGCAATTAATTTCCAGGAATGGTAGCATTTTGTATGCAGCCAGCCATTTTGAGCTTTACAAAGTCTTGTGAGCCAAATCAAATTTAAATTAACTGATGAAACAGTGTATGATTTTATCAAGGTAGCACTATGTTTTATGCTTGTATTAGTTATGTTCCTCTTGCAGCAATATTTATCTAACATGCTCTGTTATAGAGACAGACAAGTTTCTCATGTACATGTAGAACGCTGTGTAAAAGAAACAATATAAGATGTTCCCTCTGTTTTCTGTCTGTCATCAGTGTTTTGCTCAGATTCAGCAAGTGGCTCTTGAGATGTAAGGTCATAGCTTCAAAATACACTAGTGAATGAGAAGACATCACAAGTGACTCTTAATCAGTTGGATTCTTCTGATCAGTAGGTATCAATACAAAAAGCAATTTTGAAAGGATTCATTGGTATTTTGATAGTGGAAATTCTTCCTTTTTAAAATTATGAGAAATGGAAAGGACCATAATTATCCTTGGAGGTATTTTGAGGCAGGAGTTTAAACATAACTGATGGATAATGATATAGAAGAGTTCAATATCTTCATTGTCATTAATGGTGAATCATTTGTGGTGGATCAATGTCTTGGGAATAGATTTTTTTTTAGATTTTTTATCCCACCTTTATTATTTTTATAAATAACTCAAGGTGGGGAACATACCTAATACTCCTTCCTCCTCCTATTTTCCCCACAACAGCAACCCTGTGAGGTGAGTCAGGCTGAGAGAGAGTGACTGGCCCAAGGTCACCCAGCCGGCTTTCATGCCTAAGGTGGGACTAGAACTCTTAGACTCCTGGTTTCTAGCCCGTTGCCTTAACCACTAGACCAAACTGGCTATCTCTCTCTCTCTCTCCCCCTCTCCCTCTCTCATCTATCTATTCTTTAGTTATTTCAATTGTTCAATATTTGAGGGAAATGTTTGATATTTTTATTTGAAGTATTTATTTCTAGAATCTTTGTGCATTTACGTAGTGTTTTTATGTTTTATTACATGTATTCTGCTTTTCCTCTAAGGAGTATAAGGCAGCATGTGTGAGATCACTTTTCATTTTTATCCTCACAACAACCACCTTGTTAGGCTGAGAGTGTGACAGCTGATGGAGGACTTGAACCTGGCTCTCTCTGGTCCCAATCCAATCACTACCCCACAGTAGCTGATGAGCTAATGTGTCCATGAAATGGAAAATGTATTTTGCTGCAAATTCAAAACAAAATTTTGCATTTCCAAAGTTCCATTGACCCATTCAAGGCTGGCCTTGGTCTGAATGAAACAAAAACAGATTCAGTCAAAACAAAACAAAACCCAGAACAGTTTTGGATGTTTCAGTGATGGGAAATCAGGTGATTCCGAACAAGCCTCTTGGGCTGCAAAAGTCTGATTGACCACTAGATGGCAACAGTGAGATGCAGAAAATTCTAAATCTTTCTGCCCATCCATCTAGTGGCCAAACAGACTTTTGTAGCCCAGATCTGTTAGCTTTAACCCTAGTCTTTGAATTAGAGCAACAATTTGCCCTGGGGGTATCAGTATTCAAGCTGAATGGAATGTAAGGGTAGGGTGGCTCTGTTTTTGATTCCTCACACAAGACGAAACCCTTTCAATCAATCATCTCCCCTAGAGTAAGAGGTCATCCTGACAGGAAATATTAAATCAATTCTAGCCAGTCCATTAAAGGGTTAGTTTAAAAAAAGTTTTAAAATAAACCTCTTATTCTAAATCTATGTTGTCTATACCTGTACCTAACCTTGCAGACAGTCAGAAACACAGATTATCTCCCTCCACCCTAATATTTAAAGATTCCAGAAATGGAGGGGGTGGGGGGAGAGAAGGAGCTGCTGTTCAGGAAAGATGCCCCACCCTGGAAAGTAGAAAAGATCCGACCAGCAGCCATCATTTACCTCAGTGGCACATAGAACAAAAGAATAATCATGAGTCATGCACACACCCTTGCTCAGAAAAACAATTCTTTTTATACTTGAAGCGGTAAAGAGAAACTGCAGCCAACAGGTCTACATACTTCTTTGCTGCAAAAGGCAAAACTGGCCCTTTTGTGAAAGAAGTCACTAACAAGGGAATCCACTAACTTAACTCTGGGTACTGTCCACAAAATGTGTGTGAAAGTGGTTTTAGATCAGTACAACGAACATTCTGGCAGATCCTCTTAAAATTACCAGTATTAGAATACATAACTACTCATACAGATGGTTTTTAGTTTGCTTCATAGAAGTTCTAAAACATTTCATTGCTTCAAATGTGAAGAAAGCATTTCCTTCCATAAAAGCAGACAGTCTGCAGTAAAATAGCAATATTTGGATACTATATTAAGGTTGCAGCTTCACCATGGGAATTTTTCTTTCACCAGTGGTATTCTGTCAAAGAACTATAACTCCCATCATCCCCATGCTGTGTGAGAGTAATGCAAATGTAATCCAACACATCTAGAGAGGGCCAAGTTGAAATCTGGTTTTTCACACTATATTGTGCCAAACTAAAATGTACAGCATGGTCATCCAGCAGATTACTTAAAAGGGCGATGGTGAAAAAAGGACGTGTTTCTGAAAACAGATTTGGAAGAAACCAACACACCATCCTCTCTGTCTAGGCCTTTCCTTAGGTAAAAGGTAAAGGTTTTCCCCTGCACAGTCATGTCCAACTCTAGGGGGCAGTGCTCATCTCAGCTGTTACAGTAACGCTGTTACCTTCCCACCGAAGTGGTACCTATTTATCTACTTGCATTTGCATGCTTTCGAATTGCTAGGTTGGCAAGAGCTGGGGCAAGTGCGGGAGCTCACTCTGTCATGCAGCACTCGGGTCTCGAACCGCCGACCTTCTGATCGACAAGCCTGGCGTCTTAACCACTGAGCCATCATGCCCCCTAGGCCTTTCCTTACTTGCATCTAACCATACCATAAACTCTGAGACATTTACTCAGGTTACATTCCTGCCCTGAACTCAGGCCCCTTTTATCTGATGGTTGTCTTGGTAGTGGCTCTTCCTCTTGTCCCTCAAGGCCATTCCCTCTTCCCTCTTCACCTGATGTTACAAGTTGTCCTCAGACATAGATTATGCATGGAAAATTACAATGAAATATAGTTAACAAATATCTGTTTCTTAGCTGCCTAACAAATATACAAGTGACCGTGTATATATTTTTCAAATACTTACATAGTTATAGTTATCTCTTATTGAAACTGTTGTATAAAATGTATGTGTGTATATGTATATGTATGTACAGTATATATGTATACTGTACCATAAACATGTCCATTTCTACCATGTCCCCTTGATGTTGCCTTCATCTCATCCTTATCCTATGAGTGAGCCAGGCTTTACCCATCCTCAACTGGACTGGTGTTAAAGAAGTATTTTCCTCTATATTGCAAGGGAGCCTCAAGTAGGGGCTTTGTCTCCCATTACCTTGGAGGAAAGTTAAGTGACTGTCAGTGAATGGGAAACCACTGTATGTATGCAAAGATATTATTATTGTTGTTGTTGTTGTTGTTGTTGTTGTTTTTTACTACAACACATAAGAACAACAAAATATGTGAATAGTTGTATACATATTTTTAAAAGGCAATATTGAACAAATCAACCCACTAAACAAACAAAAACTAAGTGAAATACGTGAGTATATGAGCATCATTACATTTTAGCTTTTAAATAACAAATTAAATCTTCACCATATAGAATCATATTGTCCAGAGCCATTTCAAAGACTGAGAGTTGACACATTTCATCAAAGGGCCCCACTGCAGGCAACCAAACTCTACTTATGAGCAACTAACCTTTCTCTGATAGCTTGTCTTTATCATTGCCAAGAGATTAGTTTTTCAACAATGGGGAGACCAACTTATGGCCCCAATTACCCAGTGGACTAAAGATCTGTCAGCCCTTCAAGGTAGATCAGACTAGGAATCCAATGTCATGTAGTACTACTTTTATTGTAAAGGTATAGTAACAGAATCTTGCAAGTCTGCATATGCTTCCCCCCTCCCTCCCTCCACCTTCATGAGAACTAGGGAGGGTCTTGTCTGAGACATTTACTCAGGTTACATTCCTGCCCTGAACTCAGGCCCCTTTTATCTGATGGTTGTCTTGGTAGTGGCTCTTCCTCTTGTCCCTCAAGGCCATTCCCTCTTCCCTCTTCACCTGATGTTACAAGTTGTCCTCAGACATAGATTATGCATGGAAAATTACAATGAAATATAGTTAACAAATATCTGTTTCTTAGCTGCCTAACAAATATACAAGTGACCGTGTATATATTTTTCAAATACTTACATAGTTATAGTTATCTCTTATTGAAACTGTTGTATAAAATGTATGTGTGTATATGTATATGTATGTACAGTATATATGTGTCTGTGTGTCTGTATGAAGCCCATACATATACATGAACACATACAATTTATCTTGTAATTGTACTGTTCTTTCTTACTTATTCTTTTTTCTCTTGTTTTCTCTTGTATTTTTTCTTATATTCTTTCCTCTCTGTTCTGATCAATAAAGAAAAAAAAAGGAAGGGCTGATCCTTGCTCCTTGCATTTTTAGCTCTACACATGAATGTATTGCCTGAATAGGGCTACTAGCAATGTACAAATGTCTGTTCAGAGTTTCACTGTTCCACAACATATGCTACTTGATCGTAGGCCTCACTGTACAAGGAATAATAGCACAAATAGTAGTATGTCTAACCAGTAGTATATATAACCTAGTATATCTGCCTTCTTGCCTGTTTTGTTATATTCAAACTCTTAATAACAATTTAAAGCTACTAAATGTGAAGTAATCATCAAGTAAGACCTTCAAACCTTGAGCACTGTAAGTTGAAGAGCCACTTGGCTACTAAACTGATTCTTTACCAGTTCACTCACAAATTCCAAACAATACAGTACATAGACATCTAAAACCTCAATTGGTAGACCACTAAAAAAGATGGTTAGATTGCTAAAAACATGAAACAGTCAGGAAGAACTGAGGAGGGATCCTTGGGGAGAGAAGAGTAGAAGAAATATGAATAATGCTTAAAACCATTTTACCTGAAGGCCTTCTATGGCTAATCGAAGCATACTTGGTGTCAGCTTAGAAGCCTGTTTGAAAGTGAAATTACTCCAGTCTATAATCAAAACAAATCCATTTACTTGAAGTTCTGGGTCCTCGATCATGGCTTCTAACGAAAGAAGTATGGCACGTAAAATATCCACCAGTGTATATCTGTCAACATATAAAAGCAAAGATGGGCTTAAGCTAACCAATAATGTTCAGATGATAGAAGATAAGCCATTATTTTGCTACTACTGGGCAACGTTTCAACATTTCAAGTGATAAAGTATAGCACAGATTTCATGAAATATGGTCACTGTAGCTATTGTAAGTATATACACATACAACGTATTCTTAGGTTTAATAGTGTTAAGATTGGGAAAGATAAACAACAAGCTACTCAGATGAGACCATACCGTAGCAGTTATTGTTCCAGATGGTCCAGCTCTAACATAGCTTGAGCAACTCAATAGTTCCTTCCTTCAAACTGCATTACATTTTGTTCAGTAAACAGAGTCAATATCCATCCAGAATAATGCTAAATTTATAATTGACAAGTCAGTGGAGAAGGTTGATGGACAGGATCAAATAAATTATGGGAGTGTCTTTGGAAAAGCTACAATTATTATTTAACCCAGGCCAATATGGTGAGCATTTGCTCATAGTCTTGACATGAGGCTACTAACAAATCAAGGGTTAAGGTGTACAATGGATATTATCCTTCTAAGTATTTTGATGCTGCAATCCTATACTCATTTATCTGGGAATAAATAATTTTGAATTCATTGGGATTTAAATCTATCAGACATATATAAGATTTCCACACCAAGAAAGTATGTATCTAAATCTTTACATACTAAAGAAAATATTTTGCATTGCATCTTGGGGGGGGGGGAGATGGGCGGTGATATAAGTCAAATAATAAATAAATAAAAATAAATCTGAAACAGAATGAAACTGGATGGAACTGAAGGCCAAGTTACATGACTGAGTGCAACTCTATTTTTTCCCCTGAGTTCAGATTTCTTCTCTCCTTTGACTTTATGTTACCTCAGGGTAGTTGAACATGCTACCTCAAAACCTGTGGAGTCTCCAAAATGTGACAAATCACACTTTCAGTGGTTGTATGAAGCAGTCTTTGAATAATCAGTTGAGTCATTGCTGGCAGAGGTGGGGAGAGAGAATATTCTTAAAAAATAAGCAGGATTTCTCTATGCATTGAAAAGGGCGATCCATATAAGAATTTGTCTCGAAACTGAGTCACACTATTGGTCTTGTAACATCAGAAATGTTGATAGCGATTAGCAAGAGATCTTTAGGCTTTCCTAAATTTATCTGGGGTAGTCTGAACATGGAATTTCTTACAATACCAAGCATCCATTCTACTACTGTTTATGGTCCTTCAATACCTTTTTCCACATTGTTCTATAATTGATCTGTCACACAATTATTTCATTAGTTAAGGAGTGGAATTAGAGCAGCCAAACTATTTAATGGATTGAAGCCATTATTTTAAAAAAAAACATTAAAAGGACCTGTTCGTCTAGACAAACACAGTATTTTAAAATAGAAATCAGTATGCAAGTTGATCTATGAGGCACTTTAAAGTGCTATTGATCCTACATTTCATAACGTACATGCATATATGAATGTGTGCATTTCAAAGCTTAAGTCTTGGAATCTTCATGCTTATGTAAGGATTGAAATTATAGGTACCACAATGGTCATTTTTATTATGAAAATGGCAGCATAGAATGAATTATGATGAAAGAAGTTGAATTAAAATCTTTGCCCAGTGATGAGCTATTTACATAAAATGTAATCTCATATTCATTGTAGATCTGTAATACCCAACATTTATTGACCTGGATAGGTGAAAGCAATCATCGTTATTGTTATTTATGCCGGCAGCACAGTAGGGGGGGCAGATGTAAACTTGAAGTTCCTTCAAAAGCTATTATTTTAAAAACAAGACCTGGAGCTGACTGTAGTTCAGATCACGAACTTCTTATTGCAAAATTTAGAATCAGACTAAAGAGAATAGGGAAGACCCACAGATCAGTTAGATATGAGCTCACTAATATTCCTATTAAATATGCAGTGGAGGTGAAGAATAGATTTAAGGGAATAGATTTAGTAGATAGGGTCCCAGAAGAACGATGGACAGGAGTTCGCTACATTGTTTAGAAGAGCAACAAAAAACGTCCCAAAGAAAAAGAAAACCAAGAAGGCAAGATGGCTGTCTGCTGAGACACTGGAAGTAGCCCAAGAAAGAAGGAAAGCAAAAGGCAACAGTGATAGGGGGAGATGTGCCCAATTAAATGCAAAATTCCAGAGGTTAGCCAGAAGAGATAAGGAATTATTTTTAAATAAGCAATGCGCGGAACTGGAATAAGACAATAGAATAGGAAGGACAAGAGTCCTCTTCCAGAAAATTAGAAACATCGGAGGTAAATTCCAGGCAAAAATGGGTATGATACAAAACGAAGATGGCAAGGGCCTAACAGAAGGAGAAGAGATCAAGAAAAGGTGGCAAGAATATACAGAAGATCTGTATAGGAAGGATAATAATATCAGGGATAGCTTTGACGTTGTGGTAACTGAGTTAGAGCCAGACATCCTGAACAGTGAGGTTGAATGGGCCTTAAGAAGCATTGCTAATAACAAGGCAGCAGGAGACAATGGTATCCCAGCTGAACTGTTTAAAATCTTGCAAGATGATGCTGTCAAGGTGATGCATGCCATATGCCAGCAAATTTGGAAAACACAAGAATGGCCATCAGATTGGAAAAAATCAACTTATATCCCCATACCAAAAAAGGGAAACACTAAAGAATGTTCAAAGTATTGAACAGTGGCACTTATTTCACATGCCAGTAAGGTAATGCTCAAGATCTTGCAAGGTAGACTCCAGCAATTCATGGAGCGAGAATTGCCAGATGTACAAGCTGGGTCTAGAAAAGGCAGAGGAACTAGAGACCAAATTGCCAATATCCGCTGGATAATGGAGGAAGCCAGGGAGTTTCAGAAAAACATCTATTTCTCTTTTATTGACTTCTCTAAAGCCTTTGACTGTGTGGATCGTAACAAATTGTGGCAAGTTCTTGGTGGTATGGGGATACCGAGTCATCTTGTCTGCCTCCTGAGGAATCTGTGTAATGACCAAGTAGCAACGGTAAGAACAGAGCACGGAACAACGGACTGGTTTAAGATTGGGAAAGGAGTACAGCAGGGTTGTATACTCTCACCCTACCTATTCAACCTGTACGCAGAACACATCATGGGACGTGCTGGGCTTGATGAATCCAAGGCTGGAGTTAAAATCGCTGGAAGAAACATTAACAATCTCAGATATGCAGATGATACCACTTTGATGGCTGAAAGCGAGGAGGAGTTGAGGAGCCTTATGACGAAGGTGAAAGAAGAAAGTGCAAAAGCTGGGTTGCAGTTAAACCTCAAAAAAACCAAGATTATGGAAACCAGCTTGATTGATAACTGGCAAATAGAGGGAGAAAAAGTGGAGGCAGTGACAGACTTTGTATTTCTAGGTGCAAAGATTACTGCAGACACTGACTGCAGCCAGGAAATTAGGAGACGTCTACTTCTTGGGAGGAGAGGAATGACAAATCTTGATAAAATAGTTAAGAGCAGAGACATCACACTGACAACAAAGATCCGGATAGTTAAAGCAATGGTATTCCCTGTAGTAACCTATGGCTGTGAGAGCTGGACCATAAGGAAAAGGCTGAGCGAAGGAAGATAGGTGCTTTTGAACTGTGGTGTTGGAGGAAAATTCTGAGAGTGCCTTGGACTGCAAGAAGATCAAACCAGTCCATACTCCAGGAAAGAAAGCCAGACTGCTCACTTGAGGGAATGATATTAAAGGCAAAACTGAAGTACTTTGGCCACATAATGAGAAGACAGGATACCCTGGAGAAGAAGCTGATGCTAGGGAAAGTGGAAGGCAAAAGGAAGAGGGGCCGACCAAGGGCAAGATGGATGGATGATATTCTGGAGGTGACCGACTCAACCATGGGGGAGCTGGGGATGGTGACGGCCGACAGGAAGCTCTGGCGTGGGCTGGTCCATGAAGTCACGAAGAGTTGGAAGCGACTGAACGAATAAACAACAAAAATAATATATGTATTTCATATATTTAAAAAACACTTCTTTAAGTATTCATTATGTATTAAGATAAGATGGATGGATGATATTCTGGAGGTGACAGCCGACAGGAACCCCTGGCGTGGGCTGGTCCATGAAGTCATGAAGAGTCGGAAGCGACTGAACGAATAAACGAAACAACAACAAAATTTCCACCTCTGATAGTATAAAAATGTTACCAAAGAGGTTCCCACTAGGTGAACTCCACAGAGTGCTGGATAAAACACCATGTTCATAGTTTAGAACAACTATATTTTGCTTTTGCCTCCTTCAGATCTGGTCAGAGAAGTAGTAGCAGATATCCAGGGGGGAAAAGATAAAGTGGGAGCCATGGCTTTGCAGTAATATGTAGAAGATTAGTATTAACAGCCAACAAAATTAATCTCTACTTTAAATCTGGCTGACTTCAGTGAAACTTCGCTTTCATACAGAGTCTCCTGGGTCACATTGTAAACCCGATGGTGTATCACTAATGTCTAAAGAATAATCTAGGATTTACAATTTATTTAACAGTGTCTAATGCCCCTATTTATGCATGCTGTTAGAAAACCTGTTTATGCCATTTCTAAAATGCTTTATGCCTTAAGAAAACAGATACAATTACCCAACTGGAAAGTAGTTAGAATATATGCATGCAATAATAAGCAAAATGTTCCTCTTTCGGTTCCAAAATTCAAAGTAGATTTAAATGGAAATTCATACAATCAAAGGTGCAATCTTATAGACCTTTCTTAGAGTAAGTCTTACTGAACACAGCAGGACTTACTCCAGAAAAAGCATGTAGAGAACTGTGCTATGAATTACTTATATTGATATTTATTTATTTATTTATTTATTTATTTATTTATTTAATTAATTAATTTATATAACCGCCCATCTCCCCCAACGGGGAACTCTGGGCGGTTTACAATAAATAAAATTAGATAAAAGCATAAAATATAAAATATGTAAACTAACAATTTATACAATTAATATATTATAAATAAAATAAAATAAAAATCCAAGTGGGAGATAGTATTAATAAAAGAAGGGCATTATAAAATTACGGGATTAACCACCCCCATGAGGAACTATCGTTTCCTCCCTCCCATGCCAGGCGGCAGAACCAGGTCTTCAGTTCTTTTCTAAAGGTCGGGAGGGAGGGGATCTGTCTCAACTCTGGGGGCAAGATGTTCCATAGTGTGGGTGCTGCTACAGAGAAGGCCCGCCTCCTAGCCCCCATCAGATGACATTCTTTAATTGATGGGGCTCGCAGCAGGCCCTCTCTGAACGATCGGGTGGGGCGGGTCGATAACCTGGGGACAAGACGGTCCTTTAGGTATTCTGGTCCCATGCCATGTAGGACTTTAAAGGTGATAACCAACACCTTGAATTGTACCCGGAAGCAGACCGGCACCCAATGCAGCTCGCGGAGCAAAGGTGTTATATGTGCGAATCTTGGCGCACCTAAAATCGCCCGCGCGGCTGCATTCTGCACCAGCTGTAGCTTCCGGATAGTCTTCAAGGGTAGCCCCATGTAGAGCGCGTTGCAATAATCTACATGGGAGATGACAAGAGCGTGAGTGACTGTTCGGAGGGCATCGCGATCCAGGAATGGGCGCAACTGGCGCACAAGCCGAAGCTGTGCAAAAGCCCTTCTAGCCACGACTGCCACCTGCTCTTCAAGCAGGAGTCGTGAGTCTAGAAGGACCCCCAAGTTGCGCACCGGTTCCGAATGGGGCAGTGCTACCCCATCGAGAACCAAAGATGATAATTTCCTAGAAGACGCTAAGCCGTCAATCCACAGCTACTCGGTCTTGCCAGGGTTCAACTGAAGCCTGTTGTTCCCCATCCAGGCCCTCACAGCCCCCAGGCACTGGGATAGGGTGGTCACTGCATCACTTACTTCACCAGGGATGGAGATATACAGTTGAGTATCATCTGCATACTGATGATACCTCATCCCATGGTGTCGGATGACCTCGCCCAGCGGTTTCATGTAGATGTTAAATAGGAGAGGAGAGAGAACCGAACCCTGCGGCACCCCACACAGGAGTGGTCGCGGGCTGGATCTCTCCTCCCCTATCACCACCGACTGGGAATGGCCCTGGAGGAAGGAGGTGAACCAGCGCAAAACTACGCCGCCCACCCCCAACTCCCTAAGCCGTCCCAAAAGGATACCATGGTCGATGGTATCGAACGCCGCTGAGAGATCTAAGAGAGCCAGGATGGATGCACTACCTCCATCCCGCTCCCGCCAGAGGTCATCCGTAAGTGCGACCAATGCAGTCTCCATCCCAAATCCCGGCCTGAAACCTGACTGGAAAGGGTCTAGATAATCCGCTTCATCCAGGGTCCTCTGAAGCTGCAACGCCACCACCTTCTCAACCACCTTTCCCAAAAAGGGAAGGTGGGAGACTGGACGAAAATTGTCCAGAATGGTAGGGTCCAGGGATGGCTTCTTGAGGACGGGGTGCACCAACGCCTCCTTGAAGGTCGCCGGAAACACCCCCTCCAACAAGGATGTATTAATCATTGCCTGGACCCATCCACATGTCACTTCCCTGGCTGATTTTACTAGCCAGGAAGGACAGGGATCTAACTGACATGTGGTGGAATTAAGAGTTCGGAGGATCTTGTCCACTTCCTTAGGTCCAACAGGATCAAATTGTTCCCAGATAATAGGGCAAGACCATTCTCCCGGCATCTCCCCAGACTGCATTTCACGCATGGAGTCCAACTTAGACCGAATCAGAGCGATTTTATCCTGCAGATGCTCAGAAAATTCTTCCGCACGGCCCTGTAGGTGGGTGGTCAATTCCACCCTACCTAAGAGAGATCGAGTAATCTTAAACAGGGCCGTCGGATGGCATTCTGCGGATGCAATAAGCGCGGAGAAATATTCACGTTTCGCCGCTCTTACCGCCACAAGGTAGGCCTTAATAGCGGCTCTAGATTGTGTTCAGTCCGATTCCGCCTTCGTCTTTCTCCAGCGACACTCTAGACGTCTCTTCACCCTCTTCAAGACCCTCAACTCCTCCGTATACCACGGGGAGTGACGGGTCGAATGGGGTTGGAGAGGTCGCATCGGCGCAGTCCTGTCCAAGGCTCCGGCCGCCTCCCTATTCCAGGAAGCGGCCAGTGCCTCCGCTGGACCGTGCAGCAGATCATCGGGTATTACCCCCAGCTCCCTCTGAAACCTCATTGGGTCCATAAGTCGCCGGGGGCGGACCAATCGAATAGGTCCTGCCTCCCTGCGGAGTGGGGCGGCGTAAGAGAATCTTAGGGATATCAGGACGTGATCTGACCATGACAACGGGGATAGTTCTAACTTTCCCCTCATGTCACTTTGCCATTGCTCAGACAAGAAAATCAAATCCGGAGTGAGTCCACTGTCTCGAGTTGGGTCCCGAATAATCTGGGCCAGGCCCATGGCTGCCATGGTAGTCATGAACTCCCGAGCCACTTCCGAGGCCCGTCCTAGGGACGGCAGATTAAAATCCCCCAGAACCATCAGCCTGGGGAACTCCACTGCCAACCCCGAGACAGCCTCCAGCAGCTCAGGCAGGGAGGTTGCTACGCAGCAGGGAGGCTGGTACAATAGCAACACTCCCAACTGTTCCCGGGCACCCAACTTGAAAAACAGGGTCTCACATCCGGCCACTTGTGGAGCAAGGCCCCTGAAAGCCACCAAAGACTCTGATAATAACTGCCACCCCTCCTCCCCTACCCCGGTATCTCGGCTGGTGCCACACCTGGAACCCAGCCGGGCACATTTCCGAGAGGGCTACCCCTCCCTCTGGGCCCAGCCAGGTCTCAGTAATACACGCCAGGTAAGCCCCTCTCTCCATGATTAATTCACTTATGAGAGGGGCCTTGTTATTTACTGACCTGGCATTAAGCAGCAGCAGTCGAAAACCGGGGCCCTCAACGATCCACTGTCCAGAACCTGGGGCTGAACTCAGAGGACCGGGACGCGCCACCGGTACTAAACACCGGGGGCGCCTTCCCCGGAAATGGCTTGTCCTCTGGTTCCCGTCATAATATCCCCTGCCCATCACCACTTCGATCGATATAGTATGAGGCTATGTCAATGAAAATGGAAAAATGAGAAGATTTAACAGATAGACCTTTGTTTGGTTTCATAGTTCTGTTCAGTTGCAGAAAAAGCTCCAAACTGGCAGTAAACACAGAATCTAGAAGGCTTAGAATTTCATTATTTTTCTTCTTTAAATCAATCACTTTTAGTAGTGCTGGTGTTATTTAATTTTAATCTTGGGAATGGAGTAGTGAGTACTTATTTCCACTATAAACTCTCAACCCAACCCAACTCACAGGGTTGTTGTGAGGAATAATTTTATAAGTAATTATATTACTTATATTTATGATGTGTTATTTTAATTGTTTTTTGTAAACCGCCCAGAGTCCCCTTTGGGGGAGATGGAGCAGTGATATAAATCAAAAAATAAATAAATAAATAAATAAATAAATAAATAAATAAATAAATAATAGAAAGCTGTGTTTCATTGTATTTAGAGCTACCTGATCCTGAGGTTTTTGTAACATTTATTGTTCATTCTGCTAGAAGTGTGCTACTGTCTTCATTCAGGGATTAATTTGTGCACCAAACATTTCAAATGAAGATTCTGAATGTAAGAATTAGGTTAATGGTAATTCAACCTATCTCTTCAGTCCATTTACTCCATCTGATTAGTTGCACTGATGGAAATCCATGCTACAGCAACATACCTCAGCAATTTTCTTTAGTGCTCATCATCATAATTTATCATAAACTAGTATGATTTCTCCTCTAAAACTTTCCAAACATGTTTCAATTCAACATCATCTTGGTAAGGGAATTAGTGAAACCTACTGTTCCAGCTCAATAGCAATCTACCATGGCACCTTCCTTGTGAAAAAAATGAGGGTGAAGTTGCCCTTAAGTAATCATGTTCAAACATTTTCCCTACACATAAACTGAAGTGCATCCACACCTATTGTTCTGAATCCTGGACATTCATGCTTTCATCAGCAATGGGAAAGGAAAACTTTCTGGTTTTTTTATCATGATTCTGAATTGTGTGCTCATCTACAGCTTTATGCACACAGAAGCTCCTTTCATACTTCCCACTGAATGCCCAGAATGTCGAAATGGGGCCAAAGACTCTCCTCCTCCTCCTCCTCCTCCTCCTCCTCCTCCTCCTCCTCCTCCTCCTCCTCCTCCGTGAATGCAGTCCCTACATGGAGGGAACAAAACAGCAAGGCTTTTGAGTTAGAAACTGATCCCACTGAACCATATGGTCTATTCCTGGGCCAACTTTTCCATGCTTCTTTCAACTGAAGCGGCTAGGAACTGAGTGAGAGAAATTCTCCTAGGTAGCACCCTTTTTTCCCTTCAGAAATAGCATCAGGAGTAAAGCTACCAGAACCATTTATCTCAAATAACCTATTTTACCCTTTCTGTGTTCTATCTACTGGATGTAGATGTAGATAGCTGAGAGACAGCATGGTGTGGTGGTGAAGATGATGGAGGAGGAGCAGGGAAGACCCAGCTTCTAGTCCTCCCTTAGACATGGGAGTCAGCTGAGTGACTTTGGGCCAATCATTCCTCCTCGGCCCTAAACCAGTGTCAGGCCAACAAGCCAACTGACAAACAAAATCTCTTGTCGCATCATGCGTTGATAGTTTTGCTATAAGAACTAAGCGAGTGTAGTGCAAGAACAAGTGGCCCCTCCAACCATGTGGGTCAAATGGTAAGAGAAACATCTAAATCTATGACATTACAGCATGTTCTGCTCAGTCTGGGTTCTGCAATAGGGCTGCGTGAAGGAGATGTGCGCTATCTTAGTGAGGCACTTTGCGCTGAGGAGGCAACACACCTCTGCCCCCATGAGAAGTCTTGAGATAGGGCTGATCTGCCTGACCCGCCTGCCTAGCTCATGAACCTTCAGACAGGCGAAGCAGTGGGATTGCTCAGGCCTGCCAGTTAAAGGAAGAATGTAATGATACCCTTGAAGTGGTGCTTTGATCAGAGCAGAGCATCTCTTCAAGGCTTCGCTCAGCACCACTGTGACTATTATACACATAAACCTTGGTAAGTGAAGATTTCTACTTAGATTTCTCTCACTGAGATATTTTTTTTTTAGCCTAGTAGGTTCCCTGCTGTTTTTCCAGCATAGAGATGTATTGGTAGGAGAAACATGACCTGTTGAATTCTGCTTCTTGTGTCATTTTTGATAGTTATTTCCATGTTAAAGGTACTTTTTTTTTCTCCCCCTCAACTTGGATTTTAAATGTTTAGCACAAGGACATGTTTTGCAATATATGTATGTGTGTATGAGAGGCAGAACTGTTCTACAAGATCTATTTCCAACTTAATTGGAATAGGAATTTACTAATTGGACTTATTTAAATGAGAAGCTGATAGTGGCAGCAGTAGATTGTAAAGTGAATAAGAACCATGATATAGACAATCAACTGTCACTTCAGTATAATTATGACCCCAATGACAATTATGCATGCATAATAAATTTACAGACAAGCACATTTCTTTTATCTTAGACATGAAAAGACTGGAAAAAGTTAACTGATGGAACAGAAACATCTGAGCTGCCCCAACTTATGTAGAAAAAAGGAGGGAGTTATGTCAAGTGTAAGTGTTAGTGATAAGAGGGCAAAGCCCTAACATATGCAGACCTGACTTTAGGAAGGATTTTATTTCCTTTGAAACGGCATTGCTAAGGCATCTCCACCCAGAGCAGAGACATTCCAGTGAAATAAACCAGGATGATCCATTCTCTGATTTCACCCATCTAATATTCTAAGACAGATATAGCAGCAGCATGAGGCAGAAGTCTGAAGCTGTAGAGATCAGACTGATCTTGGCAGGACTACAGAAGTCTAGAGACATTGCTTGGAGTTGATAGTTCAGTTCCCTGCTATGAGGTTTTTTTTCTTTTTTGTTTTTAATCCATCAGCTTTCTGTTGATCATGACTGAACTATGTTTTTAGCATACTGTTTTATTGGAAATGCGTCAATATATTTTAAGATAGTTACAGTGGCAATGGGTACATCATTGGAAGACATAAAAGACCAGGTTAGGGACAGATCATTGTGGAGAAAATCTATCTATGTGGTCGCTAAGTGTCGACACGACTTGATGGCACATAATCAATCAATCAATTTTAAGGTAATTCATTGGCAGACTCTGTGCCTCTGAGACACAGTTCTTGTTTTTCGAAGAAACTGGAGAGAGCACAAAAGTCAGTGCAACACTTGTGCATACCACTAGCATTCTGTCAACAATGGTTTCTTGCCTTTCGTACAATAGGTCCAGACCAATCATCTGCCACTGAGCCAAATGATGACATTATGAAAAGGTCCAATTCAACAGTTGTTTTCATAGCATGCATTTTACTCTGCTACAAGGGCTCTCATGTAGGAATTGCAGCATTTGAAGTTAGGCATCACTCTGGGTAATCAATTCTGATCCCAACTTCAGTGGACCTCAGAGGAGGTGGAACCCTATTTTCAGAATTCATGAACTATTCAGGTCACCCAGCAGCCAAGTTATGCTGATGTAAAGTGAGGTATGATCAAAAGTAAAGAGCAACTGTACTATAAAAGAAACATCTGAACTGTGTGCAGATAGAACAAATTTTAAATTGAGCAGTGTAAACATCAGAAAGTCAGTCTAGGATGATCTGGGTTCAAATCACTACCCCAGTCATAGCCACGCCCACAGGGGCTTGCTACTTGTGTCAGAATGATGAAAATGTCTTTACTGGATACGGGGCCAAGACAGGTCAGAACGATGAAAGCAACATCATGGCATCGTACCACAAGCTCTGTCCCTACTGTCTGTACACGTGACATCACAATACAGTCCAAAATGGGTGGGGCTATCTCACGGCACTCTTTTCATCATTTTGACCCTCCTCGCTTCCCTGTCCAATCATGAAACCCCTAAGTGGGCCATTCATTTTCTTTCAGTCTTACAAGATAGACTCTACCTCTAGGTAGTCTAAGGCAACCCTCTCAGGTACTGACTTTTGTTGGTAAGAAAGGACAGCTTATTTATTTATTTATTTATTTATTTATTTATTTATTTATTTATTTATTTAATTTTTATCCCGCCTTTATTATTTTTATAAATAACTCAAGGTGGCAAACATACCAAATACTCCTTCCTCCTCCTATTTTCCCCACAACAACAACCAAGTGAGGTGAGTTGGGCTGAGAGAGAGTGACTGGCCCAAGGTCACCCAGCCAGCTATTATTTGTTAGTTACTGCATTTAATTTATTATAATTATGTTGACCTCTCAGAGGAAAGAAATAAGCATTTTGGCCCACAAATACCCAATGAACTCAATCACTTTGGGATACTATGTACCTTGATGGGGAGCTGGTGGGGGGAGAGAAAACATGACATTTACCATTTCATTTCAAGCAGCAAACTACCTTGAGCCAACTTTGAGTGCTTACCTACTTCAGGAGACTATTGTAAAGGATAAAAGAGGAGGAGAACTGCCTTGAACTCCTTCTAGGAGGTATAAATGAAAACGAAATAAAATATGTATATCAATGAGAGGTGAGAATAATAAAAGGTAAAGGTACCCCCCGCACATTTGTGCAGTCGTGTCCGACTCTAGGGGCCGGTGCTCATCTCCGTTTGTTAGCCGAAGAGCCAGCGTTGTCCGAAGACGCTTCCACGGTCATGTGGCCGCATGACACGCGTGGAACGCTGTTACCTACCCACCGAAGTGGTACCTATTCATCTACTTGCATTTGCATGCTTTCGAATTGCTAGCTTGGCAAGAGCTGGGGCCAGTGCGGGAGCTCACTCCGTCACGTGGGGCTAGGGATTCGAACCTCCAAACTTGCAATCTTCCAATCAACAAGCCTGGCGTCTTACCCACTGAGCCACCACGCCCCCAGAGGTGAGAATAGGATGGCATAAAAGTCTTCTTCATGAACCAGAAAAAGTTGCTTTCTTTAACTCAGGGGTGGACACACCTTAGGCTTAGTGACATGCACAAAATGCATCATGTTGCTAGAATAAATTGGAGGGATATTAAAATTAATAGAAATTTTGTCAAAGCAGGTTTGAGCATATCACTTTTCTGTTTCATCGATAAATTCTTCTATATGAAAATTAATGCCTCTGGTAAAGAAGCAGATACTGAACCCGCCAAGGATGAAGAAATATAGATTTGCCTTTAAATTTTACAGTTGCTGCTAAAAATTGGGAAATCACAGTTCATTTGGAAAAGTGAGAACAGTAACATGGGAAACATCACGGTCAAAAATGACCGTCTCTCTCGTATTGTTCTTGGCTTGATGGCTGAGGCCTAATTCAAGAATGAACTCCTCAGAGATACACAACTGGCACCAGCATTACAATCTTAAATTAGAAATACATTTTAACGGTGTCCACTGTCTTAGATTGCTTGCCAACCTCATCCTTTGTTGTCTTTTAATTTGCCATTGCCATTGTGTTTTGTACTTGTACTTTTGTTCCAATATTTTTTGTTGCCTATTGGCCTGGAATCAGTTGGATCTAGGGGAAGTTAGAAAGATTTTAAACAAATAATTAAGTTGGCAAAACCGAGTCAGGGGACAAATGGCTAATTGTATTGGCACCTGATGTTCAGGTCCTTGAAAAGAATAATTAATTGAGAGTGAACTTCTTACCAGTCACTGAGATGAGTCTCTAAACAAATCTTCCCTCCAAAAGTTACAGGTGAAAGATTCTCATTAAAATCAGTTTCCATTCATTGTTTTCACCATCATGTTATGGATCAAAGCTCCCAGATCTGTGCACACTGATTCTTGCCATCACAGAATTTCAAGTTTGGGAAGAAGTTTTAAAAAATTAATCTAGATCCTTCCCTTGAATTAGATCACAAAAATTTCAATTTAGCTCCTGCAAATCAGAGCCAAATAAAGATTCTTATGCCATGCATATCATAAGTTTGGAACGAGATATTGTTGAGATCAAAGGGATTTCAACCCATTATGATGATGTCAAACATACAGACTGAAGCACGATGGTGGATTCAAATGAGCATCTTAGCCTACCCCACCTTCACACCACGAGTTAAAACCTTTACCTGCTTTGGTCCCAGTTGGCGGCAAATAGAACCAGGATCTTCCTGCCATAATGATCAAGGTTGGCCAGCCCTCCTGGGAAGCCATCCTTGAGTGCTTGCTTGATGCCTGGGTCGGTGGCTTTGAAGCTCTTGAACATATCAAGGTTCTGCTGACGATACTCAAAGTACTGGGCCAACAAGCGAAACGCTTCAAAATGCTGAAACTTTCTGGCCCGCAGGAAGCGAAGAATGAAGGCATCGTCTGTGCGAAGAAAGCCAATGTCGGGTCGGGTGATCACCATGTCCCGAACCTCCTGGATGTCTTGGTGCAGGGTGTCTGGGTTCTCATTCAATTCCAATCGGGCCTTCTCCAGGGTCTCTGGAGACAGACCTGCCTGCAAATGAGTCATTGTGCCAACACTGCTCTGGGTTCTTCTTTTACGGAAGAAGAGGTGGAACCTCCAAACTGCCACAAAGTCTGGAATTGGGTCCCTTTTTTTTTGATTTGCCTTTAAGAAACCCTTCCTTCCATTTCCAGAATCCAACAGTTTGGCACTCCTTTGGTACCAATCTCTCCAACACTAATCCCTAATGTGGTTCAATCAATATGTCTGGCTCAGTTCCCACCTGCCCTTTCCATCTCCCCCAGTGACCCCCACCATATACACATACTATGCTGCTGCTCTCCTTTCTCAGCCCAAAGTGCCACCCTTCCAACACCTGCCCACAGCTCGAAGCTGCAGCAAAACTACAGCTCACCTATAGAATTGAACCCAATTACTCTCCTTCTGCAGCAATTGCCTGTTGATTAATAGAAATAATGGCTCTGGCAGGGCCCAAGTAGACAGAACGGAGCTTCCTCCTTCCCATTCAATACTGGTTTAAGCAGTCATGTTAGCCAAAACATAAAATGCCTTGATCAGCAGATACAGATCAGCATTATGATGCCAGAGAGAACAAGGCCAAACAGCCATACAGTGACTTTGCCTGGAGTGCAGAAGAGGTTGAGGTAATTAATTCCCCCACCACAGGCACACACTAATATTTCCACCCACTTCTCCCTGCAAATTGGAGATCTTCACCTTGGTGCTGCTGAAATAGCGAAAGAACTGCAATTTCAATAAACACGATCTAATTCAAAGCTTTCAATAAAGGTGTTTTTCCTGCCTCCCTCCCTCCCTCCCTCCGCAATTCCTGTATAGCATTTAAAAATCAATGCGTGGCAGGGTTCAAGAGGCATGTGCTGATCAGCTGGATAAGTTGGATTTTTTTTAATCAATTAGCTGCTGCTTCTGATACCCCCAAGCTTTTTAGTCTCCGGAGCCCGGGATGGATTTCTCTACCACGTCTTCCACCCCACCTCCCCACTTACAGAGTGACCTCATCTAGTACCAGCAAGGCTGCCGTCTGTCCCCTTCGGTCGCCTCTAGTGAAGGGGGAAAGAGCGGGGAGAGGCCGGGGGTGAAATCTGGGTTCTTTTCGCTCACTGCCGGAGCAGGTCTGGTCGCCTCGCACGGATCCCAGCCATCCGCCGGAAGAAAGGCATTCAGAGACAAAAAGGAACAGCCAAGTAATGCCTACCAGCGAAGCAGCCAACAAACATACACCAGGCAATGCGGCACCTTCCGGCATCCATCAGCTAAGGCAGCAACTCCTCTGGATGGGAAGCAGAACAGGCAGAAGCGGTCAGAAAGGAGCAGCCGATCAATCAAGGACGGGCCTGTGGGCTCAGGGCTCCCCTGTTCTCTCCCGTCCACCCCGCCCTTCCCCCTTCTGCAATTGTTGTCCAGGCATCAGGGCGTGGAGGCGGCGAGTCCTCCTCGCCGGTCTCTTCGGAGGGGCAGAGCTACTGGCAGAGGAAAGGTGAAGCTTGGCCGAAAGCCTCCCCGCTGCTCGCCCGCCCGCCCGCCCGCCTGCCTTTGTGTTCCTGCAGGAGCGGCCGGTGACTTCTGCTGTGGCTCTGCCTGGTGATGGATGCGCCGCTTCGAGCAGGTCTACGTCAATCAAGGCTCCCTGGGCGGCAGCCGCTGGGGCAAGTTACTCCAGATCAAATCCCCCGCCCGAGCCCTTCGCATTGTTATTACCCAGCCCGCTCTTTCCTCTCCGGCTCCGGAGGCTTGGGGCTTGGATGCGGGGAGGAGAAAGCCTCGGTGGAACGACGCGGGAGGGAGAAGAGCAGTTTTCCAATAATAGCCCCCGAGTCCGACCACAGCTTGGCCTCCCACCGCTATGGTTTCTCCAGCACTTCTTGCTCGATCAGCAGAGCGCTAGAATATCTACCACCAGCCCATCCTCCTGAGCCGCCCCGATTCCCCCTCCCTCGCCCATCGACTTTTCCCCCGGCCCATTTGCTTGCAAAGCCCAAACTGCAAGAGATCTAGTTGCTTACGGCTGTTGGGGGCATTTGGTGAAGTGAGGCCTGGGCGAATAATCTTATAGTGCCGCTTCTAACAAGAAAAGCAAGGCCCCCTCCCGCCCCCACCGTTCCAATATTGTGAAGTGGGAAGTATATTGTTTGCACCGATTCCAGCCAGCAACGCATGTGGAAATACTTTTATTTATTTAATTTTTATCCCGCCTTTATTGTTTTTATAAATAACTCAAGGCAGTGAACATACCTAATACTCCTTCCTCCTCCTATTTTCCCCACAACAACCCTGTGAGGTGAGTTGGTTTGAGAGAGAGAGTGACTGGCCCAAGGTCACTCGGCTGGCTCCTTGCCCCTTTCTGTGTTCCATGCTATCCAGTCTCTGTCAGCCCATCCTATCTCAGAGGGTTGGTGTGGGGAACAAGAGGAGGGAGCGCTATGTATGCACTCCTGGATGCAACACAGGATATACCTCTAAGAAATAAAAACATTATTTCTTAATGTAAGAAATGTACATCTTAATGTAAAGTAAGGAATTAAACAAATATCCACATTCTCTGACTATCCTTTGTTCATGCCCAGAGGAAAAATCTTTAACCAAAGCAGATGCTACTGACCTCTATTATTTATTATGCATATCCCTACATCTTCCATCATATGACTTAAATGTATGCTTTTTTCATTGTGTTTTTGTAATTTTAGATTCATTTTTAACCTGGTTCTAAAGATGGTCTTTAGCATTCCAATATTCCTTTAATATTCCCAATCTGATGCATGTTAGTTTACTTTCTATCTACCCTTAATTATCTTCCATATCATCCTTTCCTACAGCAAGAGAATTTTAAAGAATTAGGAATGGGTCAGTGATAGAGTCTTTAATATTTTAGCCAAACTAATGAGATCTTGATGAAAACTACTTCAGCTTAGCTTTGTCTCTGTCATAGTTTACCACTGTGGTCATATTTGGTCATAGAAGTGATTATAGGGGGAGGTGGGAGACCTTTGGTCTGCTGGATCAACAACGGGGAATTGCCAGGAAACTTCCAGACATGTTGGGTAAAGATAGACAGAAATTTAAAAGAGAGGCTCCTTTCTAGCTTGGCAAAAGCACAAAGCTTTGACAAGGATTCACAACTTCTGCCCCCACCTGCTTTCCTGAAATGGCTTCCTTCCCTTTGAGTGACACTTGTGAATTTGAAGATGGTATTTAAAGGGCAAGAGCCGTACCAGTTACTAAGTAAGATCCGTAAGTAGCTTGATTGTTATAATGTTCTGATGTCAGAAAGAAGAAACCAGACTAGAGACATTAGATGATTGATAATTCCAGGGTTCAATTTGTCATGTCCAGCTGCTGTTGATCAAACAGTACCATTTGTTTGGGGTCATCATTAGCAATCTCCTGCCTCTCACCAATCATCATGTTAAAGGATCTCCACCCCTTTCCCTCTCTCATTCAGCCCAGGAAAAAGAAAGGAGAAAAAAAAAAACCATTTTCTTCTTTCTGCCTGGCCTTTAATGTTAATTTCCCAAATCTTGGTGAGAAGTTGGTTTTGATTTATTTTAATTTGCTAAATTTCCCAAGAAAAGTATAAAAATGGTCCTCAAACATTCAGAATGGAAGAGGAATTCTTGTTCAGTTGAACAACTCTTTTTCTTAGGGTTTTTTCCTTTTTATTTGAAAGAAGCTAAGGTATCTTCCATCAGAAGCCAGCAAATGTATTCCAGTGCTGCAAAAGAAAGGGACTGTAATTTGTTCTCTTTTTCTGTCTCTTAAACCAGAAATCCTTTCCCACTTTACTTACCAAGAAGGCAAGCTTTTTCTTCCTTCCCAAGTTAAGCTGTGCCCCACAACTTGCTCAAAAGCATATGTGTGAGAATGTTAAATCTCGTATCTTCTTTGAGTGGCAAGAAATTTTAAACCTTTTTTCCTTATTGGCTGCAGCAAGAAGCTTTAACATTACATATTTATTTATTGCTTTCTGCAGCTATAGCTGAACTCCATGTATGCTTCATTAAACTGAATCAGCTTTCTTTGAACTCAGCCTTTGTTTTTCTCTCACTGAATGTATTAAATTCTCTATAGATTATTTACTGCTTCTTACCTGATTGTTCCCTCGGATATTATTTGTGCTAAATTTGCTGTAAGTTGTCAACTGCTTATTGAATGCCTTGTATATTGTTGTTTATTCGTTCAGTCGCTTCCGACTCTTTGTGACTTCATGGACCAGCCCACGCCAGAGCTTCCTGTCGGCCGTCACCATACCCAGCTCCCCCATGGTTGAGTCCGTCACCTCCAGAATATCATCCATCCATCTTGCCCTTGGTCGGCCCCTCTTCCTTTTGCCTTCCACTTTCCCTAGCATCAGCTTCTTCTCCAGGATATCCTGTCTTCTCATTATGTGCCCAAAGTACTTCAGTTTTGCCTTTAATATCATTCCCTCAAGTGAGCAGTCTGGCTTGATTTCCTGGAGTATGGACTGGTTTGATCTTCTTGCAGTCCAAAGCACTCTCAGAATTTTCCTCCAACACCACAGTTCAAAAGCATCTATCTTCCTTCGCTCAGCCTTCCTTATGGTCCAGCTCTCACAGCCATAGGTTACTACAGGGGATACCATTGCTTTAACTATGCGGGCCTTTGTTGTCAGTGTGATGTCTCTGCTCTTAACTATTTTATCAAGATTTGCCATTGCTCTCCTCCCAAGAAGTAGACGTCTTCTGATTTCCTGGCTGCAGTCAGTGTCTGCAGTAATCTTTGCACCTAGAAATACAAAGTCTGTCACTGCCTCCACTTTTTCTCCCTCTATTTGCCAGTTATCAATCAAGCTGGTTGCCATAATCTTGGTTTTTTTGAGGTTTAACTGCTACCCAGCTTTTGCACTTTCTTCTTTCACCTTCGTCATAAGGCTCCTCAACTCCTCCTCACTTTCAGCCATCAAAGTGGTATCATCTGCATATCTAAGATTGTTAATGTTTGTTCCAGCGATTTTAACTCCAGCCTTGGATTCCTCAAGCCCAGCACGTCGCATGATGTGTTCTGCATACAGGTTGAATAGGTAGGGTGAGAGTATACAGCCCTGCCATACTCCTTTCCCAATCAGTCCTTTGTTCCATGCTTACTGTTGCTACTTGGTCGTTATACAGATTCCTCAGGAGACAGACAAAATGACTTGGTATCCCCATACCACCAAGAACTTGCCACAATTTGTTATGATCCACACAGTCAAAGGCTTTAGAATAGTCAATAAAACAAAAATAGATGTTTTTCTGAAACTCCCTGGCTTTCTCCATTATCCAGCGGATATTGGCAATTTGGTCTCTAGTTCCTCTGCCTTTTCTAGACCCAGCTTGTACATCTGGCAATTCTCGCTCCATGAATTGCTGGAGTCTACCTTGCAAGATCTTGAGCATTACCTTACTGGCATGTGAAATAAGTGCCACTGTTCGATAGTTTGAACATTCTTTAGTGCTTCCCTTAGTCTCAAATATTATTTAATAAAGTGTATTGATTGGTTATTAATGATTAAGTATAATTTCATGTTTGGACTGCTGGAACGCATAAACCTTTGAAAAATCCTTGCTAAGATCCCAACCTAATTGGTGTTGTGAGAGGCTCCAGTTCATACTAACCATTTTTAAAGGACATGTCCTCATGAAATTGCCTTCTTCCAAGACCAATCCACAGCAGAGGAAGAATCAGGTCTTTTCTGGCTGTTCCAGTTTTAAAATAGTGTTTTTCCTCTTACCCCTACAGTTTTTGTCATGGACACAATCTAGGACCCATCGCTGACAATGTGGTTGATGACACAGACAAAAGCTAGGATGTGCTCAGCTCTTATTGATCATTTTAAGCTGTTGTAAGTCCCCCCACCTCCCCTCCAGTTCCTGCACTTTGCCCTGCATGGCCATTTTGGCTTAGGCTGCAGAACTGTCTACCCTACTGTGTAGACCAGACCAAGAAATCAACTCCCCAGGAAGATTAGAACTACTTGTATTAAGATTGGCCATAGCAAGGGAGTCTTGCAAGTCCGATTGTGCTTTACTCCCATGCCTTTGTACTCATGTGAATTCGAGAGGTGTCTTCCTGAGCTCCTTTCGCATTCCTTCTGCTTGTTTTGGATTTAACCCATGTTTTCCCCCTCATCTCTTTGGTAGCGAATCTGGCCTGTCTTCGTCAAGGTCATCTTCCTTATTCTCTACAAGAACTGACCAGGCACCTGGCTACTGTAGAGGCATCTGCTCGTGTAACGTCTAACTCATACTTTCTGAAGTGCTTCTCAGATATTACATGAATGACTTATTTAGTAGGTTTAGCACTCGTTTGAAAGAACCCTATATTTGTGTTTAAAAAATGGGATTAGTGCTCTCTTGAATGATATGAAGAATGAGCAAGAGGCAGAGAGAGAGGAAGACAAAAGAGAAGGCAAGTGAGAGGCAGAGCATATAAGCAAGATGGGGCGCGAGCAAGAGGCAGAGGAGTGCAAGCAAGAAAGACAGCAAACCAGAGGCAGAAAGAGAGGGGGGACTATTAGCCCAATTAACAGGTCACAGGCACAGGGGAGGAGCACAGGGTGAAGTGGGACGCAGCCACCCAGTGCAACTCCTCCTTTCCCCTGCACCCCTCTGCATCTGCTAACCTGCCTGCCAGGTCATAGAGTGCTAAATCCATTTAAAAAAAAAACAGGTCTAGCGCTTTTCCGGAAGAGCACTAAACCAACATTTCTTTTTTTATGTATAAGTTTTATTAGAATTTTAAAATACATAGTTAAAAGTTAGAAACAGAAAAAGAAAAAGAAATACAAAATAAAGAAAAAGAAAAGAAAAAGTGTAGTAAAGTAAAAGAAAGAAAAAGATATGAAAAATAGGTAACTTCCAGTCTATCTCTGGTCATGTAGATAAAAGAATCTGCCTTAAATGTTGGTTTTTCATACAATAGATAGAAATAATTCTTTGTCTAATATACCCTATTATATTTAATCTAATCTTCAAAACCCCATGCAAGCTTCGTCCCTCCTGCATTTCGCAAATAGTCCATCAATGGTTTCCACTCTTTGAGATATCAACAACTTGAGTTTGATAGGATGTACGCTGGCCTATAGGGAAAAATCGAGGCTTGAGAATAAACCAGACAAGAGTGCAGCGTTTAGGGCTAAAAGTGTTTACTTGTAGCATAAGGCAATAAATGCATATACAGTTAAGGCAATAAATGTAAATGTTACATTATCGCAATAAGGAAAAACAAAAACAAACCTATAAGCAGAGATCCGTGTATTGATCCCAGGGCCAGAGCTCATGCCACGGCCTATACCCAAAGCCAGGCATAACTACGCACTGCCCAGTCCGCAGAAGTAGAATACACAGATCTCTGTAGTACTTCACCAAAACTCTCAAACAGACTATCCACAGCTGTGTTCCAATGTTCTTCTTGCCTCTCAAAAGGCAGGAGCAACACGTCTTGAAAAGACTGGGTTTTCTCAGGTAACTTGACACACTGTCACCTGCTAAATCACAAATCTGTCAGGCTTCACACCCTGGAATAAGAGGACCCATGAGGAATGACCACTGTACTTCCTCATCACCGTCTTCTTTCCTAATACCTGACTCCCCCTCCAGGCCCTGTACCTGCTCAGGTGAGATTTCCACTCCTTCACCTGAGGGGCCCCTTTTAACACACTAGGAGACTGGGGAACAGAAGAAACCTGAACTGGTTTTTTCCCATCTACTGAAGCATGGACAGTAGGTTTTACACTAGCAATGCAGCAACACTTCTGCAACCTTAGTATGTAACCTTTCCCAACCAGTAGGCTGCTTAAAAATAAAGCACTTCTGGAGATTTGGACTCGACCATGGCCTAATGAAACAATGATAAGCCTTGGATTTTAATCAACTACCAACAACCTGAAGCACTGTGCTTTTGGTTGGTTCTTCCTTCGCTGTGACCTGGGGATGTGAATACATGCAAATGTTCCACAGACATGCAGGTACATCAGTGAAGGGCGCTTGCCATACCAAAGAAAAATACTGAACTTCTTTTTACAGTTGAATTCTGCAACCTGTTAGTTAGAAACACACTGCAGTCACGGTAGCCTCTCTCCAGACATGGGATGGCACCTGAGCAACTAACATCAGGCTATTGTTAATGGTATTCACAACACCAACACTCAGCTAGAATTCCAACATTGGCAAGTCTTTGGGAGAATACTTTCCTACAAAGCCAATTCTAGAACACATGGCTCAGGAACACTCCACTACAATCAGACTGGAACTGACCTACTAGATAACCATATTTTCTTCCTACTATTGCTACATACACTTCAAAGCGAGCACAGACTTTCGCTTTAGACTTCAACAAGTAGCAACAACACAAACAGGTATGATCATCAACCAGAAGGAACACGAGACTCACACCCCACCATTACTTGGGACATGGGGGCTAACTAGATCTCTATGAACCAACTGAAATGGTCTAGTTAACATTCTGTCACTTTGCCTAGCAACAGATACAGTCCTGAAATTAGATTGTTTACACACAGTTTACACACAACACAATCAAGGACCTTTTGCACATTTCCTGGGTTCTAACTCAGAATGCATTTAGCTATCTGAGACACACTTTCTGTTGGGGTTTGATAAACCCAGGAATTTACTGTTAGATATGAATTATACAGAGAGGCTTGATTTCTAGGTGAGAGGTGAAATATTCTGCACAGTCACCCAATTAGCA
Organism: Charina bottae; assembly: GCA_023362775.1. Classification (NCBI taxonomy): domain Eukaryota; kingdom Metazoa; phylum Chordata; class Lepidosauria; order Squamata; family Charinaidae; genus Charina; species Charina bottae. The sequence goes on along the minus strand of JALMGJ010000001.1, from coordinate 3,310,649 downwards.
GCCATTGTTGTAGGAATGATGTGTCAGTGTGTGACTCATACAACAGGTGCTTAGAGTTAGGCTGGGTGTGGTGAATAACGAGAGTGACCTATAATGTGATTGGTCAGGTTCACTATATATGCAGAGACATTCTCATTTCCCATTATTCCCATTTTACCTCGTGAATGCTGTATCGTTGGTGTATCATTTTGTTACCTGTGGAAGTGATCTGTAAATACGTATGTATATAAAGTAAATAGGATATTTGATATAACTTCTATTTACTGCATAGTACTTGGATCACTGGTGCCTAGGAGAGAGAAGCAGGCCGCTCCATCCGCGCGCCCCGACACTTTCCCATCCCGGGATACCCCAGTACTTTGTGAAAACTTTATGGATGCATTTATGATGTGGGGAAACATTAAACACACAATGTCCTGTCCACACAAGCTTCTTTCCTTCTTAGGAAGCATCTCACACACTTGATTTTACAGTTTTTCTCTAACACACTCAGCCTCTAACACTCTTAGTTTCATATTTCTCAATGAAAACATCCAGCACCTTTGAACAGAACAAGTACACTCAGACTTGACCAGGGCTGGAACACTGAGGAGAGAAAAAACAAGTGTACACATACACATTTCACACACTTATCACAGAAATATCAGCTAAAATAACGTGCTGAACTCAAGGCTGCAAGCCGAATTCAAAAAACAAGTCTCTGGAGAAATGTTTACATACAGCAGTCGGCAGAGTAGAAAACTTGGATTCGTTGTCTAGCTGACTTCTGGCTTGTGGCTTCCCCTCCCTTCATAAATCAGGCCTCTTGTGCACTGACAGCATCCACTGAACGATGGCAGGGAACAGCCTTCCAGTGATTTTCTGAGAAGAATCACATCGAACCACAGCAAATGTAGATTCCATTCCAGGTTTCACTTCAGCTGGAATGCTCTGTTTGAATGTCTCAGGAACAACAATAACAGATGGCTTCTGGAGGTGGCTTGTAAAATAATCCACAGGAAGGTCGCAGGGAGATAGTGTCTTTGCTTTCTCGACCAGTAGCTCGAACCTGCTGTCCAAGCTTGACAAAATCATGCACGCTTTTTCATAGTGCCAGAAAAACATGCCCTCTTGTTCAAATGCAGCAAACAAAGTCTTGAGCTCACCAAGGTGGGTCATCACAGTCTCAGCCTGGTTGCAGCTTCAAACTATAAAGCTGTCTTAATAGTCCACCAAGAGCAACAGAGTTCTACTTTGTATAGCCTCCCAGCACTCATTACACAGTCCTTGAGTTGCTGATATAATTCCGTTCAGAGGATTTGAGTCCCAAAAGCAAAAAAACTATAAGCACGGTCCAAAGATGCTTGCACTTCGGAGGGATCCTCTGGAGGTGGATTTGCCACATGCTGCCACAAATCTTCTTGCAAAAAGAACGATTTCATCTCCACACACCAGGTCAGATAGTTTGTGCCATTTAAAGGCTCAAATGGCAGACTGACCAGACTCTGTCCAGCCATTGCTGACCACTCAAAGAAAAAATGTTTACTCTGAAATCAGCCTCTAAAAACAAACTCCCTTTTACAGCCAGGTAACAATGCAGCAAAGAAAACGCAAATTTCTCTCTGGGCAACATAACCTGATAGGATGTACGCTGGTTCAAAGGGAAAAAATCAAGGCTTGAGAATAAACCAGACAGAGTTCAGCGTTTAGGGCTAAAAGTGTTTACTTGTAGCATAAGGCAATAAATGCAGATATAGTTAAGGCAATAAATGCATATGTTACATTATTGCAATAAGGAAAAACAAAAACAAACTTATAAGCAGAGATCCGTGTATTGATCCCAGGGCCAGAGCTCATGCCACGGCCTATACCCAAAGCCAGGCATAACTACGCACTGCCCAGTCCGCAGAAGTAGAATACACGTGAAGAACTACATGGCTAAAAGACACAAAAAATCTAGAAGCATAGAACACCATTTTGCATGGTTAGATATTCAGTTCTTCCAGCTTTCTGATTGGCTGGAAGTTAGGTGTGACACACACTAGGCCTAAAGCAGTAGGCCATAGCCCATAGCATTGTGTGGCAGTGCTGCATCTAAGCAAGCACGTGATCTCCCCCTCCCTGTTCTCCCAGGGCTTCCCCGAAGGCTTCAGGGGGAATTGTTCTCATGGGAAGGTTTAGAAACTAGACGTAAGCAATTCATATCTAATGGAGATGTAAGCAAAGCCATTCAAAGTTATGGGAAGGCTTTTTGTTATCTAGCCACCTGGTGTTACATCATCATGAGAAGCTGTTCTCCGTGCAGAAAATATTTGCCAATTTCATACGGGAAATCTGACAGAGTTTTCTTTCAATAAACAAGTCAGTTTATCATTTTCTGCCATGTCCATCAATTTTAACATCCACTCTTGTATTGTTGGTAAAGTCTGAGTTTTCCAAAATTGTGCATAAAGAAGTCTTGCTGCTGTTATCATATATTGTATAATTCTGACAAAATGTTTTTCTATTTGTAAATCCAATATTCCCAACAGAAATAATTCTGGTTTAAACGGAATCTGTATTTGTAGTATACTCTGCATTAACGTATGTATTTGGGTCCAAAATTTCTTTGCAATCTTACATGTCCACGTGTGGTAAAATGACCCCTCTTGTTTATTACATTTCCAGCAAATGTTAGAAACAGTCCCATATATTTTAGCGAGTTTTTTGGGGGTCATGTACCATCAATACATCATCTTATAGAAATTTTCTTTCAAATTATAACACAGAGTAAACTTAGACCACATATTTTCCCATTGCTGCATATGTATGTTATGGCCGATATTTTTTGCCCATTTAATCATACAATCTTTAACTTGTTCTTCCACCATTTCCCCTCTCAACAATAATTTATACATTTTAGCAATTAAATGTTCGTCTGTTTCACAAAGTTCTAAACCAACATTTCTAATTATGTCCAACATTTGTATGGTGACATTAAGATCTCCCATATTTTCCCTGGAATGTTTATTGGTGATATATCCACTTCTGAATAATTCAAAAACTTTAAAAACCAACACCAATTAATGCTGTTGTGAAATTTTGTCCTTGAATGTGCTGGAAAAGACTAATGTTTTGTTACATAAAATGCTGTATCCTCTGCAAACAAGGCATTTGTTGGTTTCACAAACTTGTCCCACTCTACAAAACCCTGTATTGGTTGATCAAATGATTAATATGTTTTCAAGCCTCGACATACATTAATGTAATGTCAAAGGAAAGATTCTCTCATACATACATACATACATACATACATACATACATACATACATACATTTCAAAATGTCACCAGTTCTTGCTGACCTTTACTTGTACATATTTATAATATAATTGAGATGCAGCCTGCTGTCATTTTTGTAACTAGTGGCCAAGTTGTTAAACTGTTTTGTGATATTTAACCTTGTCCTTTGAAGTCCAAAGCTAAGAACAGCCCCAACCGGTGATTAATTATATAAATGAAAATTCCATTATGGAATATTTACAATTTTGCCCTCTCTAAAACAGGTTCCCAAATGTATTTTGCATGAACATGACCAGTAAAACAAAGTGTCCCCTCCCCCCACTTTAGTAAAACATATATGTATTTTTCCACTTGAATTTCTTACCTGCAAGATTTCTACAAATTAGAAAAATAAAATGCAGGATTTCTCTAGCTGATTCTTGTATATGATCAACATTACATTATTTTTAGGTTGAGCCTTGATAGTGAATTGGCTGCCTGTCAAGCTCTGAAGTATGCAATTTGTCTAACTGTATTTTTCATTCAGAACTACAGTTATGAAGTAGAACTTATACAGAGAAAGGTAAGAACCTCAAAACCTGATTCTGCATCAGATAAAAGGGAATCTTGCCTTTGGAAACATATTCATAATTAGGCTGCGGTCATACGCTGACTTGCCAGGGAATAAGTATCACTGAATTCAGTAGAAATTAACCCAAGTGAATAAAAATACATCTGAATATACAGTTGCTTTCAAATGTAGCAATCTTCCAAGTATCTAGTGGATTTGGACTAGATAATATAGAGGAAGTGGTTCCTCTATAAAGTTGAATCCTGAATCCAGAAGAAATAAATGTTGTTGAGGATCCCAAGTTCTAATAATATCTACAGTAGTGTCCTTGAGTCAAGCTCCGTTTCTGGTGACTCTATATCCAAATCCATGTCATTTTCTTGGTAACAATGTAGGAGGAGGTGGTTTTCTGGGATTTTAAAAAATTTCGCAGTCTAGCCTAGTCTAGTCGTGAGATTTCTTGGTGGTTTCCCATCCAACAGTTTTTCCTCCGCCTTTGCTTTCTCAGAACAGACCGGCATCATTTAGGCATTACTGCCTGCTGAAACTCTAGTGATTAAGTGGAGAAAAAAAGTCTCTGTTTTTTATAACATTGCAGGTAATGTTATAAAACTGATAACTAAAATGTCTCAAAGGCTTTATGGCCTTTATTTAGAGGGCAGGCGCTCCACTCCTTTCATAATTTTGGATGCTCTTTTTAACATCTTGATCCTCTTCCTGAGTCTAATCAGCTGAACATACATATTAGAAATGCACCCATGCTACCAATTTATATTTGCTTTTTATTTTCAGTTGTTCCCAGAACACTTCCTAGCATAGCCTTTCTGTTTTCCATCTCCAAATGATGTGACATTTTCAGTAAGCTATCCATCACTATCTCAAAAATCATTTTTCTTTATAGTCCCTACAGTTCAGATTCCATCAGTGCACATATGGTTTTAGCATTTTTATTCCAATATGCATATTTTATTTTATAACGAGCCTCTCATTTGTCCTTTACAATATAAACCTTCTGGATCTCTTTGCAGTCTGTATTGGTTTTTACATCCTGAGTATCCTGCTTTATCTACAGCCTGGCTACTGAACTGGTCCAAACTTACAAGTAAAACCTATTACTGTCTTTAATGACATCTCAAGGCAGAATAGCAAGGCCTGCATTTGTTGGCAATCAGTTGTCCCAAATTTTATTTTATTTACATTTTTATCAACTATTGCACCAGTATGATTCCTTAACCTAACTACTTGCCTCCCATCTGCCTCTGAGCCAGGATGCCTTTGATCCAGTTCCAGTTGTATACAATATTAGTTTTAACACTCAGTTGTTGAAACAATTTCTGGAAGTATACAGAATAATACCATTCACATGGCATTCTTCAACTTCAAGACCTATTTTTCATAGGGCATTTAAACATTGTCAACATGTCTTCATATGGTCAGGCACATCTTTGTCTGTGAAAAAGAAATTGTGTTCTCTTGTAGATTCAGGATTTTATTATTTGAGGAAGCCTCATTCTCTACTTTCTGTGCAACCCTAAACTTTTTGTGTGTGTGGTGGGGTGTGTGTGTGTTTCCTTCAAGTCAGTATTTGACTGCTGGCAACTGCCTGGACAAGTCCCAGCAGTTTTCTTCTTGTAACATCAGGTGATGTAGAGGGAATGGCCTTGAGGGATAGGAGGGAGATTTGGAAGTAGTTTGCCATTGCCTGCTTCCCAGGGCTGAGAGTGACTGGCCCAAGGTCACCCAGCTGATTTCATACCTAAAGTGGGACTAGATCTCCCGGTCTCCCGGTTTTTATATCCCCTTTTCTCCTGAAGGTAGAATGCCTAGCATTAAAAAGGTTCAGCAACCCTCTCCACGCACCCCTTAAGTGGAGACCACTTCTTGCCCTACCTGTTATCATGAGAATATATTCTAGAGGCTTATTTTTCATTTTATAAAAATTCAGGAGGAAAGTTATAAAAATTCCCTCTAATATGTATAGAGTGTTTTCCAATGTACATGGAAAACCATTTTTACTAGGTAATTAAAATAACAGCAACATATATCATTGCCCTGGGTCCTCAGAACCTCCCAAAACCACTGTTCCCAGTATTTGCAAGAATTAAAGAAATGATAATGCACACTTTCAGAGAAATTTGGAGTTACAGTGAGAATTTTTTAATGGCAGATATTAAATGCTTTTACTTAGCCCTGTTTACTGAATACAGAAGGATTTGCTTCCTTATTCAGTCAAAAAGAGATGGATAGAAAGCTAAGCCATCCCATTACCACTGCTTTAAGAACAACTTCCTAATACTGCTTCTTCCCATTCTAGTTTGTCATGATAGAAATTAGCATTTAACTTTCAGAAGGGTAAAAAAACAGCTTTTCCCCCCTGTTCACTTTTTATGCCATGTATTTCTTTTGTATCATCTTTAGTTATTGTTGATGGGGTGGAATTACTTCAGACTGAGCTGTCCAATGTCTTAAATATAAAGGCTCTAGTATGAGTAGTTTGTGAACCTTGTATAACCAAGCTGGAAGGCTCTTAATCTAATTCCCTATCTCTAACCTATGTACAGAAATATTTATTTAACTTCTTTGCACTGTTATTTTGAGATAAATTAGTTATGGTCTCCGTTCCACTTTAAGTAAAGTGAAGTAAGAGGAAGGCATTTGTTATTTTGATATTTAAAAGGAAACAATAAAAAGTCATACTTAAGATAAGAATAAATTTAAGCTATCATTTCTGCAGTAATATATTTTTTAATTATTTGAGTACAGTAAAGGTTTTGGTACCTGTTCTCTCCTGAAAACACAACGTGTTGGTCCATAGGTTGATCTGTTATCCATTTAGAAAGAGAAAAATGGATTATGGATCAGACCGAAAGCCACTTTTCTCTTACACTTCTGTTTTTGTTAAATTATATTCTTTCTTTAGGGGAAAAGCCATTGCATTTGATCATCTTAGCAATTTCAATCAGTAATTTCAGTAAAATAAATTATTAATTGAACAATAAGATATTACAGTAAAACCCACATAAGATATCACAATTTTGTTAGCAATTTAATGCTACACAAAGCTTGCCAAAGCTTACAATTAATATGTTTACTGAATATACTTAAGCAGAAATGAGACCTAAGTTACCTATGATGTCTTTATTTTTGTTTATCAACAGTTAGAATGGATTCCTTCAGAGTGCCTAAGTTAATTTAAGAAACACAGTGGATTTCTTTTTCTTAGATCAGCTTTTTCAAATAAACAGCATAACTGTTTGATATGACAATCTATGCTAATATAAACTCAAGTATATCTGTAAAGGACTTCTTCAACCTGGAATTTCTTCTTACATCAAATAATATGTATGAAGAAACACAGTGGAGACAACTAAATCAAAATGTAGTATCAGAGTCAATCAAATCTGGTCAATCAATCTGCAATTCATCTCTTTAATTTCTCAAGCCCAATAGCTCAAGAAAGCAAGTTTAAGCAGGTGGGTAAATGAAAGCTAGGTAGGCAATACTCAGCCAGAAATCAGGCAGCAAACAGTGCCTGTAACCTGGCACTTCAGAGCTATAATCTGGTTTTCACCTTAGCAGCAACTTGTTTACAGGGAAGGAATGCAATAGACCTTGAAGATTTCTATAAGGCAATGCTATGTCATCTGTGCTAAGAGAATCTTTACATGCTGTATGTCTGTCACTGCTTTAGTTTTAAGAATCAGCTGGTACTATTGTTATCCTGTCCCTCTCTTCCTATCATCATCATCATCTGATTAAGCTTCAGTCCCTTCCAATGACCTATGGTCCCAACTAGGATGAGGTATCAGTGCAATGTTCTTTATAGGAGTTGGAATCTCTGATATAGAAGCCAAGCAGATTCTACCAGCTGTGCATTATTCCTACCATATTCTTTCAATTCCAGTTTTTGATGTTCCAAAAGGAAGCAGGAGATTTAGTGGATAGTGGAATCGTGGATGAAATTGTCATATCTTGGATCAGACTGTTGATGCATAGAGTGTGTCTGCTTTCATTGGCAATGACACTCCAGAGCAGTGTTTCTCAACCTCAGCTACTTTAAGATGGGTGGACTTCAACTCCCAGAATTCCTCAGCCGGCATGGGACTCTCAGAATTCTGGGAGTTGAAGTCCACCCATCTTAAAGTGGCTGAGGTTGAGAAACACTGCTCCAGAGTCTAAGGCAGAGATCAATTACCTTCATGTGTTAACTAAAAGAAGGTAATTTGAGTTGAACATAGTAATCTTCTATAACAGAGCTTTCCAAACTGTGTGTCGGGACACGTTAGTGTGTCGGCTGCAGTGTCTGGGTGTGTCATAGCTGCTGCTGCCTCTGAGCCCTGCCAGGATTCCATGCAGGTCCTAGTGCCTGCTTTGTGCCTGGCTGCCTCCAAACCTGCCCTGCCAGGATTCCACGCAGGTCCTAGTGCCTGCCTTGTGCCCTGCTGCAAGAGTGTGTCACGAAATGATGCCCTGCTGTAAGAGAGTGTCGCGAAATGATGCATGTCTAAAAAGTGTGTCACCAACATGAAAAGTTTGGAAAGCTCTGTTCTATAAGAAAAGAAATGCACACACCACTATCCCATAGGTGGAGAACTGTGCTCAACCTGATAAGCCAAAAATTATACAGATTTCATGTAGATTGGATATTTTTCCAGATTATTGTTCCTTGGTTATACTCAGAAAGTTTTCTTTCATGTGGAAAAGAGGCATTTCATCAGTTTCAATTTAGGACTATACTGAATTTAATTACTTATGGGCTATTTCTTTTCCTAGTTGTGATGCATGTTGATCTTAGTAGGCATTACATATTAAAATCTCATGAAAAGATTAAGATTTATTGCAAGCATAGGTAAGCCCTTCATGATCACATTTGGCATGAGTGTTCATAAAGGTAAAAATGTCAATTTGTGGCAAGCCACAAAAGGATTTAAAAGATAAAACCAACACCTTGTTTTTTTTCCTGGAAACTAATTGATAGGAAGCCCAGTGCAAGTCACTTAAAATAATAGTTAGATCTCTGTAGCGTTCTGTCCAAGATTTAAATAAAGCCCTGCCACAATCCAGCTCTGGAATTGTGTCTCCTACAACAGCCTTGCTAATTTACTTAGCTGCTGTTTTAACTTTGAGGGGTCAACATTGTTCCTACATGTCTTGTCAGTGTAAAGAAAGACATTGCACCTGGCATCCAAAAATCCTCTAGAAACGCTCTTTCATAACATAAATGAGCCAACTACAGTATATGTACTCATTGCTAACACTTTCAGATATAATGTTGGCTTGATTTTTTCACCTTTTTGTGTTGCTTTTTGGGGAAAGGGAGAGGGATTTAATAATTTCCAAGAGAAATTAATCAACTCTAAATTCATTTTTAAGTCCATACCTAGCTATTCTAGTAAGAATTCGAAAACATCTTCCAAATTTCAATAATAGCTATTGTGGAAAAATTGATATAGAGTGTTGGCAAGTAAAAAATGAATCTGTGGCTAGCCAAAACAAGGAAACTGGCCAGTGGAGAAGCATCGATTAAAAATGCATGTGAAGACTGAAAGTGCAGAACACTGGAATGGAAATATAACTTGAATCCTAGAAAAAATGTTATACATATTATACCATTAACTTATATTAGTATTAAATTTGTAAATATAAGGATCTACAATTTTCTGTTAAATAGCATCATGGATTGAGTCCTACTTCCAAGTAAAACTTTTTAATGTTCAGAGTTCATTATATTCATTTCATGGAGCATCCAGATGATATCCTTTAGTCTTCAGCACATGTTTTATATCCTCTTTGTACATTTTTTTCCTATTGACATAGATAACTGATTTACAGAAAAGATCAGAAGCTCAGTTCTCTGAAGGTAAGAATTACATAGATAAGGATGTTCCCTTTTGCTTTGCCCCAAAGGAATTTGGGAGGGGAGGGAAGATTGGCTTCCATGTTGGTTTATGTGTGATACCCAATCCTCCTCTTCCAAACCCAAACTGCTGTGGGGAAGCATGCGGGAGTTTCACACACTTTTGTATATACCATATTTATTTAATTATATCAGAATCCCCAGGTTTCAAACCCATTTTGAAACTATTTTCATGCCTAGCTTCTGGCAATCTTTTTTCATCTTTAATATGCAGAGTAGAAGCAACATTTTTCTGGGTATGTATAGAAACAGGACAATAGATAACCAAGAAAGCAAACAAATGGATGTAGAACAAATCAATCTAGATTTCTCACTTGATGCACAAATGACCAGGCTCAAATTGTCATATTCTGGACACATAATGAAAAGACCCAACTCCATTGAGAAGCCCATAATGCTGGGAAAGGTGGAAGGAAAGAGAAGAAGAGGACAACCAACAGCAAAGTGGATGGACTCAATTACAGCAACAGTGGCTGCATCTTTGAGAAACTGAAGGGCCAAGTTGGTACAGGCCTTCATCCTGGAGAAGGTCTATCTATGTAGTCCCTAAGAGTCAACACCAACTTGATGATGCATAATCAATCAATTAATCAATCAATAGAAATAGAAATAGAAATGCGTTTTACAAATGCATCATGAGAAAAGCCCAGGGTTGGGGATTTCATATTTGCCTTGAAATGTGGAAATAACTACCTGAAAATGAACTGTTTATATTTAAAAAGATTATTCTATGCCTGTATACCTACGTATATGAGAACATCTCTTTTGAGAAGGGGGAGCAGATTGTTGAAACAAGTAGCAAACAATGTCTAAACCATGGTTCTCTTGGAACAGTGCCTTTAGACATTGTTTTTGCTGCCCTCTTAAATCTTGTTATGAAAGATTCTGTTCCAAATAACACTTTATTCATTGTTAAAAAATACAGGAATTGTAATCTTACAGTGAGCGTGCTGACTTAGGAATATTTTGTTGTGCCAAAATCCTAGTAAAACCCTTGCACACCTTGACTGTAGTATTCAAGTGAGTGAACTGGGGAGGAATGGAAGGAAAACAGGATGAGGCAGCTGGTTCAAATATGCAGAAGTTCAAGTACGCCCAGTCATGATCTTCCTACTACCATAGATGGTATATTTATTTAGAACACTAATAAAAACTATGAGGAAGCTATATTGTAGTTCTACAAGATACCAAAACAAAAACAGAAACCAACCTCATAATGCAAAATATGCCTCTTGTCTGGGCATAGCCTGTTAAGTGAAAACTGAAAATAATCCATCTCTCTGGGAAGATCCATATTAATTCAGCACTGAAGCAACAGTCCATGTAGTCTGGTGTTTCTTTTTTTAAAAAGTCATCTTCAGTAATGATTACAAACTGCAGTATGGAAGAAATTTATCTCTTTTCTGAGTGTGCTAGAGGAGTAATTTTTGTTTTTTTAAAAAGTGGTCATTAGGATCCCAAAAGGAAAATAATAGCAACAGTAATGCACAGGACATTATAAAAATTAAATGGCCTTGTAAGTCAATTTATGAAGCTTCTAAATTCTTTGATTTTGCTGCTATCCCAGTTATTTAAAACTTGTTTTTGCCACTAGGCAAATAATATTGCCCTGATAAATGTATAAATCTTCTCTTCATATAACTTCAAGACAGGAGGGTTGGAAAATCATTACCCATTTGACAACAGTTACAATATCTCACTGATTTAGAAGATGTTCTACTTCCAAGGCTATAAAGCAAAAATGATAAAAAGAGATCAATAAAACTATGCTTACATTCATCAAACAAAAGGCAATAGAACATAAATATAACAGAAATATTGAAAGAAAACTGAGCACCTCAGAATGGCTGGAGGTTTCCCCCCGTTTTCTTGAAGTAAACAGAGCATTTTCAAAATGAAGATGCAGTCACTGACAACTCTTCCCAACTCGGCATCTTCGAGATGTGTTGAGCCTTCAGACATTTTGGGTAGGCATTCTGGAACTGCAGTCCAAACACATTTGGAGGGCAACACGTTTCCGGCCCGGTTTCATGCCCATCTTGAAACAGTCCATTAAAAAAAAAATACACCCCTGCTGATATATTTGCAACCTAAGATCTATTCCTTCCCCTGCAGCTCACATATCTCATGAAATCCTTCTTCTGCAACTTATGTCAGGTCCCTCAGAAAAGCCTAGGACAATAAACACTAATCGAAGAGAATAGCTTGATTTGTAAGATCAAACAAGTATACCTCACTGATTGTTTGGTTCTGCACACAGTGCCACCTGTAGTTCAAAAAACAGCTCTACTGAATTAAAGTTGCTCATTTCTCAGGGCAGACTAATCAGCTAAAACAAAGTTTGAAATTGACCTTGGGGATTCAAAAGTGGCACAATTTGGTTTAAATTCAAAATTCAAAGTCAGCAAGGTGCAGTTTGAACATATTCAAGATCCTTTCTGACAAAAGATTTGACCGGACTGGGCTATAATGAGAGTGCATTGGAACTCGAGACTTCCGGGGGAGGTATGGCGAACTGAAGATGGCTCTGTGAAAGCGGAGCTGATGACCGCGGCAAAGAATGAAGAACCGGTACGTAGACTGGTTCCTTGGAACCTTTCCGGAAAAGGAAAGGATGGGAGATTGCTCACATGTGCTCTGGATGGCTGCTCCTTGCAAGGAGACTGCAATTCAGTGGTTTTCCATGGGTTTGAGCACCAGGATTAGCCATCTTGCTCGCAGCTGTGACAGAGACTTTTAAAGGACACTAAGTTCGCAAACCTCACTTTCTAATCACTTTTAGAAATTGCTCATTAACTACTTGTAAGCTATTAGAAACCTTTGGAACAACAAGTTTGAAATGCCGGAGAGTCTGCCTTCAATCCTGAATGAAAGAAAATTTTAATCATAAGTTTAAGAATTTAAAGAATCTGAAATAAACAGCAAAAACCAAAATAAGATTTTGACCTTAGAAAGTTATGAACGGACTAAGGGTCCAGATAAAATAGGAATATTGAAACTTACAATAAGATTTTGGAATTAATTACAAAGAACAAACAGTTTCTCATGGGAAATAGATTCTGTTTTGGTTTTTACAAGACATAACAAAGATTAACAAATTTCATGATTTCAAAAACTGGACACTGGAGGGAACTAAAGTTTTTAGACGAAAGATTTACAAGCCTGTAAAATGTTGCAAAACATTGTAACAATGAAAATACTGAAGGAGAATTTTGAAGAATGGAGTCAGAAATTAGTAGCCACAATATCAAAAATGTCAGTAATGATGTCTGCTTCTATTGATAGACTATGTCCAAAAGATGTTATTGAAGAAATGACAGATGTAGAACAAAGTTTATCTGACAAGATAGAGATGGTATTGAAAATGGATTTACAACTGACAGGCCAAGAGAAAGACTTAGAAAATGATGTTTCACTGGTTCTACAAAAGAAACTGGCTGAAGTTTTAAAATTCAAAAGGGAAATACAAACCAAGAGAGTGACCTGAATAATTTTTTCCTATTGGGTTTACAAAAGAGGCTTGTTAAAGCCTTGAAGAACTCTTTGTGATGGGACAAAGAAGAAATGAAGAGAAATCAAATCCTACAACAATATTTGAATGAATTAAAGTTTAAGAATATTAGAAGTAAAAGGAAGGAATATAAAGTTGGTTTATTTGTTCAAGGTTAAAACAAGACATGTTATTACTTCTGGCAAGCCTTTATGGACTTTCTGCTGACACCAGGACTGAAAGTTTATAGATAAGAGATGGGATGAAGAGATAATTGTTTGTAATGGTAGAGAGGGTGGAGAGTCACTAAATTTGTTTATACTTGTGATGTAGGTTGGAAGTCACTTCTTTATATATTTCTTGTCTCCTTCTTTATTATATTCTTACTTTTCTCTTTCTTCTCTTTTTTTTCTTGCACTTTTTACTCCTTTCTATTCTCTTTTCTTTCTTTAAGTTTAGTTTGTATTAGATTTTACTATTATGATCAAAATTATTGATAAAAATAAAATAAAAAATCCCTTCTCACCTCTATGGGTGATATGTGTCTTCCTCAACCTTGGGTTCTCTACCAGAGGCCTGGGAGTTTGAGAGTTCTGTGCAGTATTTTAGCTGTTCCTAGCACTGCACTCTTCTGGACAAAGAGCTCTGATGTTGTTCCTGGGATCTGTCGGCGCCACTCTCCCAGCTTAAGAGTCACAGCCCCGAGTGCTCCTACCACCACTGGGACCACTTTGGCCTTCACTTTCCACATCCTCTCTAGTTCCTCTTTCAGGCCCTGGTACTTCTCCAGCTTCTCATCCTCCTTCTTCCTGATGTTGCTGTCACTTGGCACCACTACATCTATCACCACTGCTGTCTTCTGGTCCTTGTCTACTACCATGATGTCTGGTTGATTGGCCAGTACCTGCCTATCCATCTGGATTCGGAAGTCCCACAAGATCTTAGCCCTGTCATTCTCCATGACCTTATGTGGAATCTCCCATCTGGACTTTGGAGGGTCTAGCCCATACGCTGTGCAGATGTTCCTGTACACAATGCCAGCTACTTGGTTGTGCCATTTAGTATATGCTGTTCCTGCCTGTATCTTACACCTTGTCACTATGTGTTGGACTGTCTCTGAGGCCTCTCTGCACAGTCTGCACTTTGGGTCCTGTCTAGTGTGGTAGGCCCCTGCTTCTATGGATCAGGTGCTTAGTGCCTGTTCTTGTGCTGCTATGATCAGTGCCTCAGTGCTGTCTTTTAGACCAGCCCTTTCCAGCTACTGGTAGGAATTCCCAATGTCAGCCACCTCAGCTATCTGTCCATTGTACATCCCATGCAGGGTCTTGTCTTGCCATGGCATTTCCGCTGCTTGATCTACCTCCCATGTCTGCTGCAGCCTCAGGCAATCTCTCAGCAGCAAATCTTTGGGTGTCATCTTACTGATGTACTCCTGGATGTTCTGGGTTTTGTCCAGGACAGTGGCTTTGACACTTGCCAGACCCCACCCGCTCTCTTTCCGGCTGGTGTACAGTCTCTGAGTGTTGGACTTGGGGTGGAAACCTCCGTACATTGTGAGGAGCTTCTGGGTCTTCACATTAGCAGCCTCCATGCCCCAGGACTAGCTGCACTTTTGACACTGGCTGTCAGCCTTCGAGGTAGATCAGACTAGGAAGTTATGAATGCTAATACTACTTTTATTATAAGGCCTTGGTAACAGAATCTTGCAAGTCTGAATATGCCCCCCCCCCTTTATCTTTGTGAGGACTAGGAAGGATCAAGTCAGAGATGCTTTCTCAAATTACAGTTCTGCTTTGGACTCAAATTTCTTTTATCTGACTGTTGTCTTGGTTGTGGCTCTTCCTCCTGTTCCTCAAGGTTATTCCTACTCCCCATTACAATTGGCATAAGGAAAACTATCAGAGTTCTTCTGGAAGAACTTCTGGGTCTCTCTGCTCATACTATATTGACACCAGCCATACCAAGGGAATATTTACTACTGTGAACATTATGAGTAGAGATGGAATATACATGTAATGAGTAAGTCAATACTGCATATATACTAGATCCTGACATATATATATACACACACACACACACACACACACACACACACATACACACACATACACACACATACATACACACACACACACACACACACACATACATACATACAGTATATAGCGTATGATGAATACATGACAGAAGAGAAAGCAAATAAATACACACAGTCCACACAATTATATGTAAACTTCTGCAGGGACACAGAGTAGTCTCATAACTGGATATCCAGTTCAGCTAAGCAAGCGATCGTTTCCGGTGTTACTTCGTGCAGATCTTCTAAGGAGCCAGGGAACGCACGTCGTGGGCAGTCTTGCACAATGTGTTTAATAGTTTGCATTTCGGCACCACAATCGCAACAAGGAGAGTCCTTCCAGCCCCATTGATACAGAGCAGAGGCACTCCTACCAGTGTCACATCTGATTCTATTCAATTTCGTCCAGACAGAGCGAGGCAGGTTAAACCCAGGAGGTTTGGAAGAGGGGTCACTAATGACCAAGCCGTGGGGGAGCAACTTGGGCCATTCCTCTCTCCAGGCATTCTTAGGTTTGAACTGGGTAGATGTTAAGTATATGGCTGTTTTCCAAGCTGGCCTTCAAGATTTCAATCTTGTGGTGGTCTGAGCAATATCCTGGTGAATAGGGAGAGCCTTATTGTTCAGCATCCTTGACCATAACCTGACGAGGGCTTGTTGTCTTCTGATATGGGGTGGTATGATATTGCTGAGCACTGGTAATCAGTACACAGGGGTAGAATGTAATGTGCCAGAAATAATGTGCATTGTCTGGCAAAGTTGGACATCGACCATTTGGGTGTGGGAGCTATTAAGCCACACGCCAGCACAATACTCGGCTGTGGAATAACCCAGGGCCAAGGCTGTTGTACGTAAGGTGTTAGCATCAGCACCCCGGGATGTTCCACCCAGTCTGTTCAATAGATTGTTGTGGCTTTTCAATTTTGCAGCTGTTTTTTCCAGGTGTTGTTGATAGGTCAGTGATCTGTCCAATGTTACCTCCAGGTACTTCTGGGAGTTATTACACTGTAAAATATGATTCCAAAACTTCACTGAGGGCTGATAGTTTGCATGCTTATTGCTGAGGTGAAATGTGGCTACTTCTGTTTTTGATAGACTTGGTTGGAGGCACCATTTTTTGAAGTAGTCGTCCATCTTTTGCAGGTCTTGGGAGAGGATATCCTCTGCTTCACTGAAGTTAGTTCTTTGGACTGTGAAATTGATGTCATCAGCGTAGATAAATTTCCGAGAGACAGTTTCAGGCAGGTGGTGGATATACAGATTAAAAAGAGTAGGGGATAGCACTGACCCCTGTGGTAAACCATTATTCAGCTTATGATATCTACTCCTATCAAATTCTATAAAGACTTGGGATAGCCTATTGCTCAGCATGTTGTCAATTCAGCCAATGGCGTTGCAGCAAGGTACAACCTTGATTAGTTTAAGGAGGAGGCCTTCTCTCCAGACAGTGTCGTAGGCCGCCGAGAGGTCAAGAAAGACAGAGACATTTTTCATTTTCCTTTGGAATCCATTCTCCAGATAGGCAGTTAATGCGAGGACTTGATCACTGCAGTCATGACTGGAGCGGAATCCAGCTTGTTCTACTGGAACTACAGAATCTACTGCCGGAGCTATTCTATTTAGCATGAGTCTTTCTAGGAGTTTGTAGGTGACACAAAGAAGAGAGACTGGCCTGTAGCTTTGGGGTTTTTGTCATTTTTACCAGCTACTGCTCAACATTGTACTTTAGAGACAATGATACCTCTCTGACCAAATTAAGAAATCACTTTGACCTATGCAGTTCCCATATCTTTTTTTAATATATAAATTTTATTAGAATTTTAAAATACATAGTTAAAAGTTAGAAACAGAAAAAGAAATAGAAATACACAATAAAGAAAAAGAAAATAAAAAGTGTAGTAAAGTAAAAGAAAGAAAGATATGAAAAATAGGTAACTTAGACTTGAAATTTTCTTTCAAATTATAACACAAATTATAACTTCAATCCTTTAGACCACATATTTTCCCATTGCTGCATATGTATGTTATGACCGATATTTTTTGCCATTTAATCATACAATCTTTAACTTGTTCTTCCACCATTTCCCCTCTCAACAATAGTTTATACATTTTAGCAATTAAATGTTTGTCTGTTGCACAAAGTTGTATTTCAAATTCCGATTTACTCTGTTCAAATCCAAAGTCTTTTTTATCTAGCATGAATTTCTCTATAAGCTGCATATAGGAAAGCCATTGAAAAGTATATCCTTCTGAGGCAAGTTGTTCTTTTGATTTAATTTTGTATTCTCCTTGTTCTTTTTCTAACAAATCCTTATAAGTCAGCCATTTGTCTTTATCTCTTGTTTCATTTTCTATAGAATGCTTCTTGTGTAGAAATCCACAAAGGCATCTTGTAACATAAAATTGACCTATATTTATTCCAAATCCTTAACAAAGATCTTCT
Source organism: Charina bottae (assembly GCA_023362775.1). Classification (NCBI taxonomy): domain Eukaryota; kingdom Metazoa; phylum Chordata; class Lepidosauria; order Squamata; family Charinaidae; genus Charina; species Charina bottae. The sequence continues at coordinate 3,292,913 of JALMGJ010000001.1, read as the reverse complement.
AATATAATGATTTTTAAAGTCCACATTAACTTTAACTTTGTCATAAGTATCCATGCCATCCAAATCTTAGATCGTGACCTTCTAAATTCAATAGTTTTTCATTTTTCAAAACAATCCATTCTTTAAGCCATACTAAACAAGCAGCTGCATAATATAACTTCAAATCTGGGAGGCCCAAGCCACCTCTTTCTTTTGAGTCTTGCAAAACTTTATATTTTATTCTCTGTTTTTTCCCTTGCCATACAAACTTAGATATATCATGCTGCCATTGTTTAAAAGGCGCTTCTGAAGCCAGTATAGGTACTGTTTGGAAAAGGTATAAAATTCTTGGCAAAATATTCATTTTAATCGCTGATATTCTACCTAATAGTGATAGTTGCAAGTTTTCCCATCAATCTAAGTCTTTTTTTATATCTGTCCAAAGTGAAAAGTAATTATTCTGAAACAAGTTGACATTCTTTGATGTTAAATATATTCCCAAATATTTTACTTTTTTCTCCATTATAAGTCCAGTTAATTCTCTCAATTTCTCTTGTTGGTGGCAATTCATATTCTTGGTTAAAACTTTTGTTTTCTGTAAATTCACTTTGAACCCTGCTAGCGACCCAAAGTCTTTCAATTTCTGCATTAGTAACTCAATCCCATCCAATGGGTTTTCTAAAGTAATGACTAGGTCGTCAGCAAAGGCTCTTAGTTTATAAACTTCTTTTTTAACTCTTATACCAGACATGCCATCATCTTGTCTAATGTCTCTAAGTAAAACTTCTAAGACCAATATGAACAAAAGTGGAGATAGAGGACATCCTTGTCTTATAACTTTTTGAATTTCACATGGTTTACTGAAATCGCCATTAACAATTATTTTAGCGGTTTGAGGGGTATATATTGATTTAATGCATTTAATAGTTTCTTCCAAAATTCATAGATTCCAATACTTTAAACATAAAAGGCCAATTTAAATTGTCAAAGGCTTTTTCAGCATCTAAAAATATCAAAGCAGCTTGTTTTTCATAATGTTGTTCCAAGTACTCCAATATGTCCAAAACATTTCAAACATTATCTTGAATTTGTCTCTTAGGCAAAAATCCTGCCTGATCCCCATGGATAAAATTATTAAGAATAATTTTCATTCTTTCCGCCAACACTGTTGTAAATATCTTATAGTCATTGTTCAATAAAGATATTGGGCTATAATTCTTCGTTAAAGTCAAATCCTGTTGATCTTTTGGAATCAATGCAATATGAGCTTCTTTCCATGTTTCTGGCATTACACCTGTTTCTAAAATCGAATTCATAGTCTTTTGTAAAGGAAGACAAAGCTCATCCTCAAAGCATTTATAATAAGCCACTGATAGACCATCGGGACCAGGCGCTTTTCCACTATTAATTTTCTTAAAAGCAGTTGACATTTCCTCTAACGTTATAGGATTATTAAGCAATAACTTTTGCTGATCAGTAAGAACAGTTAATTTTTGTTTACTCAGATATTTGTCAATGTCGTCTAATGGAATATCTTGCTTTTTATATAATGATGAATAATAGTAAAAAGCTTCTTGGATACCTACATTGTCCACCAAAGTTCGCAGTTCCCATATCTAACCTACACATTCCTTTCCTATAGGCACAGCCCTCTGTGAGAAGCGCTGCCCACATCCAGCATACAGACAATACTTTCTCCATATCCACTGAAGATTTTTCAAACATGTGGCTGGATAATTTAAAGTTTATGCTCTATAACCAGATGGCCTTATAGCTGTGAGGTCTCTCTTAGGGAAATGCAGCTGTCACATCTTAACATCTGCACAAAGCCTTGGGAGACTGATATCCTTTTCATTCATTCTCCTGGGACAAACGTCACGTCATTAACATTCAGAAGAGGAGAAGGAGGTGTCAGACCAGAGAATTAGTACTAACGCATGATAACATACGGCCTTGTCAATCATACACCAATCATTAAACTTACTGGCTGCCAAGATAGATTTAGAAGAAATGCTACACTGAACAGAAGGGAGTGCCATGTGTCTGCATGTGATGTATCCTGTCTAATCATTCTCAGTGCAGTAACATAATTAGATCCTGCTCTGTCTTTATCCTCTCGAGATTTAATGATTTCACATTTAGGCTTCAGCAGACAAGTTTTGATATGACTGGTAAACCATGGTTTATGGCATAGCTTTATGCTAACAAACTATAATTTAAAGAACCATGACTGAGCACAAGGTGTGATGAGATTAACCAATTTAGTACAGTGCTTTATTATTTTTTTGCCCTCCACCCTGGAAGCCAGGTCTTTGCTGGACCCGTCCTTGAGACTCTAAGCCTCTACTTTTCTTTTATTTCACAACGTTACTATTTCTGCATGTATAAGGGTCCTGCTAAACATGTAAAATCTGTTCCCTCAGGTGCCTGAATTGAACGTCTAGAACCTCAGAGACCCATGTGGTAAGGTTTATAGACATCCTAGCCAGCTATCCTGCTCTGGCACTCCAGCAGTAATAACCCTGATTGAAGACAGTAGGTGAGAGCCACCAGCACACTCACAGACCCACTTTAGCAAGAGCCAGAGGCAATTAGAAAGTCAAAAGCAGATTCGCAAGCAAAGATGGGGCTTCGATCAGGAATCCAAATCCAGAGTCAATCTATTAGCTCCATGGTCCAGGGCAGCAGAAACATTCTAGTCAGGCAGGATGGTCACAAGATCCATGGCATATTCCAAGAAGGGCAGTTTGTGGGCATTATACCAGCGCTGCTCTACATTGTCCAGCTGAAGAAATATTTTTAATACTAGAATACAAACACCACCTACCAAAAAAGATACAGTAGTGGTTATGCAGTGAGGAAAGAATCTAGATCAGTGTTTTCTAACCTTGCTGGGGAATTCTGGGAGTTGAAGTCCACACATCTTAAAGTTGCCGAGGTTGAGAAACACTGATCTAGATGTACTAATGGTGATTAAGGCCCAGCTTAATCATCTTCAAAAGGTTAGTCCAAAGTGAGGACTTTCTCCTGGAAGAGACCCAGAAGGGGCCTTCCCTGCTGGTGACCTCTCTTTTGTCTGCTGGCTTCCTGACCTTGCAGCCTTCAGCACCTACCTTTCCCATGGCTCTTACCTGCCACCACTTGAAATGCCTGCTCTGTGCCAAGGGGGAGCTTTTCTTGCATCTCAGCTTCATCCTCTGAAGATACAGTAAGTCCCGCAAGAGTCTCATCACCTGCGTGCTCTCATTCTTCTTTCATAATGCTTTGGCACTACTTTCTTTAGACTTTCATGCTCCAAACAGGTCTGCCAGGGGTACATGAGTACTTGCTTCCAGATTAAATGTTCGACTAGATGAGTCTGTTGTTCCACATTTATATTTCTCTATTTTTATGGGTAAATTCCAAGATCCTTAATTTGGGAGGGAAAACATACTGGGGTAACATATGCAGCTTTCATATGAACAGTTGCACGGGCTGACACTGTTCTTCCTTCCTCTTTTCAGATGATTTATGAGGAAGCTATGGAATTAGCGCATGAGGTGAAGCCTGTGTAACCAAAGCAGGGCCGCAACTAGGGGGGGGCAAGCGGGGCATGTGCCCTGGGCGCCACGCTGGGGGGGGCGCCAAAATGACGCCCGGGGGTGCCAAAATGACAAAATAACCCATGGGGGGGGGCGCAGAATCCATGTTTGCCCCGGGTGACACAGACCCTTGTTCCATTCCTGAACCAAAGTTTTTGGAGTTTTTCAGAAGTTGTGCCTTTAAAAACATGCATAGTACAACCAAAATTTACTTAGAATGAAATTTCTGCAGAAAAAAACAGTAAAAAAGTAAACACCATACACTCAAAAACTGTGCTGTGATTTAACTAAGGTTTCCATGCTAGAGAATTGGGAAAATTGAGCAATTCTTCTCAAAGTGTGTGTTTTATTTCTGTGACCTTTCACTGACTCCTTAGTGCTCTCTACTGGAGCCTCTAGGGAATATTTCCTTCCTATGCACACCGAAAAGTGTTTTCCTCACATTTGATTTAGAATTTTAATACAAAACTGAACAAGCAGAATACAAGATACACAACATTGCTGGGTGAAAATTAGACTTCAGAAATGAAATGAACACATGGATAAAGGGGATTAGACAAAAACAAGAAAAGTGGTGAGGGAAGAAGGACTTAGATCAACAGGAACACTCTACAGTCCCAGTATAATGGGGAAAATAACAAGTTGTAGGAGGAATAACTGACACCCATATCTAGGGTAGTAATGTTAGCTTAATGAAATCAAAATGACTAAAATAGAGAACTCTCCCCAAATTCTCAAAAAGTCACAAAAGTAAACCAGAAAGACTGATACCGCTCTTTAAAGAGCTAGTCCTTTCTGCTAAAGAATCAGTCTAAAACTTTTGCCTACTACTTATCTTTTTTACAGCAGTAATTCACTGTTAAAACTGCATTAGCTGTAGTGGTAAAAAGATAACCAAGTCTCAACAGTAGAATAGAAGAGCAGCTTTTGTACAGTGTGGTGTATAAAATAATTGGATGGTGGTCCTCCAGGATCATGGAGTTCAGAATGGTTCTACTGCCAATCCCACGAAATAAATGTTCTAAAAAAGAAAATTAAGTGCAGATTATTTGTTACATAACACTTGCTTGTAACTATCACTCTCTTTCCTACAACACATCTTGTATTTTGTTGAATTTCCAGTTATTGGAAATTGTTACTGAAGGAAATAATTGTTGTAACATGTTTAGCTACTGAAAGAATTCAGGATATGAAACAAAAGTAAAGAAAACATTCATCCAAGTGCTGGCAGGCTCTGCTTATGAGCACTTGTTCCACCAGCATCTTTATGTTGTTTACTCATCGTTAAGCAGGATAAAACTATGATATATATATTATACTGTATATCTCACATTATTGTATTAAATTACCAAATGATCCTGAGGTGCCATGTCTTTTGCATTAAGCTGCCAATTCATGAGTTTTTTAATCATCACATGTACTTGTGCATTTGCACACTGTCAGGGAGACACAGGAGAGCGGAGGGGGGAACTTGCCCATGGGAGGCAAGCGAGCACGTAGCTCGGAAAGCCTGGCCCTCTTTCCCAAATGCCTCAGGAAAGCTCCACCCTAGGTTGGACTCATATCTCTGGAGCTCTTCGGGCACCATCAGTTTAGCAGGATTCTGTTTGTAGGTACCAATAAACACTAGAGACTAGATTCCCTGCCTCGGCGTGTTATTTCTACACCTACACACGACATCAATCCTGCTAAACCACAACTCCCATCAGAAGAGGGAGGAAAGACAAACCAGGGGAATGGCTTCTCAGACACAAGAATTACAGCAGGCAATAATCCAGCTCGCGGCAGCATTAACACAACACCAACAGCAAGTCGACGACCAGATTAACAATTTGCAAGCAGCGATGCTACAACAAATGCAACAACCAGCGCCAGTTGTCCAGCAGCCGGCACCAGCAGCAGTACCCCTGCCAGTTGTTCTGCGATCCCCAGGGTGTTTGCCAGAGAAATTTGGAGGAGAGACAGCGCAGCTCAGGACCTTCGTCGCCCAGTGCACCATGTTTTTCGACAGCAGGCCAGCCGAGTTCCCGACGGAAAGGTCCAGAGTCACCTTCATTTTAAGTCTGCTGAAAGGCTCAGCCGCAAAATGGTCCATCCCCATGGTGGAAGCTAACGACCCAATTCTAGACAACTACCAGAATTTTATGGCCCGTTTCAGAGCCCATTTTGATGACCCAATCAGAGAAGTCACTGCTAGCCAAGAGATCCAAAGGCTCAGACAGGGAAACAGGAGAGTCGGAGCTTACATCGCAGATTTCAAACTACTAGCAGGAGACTTGGGTTGGAATGAGGTGGCATTGAAAGATCAGTTTAAACAAGGACTTGACGAAGAGATTAAAACGGAATTAGTGCGGCAGGGCACACCAGCTACATTGGAAGACCTATATCAGTTAACAGTGGTCATAGATGCTCGACTGGAAGAGTTAAAGCAGCTCCGGCCAGGGAGAAACAGGGCAGGAACCCGACCGGCGTTTCCAGGTTTTGCTAACACGCTTGTCCCTCTGAGCGCAGAGGAACCTATGCAAATTGGGGCCACACGGAGGGGGGTCTCTGAAGCCGAGAGGCAAAGGAGAAGGGAGAATGCACTTTGTTTCTATTGCGGGGGGCCAGGACACACAGCAAGGGCTTGCCCGGCCAGACGCCAAGCAGCTCCAGTAAGATTTACAACCCAGGACACAGAGCAGGCACAAATTCCAGCCTCTTCTTCCCAGCAGTTAAACTCCAATGGCCCCCCTCGTCAGAGCCCCGCAGGAAGGCCATTCAGCAATTAAGAAGGGCTCAGTCGGCGGTTTGCAGCCAAGATTTTTACCTAGTTCTGGCCACGCTGACAACAGATTCCAAGCACCCGTTACCTGTAGAAGTGATGATCGATTCTGGTGCAACGACCAACTTTATAGATGTGGAAACAGTGGGAAAGTTTCGGATTCCAACGATTGCCCTACCAAGCCCCATACAGGTCGAAACCATCGACGGGCAACCTCTCAAGGCTGGCGCAATTACACACTGCACCCAGCCAATTCAACTCTCTATCACAGATCACACAGAGTGGATGCAACTTTATGTCACAGCTTCATTGCAAGTTCCTATCATCCTCGGCACTCCGTGGTTAAAACTTCATAACCCCAAGTTGGACTGGATGACCGGGGCGGTTTCCTTCCCCGCTCAGGACTGTCTGCACCACAAATTACAGGCAACCATCCACTCCCAACCGACAGTTGCTAACTTGGAAGCAGGGAGGGCTCACCTACCAGCAAAGTATGGAGACTATGCAGACATTTTTGGCAAACAGGAGGCCACAGCGATGCCACCCCACAGACCTTTTGACTGCACGGTGGACCTAAAGCCCGGAGCCAAGATCCCAGCAGCAAGGCATTATGCCAGGTCACCAAAACAACTAGCTACCCTGAAAGAATATGTGGATACCAATCTCAAGAAGGGATTCATTCGGCCATCGAAATCGCCTGCATTGGCCCCCACCTTCTTCGTACCAAAGAATCCAGATCCCTTCGCCCCTGCAGCACAGGCTGGTGGAAAGGGGACTCCCATGCGCACGGTGCATGACTACAGCGCACTCAACGCAGTCACCGTTAGGGACCACTACCCCCTTCCACTTATATCGGATTTGCTAAATCGCCTACAAAAGGCACGCATTTTTACCAAATTAGACCTCAGGAATGCCTACAATTTGATCAGAATGAAACAAGGCCATGAATATCTTACAGCCTTTGACACCAGATATGGTAAGTTTGAATATTTGGTCATGCCCTTCGGACTAAGTAATTGCGGGGCTGTATTTTCCAGATTTATGAACCACATATTTTCAGATTTGTTAGATAAGTATGTAGTCATCTATCTCGATGACATTCTGATATTTTCTGAGGACCCCATGTCTCACATAACTCATGTACGCAATGTTCTGCAGAGGCTGAGGGAGAACAAACTTTTTGCCAAGCTAGAGAAGTGTGCCTTTGATTTAACTCAATTGGACTATCTGGGCTACAGGATTTCCACAGAAGGCATAGCCATGGATCCTGCAAAGGTCCAAACAATTCTGTCTTGGAAACCTCCCCGCAATGTCAAGGAGGTACAGCAATTTCTCGGGTATGCAAATTTCTTTCACAAATTTATTGACGGCTATGCGGAGAGGGCGCTACCCCTTACTCAGCTTTTAAAGAAAGGCACACGCTTTTGCTGGGGGGAACAACAACAGGCTGCCTTCCAAGAGTTTAAGCAGCTGTTTGCCTCCCCTCCTCTCCTGAGGCATCCAAATCCACAAAGACAATTCTTTGTCCACACAGACGCTTCTAACGTGGCGATCGCCGCCATTTTGCTCCAGGCAGCAGACCCTAAAGGGGAGGACTTGCTTCCTTGTGCCTATTTCTCTCGCACGCTGTCGCCAGCAGAGAGGAATTATGATGTCTTCAATAAAGAATTACTTGCTATAAAGTCAGCCTTTCAAGAGTGGAGACATTGGTTAGAAGGAGCCACATTCCCAGTCAAGGTTTCCACAGACCATAAAAACTTGGAACTTTTGCAAAAGTCCGGATCACTCACCCCCCGCCAGGTCAGATGGAGTCAATTTTTTTCACGTTTCAATTTTGTAATCTCGTACCTCCCTGGCAAGCAGAACAAGCTGGCTGACGCCTTGTCTAGGCAGCCGCAAGACATTGCAGACACTGACCAAGCCACTCAAGCCACAATTTTGCAGCCTCAAAATTTTGAGAGACCTCCCGAAAGGGACCAGGTAGAGATCTTAGCGGCCGTCAGGCAAGCGGATGATCTCCTCGCACGTATCAAGGCTCAGCAGCAACAAGACCCCTATGCAAGGGCTAGGCTGGATGACCTCCAGGGCGCCCAGCAGGGAACACCATCCCCATTCACGGTAGAGGCCGGGACCCTTTGGCATAGCGGGCGGCTTTATGTTCCTATTACCCTGAGGGAAGAGGTCCTACAGCTGTGTCATGATAGCCCAATGGCAGGACACGGGGGGTGTTCAAAACGCTGCACAGAACACTCAGAGATTACTGGTGGCCCAAGATGGCAGCGCACGTTAAGACTTACGTAGCCTCTTGCCACACATCTAGACGTTCTAAAAATGTTGCGGGGAAACCAGCAGGCCTCTTGCAACCCCTACCCACGCCCCCCCAGCCTTGGGACACTATCTCCATGGATTTTATCACTGACTTGCCACAGGCACAAGGCTTCATTTCTATCGTGGTGGTGGTGGACTGTTTTACAAAGATGGAACATTTTATTCCCTGCAAGGGCCTCCCGACAGCACAAGCTACAGCACAGCTCTTTTTGGATAATGTCTTCCGATATAGAGGCATGGTTAACCACTTGATCTCAGATCGAGGTTCGCAATTTACTTCCAGGTTCTGGGGGGCACTTGTTCAGACATTGGGGGTCAAAATACACTTATCCTCTGCGAATCATCCTTGCAGTAATGGGGAGGCTGAGAAAACTAACCAATTATTGCAGCAATATCTCAGATGTTATGTTAACTACCGCCAGGACGATTGGCCAGACCTGCTCCCCATGGCAGAGTTTGCTTGCAACAATTCAGTGCATTCCTCCACCAAGATGTCCCCTTTCCAGGCACTCTATGGCACGAACCTGAGAGTATTGCCTCTTTCCTCCCAACAAACAGCTGTTCCTGCAGCCACGGATTTCCTGGCGGAAAGGCAGGCAGCCCATCAGCTGTTAACGGAGCAGCTTGATATGGCGAAAGCAGCCTATAAAAGGAACGCAGATGTACACAGACAGGAGGGGCCTTCGATTTCAGTGGGAGAAAAAGTCTGGCTCTCTACTAAGTTTTTGCCATCTAGCAGGCCTTGCAAGAAATTGGACTCTAAGTTCATCAGCCCGTTCCCAGTGATACAGCAGATAAACCCGGTAGCTTATCGGTTGCAGCTTCCCCACTCCATGAAGATCCACCCAGTGTTTCACAAGTCATTGTTAGTCAAGGATTCCCCTCCAAGCACCTTGCGTTCACATACCACCCCCCCACCTCCGATACTTGTCGAAGGGGAACCGGAATATGAAGTGCAAGAAATTTTGGATTCCAGAAGGAGGGGCAGAGGAATTCAGTATTTAATACACTGGAAGGGGTATTCTCAAACGGAGCGCTCCTGGGAAAATGCCAAAGACATTCATGCCCCTTTGTTAATTCACAAATTTCATCAGCTTTTCCCCCACAAGCCACGACCACCTCGACTGCCAGAGCTACCTCCCTTGGAGGGAGAGGACGACGCCGGCCAGCCTGAGGTGTTTGTAAGTTACCAGCATCCGCCTCAACTCCACGAGCAGAGGCCAACGAGGGGGGCGGAGGAGGATTCTCGCCCATCCACTTCTGGGTTGCATTTCCCAGGCGGGGGGGGGGGGGAAGGCTGTGCTAACCATGTAGATGTTTTTCAGATGCCAACAACTGCAGACGAGATGTTATCTGATCACACAAACAGCGAAGCTTCCTCCCCTGACATTCCTTCCATGGAAGACTTCCCTCCTCTGCCCAGTTCCCAGGAAGAGGAGGAGATGGAATCAGCTTCCCACGGCACTGTACCTGACACCAAGGACGAAGGAGGGGAGGGGGTTGCTATGGAATGTTTTTCTGGAGAGGGGGGTGGTGTCAGGGAGACACAGGAGAGCGGAGGGGGAAGCTTGCCACCCATGGGAGGCAAGCGAGCACGTAGCTCGGAAAGCCTGGCCCTCTTTCCCAAACGCCTCAGGAAAGCTCCACCCTAGGTTGGACTCATATCTCTGGAACTCTTCGGGCACCATCAGTTTAGCAGGATTCTGTTTGTAGGTACCAATAAACACTAGAGACTAGATTCCCTGCCTCGGCGTGTTATTTCTACACCTACACACGACACACTCTCACAAAAATCCCTGATGTGGGAGAGGATAATGTACCCACTATTTGACAGAGGTTTTCACATATACACATTAGAGGGATTACTTTTTATGTATTTGTTGGATTTATATCCCACTTTTTTACAATGCTCCCTCCTGCCCCCCCTCCACTCCCCCACTTAGGAAAACTGAGCTAAGGCAGAGGGACAGAAGCCCCCACTGGGCTTTCAAGGCTAAGGGGGCACTCCCTTGTGCCAACCCAACACCTTAACCATTATACCACACTGGTTCCCTTCTGCCATTTTATTTCACTAGATCAGTGATTTGTCTTATGCACACCCACTTCCATCATTTGCAGGGCTTTGGGGAAGTAAGTTTTAATGGAAGATAGCAGTTTTAAAGACTTTGAAGATATTAATATTAATGGATTTTGTAGATGTTTTAATATAACCCTGCATCTAGAGTTGTTTGAGCAGACAGCATGCAAATCATTCTAATAAATAAATGCATTAAAAAATCTGTTAGGATTCCTGGATTTTATTCCTCTCTTCTCAGATATTAGCTGTTTCACCCAATTTTGTGTTCTCTGCAAATGTGATAAGCATTCCCTCTAGCTGTTAGAGTTAAGCTGACAGGCAGAGGTTCCCAGGGCAGAGAAACCATTTGTATAAACAATCAACAACTGCTCAGCTTCAAGGCCATGAAGTGCCCAGCCAAGAGTTTGTTGAAAGGTGGCAGGAAGAAATGGCAACAGCTGTGACTACCATGAATATGAGGGGGAAATTGCACCCTTCCTCTGGCAGAAGGCAATCAAGTTATAATCAACGTTAATATAGACGGAAGGAAGGATAAAGATTTGGTCAGACCAGCAGCAGGTTTCTAGGATATAATCCATCTGGCCCTGAAGACAGAAACATAGATAATTCTTCTCTAACCAAGAGGTATTCAAGCATCAATCGTATTCCTACATCCCACTCTTCCCAGTTATTTGGTGGAATACCTACCCTCTTGTTGGAGAAGACAGAGCCAAACCAGGAATTGAGTAGCTCTGCCTTTTCTTTCTTATCTGCTAGCATTTTGTCTTCGTTGATTAGGTAATATATTAAAGTTGTATACAAATCCTTTTCTTTTCCTTTGAACACATGTATCCCTACCATTGGAAAGCCAGTTTGGGGTAGTGATTAAAGGCACTAGACTAGAAGCCAGGAGATCGTGAGTTCTAGTCCTGCCTTAGGCACAAAGCCAGCTGGGTGACTTTGAGCCAGTCTCTCTCTCTCAGCCCTAGGAAGAAGGCAATGGCAAGCCTCTTTCAAAAATACTGCCAAGAAAAGGGCAGAGACCTGCCCAGATAGTCACCAGGAATCAAAACTGACTTGAAGGCACAAAAAAACAAATCTCTCTCTCTCTCTCTCTCTCTCTCTCTCTCTCTCACACACACACACACACTTCTTTGCACATCTCAGTTCATTCTGACCTTTAGCTTTCCTGACATTTCTGTAATACTGGGTTATCTGTACATAACTCTTCTTTGGATCTACCCCTTTTCCCATCTTCTCTATACACAGTGATGCACGAAAAGTTTACCTATTATCCAGATCAGAACAGTCATTTGAATCCTTTTATTAAAGTTCAATCCTAGCGTTCTTGTCTAAGGCCAATCTGTAAATGAATTATTGTGTAATTCACTATTCACTTTTCCCTGAAGTCTTTTTGTTACTGTTGCTGTTAAGCTAAAAACAGTTCTTTGAGCTATGTAGGACTTGAATTTTGCCATTAATTAAATGACACCTTTGATGCTTAAGGACCATAATAAAGTTATGATTATGACAATATAATATGATAGCTATTAAGGTACAACATGTTTCTGACTGGATTTACACATTGCATTAAGCCATGATTTGTCTGACCATGATTTACTGAATAATGCACAGTGTGCACAATATGCTGAGCCATGGAGCCATCATTCTGAAAGTCACAAATATCTATAGTGGACTGCTAGTGTACATGGACCAAAGCCTCTTTTTTTGTTAGTGGAATTGGCAGTAAATCCATTATAAGTTTTATGCTCTGAAAAAGTAACTTGTACAACACACAAAACTAAATAGACCACATGGTGATTTGAGACAATATGTGAACCATTTAACTCTCACCATCCTTTTAAATTTTCTTAAAAGACATGATATATTAATACCTATATATGTTTGTGTCTGGTTTGTGTGAGTGTATGTAAAATACACTAAACTATATGCCTAAAAATAAAAAAACGAGCCTTTCATTAATGAAAATACCAAATTATACCAATTTTAAAACTACATTAGTAAAGGTAAAGGTACCCCCCGCACATTTGTGCAGTCGTGTCTGACTCTAGGGGCCGGTGCTCATCTCCGTTTGTTAGCCAAAGAGCCAGCGTTGTCCGAAGACACTTCCACGGTCATGTGGCCGCATGACACGCGCGGAACGCTGTTACCTTCCCACCGAAGTGGTACCTATTAATCTACTTGCATTTGCATGCTTTCGAATTGCTAGGTTGGCAAGAGCTGGAGCTAGTGCGGGAGCTCACTCCGCACACAGGGCTAAGGATTCGAACCTCCGAACTTGTGATCTTCCCATCGACAAGCCTGGCGTCTTACCCGCTGAGCCACCACGCCCCTACTACATTACCATTCTATAATTTCAGACTATTAAATTTATCATACAAAGATGCAAAAGATACTGCAGATTAATATTACGATGAAACCAAAATTATTTTTATTGGGCTTTATGGATGGTGAACTAGAAAAGAAATATGGGAAACTAATATTGTATATGGTAACTGCAGCAAGATTATTGTACGCACAAAGTTGGAAAATTAATGAAATACCCACAGTAGAGAACTGGATTAAAAAATTGACAGAGCTCGCTGAACAGTTAGGCAAAGCTGAACAGTTTGGTCAGGGAAAAAGTGATTAAGACTTTTTTAAAAGACTGGAAGCCTTTTATGGACTTTTTGCTGGAAGAAGAAAAGACTGAATTGATGATTTATGGATTTGGGGATTAGAAAGGGTTAAAGAGGGAGAAGAAAGAGTAAGATGGCAACTATTTGACAGAAAGAAGGGTGGAAGTCAAAATTCTATGTTTTATTTCTTTTTTCATTTCTTTTTTGCTTATTTCCTATCTTTTTTTCTTTTTCTTTTTCTTCTTTTCATTTTTATACTTTTATTGTATTGTAAAATTCTAATAAAATATTTAAAAACGAACTATTAAGTTTATATTAATTCAGATCATAATATTCATATTTAAATGTTGTACTGAACCTTGTTGTTGTTGTTCAGTTGTTTAGTCGTGTCCGACTCTTTGTGACCTCATGGACCATAGCACGCCAGGCCTTCCTGTCCTCCACTGTCACCCGGAGTTTACTCAAATTCATGTTCATTACATCGATGATGCCATCTAACCATCTCATCCTCTGCCGTCCCCTTCTCCTTTTGCCTTCAGTCTTTCCCAGCATCAGGGTCTTTTCCAGTGAGTCCTCTCTTCACATTAGGTGGCCAAAGTATTTGAGCTTCAGCTTCAGTATCTGTCCTTCCAATGAGCAGTCAGGGTTGATTTCCTTTAGGATTGACTGGTTTGACCTCCTTGCAGTCCAAGGGATTCTCAAGAGTCTTCTCCAGCACCACAGTTCGAAAGCATCAATTCTTCGGCGCTCAGCCTTCCTTATGGTCCAACTCTCACAGCCATACATTACTACTGGGAAAACCATAGCTTTAACTATACGGACCTTTGTCGGCAAGGTGATGTCTCTGCTTTTTAATATGCTGTCTAGGTTTGCCACAGCTTTCCTCCCAAGGAGCGTCTTTTAATTTCATGGTTGCAGTCACCGTCTGCGGTGATCTTGGAGCCCAAGAAAATAGAATCTTTCACTGCTTCCATTTCTTCCCCTTCTATTTGCCAGGAGGTGATGGGACCAGATGCCATGATCTGAGTTTTTTTAATGTTGAGTTTCAAGGCAGCTTTTGCACTCTCCTCTTTCACCCTCATCAAGAGGTTCTTTAGTTCCTCTTCACTTTCTGCCATTAGGGTGGTATCGTCTGCATATCTGAGGTTGTTGATATTTCTCCCGGCAATCTTAACTCCAGCTTGTGATTCATCCAGCCCGTCATTTCTCATGATGTGCTCTGCATATAAGTTAAATAAGCAGGGTGATAATATACAGCCTTGTCGTACTCCTTTCCCAATTTTGAACCAGTCAGTTGTTCCATGTCCGGTTCTAACTGTTGCTTTTTGACCCGTACTGAACCTAGGCCACATCAAATTGCATTGTCTGATCTTGCTTTTCCAATGGTAGGGCCACTCTCGAGACTGCTGAATTATGGTTCCCAACACTTTCAGCCAGCATGTCCAATGGTCAGAAAGTATAGTCCATGAACATCAGGAGGGCTCAGGTTCTCTCTCTCTTTATCCCTCCACAACTGGCAGCAGGTCTTTGGGATTTTAAGCAAGGTGTTTCCCCAGTTCAGCCAGCACACATGACCTGGAAATGCCCAGAATTGAACCTCAAGATTTCTGTGTGCAAACAATGTGCTATGACACTAATCTACAGACCTTACTCATTTCAGATGGTATTCAAGTCTGTCGTAAAAAAATTGTTTTGGCTTTTTTTTCTTGAACTCCCTGTATTTCAGATGAAGACAGGATCTTAATACTGTACAAGTCTTACATTCTGTATAAAAACTGAGTTTCCTCTAAATTTCATGTGTGCAAATGGTCATAACACTGCACATATTTACTTGATAACAAATCCATCTTGATTTTGATACTTCTGAGAAAATGTGCACAGATACGCCAGTGCAAAGTTCTTATTTTATACATTGTTTCATTATTGCTGTTTTCAATTGTAAACACTATGATAGATGATAGATAGATGAGATAGATAGATGATAGATAGATATAGATAATCATGCACTCTCTCTATTTCTCTATCTCAGAAGCCCAAAGCCTACTCAGTATAGCTGGGCATCTTTAAAATGCAACATTTCCATATTTCGGGGGGGGGGGTGTTAGGGCAGGCTAATACTCAGGAATCTACAATAGCAGAGTAGTATTTCCATTATTTATCTTATGCTTGTATTCACATTTTGTATTCTTGTATCCTTACTCAGAAGAACAAACTCAAGCCCAGAGTAGGCGTCTTTCAAAACTTTAATCATCTTAGTACAGTTAAAATAATCCATATAGTGATTGCAGTAGTTCTTGAGCATAGTTCAAAGAGGGAGTCAGATGTTATATATGTAGCATTAAGGATTACATATGGTTATTCACAGTATCTCTAGCACACTAGACTTTATGTTCCAGCTCCAAGCACCCTCAAATATTTACCTAGGAAAGAGCCAGATGTTTCAGATTCATGTTGGTGTGTTTAGTATTTCCAGTAGGCTTGAGTCATGACATCTGTGTTAGAGAAATGGAGACTCTCCACATAATTTTTGTGGCTAAAGCCATTTCACAGGAAGCTATGTGCATTTAAGGCCTGTTTCGACCAGTTTCAGGTTTGATGATTGAAGAGATGGATTCATTTGAATAGTAAGTAAACTACCTTGAGTCACTTGCAGTAGGACAGCAAAGAAATGTTGCCAGAAATAAATACCTAAACCTGTTTGTTAGAAATAAACAAACTCCTAAACACAAAAACCTGACATATTTCAGTCAGGTTTCACTCAAGATGGGATATCAAGAGTGCAAAAGTTCAGCCCTACTAGTTCTCCTGGACTTCTCAGCTTCGAGTGGTCAAACTGAGTAGAAAAGTAGCATAAAAAGCAAATAAATAAAATATACAATGAAGTTCTTAATCCACACAAATAGCTTGATGTCACCCTGTGTTCTTTTATTCTACAGCATTCAACCTCAACACATGGGTAGGTTTCAACTCAGTCTAAGGTAGACCAGTCATTGTCATTGCTAGGATCAGCTTGCCTTTTTAGGAAATAGATATTTTGCTGGGCTTTGTCAAGGCAAAGATGTGGTATTATGGAAGTTAAGGTGGAATCTAACATAGCCCCAGAAAAAATGCTTATTATGTCAACAACTGACATCTTCTCAGCACCAGGACTGAGAATTGAAAAGCAAAGTCTCCATTACCCTGTGGAAAAGGCAAGAAAAAGAAGCATCAGATTAAAACCTAGAGGTCTAAGGCAGCCTGCCTTTGCAAGCTGACACAGAGCAATCAAGTGCCCTAAGTGACTTTCTAGCATGCAATATTCTTATCTAGCTTTGTTGTGTTGTTAAGTTTCTGCCAAGTTTTAGTCAGGGAGCCTGGTGGATATGGCATTTGGGAATCAGATCCCTGCTCTGTACAGTGTTTCGGTCAAGTGACTTTGCCTTCGGTAAATGGATGCTGAAACAATATTGTAAATTAGAATCATAGGGTCAGAAGTGCTAGTGAGGCGTTCAAATCCAACTCCCTGCCCATTGCAGGAATCCAAATTAAACATCCCAGATCTTTAGCCTGTCTGAACATATTGTAGCTGAGAGTTAGGTGGCATACAAGTTTAATAAATTATTATTTTATTATATCCCATGAAGGGTGGCCATCATAACTAAGTAATTGCTTTCATTGTTGAATTAATCTTCTTCTTAGGAAATTTTTAATGTTCAATTGGAATCTGCCTTCCTATAACTTGGATCAAGTACAGTATGCCATGTCCTGCACTAAGGAATAGAGAACAAATCTAGCGCTTCTTCTATGTGACATCTTTTGATATATTTGAAAAATGCTATCATATCCCCCTCAATTGTATTTTCTTAAAGCTAAACAGAATTAAAAGGAAGCATTGTTGTGTTTTGAGGAGTTCAGACCTAACCTCTTTTTGCTGTTTATTTGTTCAGTCGCTTCCAACTCTTAGTGACTTCATGGACCAGCCCACGCCAGAGCTTCCTGTCGGCCATCGCCATCCCCAGCTCCCCCAAGGTCGAGTCCGTCACCTCCAGAATATCATCCATCCATCCATCTTGCCCTTGGTCGGCCCCTCTTCCTTTTGCCTTCCACTTTCCCTAGCATCAGCTTCTTCTCCAGGGTATCCTGTCTTCTCATTATGTGCCCAAAGTACTTCAGTTTTGCCTTTAATATCATTCCCTCAAGTGAGCAGTCTGGCTTTATTTCCTGGAGTATGGACTGGTTTGATCTTCTTGCAGTCCAAGGCACTCTCAGAATTTTCCTCCAACACCACAGTTCAAAAGCATCGATCTTCCTTCGCTCAGCCTTCCTTATGGTCCAGCTCTCGCAGCCATAGGTTACTATGGGGAATACCATTGCTTTAACTATGCAGACCTTTGTTGTCAGTGTGATGTCTCTGCTCTTAACTATTTTATCAAGATTTGCCATTGCTCTCCTCCCAAGAAGTAGACGTCTTCTGATTTCCTGGCTGCAGTCAGTGTCTGCAGTAATCTTTGCACCTAGAAATACAAAGTCTGTCATTGCCTCCACTTTTTCTCCCTCTATTTGCCAGTTATCAATCTTTCCTGGGGAAGGTAACGGCAACCCACCCCAGTATTCTTGCCGTGAAAACTAAATGGATCAGTACAACCTAACCTCTACCTGGACGTAAATTCTTGAGCTATATGGCTTCTAGAAACAGACTATTTGCTTTGTATCTTGAAACATCTACCAGAGGAGCCATTTTTGTGAATAGACAAGTTCTCAGACAATGCTAGTTGTTCCATGAAAGCTCTCATGACACTTTCTCCAAACTGCCAATCTGCCCACTGATTTTAAAAAAATAAATAAATCAGGGAGTGCAGCCTTCTTTCTGGAAGAACAGCCATATTTAATGAAAATTCAGAAGTGGGCTTGTAGCGTTCCAGTTTGCATTTGTATCCAAAATATATGGCCTTCTGATCTAACAAGAGATGGGACTCCAGGTGGTAGTTCAGTGTCCCATTCCACTAATCTTGTGGGAAGCTGCGCTTCTGCAGGGATCTGCAGAGCCACCGGGCCACCAGAAGGTCTGGCTCTAGCTAGCTTCGAGAGCTTGGAACCCTTGCGCCGTCTTGCTCCCCCTCGGCGGAAGAGAAAGCGGGGGCCGGCTAGGGGCGAGTGGAGCAGGGTCGCATTGTGGCCCTGCGTCGTAATGGGCTCCAGGCGGAGGAGGGACCCCGTCTTCCCCATTGTGACGCGCGCTGAATTTCACTGTGCTGCGCAAGGGGCTGCGTGAGCAGCGGGTAGGCCACTTCGGCCATGAGGCGGCAACAGCAGCGGCGTCGGCCGCGGCGCGGGTCGGGCCAGTGTCTCGGGGCGGAGGGCGGGTGGCGCGTCTCCCCGAGCGACCGAGGCGCGCCCAGCACCAACAAGGGCCGGAAGAAGCCGCCCGCCGTGTCCTGCTGCAGTCTGTCGGGCAGCGAGACCCAGCAAGAGATGGCGCGCCGGAGAATCAGCCCCGGCCGCTTCTCTCCGCCGCAGTGCTTCCCGGACCCCACTTACAGCTCCGAGCCCGAAGCGGCGGGAGGCGAGGGCTACCTGGGGCGCCACCACCTGGCGCAAATCTGCCGCGACGAAGGCGGAATGCTGTTGCCGCGCAAGGGCAAGTACAGGGGCGCTTCGCTCCCGCACACGAAGGCTCCGGTCATCCCCAACGCCGCTTCGGCCCGCCTGCGCCGCCCCACCTGGCGGCAGCAGCACCATCACCTCGCTCCGGCCGGCGAGGGCTGCGCTACTCCGTGCACCACGTCTTGTACCACCCTCTACGGCGGAGATTTCCAGGCCCACCACGAGCTGCCCAGCCGCTCCCCGGCAGGCAGGTGCACCCGGGTGGAGGAGCTGCTCCGGGACGACCAATGGGCCAGTCCTGTGACGAAGCCTCTGGAATACGGAACCGACTTCCCCACCGACGCCAGCAAGCCCCCGTCAATCTGCCCTTCTTCCTTTTCCTTCACTCAGATGGACAACAAAGCTTCTCCCAAGTTTGAGAAGAAGGAGCACAAAAGAAGGGATTGGCAGGAGCCCTGCGACAGCAGCCCCAGCCTGGTGGACCTGATGCATTCGTTGAGACAGTATGAGGAGGAAGAGCCACCGCCTTATCTGCTTCCTAACCACAATGCCCATCATCACCGTCACCACAATCACCACAAGCCCCGGAAGGGAGACACTCAGATCAGCATCCAGGATCTGACGGACAAGAGATACGAGGACATGATTCCAGAAAGGGACAAAAAGATGGCTGCTTTGATGTTAGCTAGGCATCAGGAAGAGGAAGAGATGAAGGACAGGCAGCTCCAGGTCTCTGAAGCTTGGGAGAAGATGAGGCGGAAGGAGAAGAAGCACAAAGCAAAGTTGGAGAAGGACAGACAGTACCAGCTGGCAGACAGCATGGACCAGTGGCAGAGGGACCGGGATCAAAGAAAAGCCAAGGTCAGGTTAGAGGAAGAGCAACTACTGGCTGCCAGGGAGAGGGACCTAATGTCGCGTGACAAGAAGTGGAAAAAGCTAGCTAAGGAGCAAGAGTGCAAACGCAGAGAGAAATTTGAAAATGCCAGACTTCAAGCTGAGTATAGGAAACGTTGCCAAGAAAAGCAACTCTCGGATAAACGGTTGATGGACCGAGGCGCCAAAGATCAGAACTCTCATGCGTACAAAGAGAAGATGCTGCAGGCCTTGGAGAAGAGGCTTATAAAGGAAATGGAAAGGAAGAGGAGAAAAGTAGACCAGAATGACTATAAGAAACTCAAGCACATGCAAATGAAGGACCCTGTCGATGACAGGCTCAAAGCTGATGAGTTGTACAAGAGGCTCTGCATTGAACAAAAGCTTCAGAGGTCTCAGGAAATCCTTGAGCAGCTGCTTGAAGAAAGGAATAGAGAACTGAAAGAAAAGTCGTTTAAGGAAGAAGAACAAGGCTTAGTAGCCAAGGTTAGAGCCAAAGAGACAGAGGAAGAGAAGAGAAGGCGCAAGGAGATGTTGTTGCAGATAGCTGAGATGAAGATACAGCAGGCGAGGGAAATCATGTCCAAAAATACGCAAGACAGGGCACAACATATAAAAGAAATTAATTGCGCCAAGGAAAGGAACCACCATTGCCGCAAACAGAAGCTTGATTATGATGAAAAATGCCACCTACTGGAGATGCAAGAAGCTTTAAGAAGAAAAGATCAGAAAAACAATCAGATTCTAAGGTACAAGGATGCAGCTATTGAAGACGCTAGGAGAATAGCCAGAGCATCATATGGCCTAAGAGACAAAATGAAAGATCTGATAAACCACAATTCATTTGATCAAATGGCTTTAGATGTCCACCGTAATGCAAATTGCCCTAGAGGCCTGTAGTGAAGTTTAAGGAAACAAACTGTCTTCTGCCAAAGAAGATGGTTGTGATGCATTCATTTTGTAGAATTCCGCATTGCTGTACACTAAAGTGATTTCAGCCTTAATTACTGTTTGACTCATAAGTACTGTGGTTTAAAGGAATTTACAATATACACTAAAAAGCTATTACGTGCATTTGTAATGTTATTGTGAACAGAAAATACTGACCTTTAGACACATACTACTATGAACAACTTGATGCAATACAGAATGTAGCCATGACTTAATGCAACACATTTTAATTGGATATTCCTGTAAAAATGATTTTTTAAATTATATTTTATAATGGATAAAAAGGTAAAGGTTCCCCCCGCACATTTGTGCAGTCATGTCCGACTCTAGGGGCCGGTGCTCATCTCCGTTTGTTAGCCGAAGAGCCAGCGTTGTCCGAAGACGCTTCTACGGTCATGTGGCCGCATGAGGCACGTGGAACGCTGTTACCTACCCACCAAAGTGGTACCTATTAATCTACTTGCAGTTGCATGCTTTCGAATCGCTAGGTTGACAAGAGCTGGAACTAGTGCGGGAGCTCACTCCGTCATGCGGGGCTAGGGATTCGAACATCCGAACTTGCATCTTCCGATCGACAAGCCTGGCGTCTTACCCGCTGAGCCACCACGCCCCTATATTTATAATGGATAGTTGGTGTTAAAAATTATATGTTTTACCAAATGTGACTTATAACTTTAAACCATTTCAGTTCAAGGTATGCACTGGCCAATCAGTATTAATACTAGGATTTTAATGAAAAACATTCCAATAATACTTTTTCCAAATCAGTATTTTGTATATGTCTAAGTAAGCCAAGGAATAGTTTGCAATCCATATAGTAATCATAAATCCCATTTGTTCCTTTGATGTTTATGAGCTTTTCATATGATTTAACAAATATTATGAACGTATTATTTTATGACATTAGAAATTATTATTTTATGATATTAGGAATGTATTATTTTAGGACTGACATTGTATTGTCAATGCTAATTTTGTAAATTTTCATAATGTTAATTTTATAATTTCAGAAAATTTTTGATGGCAACTACATTAACACTAACCATGTATTGTTTAACATACTTTAAAATAAAGCTTGACCAGAATATGTTCATTTCTAAAAAAGATGGAATTGTATTATTTGATGTTTATTTATATTCTGGGATTTAATCTGCCTTAAAATGGTAATAAGCACTAGTTATGTTTGGTAACTGTGATAGAAAGTTTTTTAAAGGACATTGAACTCCAAAATGTGTATTTACCAGGAGTTAGCACAATAAATGGACCATACAACTTTTTTTTCCATTTCAGTTCTCTCATCATAAACAAGTGTACATTTCTGTAGACTTAATTTGTTAGCTATATGTGCCAGTTAATATTTATGCAATATTAGAGAATAATATTGAGGCCAAGATCTACATTGCATAAATGACCTGCCTGTTTCATTCCTGGTATTCCAAGTTTGATAAGAGAAATAACTCATACTGAGTTATGCATGTCTGGTAATCATATAAGTAGGCTGACCATATGTCCAATTTTGAACGGGACAGTCCCGTTTTTTTACCTTTTCCGGACTGTACCGTCTTTTTCTTTAAAAACTCAATTTTGTCCCGTTTTTGAAGGGATGGAATGCATGCGCACGTGCATGCCGGTGTGCGTGCCTGCGCGCGCGTGTGTGCCAGCGCGTTTGCAGGCTGGCATGCGTGCCTGCGTGCGCGCACACGTGCCAGTGTGCCAGCGTGCCAGCACACACATGTGTGCGCGTTAGGGTCCTGTTTCCGTCTCAGGGAAATATGGTCAGCCTACATATAAGTAACTCAAAGGAGTTATCAACCTTTTGTTTCTGAGATCCCCAGGCAGCAGTAGGTAGTGTGTTAAGTCCTACATATCACTAATGATTATGGCCAATGGTAGTGATTGTGACAAGGGTTTCTAGCTTACACACTCCTTCCTCTGTTACACACATGTATATACATACACCCCATGTCAGTGATAGTAAAGGTTCCCTAAATGCTGATAGCACATACTGCTGGGAGAGGGGGCTTAAATGTTTCAATGGGGATGACTTTATTTGTTTTATCTATCCTACTATTTTATTGTGTTAAATACGTTTATATTAACAAGGAAGTGGATAATGGAAGTATTGTGAGCTTTATTTTATACAAAACTTGTATTATAAAGTTTTATTATCTTGGATCCCATATTGTTGATATCAGAATGCACTTGAAATAGATAGCGATTCCTACTAGGGCAGATATAGCCTCTTAAAATTTATTCTGATAGATGTTTCAACGGGGGGGGGGCAAGATCAAATATAAGCAATCTCAGAAAAAATAGGTTGCAAAACATATCAAATGCATTTTCCAGTGTAACAGCTTTGGTATATCCCAAATAGATCCCAGTTCTTGGGGTGGGGTTACCCCTTTCTGCTTGAGAAAACTCTACAGTTTACACTAGCCTTTATGGCTGCTGTGGTCAAAAGGGCCACCTAATCTACAGAGCTAGATAACTTTACTCTCTTCAGCAAGGACAACAGAAACATTTATTTATTTATTTATTTATAATTTGATTTATATCACTGCCCCATCTCCCCCAAAGGGGACTCTGGGTGGTTTACAAAAAATCAAACAATTAAAATAACATATAATACAGTTAATTAAAATAAATATAAAATCCAAATATAAAATCCAAGAGGCAACACACTTGTATTTAAAAGGGCTTTATGGCACCAGCCATCCCCAAGAGGAACTGTTACCCCTCCCTTCCCAGGCGAGGCAGCAGAACCAGGTCTTTAAGTTCTTCCTGAAGGCCGGGAGCGATGGGGCCTGCCTCACTTCTGGGGGTAGAATGTTCCAAAGGGCTGGTGCCACCACAGAGAAGGCCCGCCTCCTAGACCCCGCCAGGTGAAATTCCCTTACCGACAGGGTCCGCAGCATGCCATCTCTGCATGACCGAGTGGGATGGTTCGATATTATGGGGATGAGACGGTCCCTCGGGTAACCTGGTCCCATGCCATGTAGGGCTTTAAAGGTGATAACCAACACCTTGAATTGGACCTGGAAGCATACTGGTACCCAGTGCAGCCGGCGCAGCAGAGGTGTCATGTGTGCCAATCTTGGGGCACCAATAACTGCACGTGCAGCTGCATTCTGGACCAGTTGAAGCTTCTGGATACTCCTCAAGGGTAGCCCCATGTAAAGCACATTGCAATAGTCTATATGGGAGATGACCAGGGCGTGAGTGACTGTACGGAGGGCATCCTGATCCAGGAAATGGCGTAACTGGCGCACAACACGAAGTTGAGCAAAGGCCCTTCTGGCCATGGCTGCCACCTGCTCATCGAGCAGGAGCCGTGAGTCCAGAAGGACCCCCAGATTCTGCACTGGGTCTGAATGGGGTAGTGCTACCCCATCCAAAACTAAAGATGATAACTTCCTGGATCCAGAGGAGCCATCAATCCACAGCTACTCCATCTTACCAGGGTTCAGTCGAAGCCTGTTGTTCCCCATCCAGACCCCCACAGCCTCCAGGCACTGAGAAAGGGCAGCCACCGCATCACTTACCTCACCTGGGATGGAGATATATAATTGAATATTATCTGCATATTGATGACACCTCATCCCATGGTGACGGATGATCTCACCCAGTGATTTCATGTAGATATTAAATAGGAGAGGGGAGAGAACCGAACCCTGCGGCACCCCACAGAAGAGGGGGTGAGGGTCAGATCTCTCATCTCCTATTACCACTGATTGGGACCAGCCCTGGAGGAAGGAGGTGAACCAGCGCAGAACCACGTCGCCCACCCCCAACTCCCTGAGCCATCCCAAAAGGATACCATGGTCGATAGTATCAAACGCCACTGAGAGGTCGAGAAGAGCCAGGATGGATGCACTTCCTCCATCCCGCTCCCACCAGAGATCATCCGTAAGCGCGACCAATTCAGTTTCCACCCCATATCCCGGCCTAAAACCTGACTGGAAGGGGTCCAGATAATCTGTGTCATCCAGGATTCTCTGGAGTTGCAATGCGACTACTTTCCCAACCACCTTCCCCAAAAAGGGAAGGAGGGAGACAGGATGACAATTGTCCAATGTAGTAGGGTCCAGGGATGGTTTCTTGAGGAGGGGGTGCTCCAGAACCTCCTTAAAGGCAGCCGGGAACACTACCTCCCTCAAAGATGTATTAACCATAGCCTGGACCCAACCACAAGTCACCTCCCGGGCTGCCTGTACCAGCCAGGAAGGGCATGGGTCTAGATGGCATGGAGTGGCCTTTACAATCCGGAGGATCCTGTCCACTTCCTTAGGTCCAACAGGATCGAACTGTACCCAGATAACAGGGTAAGGACGTTCCCTCTGCATCTCCCCAGACTGTGCTTCATGCTTAGAGTCCAACTTGGAACGAATCAGCGATTTTATCCTGCAGATGCTCAGAAAACTCTGCATGGCCCTGCAGGTGGGTCACTGACTCCACCTTGCCCAAGAGAGATCGAGTAATCTTGAACAGGGCCGTCGGGCGGCATTCTGAGAATGCAATAAGTGTGGAGAAGTATTGGCACTTCGCTGCTCTTACCGCCACAAGGTAGGCCTTAACAGCGGCTCTAGCTTGTGTTCGTTCAGATTCAGTCTTTGTCTTTCTCCAGCGGCGCTCTAGACATCTCTTGACCCTCTTCAGAGCCCTTAACCCCTCCGTGAACCACGGGGAGTATCGGGTCAGATGTGGTAAGAGAGGCCGCACAGGCGCAATCCTGTCCAAGGCCCCGGCTGTCTCCCTATTCCAGGCTGCGGCCAAGACCTCCGCTGGACTGTGAAGAAGATCCTCAGGTATAACCCCCAGCTCCTGGAACCTTATTGGGTCCATTAGTCGCCGGGGGCGGACCAATCAAATAGGTCCTGCCTCCCTGCGGAGTGGGGTGGCATAAGAGAATCTCAAGGCCACCACGGCGTGATCTGACCATGACAATGGGGACAGATCTAACTCTCCCCTCAGATCACATTGCCACTGTTCCAACAAGAAAACTAGGTCCGGGGTGAGGCCACTGTCTCGAGTCAGGTTTCGGATGATGTGGGACAGGCCCATGGCTGCCATGGTAGCCATGAACTGCCGAGCCGCTTCAGAGGAACGTCCCAGGGACAGCAGATTGAAGTCCCCCAGAACCATAAGCCTGGGGAGCTCCACTGCCAACCCCGAGATGCCCTCCAGCAGCTCAGGCAGGGTTGTTGCTACGCAGCCGGGAGGCTGGTACAGCAGCAACACTCCCAACTGTTCTCGAGAACCCAACTTAAAAAACAGGGTCTCACAGCCGGCCACTTGTGGAGCAGCGCCCCTGAAGGCCACTAGAGACTCTCAGATTACAACTGCCACCCCTCCTCCCCTGCCCCGGAGTCTTGGCTGATGCCACACCTGAAACCCGGCCGGGCATATTTCAGAGAGGGCTATCCCCCCCGGGCCCAGCCAGGTCTCGGTGATACATGCCAGGTCTGCCCCCTCCTCAGTGATTAAATCACATATGAGGGGGGGGGCTTGTTGTTAACAGACCTGGCATTAAGAAGAAGCAGCCGGAGACCAGGGTGCTCAAGGATCTGCTGACCAGGGCCTGGGTCTGAACCCGGAGGGCCGGAACACGCCACCGGTAACAAACACTGGGGGCATCTTTCCCACAGATGGCCTGCCCTCCGGTTCCCGTCATAACATCCTCAGCCCATCACCATTTTGATGGGGCAGCCCATCCCATAACCCCCAGAGTTTTCAGGTCCAGATTCCTCTACTCCCGGACCTTCAAAGACCCTGGATTGAAACAAGGGTCCCCTCCCCCATGCACACATCTCTCACACTCACTCGTCCTCAGGTGATGGTAGGCCCCCCTCAGCGCACCAGCTTCAGCTCTCGGCACTGATAGGGCCTAACCACCCCACACACACCTACTATGCCCCCCTCAACCACTCCCACTGGTCGCAGGGGGGCATCATCCACTCCTGCTCACCACCTGTCTCTCACTCAGGGGTGATCACTCATGCACACACTCACACAATCTTGGATCCCCCCTGACTCTCTCACACCCAGGGGGAAGACCACACTTGCACCAAGGGGACCCCAGTAACTCTCTGCCGCCTCTGACTAGATGTAAATATAAATAGGGGGCTCCCAGACTCTATTCTCTTGTTGTTAAAGTTAAAAATTAATTTAAAAGATGTTTCAAAAAGTTGTTAAAATTCATGGGGATATCACAAGGGTGGTCCTCCAAACAAGGACCCGTCGTACCCCCCTTAGACCGCCTCCCCCCTCAGTCAAAGACCACCAGGCCCACCAAGAGTCCATCAGAGTCGGCGTCCACCCTAAGGCCTGCCACGCTCCGCCGCTCCACTCTTCCACCTCTGCTGCAACACCAAGATCTCTCAGGCCGCCAGGGTATGTTAAATCTGTAGGGCTTACCGGGGGTCCACCGAACATTCGTCATAGGAACACAGTATGTGTCCCTGAGTGACATGGGAGGTAGGTCCTCTACCCCATGCTTAGACTTCTGTGTTGTGCACAATTTGGCAGCAAATTTTCTCCAACCATTTCAATCAGCTATAAAGGTTTCTGCTCCCTCTCATGTGATTCCAACATTTTTCAAGTCTTCTTTAATGTTTTTCGCATAGGTATTGAAAGATCTACCTCATCCTAGTGGAATAAAATTCAGCTGTCCTTTTGCAGTGTTATTGGATAGTTTATGCTATTGGTTTAGGATTGTGGTTTATGTAAATCATTGAAGTCATTAACTTTAAAAACTATGGCTTGACCTATGTTATCTTCCAGCCAAGGATTTAGTTTTTCATGCATGGGCCTAAGTACACTCCAAATGTGATGTTATTTTAAAAAATGAAATGGAAACAGTTATCTCTCAGAATTATGGGGGGGGGGGGGGCACTATTTTTAAGTAAATGAGGAGACTTGTTTACTTTAAAAAAATCATTACCAAAACTGATGCAGTATGGATTGTTTTCTCCTTGGATGTTAGAATCTCACTGATAATTCTTGGCTTATTGGAAATGAGGAACACTATTTTGTTGTACACCTAACACTTCCCAGTGATTCATTTGGGGCAGAGTTTCTCAACCAGGGTTCCGTGGCACCCTAGGGTTCCGTGAGAGGTCACTAGGGGTTCCCTGAGAGATCATGATTTATTTTAAAAAATATTTCAAATTTGGGTAACTTCACATTACAGAGATAAGTTTCATTATTTATTTTCAGTTTAAGAACACTGTTAATGCATATATACAGGCCTACCCATGAAACGAATATAATAATTTTGTAACTTCTGGCCTATATTTGAGCCTGAATGTGCAGGGGTTCCCTGAGGCTTGAAAAATATTTCAAGGGTTCCTCCAGGGTCAAAAGGTTGAGAAAGGCTGATTTGGGGTGAATAGAGACGTATTTCTGTTGGACGTTTGTACTGTTTTACTTATCAGTATAGCATTCCTGTAATGCAACAGAAGAGGGCACTAAAGAGTTACAAAATTATTTCCAATTCCAGAAGAGCTGTTGGTGAGAGAGGCTTGGAAGTAGTGCAATCTATTCTGGTCCTACAATGTAAACATATCAAACAAATAACATACAGCATAACCCTGTATCTGTTTATTCAGAAGTAAATATTATGTCTAAATGGGATTTACTAGTAGATGTGCCGAGGATTGTATTTCTATGAAAAATGGCTCAATTCAAACATGTGAAGCATTTGAAAATTCTACTGACACTCCTTGAAGAATCAGGTAAATGCTAAATCTCACCCTTAAATCAATGGAACTTCATATATTTTTGTTACCTTTTTAAAAAAAGAAATAGATATATCCTGTCTTCCTGCCAGATAATACTCACTGAACCATGCCAGGATCATGCTATATTTTTTGAATGTTTAATAAAAAATTACCTGTGTGCTGCTACAGCTTTGCATTATAATAATACAGATGGCATTTCTTAATAGTTAACAAGAGCTATTTAAGAGTTTTTAGGCCTTCAACAATCTCATAGAAGCAGAAAAATGCACAACATTTGGTTTATGTAACTTTATATTTTAGAGGTCATGAGTTCACACATATTCCTTAAATCAGGGCTTTCCAAACTTTTGCCGTTGGCGACACACCAACGGCCAGCGCGCAAAAACCCAGAAGCGCTGCTGCGGCACGCAAAACCCTGGAAGCTTCCGGGTTGCCGCTGCCATGCTTTTGGGTTTTTGCATGCCAAGGCGGTGGCAGCGTCATCGACCTGGAACCCAGAAGCGCTGATGGCCCACGGCCGCTGCTGTGTGTGCTGCTGCACACAGCGGTGGCAGTGCGCCATCAGCGCTTCCGGGTTGTCGCACGACACACTTGGGGCCCCCAGGCAACACAGTACTGTGTCGCGACACACAGTTTGGAAAGCCCTGCCTTAAATGCTTTATTTTATTGCTTGTGAAGAAATCAAATATGACCTGAAATGAAGTTAGATAGAGTGAATTATGAGATATCTCAATAGCTACAGTAATTCCTATTTTTCTCATGGGACATTCCCTGAGATGTCCTATTTTATTCCTAAATACATACACATAGAGAAAAGGGGAGGACATGACCCTTCCCCCACTTTCATGGAAAATATGTGTACGAAATAACCCTCAACCTAAATGAAACATTTCTTAGTGGATATTTGTGCTGTTCCCATTTTGAGTATCCATCCTTTATGGTAATTAACAACCATTTCCAGATCATATAGAATTGCATGACGCCAGTTTTTTGGGATAGATAAAAAAATGTAGGATATAGAAAAATGGTCTATATCCCCTGTTGCCTGGCCATGACATACCCTTGATTGAATTCTTAATACTTTTTAAATCATTTCTGGGGGCACATCTGGAAATAGCTTTAGATTTTTTACTCTCATTTCCCTTCCTAGCTGATTGCAATATATTATCATGCTCAGACCTCCAAAAGAATTTCACAACAATGGGGTTTTGGACTTTGAAGATGGTAATGATAACAATAATTATAATGATTTATTAAAAGCGACTCCATCTTGTTTGGTACCGGCTATTGGCAGTAACTTTCCAGAGTTACACAAGCAACTGGAGAGATTTATACTTTGAAGGTACACAAACAGCTGTATATATGAGAGTGCCATGGTCTGCGTGAAACAGCTCTTGAAAACATATCTCCATGGCAACTGTAAGCAATTATTTATCTTCTACGTAAGGAAAGTTCAAAACAATTTTTTCTCCTAGCCTGCTTTACCTTGAATCTGGTTCAATTCTTTTCCGCAAGTGCTAGCTCATTTTTATATTATTTTTGAGTCAAGTTCTAGGCTTTTAATCTGTTTCTCATATGAATCAACCATCACTCCTTATTTTTTTACCTTTTTAAAAGTATCATTTTTTTTCTCCAGTAGATTTGCTTTTGCAGCATATTCCAAGCTACTACTGTTAATGGCCTATAACATAACCAACAATTCAAAATTAGTGATATATTTTGCAACTATGTCAGAAAGGATCTCTGAAGTTAAAATTGCTTTCTATACATTTCAGCCAAAGTTCCTACCCCATAAGGAGGACTATTAAATTCTCATTTAAAGAACAAGATGATTAGTATTTCTGCTACCAGTTTTTTTTTATCACAAAGCAATCCAAAACATTTGCACAGGTCACAAAGGGAGATAAAAGCAATTCTTAGCAGATCGCCATTTTGCCAGAATTGTTCTATTCTGTTCCTAGTATTTTTAGAGCTACCATATTTGGTGTAAGAGTTGGTGTCCATACCAATAAAGATTGAGAAGACCATTACATATACACCCAGTTACAATCTTCTCCATTATCAGTTGAAGGTCGGCCATCTCACCAGATCATGGGAAGCAGTTTGACAGATAATAAAAAGTCACCACTATAAAGTGCATTGGAATATATTAGTCCTAGGGGGGAAATAGTTCAATTGCCAGAATTCTTGCAACTCTCTCCCTTGCCTCTCAATACATCTTACTGAGATGCCTGGAAAAGAATCACCTCCAATTTTAGGGAGAATCACCTCCAATTTTAGGCAGACCCAGTTGTACCCATTCCTAAATGCTCATGGATATTGCAACACATTCTAGACTGTCCTTGGAGAGCATTTGGAAGCTTCAGCTGGTTCAGAATGCAATGCCACGTCCAATATTGTGCACTGCACCATACGTCCACTTAACACTGATGCTATCTGAGCTGCACTGACTCCCAATAGGCTCCTGTTTGCAAGTCAATGTGCTTGTAGTCACCTTTAAAGCTCTACATGGCATGGGGCTAGGATACTTACAGGATCACCTCTCCCCAATTTATTTCTGCCTTCCTACCAGATTGGACAGAATGGGTATGCTCTGGGTCTCTTCAATGAAGCAGTGTCACCTGCTGGGCCTCAAGAAGCCTTATCTGTCATGGTACCTGTGTTTTGAACAGCCTCCCCCCTGAGATACAGATACAGTAGATGTGTTAAATTCTTACCCTATAGACCTATGCAAACACATCATGATTCCATTGAAATTGGAGAAATGATTGAGACAACTTATACTTTTTAAATATAAAATTAGATTCTATTACCTAGGAACATAAAATACTATAGGCCAAGGGTCCTCAACCTGTGGGCCGCAGCCCACTAGTGGGCTGCGGGGCTCCCTCCTGCAAACCCCGCTCCCTGGTGCCCGCGATTACACCACCCCCGGTGTGCAATTGGCTCCCACCTGCAAACCCCACCCCCCCAGTGCATGCGATTGGCTCCCGCCTGCAAACCCCACCCCCCGGTGTGCGCGATTGGCTCCTGCCTGGAAGCCCCGACCCCCCAGTCCATGGAAAAATTTTCTTCCACAACCGGTCCCTGGTGCCAGAAAGGTTGGGGACCGCTGCATAGGCCATTAACAGAAGTAGAGTGGAATACACTGCAAAAGCAGACCTACTGAAAAAAATAATATGATACTTTTAAAAATATACCTGGTCAGATGATTATTCTATCTAGTTTGGTACTGGCTATTGGCAGTAACTTTGCAGAATTTCAGATAAATGTTTTCTCTGTATCAGTTATCTTATGGAAATTGTGAAATCAATGTTTACTGCTTTCCATCACTTCCCTATCCATTTTTCCTCATGGAATCTACAGCTGTTTGTTTGAATCCAGAATACAACATTTCAAGCTGAGTTTTCCTTGTTATCATACAGACAATATAGTTAACAGTTCTACTGCTCCTCAGAACCAACCAACCAATCTGGTAATCATCATTTTTGCTCCTACCGTTTTCTTAGCCATTCTTCATCAAAGAAAATACTTCCAGACATGGAAGACTGGTGTTGTCAGGGTTAGCCCTTGTCTGATGATGTAATGGATAAAGTCCACCATGATTGGTTGCAGCCAGTCATGTTCTATCTATGCATGGTTTAGCAGACCTTTTACAATGCTCTCATACTGGAGCTGAATCTATTCTTTCAAAAGGCAGCTAAAGGAAAGTTATTCACCAGCACACAAAACACCAATGAAGCATGAAAGCAAAGAAATGCTTGCATTCACAGACAGGCTGTTTCCAATTCTTTTACTAACAGCTAGTAGCTACTGATAAGATAGATATTATGTAAATATACAACTCTATAAGCTGGAGGGAGGCCCTTTCACATGAGATGTAGCCAGACTTTTAGGCCAGAGACAAGCAATAGAATCTGTAAGTTGGAGATGAGCCAGTTTCTGGAGGGCAAGGGATGAACTTAATAGAGGAGGGCGAGGGGTGACTTTGGATCATAAAGGTAGTGAGGCCATATCACTCATAGGGGAGAGGCTAACATTTATGAGAGAAGTTTAGTGGGTGCATAATTTCTTGGTGTTTTAACAATGATAAGACTCTTCAGGGCTTAAATAATGTTCATATGTTTTGTATTTCAGAATGGTAGGGATCTGCTGTCAGTTTTCAACAGTGATTGTCAGATTTCCAAAGGCTGTGAAAAAGGTATCTTATGGCTGTTATGTGGCCTTGGGGTTGCCCCCTTGCTGTAAACAAACACTTTAGCAATATGTTGTTCTTAAGGTTTGGCTGCTGAAAGACATCTCGCACTTTCATTCAGAAGATGGAAGGGGATGAGATGGATCCAAAGAAACGGGACAAAATGGAAAGCAGCTGGTGTTGACCATTCCCGCAAGAGTTGCATAATATTTGCTGAGTGCTTCTTTTGGGAGCTGCTCGTGGACAACTTGTTGAGCTGGTGCAGGTTCTTGCACAACAAAGAACAGGAGTGGATTGACTTTCAGGGTTTTTGTTTTGTTCTAAGGGTTTTTTTCTTCACATATTCTGCAACCGCGAGGTGTAAAATAACCTTTCTATGAACAGAAATCATCTTCCATTCTCTGGAGGTACAAAACATCAAAGCAGAGCAATAAGCTCCTGGAATCTATTTTTATTTGTTCCTTTCATTTTCACTCCATTCTTCCTTCAGAGGGTTCTGAGTGGCATATATACAACCTGGCAAGGACAACACAGCTGCTATAAAAGAAATGTTAAAACAGGAAGAGTTCTTCGCCTTCATATCCACAATTGCCATTGATAGCACAAGTTTACTGTTTCACTGAAACATTTTAGGTGAATTTATCATCCTTTGTAATCTGAGCACCGAGAAGGGTGGGAAAAATAGGCTTTAGGTGGCAAATGGAAA
This sequence comes from Charina bottae, assembly GCA_023362775.1. NCBI lineage: Eukaryota > Metazoa > Chordata > Lepidosauria > Squamata > Charinaidae > Charina > Charina bottae. Next base: position 3,259,519 of record JALMGJ010000001.1, on the reverse strand, counting down.
ATACGCACGGAAGGCAGACAATGAGACTATTAAGTTTATCAAGTGTATGAAGCAGATGCAATACAATTTCTGATAAAAACAGAAGTTGAGCTCTCCTGCTTCTGTGTTCCTGCTGTTTACTAGCAACAAGAAGCAAAATGAGATGGAGAAAATGCTTTATCAGAATGATTATCTGGAGTTCTCAAATGCTTCTCCCATCATTGTTTTCTCAGTCATATCTTTTCATCATGTAAGCAGCTGCATTTCCACTGGGGGAAAAAAAAGAAGTTTTGTGCCTCCATATTATTATTCAAAGCATTGTTAAATCAAATGATGGTTAAAACCACAAGGCCAGAACTTTGCTTTCGGGGAACTTTCTGTGATTTGTAATCTTACCCAGAGACTCTCCTACTCTCACTTCATCTCAATTGTTTTGTATTTTTATAAAATTTGTGATCAGAGTTATGGAAAAACCAAGAGATAAGTTTGTAGTAAAAACGTTGCTTTATTTAAAACAAAAACATAGGAACAAACCTTGAATCTTCTTCTTCAGCCAAAGCATGGCATGGTTGATTAACATAGCCATTTAGATAGCAGAGCAGAATGCAGAGAGAGAACAAAAGAACAAAAGGCATTTACATTTTTAAACCTTTACCTGACCAGCCTCTGAGTGGACAGGATCCACCATGTGACTAAAACACCTAGGCAACAGATTCCCAATATGGGCAAAGCTCAAACAGCTAATTCTGATTGGTCAGAAACTCTCAGACTGGCCGGCACCTGGGGGCAATTAGCATTCCTGAGTGGGGGGTGAACATGTGCTCTCTGAGCCCAAACAGGAAAAAAGTTTTGAGGCCTGGCTTTTTAAAAACTCAGCCACATATTCTACAGACATAAAAAATATATACAACACTCCCCTTTTTTTATGACTAGAAAGAATATGGAAACAAACCCAGCTTGGTAATTAACTCACAGTGCCTACTGGCAACTAGAGGCTTGGTTAAGATATCAGCCAACATTAATTTAGTATCACAGTATTTCAAAACAACCTTTTTCTTGGCTAGAAAATCTTTAACAAGATGAAAACGCACATCAATGTGCTTTGTGCGATTTCTGGAACTCTCAGATAAAGCCAAATGGATACAAGCTTGATTGTCTTCATGAATTGTGACAGGCTGGCTTAAAATGACTCCAATGTCTTCCAACAATTGAGTAAACCAAAGTACTTCATTGCACAGTTGTGCTAAAGCATAAAATTCAGCTTCAGCTGTGCTGATGGCTACTACAGTCTGCTTTCTGGAAAACCAAGCAATAGTGGACTTTGCAAATTGAATTACACTTCCAGAAGTAGACTTTCTATCACTGAGATCTCCAGCCCAATCTGAATCACACCAGCATTCTAACTTTTCTTCTGTGTCTGTAGCAGACAACCTTAAGCAAAAATCTTTGGTGCCTTGCAAATAACGAAACAGCCTTTTTAACCCAGACTTTGCAGCAGATGTGGGATTTTCCACAAACCTGCTCAAAATGGACACACTGTTAGAAATGTCCGGACGGCTATTGTTTGCAATGTAAAGAAGACTGCCAATGGCTGATCTGAAACTATCTCCTTCAGATGATTCACCATCCCCCTTCTCCCCCTCCTCTTTTAGAAACTCGGGAAGCATGGGGGAGGAGACAGACTTGCAGTCCTGCATTTTAAAATCCTCCAGCAGCTTCTTAATTTTGCTACTCTGGCTTATGAGAAAACTACCATCTTTTTCCCTCTGAATTTCTAATCCTAGGTAATTGTTGACTGCTCCAAGACATTTCAATGTGAAATTGTTTTTCATACAAACCTCAAAGGAATGCTTCTGTTCATCAGATGAAGTGAGCAGCAACAAATCATCCACATACAAGCACAAGTACATTACACCTTGCTTATCATTTTTTACATACACACAAGGATCAGCAATTCCCTTTTGAAACCCAAATTTTTGCAAAATATTATCCATTTTAATATTCCAACAACGCGCGGCTTGTTTCAATCCATAGATGGATTTCTGCAATTCACACACAAGATGTTTTTCTTTTTCATAACCAGGAGGTTGTTGCATAAACAATTTTTCCTCCAAGTCACCATACAGAAAAGCAGTTTGAATATCATAGTGATAAACAGACAGTTTCTTCATGGCAGCAACCTTTAAAAGCAACCTGATAGATTCAGCTTTTGTCACTGGAGCAAAAGTTTTGTCATAATCCACATTTTTTCTTTGAGCAAAACCTTTTGCTACCAACCTTGCTTTGTACTTCTGAATTTTGCCATCAGAATTTTTTTTCAGTTTGAACACCCACCTACAACCTAAAACCTTCTGATTGGGAGGCAAACTTACTAGTTTCCAAGTTTTATTTTCCTTTAAGGAATCCAACTCTTGTTGCATGGCTTCATGCCAACACTTAGCTATTTCAGCTGGCATTTCTTTAATTTCTTCCAGAGACTCAGGCTCTGTGTGAATGTGAAAAGCCTTCACAACATCTGCTTGATAACGATCAGGAGGAACTCCCTTATTAATCCTTTCAGACCTGCGAGGTAGGACAGGACTTACACTCTGTTTCCCACCATTGTCCTCAGAAACCTCTGACTTTCCAGACAAGTCAGCTTCCTGATCATTGACTTCACTAGGTGATTCCTGCAAATCACCATCAGCAAGACTTTGCTGTTCCCCCATGGATAAATCAACTGAAGAACTAGAGTTTATTTTATCCCAATTTTGCTCAGCAAAAGAAGCACTTTTACTAATTATCAGTTGATTATCCAGTATGAACCTGTAGCTTCTCTGACTCTGTTCATACCCTACAAAGATTGCTTTCTTTGTTCTGGAAGCCCCCTTGCGCCTCAGCTGTTTGGGAATGTGGACCCAAGCTGTGCTTCCAAACACCCTGAGGTGGCTTACTTTAGGCTTCACACCATAGAACAAATGAAAAGGGACATCCTGAATTGCACTGCTAAACAGCCTGTTCTGAACATAACACGCTGTAGTAACAGCTTCTCCCCAATACCTAAAAGGCAAACTAGCATCCTTCAGCAAACACATCATTGCTTCCTGCAGTGTTCTGCCTTTTCTCTCTGCAACAGAATTCTGTTCAGGAGTGTAAGGGTTAGCTAAAATGTGTTCTATCCCTTTTTCTAACAAAAAGCTTTTAAACTTTGAGGATAGATACTCTCCACCTCGATCTGATTGCAAAGCAGACACTGGCCTTGGGAATTTTCCATTCGCCCAAGCCACAAAAGCCTTAAATTTATCAAAGACCTCATCTTTGTGTTTCAGCAAATAAATGAATGTGTACCTGGAAAAATCATCTATGAAGGTCAAAATGTACCTTGCTCCCCCAAGACTAGGAGAAAATGGGCCTATTACATCAGAATGAATGATCTCTAGAGGCCTAGAGGTGGACCTATCAGAAAACTTCTTCACAGGAGCTCTAGTAGTCTTATTCTCCTTGCAAACTGCACAGTCTAGATACTTATCACAAGGCTTCAATTTTAAATCAGCAGAATAACTAGGCATTTGAGAAATGTATTTAAAATTAGCATGAGCAAATCTCCTATGTAATAAATGGATGCACTGATCGTGCAAGGGCTTATTTTCAAAAACAGCCTTAGCTTTAGCAATTTGCTGCTTTTCAGTCTTCTGCACAATGTACAGAGAATCTTTCTGCAAACATTTTGCAACCATTTTGCCATTCTTTCTAATATCACAACCCTCTTTCTTAAAAGTTATAACATAACCTGAGGCTACTAGCTGCCCCACAGACAAGAGATTGCTTTGAAAATTAGGCACAAACAAAACATTTTTAACAGTTTCCCCCAAACATGGAAGATTGATCTCACCTTCACCCACGATCTTGGATACAGATCCATCTGCTAAGGAAACTTTTTGTTTGTTAGTTTTAGACAAAGACAGAAAGGAATCTTTATTGTGACATATATGAGAATTGGCCCCACTGTCAAGAACCCACAAATCTTTATTATCAGAGTTCTCAACAACTTTTGCATGAAGAATCTTCTTTCCAGAAGTCTCTTCTTTCTTGCGAGAAGTCTTCTTCTTTTGAACACAGTCCTTTTGGAGATGAGCAGGGGAACCACAGGTAAAGCATCGCCTGCTGGATAATGCAGAAGCTTGGAATTCAGAGCTCTTCTGCTCCCTCTGCTGGCCACGAGAAGACTTTATTGTAGAAATGGAGGCAGCTTTTTCTTGTCGCTTCTCCCACTCAGCAAGCAACCGGGTAGACACAAACGATGGATTTAAATCAGCTTCTGGGATTCCCTCCATGGAGCAAATTAAAGTGTCCCAGGACTCATTCAACGAAGAAAGCATAATGTAGGCTTTCATCAGGGGGGTAAATTCCATCCCACGCTCTTGAAGTTCCACAAAATAATTCTGAAGCTTGTGGAGATGATCAGGCAAATTTCCATTCTCAGGCAAGTGAGCCTTGTACAGTTTTTTTGTTAAAATAACCTTGCTGCCTGGACTAGTTTTCACATATAAATCACGCAAATAGTCCCATAAGTCTTTGGAAGTTTCTTTGCCTCTCACGTGAATAAGCTGATCATCCTGAACAGCCAAAATAATGGAGGCTTTGCATTTCTCATCTTTCCTCAACCAGGCTTGATCTGGATTCTGAGGAATTTGTTCAGAAATTGCAGACCATAAATTTTCTCTCCTCAAGAAACTTTCCATTTTCAAAGACCAGTTCAAATAATTAGAATTAGAAAGTCTTTCCAGGAGCATACCTTGAAAATTTGAAGCTGTAGCAGCAGCAGCCATGGCTCCTTCTCTCCCCTGTTGTAGTAATCCAAAAAACACCACGAGGCTTGCAAACACGAGGCAAAAAACTCCGCCTCCAATGGAAACTTCCTGTAACTGCCGGCAAGTTTCAAAAAACAAAGAAGCCTCTCCAGATGTAGATTGAATCAGTTCAGCTTTCTTCTCTTTTTATTTCCATAAGTTTTGTCTCTGATCCAGAAGCAATTGCTGGGCACAGAACCTTTTGTATTTTTATAAAATTTGTGATCAGAGTTATGGAAAAACCAAGAGATAAGTTTGTAGTAAAAACGTTGCTTTATTTAAAACAAAAACATAGGAACAAACCTTGAATCTTCTTCTTCAGCCAAAGCATGGCATGGTTGATTAACATAGCCATTTAGATAGCAGAGCAGAATGCAGAGAGAGAACAAAAGAACAAAAGGCATTTACATTTTTAAACCTTTACCTGACCAGCCTCTGAGTGGACAGGATCCACCATGTGACTAAAACACCTAGGCAACAGATTCCCAATATGGGCAAAGCTCAAACAGCTAATTCTGATTGGTCAGAAACTCTCAGACTGGCCGGCACCTGGGGGCAATTAGCATTCCTGAGTGGGGGGTGAACATGTGCTCTCTGAGCCCAAACAGGAAAAAAGTTTTGAGGCCTGGCTTTTTAAAAACTCAGCCACATATTCTACAGACATAAAAAATATATACAACAAATTGTTGGATATGACCCTTTATTTTGAGTTAGCTGGGGGAGGTATTCTAATAAGGACAATCAGTCATTCTGCTCTGGACCATTTGGAAGAGGAAATGACAGGAGGGTCAAGTATAGAAAAGTGCATATCTAAAGGTGAAATTTAGCGGTGGGAACCCCCCCCCCCCCCCGCAGTCTCAGAAGATCCTGAGTTTGGCAGCCAGGAATGTTGAAGGACCCCATAAGCCCACAGAGGCTGCTGGATCTTCCAGTTGAGATGTGTCACTTATAAAAGAAAATACTGTAATGAAAGCCAATTACCTCATCACCAAGCCACAGAATAAAGTGATCCATCTAATTTCTTTTCCTTAGCCAGAGAGGTTACTCGAGTTCAGGCAGGCACATTAAAAGCTGTGCCAAACTTGGTGAGAATGGATGGAAGGGCTTCAATATAAAGGAGCCTCAAAGCTATTTTACACAATCCAATTGTTACTTAGCTCCTGCCTAACAAAGAGTTGCATTGTTGGGGGAAATTTTTCTGCTGTGGGGTGGGAAAAACTTGGAAATGAAGTGCCAAATTATATTTAAAAAGGAATGTTGTACACTGTATGAACCAATGAATTATGGCAAAATCTGATACAACTATACTGAAAAATAAATACTTGAATGTTTCTTTTAGAGAGAGGACCAGCAAGCAGACAGAGATTCTTTGAAACTTTTAAACCAGTTCTAGTTTCTCTTTCCCAGTTTCCTGTTTTCAGGAAAAAAGCAGTGTAATTCATGTTTCTTCTTCTTCCATTAGTTTGCAGTGTCTGAACTGAAGTGACCAAGCCCTGCATGGCTTTGAAAGTCATGGATCTAGTGGGGATGCATTACAGACAAGGAGAAGCCCAAATTACATCAAGGCTGGAATGGCCTTCGCCCAGTTTAGATTGGTGCTCCAGGAGGCTGTGCCAGTAGGTGCCGAAGCCTTTACCCCCGTGGGTGTCCGCAGGCTCCTCCTGCTTTTCTCAAAAGGATTAAAGCAACATCTTGCCATTGTGCCACAAGATCCACAGCGTGCATTGAAAAAGTGTGGGGCTTGCACCATGATGGTGCAATACTCCTTTCATCAGATGGACCCACTTGATACTCCTTCCTCAACGGACACTGCACTTTCCCTACATGTGACTTCCTTTAAAAATATTTTAACTTACAAATACTGTTATGGCTTATCTCTTAGAGATCTGCAGGACCACCTTCTCCAACTAGAATCATCCTATCCAAGATGTTCCTCCTGAGCAAAGGTGATAGTGGTCCCCATTTCAGAAGATGAGGGAGACAAGGTCAGGACATGTAGTTGCTCCATTGTGGCCTCAGTTCTTTTAGAACAGCCTCCTCACCTCCAGAAGCTCAGTTGGCTCCGTCTGGAAGCTAGTTGAGACCGAGCTCTTCCACAAGGCAATTGAGGAGTGTTGCATGGTTCCTATCTGGCACCATTTCTCTGCTTCCACCACCACCAGTAGGTAGAACCTCAGATGCCTCCACAGTAGGGGGAGCTGACCATGGATGTGAACATGGGATGCTTCCCCTAACCTGTCAGCCCCCCTAGGTAGACCAGACCATGAGATCAACACCACAGGATGGCTAAAAACCCTTTTATTGAGATTGGTTATAACAACAGAATCTTGCAAGTCTGACTGTGCTGTACTGTACCTCCTCCTCCTTCTTATACTTCAGTGAAGGAGGAGGACATCTGCCTGATCTGCTTCTGGACTTAAAAAGTACTTTAGGCCCTTTTGCCTAGACAATGGAGCCTGCATATCTCCATCAAGGTCATCTTTCTTATTTTCTACCCCACCCCTGGGAGGAATGGGATGATTACAGGTTAAGGCTGTGGGTCAGTTACTTGTGGGTGGCATTGCACAGCTGTCCCACACTCCAGGGATGCATGCAAGGGAGGCTGCCAATGTGGGGAGTTGGAAATCAGAATGCTGGGTGTGCAGCCTGTTCCACAGATCCCAGCATTCACTTGTCCCTGTCTCACATATAGCTGTTCAGCACTGCACAGAAGTGCATCTGATCAGTGTTTTGATGTTGCTTGACTAAAGTAAGAGATTTAACTAAAATAAATGTTTTCAGTCCTTTCTGGTTAACATTGAACATTCTTTCAATATTGCATTATAAGATCAGATTACCTTTTGGGAGTGGTAGTTTACAGATGTGTTTGTGGAGGTATTGAAGTTACATATTTTCTCAAATTATATGAATATTGTTCTGAAAATTGTAAAACTACATTATATTAAATAATGTATGTATATAATACTGTATTATGGATGCAGTCATGTTTTCAAACTTTCCTCAGTGTATGCTGGCCCTTTTATTTTTCTGGATCTTTTAGCAATTTTCAGTGTCATCAACTATGGGTTTCTTCTACATAGGCTATCTAGATCAAAGAGCAGAAAACTGTGTGGATTATTAATTAAATAATCTAGCATTCCATAAAATACAAATAAAATTATGTATGTAATATGGTTAAATGTAATTTTAAATGATCTTAATATTATGAAAATTTGATAGTACTGTTAGATTAGAAGAATAAATGTATGTTTTGAAACATTTTTGGCATAATGGGGATTAAAAGTAATATATCCACCCATTATTTCCCAGAGTTATATGTATAACTCCTTTAATTTTTTTTAGAAAGAGCTTATTACATATTGTATATGTATATGTAGTATATCAAAATTTGTCTTGTTTCTTTTAAATGAAAACAAATCCTCAAGAACACAAGCATAACTTGAAATAACTGCAAATATTCAGTGGACATTTTTTTTTTTTTGCTAAACTAGCAATGTCTGCTGTCTGGAAACTTAAAAATGCCTGGAAACTTAAAATAAAACCATAGCATCTGTCTGTCTCTCTACAATCCAATGTAGCTCTTGTTCAATAACTGAAGGAGTCATTAATCACATCAATTTAAGCATTTATGTGTTGTGATGTAGCATTGAATGACCACACATTTAGATGCTGTACTCTTTGGGATATATATCTCAGCATAGAAGGTTCAGAAAAAGGCAAACTTGTATGGCAGAAGTTTTGGATTGCAGCTCTCATAAATCCCAACCAGCACAACCAGTGGAGAAGGTTGATTATTATTGGGATACTCCATCTTTCAATCTAAAAAGTTGCTGAAGGTGGGTAATGAAAAAAATAAACAAATTAATCAAAAACATAATTGAAAGCATGGCTACTGTATAAAATGGTCATAAAAAACATAACTATCAGAATTACAAGATCACCAAAACAGTGATGCATACATTAAATAAACTAGTGGGAATTAATGTGCTAGTGTTAATTAATCCATTTCAATGAGTTTATTACTTACCTTGGTGGCCCCATCCACCAGGCAGAGGTCTTCTTCATGCACAAGGGTATACCAGGGTTTTTTTTAAAAATCCCAGTTTCTTTTGTTTATGGAGAATTTTTTCATCTACTAAAAAACTAAGGAAGTCCATGAAGACCATTAGTGGGCAGCTAGTACCACTGAATGAAGCAGAGCATATAACAGCAAAGAAACATGCACACACAGAAAGGAGTTTTTATCTTAATAGCATTAATGAGCACACTAGAGAAATATAGGTTTTTGATCTTAAGCACATAGCCCACCCAAGCATAAAGAATTACACACTTAGACAATGTAGGTTACAAAAAGTAAGTACAAAAGATTTCTTACATTTATTTGGTCCAGTTACATCCATTTCAGTAGGAATTATTCTTCTTTGGTTCCCTAAACTTTGTGGAAACCTGGCCCTATGTTGCTGCCAGGGCTGCGTGGAGAAAAGGGAAAAATTCTGGAGTTGAGGCCTAGCACATGGCCTGTCCATGGAAGGACCAGCAGCCACATGGTCCTTCTTCTCCGGTGGAAAAAATCAAGAGAGAGAGAGAGAGAGAGGAAGTGGGAGGGGCAACAAACAGCTTCCTCAGGAAGAAGCACATAGAGTTTGCCTCCTAGAGCAATCACCCATATGCTAATGAGGCATGCAGATTTGCTGGAACCTCCAACAGTCCAGATCTGTAGAAAATTATGTGTGTATCATGTTTGCAAGAGAGCTGCTTTTCTCCAGGACCAATGTGCAGTAATAATCCATCAATGGGCAGGTTATGAGGAAATTCAAGTTTCATTCTATTGTGACATTCTAATTCTAGAACTTTGGGCATTGCTTAAGAGTTTTGTATTTATCTTGGCTTTTTCAAATACAGTACCTGATTCCAGATATTTAGAATATTTAACTGATAGGTTTCTTTGGCCATTAAATGCTCCACTATCGCAAATTCCTGCTGCTATATGTGTTAACTGATACTGCCTCCTTTTTCAGTTTTGTATATCTTAGTTTTGGGAGGTTATAGCTGGAAAATGACAAGCATCTTAAATAAATAAATAAGGATAATCACAAACAAAATCTAATTACGTTCTCTACAATCAAGGTCAGCCCTGAGTAAATGTAGCTTATTTTATCTCTAAGGTGTTCTTTTATGTTACTCTTAATTATTCTTCAATATTTCATGGTCTCTGTTGTAATATAATGCAGATACCTATCTAAAGGACTTCTTTAACTTTTATTGCCTTGGAGCTATATTACTTTTATTTATGTTTTAAGCGAAACTGTCGATTAAAAGTGTATCCACAAAGGAATTCTATGTTAATTTCCTTTGATAGAGATCATTCTACTGTGGAAGTGTTTTGAATCTTAATAGTATAGAATGAATACTGACTGCTTAATTAATGCTTTAAGTTCCAGTATTCTTTCATGGCCAGTTGAAGGATTTACTGAGAGTAGAACTCCTACAAAGTCCTGGTGGCAAATTAAATCTGTGCCCATACTACAGCTATGCAAAGGGTATAATTATTCTAGCACTTTAGCATCCATGTTTTCTTGGTTTTAATTACTATTAAGGCTGCGGTGATGTTGGAATATCCATCATTTGTTATTTCTTCCACTTTGATGCATGACATTGGTTTTCAGTAATATGTCCCTGTGTAATACACACACACACACACACACACACACACACACAAATTTATTTATAACATTTGTATACCATTCTAATCAAGGAAGAATTCCTATTGGTTCACAATAATTAAAACAAATAAAACATCCAACCCTCAACAATAAAACAATCATAAAAATAGCAGAATAGTTGGCAGGCTCAAAATGACTGCATTAAAATAAAATTAAATAAAAGTTAAAAAGCACCAACAGTAAGTAATATAACATTAGTCTCCAGAGGCCCTATGGAAGAAATCAGTCTTAGCTGCCTTACAAATGATGCTAAGGACAGTGCCAACCAGATGTCTGGGGCAGGTAGGGGACTCTTCTATTAGGCCATCAAGGAAAAATACCACCTCTCAGCTTGTCTATGAAGGTTCTCAGTCATCCAGGTGGAATTGTCTGTAGCTTGAATCATGTCAACTGGATTTCTATTTTCTCACTGGAAACGTTTCGCTCCTTATCCAAGGAGCTTCTTCAGTCTGAGCAAAGTTAGTAAGGGAATCCTAAATATGTTTCTAGGTGGCTGTGTGACCTTCCACCTGGGGCTAGGTCATGGTTAGTTTGAGATGTTATTTCTAAGTCCCTTTATCATCTAAAGGAGGATCGTTAAGATCACCATGCTGCTGTTGAGCTTGCGAAATGGTCTTAATCTTCCTAGGCACAGAAGACAAAGCAGGGAGGAAGATGGGGGAAAGATTGTGCCTGAGGCCCCCACCTCTATTCAAGGAAGGATTTTCCAAGTTGGCATAAATGGATTCCTTGACCCCTCTTTCAAACCACCTATCTTCTCTGTCTAAAATGTGAACATTAATGTCCTCAAATGAGAACCTCTCAGCTTCCATCCCTCAAACAGAATGTATGTTCAATAGAAGAGAATATAGGCCCCATCGCTGCTGTCCTTCCGGAAGAATTTAAAGACCTGGCTTTGCCGCCTCGCGTGGGATGGGAATGGGAACAGTTCCTCTTGGGGATGGCTGGTGCCGTAGAGCCCTTTTAAAGAGAACATCTATCGCCTATTGGATTTTTATATTTTATATTTAATTTATTAGTTTTGTAATGTATTTTAAATTGTAGTTATTTTTAAAGATTTTAAATGGTTGCATTGTAAACCGCCCAGAGTCCCCCTTTGGGGGAGATGGTGCGGTAATACAAGTTGACATATAAATAAATAAACAAACAAACAAACAAACAAATACATAAATGCAGCTCAGGGTTGAATTGTGGAGTCTTTGGTGCTCTCTGAGCTTGGTTGTGTAAGGATGGAAAATCCAGAGGCAATGCAGACATTTCATTCACCAACTAGGTAACATCATCAGTACTGGTGAGTGTGGGGTTTGCTCCCTGTTTAAATACAGTAGCTTGCCCTGCCAGTGTTGGTGGGGGTGTGGTTTACTCCTTGGTATTTCCTTGATTAGGATATTGTTCTCTGCTTGCTTGATTGTTTGTGTGATGTTAATTCCTGCTTATGTTGGTTGCCAGAGAGGATGTGTGGAGAGGATGAAATGTCTGCAAACAAATAACCAAGCTCAGAGAGCACCAGGGACTCCATAGAATATATATGTGGGAAACAAAACATTCCCAACTGAGATGTGGAAGCAGCAGATCTGAAGGTACCTAAGAACCAAGCCATGTAAAGTTCTAAAGGTTAAAACCAGCACTCTGGTTTCTACTCAGAAACCTACTGGGAGCCAATGCTACACCAGCCACATGGGTGTTATATGGGTGTCATAGCTTTCACTTGCTAACACATGGCTGCTGCATTTTGCACCAGCTACAGTTGCAGAGTAGTCTCTAAGGGCAGTCTCATGTACAGTGGATTGCAGTAGTCTAGTCAAATGATGATGAAGTTATGTGTCACCATCACAAGAGCTTCCTGCTTCAGGCAGGGCTGTAACTGGTGCACCAGCTGAAGCTGGGTAAAGCCCCCTCTGGCCATGGTCTCAACCTGCAAAACCAGCAGTAGCTATGAGTTGAGGGTGTTTCCTAAGTTGTAGATCTGCTTCTTCAGATGAAATGATGCCCTGTTCAGAGTTACTACTACAGCAGTTGGAGAACCAACTTTTTGGACAGACTTTGCTAGGGTTCAACTTTATCCATCTGTAACCTCCAGACACTGGATCAAAACTTCTACAGTATCTCTTTCCCAACTCACAGTGGAAATCTATAGCTGACTATCATCAGCATACGACGATACTTCATCCCAAACTTACAGATAACTTCACCCAGCAGTTTCATATACATGTTAAATATTAGGAGCAAGAAGACCAATTCTGCACAAGGGAGAGACTGCTAGGCTGACCTTTCATTCCACACACACACACACACACCAACTGGTACCACCTTTGTAGGATGTTGTAGAAGCATTGAACAATAGTGCCCCCCACTCCCAACTTTTGCAGGCAGCCCAGAAGAGTATCATGGTCAATAGTGTTGAATGCTTCTGTGACATCAAATAGGATCAGGAGGATAATGAAGAGCAGAAGCAGAAACCACTACAACATCTGAGGTCATTCCATGCATAATCCTAACCCTAATCCTGATTGAAAGGAACTCAGATAATCTATTACCATAGGGCACACTGTAAATGAAACCCCACCACCTTCTCAACAAACTTCCTGAAGATTGTTCTTTTGCTAATTGTTTTATTTTTAACCTGAGTTAGTGAAGATGGGAATTGTACAGCGCTCAGAGTTGATTTCAATTTGGGTGGCTTACAAGACTTGTAAAACAAACAAACCAGTTTTAAAAAGCGGAGGTTGGAAACAGGGCAGTAGTTGTCCAATATAGCCAGATGCAGGGAAAGCCTCTTCAGGAGGGGCCATATCACCCTTCATTCAAGGCATCCAGAACAACTTCCTCCATGAAAGAGGTGTTGGCCATTTTGCTGATCCAGCTACTCACACCACTCCCAGCTTTCGAAAAAAGTCAGCAGGGACATGGATCTAAGCCACAAGTGGCAGAGCCCATGCTACAGAGTACCCTATCCACTTAAGTGGAGTCCACAGGGGGAAATGGATCCCAGATCATGTCGCACCAGACTCTGCCCATGAAGAATCAAGGCTCAGGCAAATATGAGTGACTTAGCAAAATGTTGTATAAGTGCATCACAATGGCCAGTTACTAGATCTTTCTGTCCATCCCTCCCTAGCAGGAATGGGACACCCTGAACACAGCTGCCACATAACAGTCCACTAACATAATAAGGAAGGAGAGCCACTGCCTTGTATAGAATTAAAATAGAGAGTATGGGAGATAAACAAAATAACCTTGATCTCTCGATAAGGAAGGTAAATATGAGAGGGGTAAGTGAGCTTGCTGTGAAGTCTCCCATATCTAGGACATAGTGACAGACAGATCTCTTATTTGTGAACACATTATAACAAAAAGAAAAAGAGCATTGTACTTAAAAATGTGCATGCCTTCAAAGAAAATCAAGAGAGTGAACATAGTAGCCCTTATGAAGAGCATCTGCATAAAAATAAATGGACAACCTTCTCTTCCCCCACCCAAGTGTGCAATAATACTACAATTATGCTAAATGACTACCATTCCTAGGCTCAAATGGTATTATTCATTCTTGGGTAAAGGAACACATAACTATTTCATAAAAAGAGGCATATTCCTCAAATCCAGTCTTTCCACCCACAAATAAGACACAAATCACTGATTTTTTTAGACCCCTGCACCTCCCCATGGTCTGTTACTGGGGTCCTTTTGAATTGGTACGGGATATAAGAGAAGAGGCTGCAATGCAAGCGGTGGAAATTCCATTTTAGAGGAACAGGGAAATGATTTAGGATTCCAAATAGGATTTTCATGAAATTAGTACAAGGAAATATGGAAGTCTTTAAAAGGAGATATGAAACAGCAGATGGTGCATGAAAGGACATTTTTAATATAGAAGTCTGGTGCTAAAAACAAACAAAAAACCTTGCAATGCTTTATTTTAAAACTATTATTATTTTGTGGCCATATGTGGGTGCTTTTGAAGAAAATGATAAGTTCTTAAAGTTTAGACAGAAAATACAGGCATAATTTCATATCAACAGTTTTTGGCCACAATGGCTGTCTCTGTTTGTTGTTGTTTATTCGTTCAGTCGCTTCCGACTCTTCGTGACTTCATGGACCAGCCCACGCCAGAGCTTCCTGTCTGCCGTCACCATACCCAGCTCCCCCATGGTTGAGTCTGTCACCTCCAGAATATCATCCATCCATCTTGCCCTTGGTCGGCCCCTCTTCCTTTTGCCTTCCACTTTCCCTAGCATCAGTTTCTTCTCCAGGGTATCCTGTCTTCTCATTATGTGGCCAAAGTACTTCAGTTTTGCCTTTAATATCATTCCCTCAAGTGAGCAGTCTGGCTTTATTTCCTGGAGTATGGACTGGTTTGATCTTCTTGCAGTCCAAGGCACTCTCAGAATTTTCCTCCAACACCACAGTTCAAAAGCATCTATCTTCCTTCGCTCAGCCTTCTTTATGGTCCAGCTCTCACAGCCATAGGTTACTACAGGGAATACCATTGCTTTAACTATGCGGACCTTTGTCAGTGTGATGTCTCTGCTCTTAACTATTTTATCAAGATTTGCCATTGCTCTCCTCCCAAGAAGTAGACGTCTTCTGATTTCCTGGCTGCAGTCAGCATCTGCAGTAATCTTGTGGGGCGCGGTGGCTCAGCGGGTTAAACCGCTGAGCCGTTAGACTGCCGACCATAAGGTTGGCAGTTCGAAACCGCGTGGCGAGGTGAGCTCTCGTCACTAGCCCTAGCTCTCTGCCAACCCAGCGATTCGAAAGCTAATATAGCAAGTAGATGAATGGGTACCACTCACGTGGGGCAATTTGCGGCGTCCAGCGGAGGGTCGTCCTCAATCCAAAAGAAGACCTGGAGAATCCCGGCGGAGACCTGGAGATGACGACGGAGGACGACGGATCCGAAAGAACAGCTTCCTGGACGTCAGCAGCCGGCGCGGAAGCGAGGCATGCTGGGGCATGTAGTCCGATGCCTGCAGCTGAAGAGCCGGTTCCCTGTCCTCCTCCCTATCGCGCGGTTAAATTCTAGATATGATATATGATGTATAAATTAATATATATATACACTGATGTTGTAAGCCGCCTAGAGCCCTCCAGTAGGGAGGGGATAGGCGGGGTATAAATAAGATAAAATAAAATAAAATAAATAAAATAATCTTTGCGCCTAGAAATACAAAGTCTGTCACTGCCTCCACTTTTTCTCCCTCTATTTGCCAGTTATCAATCAAGCTGGTTGCCATAATCTTGGTTTTTTTGAGGTTTAACTGCAACCCAGCTGTTGCACTTTGTTCTTTCACCTTCGTCATAAGGCTCCTCAACTCCTCCTCGCTTTCAGCCATCAAAGTGGTATCATCTGCATATCTAAGATTGTTAATGTTTCTTCCAGCGATTTTAACTCCAGCTTTGGATTCCTCAAGCCCAGCACGTTGCATGATGTGTTCTGCGTACAGGTTGAATAGGTAGGGTGAGAGTATACAACCCTGCCGTACTCCTTTCCCAATCTTAAACCAGTCCGTTGTTCCGTCCTCTGTTCTTACCGTTGCTACTTGGTCGTTATACAGATTCCTCAGGAGGCAGACAAGATGACTTGGTATCCCCATACCACCAAGAACTTGCCACAATTTGTTATGATCCACACAGTCAAAGGCTTTAGAATAGTCAATAAAACAAAAATAGATGTTTTTCTGAAACTCCCTGGCTTTCTCCATTATCCAGCGGATATTGGCAATTTGGTCTCTAGTTCCTCTGCCTTTTCTAAACCCAGCTTGTACATCTGTTTAGACAGAAAATACAGGCATAATTTCATATCAACAGTTTTTGGCCACAATGGCTGTCTCTGATAGTTCTACAAATAAGGAGTTGCGTCAACTCTACTGATGTCTATGTATAAATGTATTTAATACAGAACTTCTGAACTGCAGTTAAATCTCCCTGTTTCTAGGAATTCACAGACCTGTGAGTGAAATAGTTTACATTTTCTCATTTTAATAAGGCATTTTCTTCTCTGGATGCTGCAAGACTAACTTCAACAACATGGCTTTAGGGATTTCTTTTGCCTTAACAGCCTCCATTTTACAATTTTTCAGGCCACTAACAGAGTAACTATTAAGATTGTTATTTAAATGTAATATTTAGGCCCAGTTCAGATTTAATGATCTCAATTTAATAAATCCCATGAATGCTCCCATGAATTAAATTAAGAACTTTTAACATCTCTGTTTTGGAATGTATATTTTTACTTAAGAATATTGTTTTTATTGTATTTTAATCTTTATTTATTCTAGGTTTATTGTAAACCACCCAGAGTTGCTCTTGCACTTTCATGCTCCACTGCTCCTCTTCTTCCTAACTAGGACATTGTAGCTTAATCTTGGCTTATCAAGCAGGAGATGAAACCAGAATCAGCTTGAATATTACAATAAAATCACAATAGTATTACAGGAGGAAGGAGAGGTTGAGGGGAATTATGTAGTCACAATATTGGTTTTGGTTTTTTAATACCAAAATGTTTGGTATTAACAGAGTTCCGTAGAGCAAGCATACCCATTATGTGATTTGCCTTTATACCCAATACAATCTGTATCGGAGAAGTCCAGATATTGGGTTGAGCAGAGCTGGCTGATTATATAGTAGTCATCATAAAATAAACTTGGATCATCACAACTCACAAAATAGTAATTGCAATAATAAGCTGCATACACTGAATTGATTTACCATTCAAATGAACTTCCTCCTTTAAGGCTGCAATCCCACAAGCTTTGGCGATAATGCACTGAAGTTTTAGACTGATTCATTTCTCATGTTGGCTTCTGTGAGGTTTAAGGGGAACTGCTGCAGATCCTAGAATTAAAAAAGAAGCAAAGGTTGAACAACTGTGTCCTCTGTTTCATTAAGTTTCTAGAATGATGTACTGATTAAGAAGTCATTACTGCCTATTATTCACAACTAAAGACAAGGGTCAAATCCTTCCACAAAACATGGACTTGGAAATCAGTTCAAACTCTAATATTGGAGAAAAGTAAAAGACAGGAAGATAAGAGACAGGAAATATATCTTTCAATAAATAGTACATCTAACCCAGTGTTTTTTCCATTCATATTGACTTCATTATAAAAAGAAAAACCTATTTCATATATAAGCTCTGATCAAATATTGCTGGTCAGTAAGTACAAGTATGCTGGCCAAATGCTAGCCTCAAAGTATATCCCATAGAATTCAGTGCATTTACTTCTGAATAGTCATATAAAACTTGCACTACCGACAGTAATCAATGTATGTGAAATTATTTGAACACCACCATATAGACAGCTTAGTATTATTATTTATTATTATTTATTTTTATTTATTTATTATTTATTATTTATTTATTATTTATTTATTTATTTTTATTTATTTATTTATTTATTTATTTATTATTTATTTATTTATTTATTATTATTTATTTTACATTGTGAGTTGTACCTTGGGTATAGCAAGGAAGTTTTCAAATAGTTTGTGATGCTATAGTGGTCCTTTGACATTTTAAAAATATCACCAGTGTTTAGAATATGGATTCTACAGTAGCTATCTATATCTCAAATCATGATTCCCATCTAATGAAATGTTCAGATAGTAGGTTTGTGTTTAAAGGCCTGATATGAAATTGCCTGATTGAAATTTTATTCGAAAGCATGCAAATGCAAGTAGATGAATAGGTACCACTTCGGTGGGTAGGTAACAGCGTTCCACCCGTGTCATGCGGCCACATGACCGTGGAAGCATCTTCGGACAACGCTGGCTCTTCGGCTAACAAACGGAGATGAGCACCGGCCCCTAGAGTCGGACACGACTGCACAAATGTGCAGGGGGAACCTTTACCTTTTTTATGAAATTGCTTAAGAAAAAGGCTACAAGAAACACCATGTCTTTCTAAATGTTTTTTTTTAAGGTTTCCAGGTATCTTTTCTAATGGAAGTATTATTTATTTATTTATTTAATTAATTAATTAATTAATTTATATGACCGCCCATCTCCCCTCATGGGGAACTCTGGGCGGTTCACAATAAATTATCTTCAACATCCCACATCTATTAGTAGAGGCAGAATATGAAGTCACCCAGTGACCTTCAAAAAAGAGTGGAGTATTAAACTTGGCTGTCCCTGGTATAAATCCCACATTCTGTGTGAGAGTTTTATAAGTGTGTGGGGGGAGAGATGTATTTGAATACAGTACTTATGTTTCTCTTAATTATGTGGGCAAGCAGAGGAAGGGGGGTAGGAAGGGGAAAAGCTGAAGAATGATTTCTCTTCCTTTGTGTCAATTAGTTTCTTATGAAATTTTTCATGGCCCTCCACATTTGGATAGGCTTTTTAAAGGATATATTAATTTGGATAGTCTTTAGAGAAACAAGCCTTTAGATAATTTTAGATTTTGTATTGTCAAGCTTCCCCTTTTGTGTGAAACAACTGCGGAGAACAATGTGTCATCTTGAAAGCTGTGTTATTCCCCACTTGGTATGAAATGTAGCCGTTAAGAGGTTTCTTTCCCCTTCCACCAGCTCTGTCCTTCTTAATTAACAATGAAACAGCAGGGGATTTGGTGCAGAAGCCCAATAATGATGCAAGAAGCAAAGATAAAAACAGAATATGTCCTAGCTGGCTTGAGAACATTCCCCTTGACACATTATACAATAAGAACCCACCAGTGTAGTTTGCTGTTGTCACTGAAATATAGGAAAAAAACCTTGAGATTCCGGTATGGTAGTATGTTGTTTTAGTGATAATTGCCAAGCTTACAAAAAGCTCTTCTTGCTGCTATTGTACAATAAAACATAGCCATCTCACTTGTTAAATATGTTCTAGTACAGAGTTGTCAATAGAATGATAACTTCAAACATACACCAGTGCAAACATTACAGTATTATATCATTCTATTCCTGGAATTAATTTCTTTAACATAAGCTTTAAATACTTCTGCTACGTAGCCATGCCTGCCATTAAGGGCACACAACATTTTCAACATCATGCATCTTATCACAAATAATTATTTTACTTAAGAATTTCATAATGCCAATTGCAGTGCAGTCCATCGGAACAACTATTTAATAGGTATATTTTCCATTTTTCACTGGAATCGTGATGTGCAATTCTTTTTAATTCCTTTTACAGAAACCCAAGAGAACATAAGACAGATAATCATACCACAAACCAGAAGGACATGGAAACAGAACCAACTGAAAGCAGAGGACAGAGCAGCCCTCAAAAACCTAAAGATGGACCAAACTATCATCATCCTCCCAGCAGACAAAGGCCGCACCACCGTCATTATGGACAGATCGCAATATATACAAAAAGCCAAAGACTTACCTGAGGAAAAAGAAACCTAGACCCCAGTAAACACCAATCCTATACAGAAACTGGACAACCAGGTCAAAAGAATCCTCAACAACCTAACCAAGAAAGGTCAAATCACAAAGGAAGAACAGAGGCAGATGAAAAGCAGCAGACCCATCATCCCACACTTCTACAGACACCCCAAAATACACAAGCCCAACATAACACTCCGTCCAATTGTATCGTTACCAGGGACCCCCACATACAACATAGCTAAAGAACTTACAAGAAAACATCTCACAGAGAAGAGTGAATACTCTATGAACTCTCCACTACAGTGCCTCCAGAAAATAAAAGATCTAAAAATAGATGAAGGTGAAATTATGGTGTCATTTGATGTCACTGCACTCTTTACGTCCATAGACCCAGCACTAACAATTGAATCCATGGCAGCAGCTCTACGCAACATACCCAACCTAACCAGATACACCAAGATCAAAATACCCAGAATCATGGACCTCATCAAACTCTGCCTCACCACCTACTTTCAGTTTGATGGACAAATATACCAACAAATCAAAGGAATACCTATGGGATCACCACTTTCAGGACTCATAGCAGAGGTTGTAATGCAACGTCTAGAAAGGATAGCATTCCCATGCATATAACCCAAAGTATGGATCCGGTATGTAGATGACACCTTCGTCATAAAAAAAAAAAAGGAACAACTGGAGGAAACACATGAAACCATCAACAATATCTTCAAAGGAATAAAATTCACAAGGGAAGAAGAAAACAACAACACACTACCCTTCTTGGACATCCTCATCAGTAGAGGAAATGATGGCATTCTAGAAACATAAGTCTACCGGAAATCTACCCACACTAACCAAGTGCTCCACTACCAAAGCAATAACCCAACCTCCCACAAGAGGAGCTGTGTAAGAACACTATTCAGACGAGCACAAACACACTGCCGCAACCCAGAACAGAAGAAAAAGGAAACAGACCACTTATATAGCATCTTCCAGCAAAATGGATGCCCATGCAACTTTATCAAAAATGCCTGACCACTCAACCCACCACAGCAAAACCAACAGAAGCTATGAAAAGGATTACACTGCCATACATCAGAAACATCTCAGAAACTACTAATAGACTGTTACAACCACATGGCATCACCGTAGCACATAAACCAACCAAAACCCTTCAGAACATCGTAAGTAATCCAAAAGACCCAGTAGCCCAAGAAGAAAAAACAGGAGTTATCTACAACATACAGTGTAAGGACTGTAGCAGCCACTATGTAGGACAGACTGGCAGAAGACTAGCAGAACGCATCCACAAACACCAGGTAGCAGTCAGAAGACACAATGAAAACTCCTTAATATAACAACACATGGACAGACTCAACCATACTTTCAACTGGGAAGTTGTGAGCATCTTAAACCAAGCCAAATCCAAAAATGCTAGAGAATTCCTGGAAGCTTGGCACTCAGACAAAGCAACCATCAACAGACACATAGAGGTAAACAACATTTACATACCATTCATAAGAGACAATAGAAAAGCCAGAAAGCCAGAAAACCAGAAGACCAGAAGACCTCCTTGCCAGCAATCAACACCCAGATATGCAACGATTAACACCAGGATTAGCACCAGAGGAACAATCAAACAACACAATAGACCCTAATCAAGGAACTATTAACTCAGTCAATCAACCAAGCAGCAAACAACAGCCCAATCAAGGAACTACCAAGGAGAGAACAACACCCCCACCAACACAAGCAGGACAAGCCATGGTATATAAACAGAGAGCAAGTCCCACTCCCTTTTCGCACTGAAGATGTTGCCTATCCTGGCAATGAAATGTCTGCAAGAAAACAACAAGGCTCAGAGAGCACCAAGGACTCCACAATTCCTTTTAAATATATTTCAGCAAGTCAATAGGAATTTGACCATGAAGGAAGTTCACAGATGGCAATACAGTACACTTCACTGGAATTATACCCTAGATTTTAAGCAAATTGGTACAAGTTATTGTTGGTGGCAAAGTCCACTTAGTTCTTTTGGTTGAAAGGTTTTGAAGAAATTGGAGATCATCAAATAATATTTTATAATGAATCTTGTTGTATGTTTACTGTCTGTAGGTCTTAAAGTTTATAAATAAATGCAGCTTAAGAAACTGATTTAGGTCCTGTTGCTAGCTGCCAAATTGGTTTAGCAAAATATTGGAAAAGTAAAATGCATTAGGAGTATTCATAAGTATGAGAAATTGTTTGGTTAAAAACCTGACCAAAAAGCTTTGAAAAACCCTACAATGCAAGATACCTTGACTGAAATTTGATCACAATTTGTTTGCTTTATTAATAAAATTTGTCATAATGGATTTCCTTGTAATCCATGGTACATACTAAACTGCAGTGTATACGCTGCACAGAGTTATACTGATTGGAGTGGCATATAAGCCCTAATTGTTGTGGGATGATGATGATGATGATGATGTTGATGATGATGTGGTGTAGCAGATTGCAGTGAAGAGATGGCAAGAAAATTACCTCTTATATGAATGTAATTCTTTTGTGTATTTCATCCTCTTTTCACACTAATTCATTCACATTAATTTAAAATTAATTTTGTTTGAAAGCAGAAGAACGTATGAAGTCATGAGCAAACTATTAGTTTAACATAATTAAATGTCAATTGATAAATGCTGGAAGGAAGTACAAATTATTATTATTATTATTATTATTGTTGTTGTTGTAATAAACATTACAAGTTATACATTGCTATACTGTAGATCAGAAGGATGAACTGCAGATAGATATTTCAAAAAATATTGAACTTCATTTATAAACAACAAAATGGGTACAGGCCGGTGAACAAATGACTTTGCATGTAATGAAAATGTGTACGTGTCTATGCGCATGCATAAATATTTGAAAAATATTTCTTATTAAAATATGTACCCAGGCAACAAATAATTTATGAAACCTAATGAGAAAACGAAGGAACAACTGGACATTGTAAAACTCTTTAGTGTGAAAGAAGAAACATAATACTGAGGGGGGGGGGATCAACATTTCTGTTAAATTCTAAAGACTTGGAAATGTCACAATGGATATGGATTTAATTAAAATATGTCTTTTTATCTACTCTATCCTTTGATTAATTATTTGCTTGGTATGGAGTACCTTGTGTATTACTACAATCCAAATAATGAAAGCTACCAGAGGACTTAGAATAATAGAACCACGGCATACTTAGCTGAAAAGTTTGAGACAACTTTCTGCTACCAAGACTGCATCAGAGGTGAATATGTTAATATAACATAATAAGCCATGGCTGGCCTTAGCCAGTAGGCTGCTTGAGGCAAAGGATAACATGGCATCTATCTCCCCATTCCATGTACAGAGATCAAGTAGTTTAGCAGTAGACTCATACTTCAACACTAGCCATAAAACAGCATCCCCCAGTGTTCGAACAACGGTTCATTAACTTAGGAGATCCTTTAGCCTAGAGCATAGCTTTCCAAACTGTGTGTTGCGACACACTACTGTGTCGCCGGCAGTGTCTGGGTGTGTCGCCAGATGACCAGGAAGTGATGAGTGGGGGGGGGGGAGCCAGAAGAAGAGGCACCCCCGCCAATCAACGCACGCCAAAGGAGGGCAGAGAGGTGGGCCGAGCAGCTGCTGCTGAAGAGTCCTCTTTGGAGTCCGCCAGCCCTTGCCGTGCCGCCGGTAAGCGCCGCTGCCTTGCCTCTCCGCCCTCAGCTGGAGAGAACTCTGCTGGGTGTGGCTACAAGCTCCAGGGTGGGGGCATTACCCTCAGTGCTGCTTAGCTGTTCAGTGTGGGACTGAAAAGGGCTTGTCCCTCTCCTCCAAAGGCTCTGAGTAGACCGGGGAGCTGAATTTGAGGGTCTGGAGGTTCTGTGGAAGCTCTCCCGATGCTGGAGAAGGTGGGGCTGGGCATGAAAATGGCCAAAAAGCCCCAGAAAATGTGGCAAAGACAGCTGATCAGCGGCTGGGAGGTCAGCGAGGCTCAGCTGAGCTCCTGAAAGGCAAACAGCACCAAAAAATAAATGGGCGTGGCTGCCAAAAAAAGTCTTCTGGCACTCCAGGGAGGGTGGGGTGGTGGAAACAGGTGCCCCTCGTCCTCAGTGGGTCCCCCAACCACAGGAGAGGCGGCGGGCACCCCCCCAAAATGGTGAAAAACGGCAAAATTTGTCATGTTCCAGGTGGGTGGAAAGGGGCGGTTTCGGACACCCGGGTCTATGCCGCATTCGAGCTGTTTCCAGGCTGTCCTGAAAGCTGTAAGGGGGGGAACTTGCCAAGTGGTTTGCAGCCGAGAGCCAATCGCATCAGCCAGGGGCGGAGTTTGCAGGCGGGAGCCAATCGCGTGGGCCGGGGGGTGGGGAGCCCTGTTATTACCTTGTCACGAAATGATGCATGTCTAAAAGGTGTGTCACCAACATGAAAAGTTTGGAAAGCTCTGGCCTAGAGGCTTGGGTTACAAACTGCCATGATGAAAAAATGATGAAACTTACATTGTGATATCTTGAGGCAAACTCCAGCCTTTTGTTCTTGCATCACAGCATCACATGCAAGTACATAACCACTTGGTTAGCATTGCAACATATATTTTATCTTTTGCTACTTATGCCTCCACCCATGTGAACATCTATCCCTGTGGGATGCGGAATAGAGTATATGGCAAATACAGTTCCTGTTCTTTGCATTTTACCAGTATTTTCTGCCCCCTGTTCATTCATAAATATAACCCCAAATCAAACTTCAGAGCCACACATACCTATTATTCAACTGAACAGGGAAACTCATGTTGTATCTATCAGAAGAGTGCCATAGAGAGAAGAACACTGAACTTCATGATTTGCTCCTAAACCTACCCCAGGTATAATCATAGAAGACAAAATTCCTCTGACTCTCTTCAGTGCTTAAACATATTTTCATAGCAAAGAACTACCCATCTATGATAAATGGAGACAGACTTCTTTTTCTGTCCTCTATAGTACAAGTGTATGTGTTGGGGTTTGTATATACCCAGGAATTTACAGATAGATAAATTATACTGGAGAGGCTTGATATCTAGGTGAGAGGGGAATTATTCTGCAAGTCACCCAATTAGCAGCCATTGTTGTAGGGATGATGTGGCAGCAATGACTCATACTACAGGTGCTATCATTTAGTTGGGCGTGGCAGATGATGAGAGTGACCTATAATGTGATTGGTCAGTGTATGTATATGAGCAGAGAAGATCTGGTGGTCTTTCTTCTCGTTGCTGTTAAACTTCTCATCGCTGTATTCCATTTTGTTGCTGTATCATTTGTTACTGCTGTTGGATGTATTTTGGATTACGTATGTATATAAAGTAAATAGGCTATTTTATCTAATCTCTGCTTGAGTGTCTATTTACTGCATAGAACGTGGATCACTGGTGTCTTGGAAAAAGGAGCAGGCCGCCCCACGGTGCGCACTCTGACAGGTTTCGGGCCCAGCAGTGGAACGTGTGCAGCTGGTATGCTGGCATGGCTGTGAGGACGTTGGAAGCCTATCCAGGAGTCGTGTGGATATCTGGGGCGAGTTTGGAGCTTTTGCAGGTTCCGTGCCTGGCTGTGTATTTTTCCTATAAAGTCTGTGCTATTTATTCATCGGTGTCTGCCCAGGAGGGGCTGAGGAGGATGAACACAGTGAAAATGCAGTCTACAGTTGGAGGTGGTTTTCCTATGGAATGGCTGAATGACACCAATTATCTGTCATGGGCGTACAAGATGGAAATGTTTCTTCGCCGGGAAGGTATTTGGAAGGTCGTCCATGAGCCACCAGACGAGTTGGACGATGAGGACGTTGTTTTGCAGAACGAGAGAGCATTGGCAAGCATAATTTTATGCTTGGAGGACAGCCAATTATGTTATGTTAGAGAATTCCAGAAATACAAATTGCTTTCTTTACTGTCTGTGTACTTTCTGTTTCCCAAAACAAAGTCACTGATAAAATGCAGGTGGCTGCATCACGTGATGTTATGACTCGTCCGAAATAACTCTCTCATGGGAACAAATGCCCTAACAATTCTCGGGAGACAATATGCTTGCTTAAGATGCAACACCGCCATCTCATGGCAGTTTATACTATGTGCAACCCTGAACGCTTTAGGCTTTGTTAATCTGAAAAGCTTTGTGACCCATGACTCTATGATTCCTCCAATCAGAAAGCTGAAACAAGTGTATATCTCAGCTGTGAACTATGGGTCTATGCTTCTTGATGTCTAGTCGTGTTGCCATGTTCCTGTATGTAATCTAGTCCTGTGTATAGCCTATACACGCCTGGCTGTCTGTAAGCCATGGCGTTCTTCACATCTGCTGATGGAACCAAAGGAACGAAACTCTGCTTATGGTTTGTTTTTTCTTTTTTGCAATAATGTAACTCTCTATGCATTTAGTGCAATGTTTCTTCTGGTAGATGACCATACTCGCTTTACGTTTTGTTATTTGCTCAAGTCTAAAGCGGAAGCCTTTGCTCGCTTAAAGGAGTTTGTAGCAATGGTGGAGAGAAACTATGGTTATCAAGTGGGTCAGTTTCAGTCTGATCGTGGTGGAGAGTTCCTAAGCCATGAGTTCCAGAATTGGCTTTGTAGGAAAGGAATCTCCCATAGACTTGCCAATGTCGGTGTTCCAGCTGAGAATGCAATAGCAGAAAGGAAGATTGGTGTTGTTAATACCATTAAAAATAGCCTGATGTTAGATGCTCAGGTGCCATCCCATTTCTGGGGTGAGGCTATCATGACTGCAGTGTATCTAACTAACAGGTTGTGGAATTCATCTGTAAATGAAGTTCCTTACTTCCTTTTGTTTGGCAAGCGCCCTTCGCTGAAGTACCTGCGTGTCTTTGGAACATTTGCATAAGTTCACATCCCCAAGTCTCAGCGAAGGAAGAACCAACCAAAAGCACAGCACTTAAGGTTTGTTGGTTATTCATCAAGATCTAAGGGTTACTGTTTTTCTGCAGGCTATGGTCAAGTGGTAATCTCCAGAAGGTCTAATTTTGAGAATCCTACTGGTTGGGAAAGGTTAAATGCTAGTTCGGAAGTGTTGTTGCAATATAGTGTAACACCTACTGTCCATGCTCCAGTAAATGGACAACAACCAGTCCAGATACCTTCTGTTCCCCAGTCTCCTAGTGTGGTGAAAAGGTCCCCTCAGGTGAAGAAAGAAGAAATTTCACCTGAGCAGGTTCAGGACCTGGAGGGGGAGTCAGGTAGTGAAAAGACAGAAGACAGT
This sequence comes from Charina bottae, assembly GCA_023362775.1. Classification (NCBI taxonomy): domain Eukaryota; kingdom Metazoa; phylum Chordata; class Lepidosauria; order Squamata; family Charinaidae; genus Charina; species Charina bottae. Next base: position 3,232,388 of record JALMGJ010000001.1, on the reverse strand, counting down.
GATGAGGAAGGCGCAGTGGTCATTCCTCGTAGGTCCTCTCATTCCACAAAGGGTGTGAAGCCTGACAGATTTGTGATTCAGCAGGTGAGAGTGTGTCAAATTACCTGTGAACCTCAGTCTTTTCAAGAGGTTTTTAAACTATGATCTCACTTATGCACCCACAGCTAGACCAGAGTCTTTACGTATGGTACTTTCTCTGGCTGCACAGCGTGAAATGGTTGTCCATCATTTTGATGTTGACACAGCATATTTGAATGCAGATCTCCCTGAAACAGTGTACATGAAGCAGGCTCCTGGCTATACTTGTGACAATTCCCAGAAAGTCTACAGATTACGCAAGGTGCTTTATGGGTTAAAGCAGGCCGGTCATTGTTGGCATCAATGCTTGGATGCAGCTTTAACAGAACTGGGATTTAAAAAGTCACTTGCTGATCCCTGTGTGTACATACAGTAAGAGGTTCTGGAAGTAACTATACAGTACTTCTTACTTATGTGGATGATTTTTGCTTAGCAACTGGATCTGTACACCTTGTACAAGAATTTGCCAATCAGCTGAGGCAGTATTTTCAGCTGAAGGATTTGGGCAAACTTAGGGCGAAGGGGCTTGCGTTACTCAATGAAGTCAGGTCAAGAAGAACAGGTCATGATGGAGAGTTCTGACAAAACGTGGTCCACTGGAGGAGGGAATGGCAAACCACTCCAGTATTCTTGCCAAGAAAACCCATGGACAGTATCAAAAGGCTAAAAGATATGACGCCGGAAGATGAGCCCCTCAGGTTGGAAGGTGTCCAAAATGCTACTGGGGAAGAGCGGAGGGCAATTCCGAGTAGCTCCAGAAAGAGTGAAGCGGCTGGGCCAAAGCCGAAAGGACGCTCAGCTGTGGATGTGTCTGGAAGTGGAAGGAAAGTCCGATGCTGTAAAGAACAATATTGCATAGGAACCTGGAATGTAAGATCTATGAATCAAGGTAAGCTGGATGTGGTCAAACATGAGATGACAAGATTGAACATCGACATCTTGGGAATCAGTGAACTAAAATGGACAGGAATGGGCGAATTTAATTCAGGAGACCATTATACACTGCTCAAAAAAATAAAGGGAACACTGAAACAACACAATGTAAGTCCCAGTCAATCACACTTCTGTGAAATCAAACTGTCCACTTAGGTAGCAACACTGATTGACAATCAATTTCACATGCTGTTGTGCACATGGAACAGACAACAGGCGGAAAGCATAGGCAGTTAGCAAGACATCCCCAATAAAGGAGTGGATCTGCAGGTGGTGACCACAGACCACTTCTCAGTTCCTATGCTTTCTGGCTGATGGTTTGGTCACTTTTGAATGCTGGCGGTGCTTCCACTCTAGTGGTAGCATGAGACGGAGTCTACAACCCACACAAGTGGCTCAGGTAGTGCAGCTCATCCAGGATGGCACATCAATGCGAGCTGTGGCAAGAAGGTTTGCTGTGTCTGTCAGCGTAGTGTCCAGAGCATGGAGGTGCTACCAGGAGACAGGTCAGTACATCAGGAGACGTGGAGGAGGCCGTAGGAGGGCAACAACCCAGCAGCAGGACCGCTATCTCCGCCTTTGTGCAAGGAGGGACAGGAGGAGCACTGCCAGAGCCCTGCAAAATGACCTCCAGTGGGCCACAAATGTGCGTGTGGCTGCTCAAACGGTCAGAAACAGACTCCATGAGGGTGGTATGAGGGCCCGACGTCCACAGGTGGGGGTTGTGCTTACAGCCCAACACCGTGCAGGACGTTTGGCATTTGCCAGAGAACACCAAGATTGGCAACTTCGCCACTGGCGCCCTGTGCTCTTCACAGATGAAAGCAGGTTCACACTGAGCACATGTGACAGGCGTGACAGGGTCTGGAGACGCCGTGGAGAACGTTCTGCTGCCTGCAACATCCTCCAGCATGACCGGTTTGGCAGTGGGTCAGTAATGGCGTGGGGTGGCATTTCTTTAGGGGGCCGCACAGCCCTCCATGTGCTCGCCAGAGGTAGCCTGACTGCCATTAGGTACCGAGATGAGATCCTCAGACCCCTTGTGAGACCATATGCTGGTGCGGTTGGCCCTGGGTTCCTCCTAATGCAAGACAATGCTAGACCTCATGTGGCTGGAGTGTGCCAGCAGTTCCTGCAAGACGAAGGCATTGATGCTATGGACTGGCCCGCCCGTTCCCCAGACCTGAATCCAATTGAGCACATCTGGGACATCATGTCTCGCTCCATCCACCAACGCCACGTTGCACCACAGACTGTCCAGGAGTTGGGGGATGCTTTAGTCCAGGTGTGGGAGGAGATCCCTCAGGAGACCATCCGCCACCTCATCAGGAGCATGCCCAGGCGTTGTAGGGAGGTCATACAGGCACGTGGAGGCCACACACACTACTGAGCCTCATTTTGACTTGTTTTAAGGACATTACATCAACGTTGGATCAGCCTGTAGTGTTCTTTTCCACTTTAATTTTTGAGTGTAACTCCACATCCAGACCTCCAGGGGTTGCTTACATTTGATTTGCATTGCTTTTTGTGTGATTTTGTTGTCAGCACATTCAACTATGTAATGAACAAAGAAATTAATACGAATATTTCATTCATTCAGATCTAGGATGTCTTATTTCAGTGTTCCCTTTATTTTTTTGAGCAGCTTATATACTACTGTGGGCAAGAATCACTTAGAAGAAATGGAGTAGCTCTCATAGTCAGTAAAAGAGTGGGAAAGGCAGTACTGGGGTACAACCTGAAAAACGACAGAATGCTTTCAGTTCGAATCCAAGGCAAACCATTCAACATCACAGTGATCCAAGTCTATGCCCCAACCACTGATGCCAAAGAAGCTGAAGTTGACCGGTTCTATGAAGACCTACAACACCTTCTAGAACTAACACCAAAAAAAGATGTCCTTTTCATCATAGGGGACTGGAATGCTAAAGTAGGAAGTCAAAAAATAACCGGACTAACAGGCAAGTTCGGCCTTGGAGTACAAAATGAAGCAGGGCAAAGGCTAATAGAGTTTTGTCAAGAGAACAGGCTGGTCATAGCAAACACTCTTTTCCAACAACACAAGAGACAACTCTACACATGGACATCACCAGATGGTCAATACCGAAATCAGATTGATTATATACTTTGCAGCCAAAGATGGAGAAGCTCTATACAATCAGCAAAAACAAGACCTGGAGCTGACTGTGGCTCAGATCATGAGCTTCTTATCGCAAAATTTAGGCTTAAATTGAAGAATGTAGGGAAAACCACTAGACCACTCAGGTATGACCTAAATCATATCCCTTATGAATATACAGTGGAAGTGAGGAATAGATTTAAAGGATTAGATCTGGTAGACAGAGTGCCTGAAGAACTGTGGATGGAGGTTCGTAACATTGTACAGGAGGCAGCAACTAAAACCATCCCAAAGAAAAAGAAATGCAAGAAAGCAAAGTGGCTGACTGATGAGGCTTTACAAATAGCTAAGGAAAGAAGGGAAGCAAAAGGCAAGGGAGAAAGGGAAAGATATAACCAACTGAATGCAGATTTCCAGAGAATAGCAAGGAGAGATAAGGCGGCCTTCTTAAATGAACAGTGCAAAGAAATCGAGGAAAACAATAGAATGGGGAAGACTAGAGATCTCTTCAAGAAAATCGGAGATATCAAGGGAACGTTTTGTGCAAAGATGGGCATGATAAAGGACAAAAAAGGCAGGGACCTAAGAGAAGCAGAAGAGATTAAGAAGAGGTGGCAAGAATACACAGAAGAACTATACAAGAAAGATCTTAATATCCCTGATAAATACGATGGTGTGGTCACTGAGCTTGAGCCGGACATCCTAGAGAGTGAAGTCAAGTGGGCCTTAGGAAGCATTACTAACAACAAAGCTAGCGGAGAAGACAGTATCCCAGCTGAGCTATTTAAAATCCTAAAAGATGATGCTGTTAAAGTGCTGCACTCAATATGCCAACAAATTTGGAAAACTCAACAGTGGCCACAGGATTGGAAAAGGTCAGTTTACGTTCCAATTCCAAAGAAAGGCAATGCCAAAGAATGTTCAAACTACCGTACAATTGCGCTCATTTCACATGCTAGCAAGGTTATGCTCAAAATCCTACAAGCTAGGCTTCAGCAGTATGTGAACCGAGAACTACCAGAAGTGCAAGCTGGGTTTCGAAGAGGCAGAGGAACTAGAGATCAGATTGCCAACATTCGCTGGATCATGGAAAAAGCAAGAGAGTTCCAGAAAAACATCTACTTCTGCTTCATTGACTACGCTAAAGCCTTTGATTGTGTGGATCACAACAAACTGTGGCAAATTCTTAAAGAGATGGGAGTACCAGACCACCTTACCTGTCTCCTGAGAAACCTGTATGCGGGTCAAGAAGCAACAGTTAGAACCGGACATGGAACAACCGACTGGTTCAAAATTGGGAAAGGAGTACGACAAGGCTGTATATTATCACCGTGCTTATTTAACTTATATGCAGAATACATCATGAGAAATGCCGGGCTGGAAATGTAAAAAAAAAGAGGGGTCTTTTTACCATATGTGGTGGACATGTGAGATTGCAAAGAAATTTTGGACTCAAATACATGCATTGATGCAAAATATATTACAAATTCGAGTTCCATTTAAACCGGGATTTTTTTTACTGGGAATAATTGATGGACAACCTGGGAAGCAATTTACAAGGATTATGCAATACATGATTACAGCAGCAAGACTTATTTTCGCACAAAATTGGAAAAATCAGATATAGCCTACGATACAAGATTGGATGTTAAAATTGATGGATATGGCAGAGAATGATAAATTGACATGTTTATTAAAAGAAAATCCAAATAATTATTTTCTTAAAGAGTGGAAACCATTAACTGACTATTTACAAGATGCGGGAGGGGCAAAGCTTATATGGGGATTTGAAGATTAATATATATATATATATATTGATGTAATAGACAAGAAATATTCTTTAATGTTTTATATAGACCTAGCATGTAAGATAAATTTTTTAAAATACCATGACCAGATACAAATCGGAAGTTGACTAAATTCTATGTTTCAGCTTTATCTTTTTTTCTTTTTTACTTTACTACACTTTTTTATCTTTTCTTCTTTCTTGATTTGTATTTCTATTTTCTTTTCTGTTTCAAACTTTTATCTATGTAAAATTAAAATCTAATAAAATTTGATATAAAAAAAAAAAATGCCGGGCTGGATGAATCACAAACCGGAGTTAAGATTGCCGGGAGAAATATCAACAACCTCAGATATGCAGACGATACCACCCTAATGGCAGAAAGTGAAGAGGAACTAAAGAGCCTCTTGATGAGGGTGAAAGAGGAGAGTGCAAAAGCTGCCTTGAAACTCAACATTAAAAAACCCAGATCATGGCATCTGGTCCCATCTCTTCCTGGCAAATAGAAGGGGAAGAAATGGAAGCAGTGACAGATTTTATTTTCTTGGGCTCCAAGATCACCGCAGACAGTGACTGCAGCCATGAAATTAAAAGACGCTTGCTCCTTGGGAGGAAAGCTATGGCAAACCTAGACAGCATATTAAAAAGCAGAGACATCACCTTGCCGACAAAGGTCCGTATAGTTAAAGCTATGGTTTTCCCAGTAGTAATGTATGGCTGTGAGAGTTGGACCATAAGGAAGGCTGAGCGCCAAAGAATTGATGCTTTTGAACTGTGGTGCTGGAGAAGACTCTTGAGAGTCCCTTGGACTGCAAGGAGGTCAAATCAGTCAATCCTAAAGGAAATCAACCCTGACTGCTCATTGGAAGGACAGATACTAAAGCTGAAGCTCAAATACTTTGGCCACCTAACGCGAAGAGAGGACTCACTGGAAAAGACCCTGATGCTGGGAAAGACTGAAGGCAAAAAGAGAAGGGGACGGCAGAGGATGAGATGGTTAGATAGCATCACTGATGTAATGAACATGAATTTGAGTAAACTCCGGGTGACAGTGGAGGACAGGAAGGCCTGGCGTGCTATGGTCCATGAGGTCACGAAGAGTCGGACACGACTAAATGACTGAACAACAACAAAAATACTATCTGGGTGTTGAAGTGTCTAGATCTCAGAGTGGTGAGTTTTATCTGAGTCAGAAGAGAAAAATTGATCAGTTGTTGGTTCAGCTTGATATGTCAGATGCAAAACCCACCAAAACCCCAATGGTTCTTGATTTCCTACAGGGTGACACGTGTGAGGAACCTTGCCCCCACCCTGATTTCTATCACTCTGCTGTAGGTAGTTTGCTTCACTTAACACAGTGGACACGTCCTGACTTAGCTTACTCAGTTGGAGTGCTAAGTCGTAAGGTAGCCAAACCGTCTATGTGAGACTGGCAAGGATTGAAAAGAATCCTACGTTATCTCAAAGGCACAGCAAATCTCTGCCTCAAAGTGTCAGCTAATAAGCCTGAAATGCCTGTGATCTATGTTGATAGTTCCTTTGCAGAGGAGGGGGATAGAAAATCTGTGAGTGGTTTTCTGTGTCAGTTTGCTGGTTCTTCTGTTGCCTGGCGCTCCAGAAAGCAAACCTCAGTGGCAATCTCCACCGCGGAGGCAGAGTACGCTGCCCTCAGTGAGGCAGTAAATGAACTACGCTGGTGTAATCAACTATTTCATGATCTAACTGTAAACATAAACTTGCCTTATACTGTATATGAAGATTCACAATCATGTATTGGACTTGCTCTATCTGAAAATGTGAGAGGGCGAACAAAATATGTTGATGTAAAGTATAAGAATGTTAGACATGCTGTACAAGAAGGTTTCATACAATTAGAATATTGTCCTTCTGAACAAAATGTGGCAGATGTGTTCACAAAAGCTTTGACCATTGAAAAACATGCAACCATGATCAAAAAGCTGGGACTTGAGCAAATATGATTTGTAATAGTCTAGAGTCAGACATCATTACTGACACTAATATTGTAGCTACTAATTTCTGGCTCCATTCTTCAAGGATCTCCTTTAGCATTTCCAATGCTATGACATTTTGTAAGTCCCAGTACTAACCGACTAAATACGATCCCTGGGGAAGGTAATGGCAACCCACCCCAGTATTCTTGCCATGAAAACTAAATGGATCAGTACAACCAGAGATATGTCGGTATACCATCGGAAGATGGGACTCCCAGGTCGGAAGATGGTCAAAATGCTACTGGGGAGAAACAGTTCAACTAGCCCCAGATGTGATGATGCAGCTAGCTCAAAGCCGAAAGGACGGCTAGTGGCCGACGGTGCTGGTGGTGAACGACGAATCCGATGTTCTAAAGATCAACACACCATAGGAACCTGGAATGTAAGATCTATGAGCCAGGGCAAATTGGATGTGGTTATTGGTGAGATGGCAAGATTAAATATAGACATTTTAGGTGTCAGTGAACTGAAATGGACTGGAATGGGCCACTTCACATCAGATGACCACCAGATCTACTACTGTGGACAAGAGGACCACAGAAGAAATGGAGTAGCCTTCATAATTAATAATAAAGTGGCTAAAGCAGTGCTTGGATACAATCCAAAAAACGATAGAATGATCTCAATTCGAATTCAGGGTAAGCCATTTAACATCACAGTGATCCAAATATACGCCCCAACCACAGATGCTGAAGAAGCAGAAGTAGATCAGTTCTATGAGGATCTGCAGCACCTACTGGATAATACACCAAAAAGAGATGTTATTTTCATTACAGGAGACTGGAATGCTAAGGTGGGTAGTCAGACGACACCTGGAATTACAGGCAAGCATGGTCTGGGAGAACAAAATGAAGCAGGACATAGGCTGATAGAATTTTGCCAAGACAACTCACTGTGCATAACAAACACTCTCTTCCAACAACCTAAAAGATGACTTTATACATGGACTTCATCAGATGGTCGACACCGAAATCAGATTGACTACATCCTTTGCGGCCAAAGGTGGCGGACATCTATACAGTCGGTAAAAACAAGACCTGGAGCTGACTGTAGTTCAGATCACGAACTTCTTATTGCAAAATTTAGAATCAGACTAAAGAGAATAGGGAAGACCCACAGATCAGTTAGATATGAGCTCACTAATATTCCTGAGGCTCACTCGCTGGATCGTCACCTTGTTGTGGTGAGTGGGCTTGTGTGTTCTCAATGAACCCTGTGAGCAAAGCCGTCGGGAGTCATGTACTCCTGGTAGGGTCACCCATGGCGGTAAGGTCCAGGGGGAGGAACCAGACAAAGAACGATCCAAGAAAGTCCTCAACGGCAGAACAGGCGGAAGATAACAAGGTGTATTGTTACAACGGCTGCAAAGGTGGATGAAGGCTGCAGCAGACAAAAGGTCACCAATCGTCATGGTATGCATGCCATTGGATTAGAGCCTTTTTCTGTGAAGGTTGTGTGCTGGTCGTTGTGCACCGATCTCCACACATAAAACAAATTCACGCACAGGCGTCTTCCAACCACACCAAACCCAAAACAACCAAAAGTCCCATGGTGATTGATGAATGGCAACGGGGGCAGGACTGTGAAATCCGGAAGCTCCTAGTCATGGATCAGCACATGGGCGGTGGATACGGATTCAGTCGCCCTGACTCAAGGATCGAGGCAGTTGAGTAGTTTGGCAGCTGTATCCACAACTGAGCAGCCCTATTTAGGATCCACTCTGCTCACCCCATATGGGGAGGGGGCTAGAAAAGGTGCCCTAAACATAGTCTGCCTCATTTTCTCCCTGACTGGATTACCGCGACCAGTGGGGTCACCATCTAGCGGTCGTAAAAGACACATGAATTTTGGAACATGGAATATACGGACACTGCAAGACAATATGGATAGTGAACAACCTGAACGTAGGACTGCCATTATTACAAGGGAGCTGAGACGTTTTAATATTGATATAGCAGCACTCCAAGAAACTCGAAGAGCAGGAGAAGGACAGTTGAAGGAAGAAAAAGGAGGTTATACCTTCTTTTGGAAAGGACTGCCTGAACAAGAACGACAAATACATGGGGTAGGCTTTGCTATCAAAAATGACCTTGTGAAGCTCTTGTCAGAAGTTCCCACTGGGATTAACGAACGACTCTCAACTCTCCGAATAAAACTCGCCAAAAACCAACAGGCAACTATCCTAAGTGCTTACGCACCAACACTAGATGCAGATGAGGATATCAAGGAAAAATTTTATACCCAGCTGGACACCATCTTATCAGAGATACCAAAGGAGGATAAAATTATCCTCCTGGGCGATTTCAATGCAAGAGTTGGGCATGACTTTGATTTGTGGCCAGGGATCATTGGGAAAGAAGGAGTTGACAACAGCAACATGAATGGAATCTTACTTCTGACTAAATGTGCAGAGCATAACCTTGTCATTACTAACACACTCTTTCGCCAGAAAAATAAATTTAAAACATCTTGGAAGCACCCACGGTCGAAGCACTGGAATCTTTTAGATTATGTAATTGTCCGTGCTAGAGATCGCCGTGATGTACTTCTCACCAGAGCCATGACGAGCGTCGATGACTGCTGGACAGACCATCGATTAATTCGATCCACAATGGCCATAAAGATTGTCCCTCATCGTAGGCTCCAAGGAAGAAAACCAAGGCGTAAAATGAATATACTGGCCCTTCAAGATTCTATTAAACGAGCTTGCTTTCAATCAACTCTCAAGGAACATCTGCCTATGGAACTTCCTGAAAATGTTGAGAAACACTGGGTTAAATTGAAGACTTCTATTATTTCAGCCTGTGAACAAACTATCGAATACCAAACTAAGAGACATCAGGACTGGTTTGATGAGAACGATAGTGAGATTGAACATATTATTGACAAGAAAAGGAAAGCCTTCCGGATATGGCAAAAAGATATTAACTGTGCCGTTAAGAAAAAAATCTACACCAGTGCAAAGGCAGAAGTCCAAAGAAGAACTAGAGAACTTAAGAACATATGGTGGATAAAAAAAGCCCAAGAAACCCAACATTTTGCAGATGCTCATGATGCACGGGGCTTTTTTAATGCCATAAAGGCCATCTATGGACCAACAAACCATGGTACAAATCCCTTACGCTCAGTAGATGGTGCTAAACTTCTAAAGGACAAAGAGTCTATTGCACTGCGCTGGAAAGAGCATCACTACAATCTCCTTAATCGTCACTCTACTGTGGATGATGAAGTCTTCTTGCAAATCCCGCAAAAACAAATAAGAGATGAGCTTGCAGTACCCCCTAGTTTGGAGGAAGTCAGTAAAGCCACTAAACAAATGAAAAATAACAAAGCTAGTGGACCTGATGGGATTCCTGCTGAAGTCTTTAAAGAAGGCGGGCCTGAACTTACACAACAACTTCATAAGCTCATCGAAAAAATCTGGATGAGGGAGGAGATTCCAGCAGACTTTAGGGGTGCCATAATTATCACTCTCTTTAAAAAGGGTGATAGAACAGACTGTGGAAACTATCGAGGCATCTCCCTTCTAGCCACAGCAGGCAAAATCCTGGCAAAGATCATCGCAAACCGTCTCCTATCTGTATCAGAAGACATCCTCCCTGAAACGCAAAATGGCTTCCGCCCTTCCAGGGGAACAGTGGATATGATCTTCACTGCACGACAGCTTCAAGAAAAATGCAAGGAGCAAAACCACCCTCTGTACATGGCGTTTATTGATCTGACTAAAGCTTTTGATACTGTAAATCGTACTGCTCTCTGGACCATCCTTCTGAAAATCGCCCTGATAAATTTGTGAACATCTTGCGGCTACTCCATGACGACATGATGGCAACAATCCTGAATAACAATAGCTCTCAAAGCGATCCATTTAAAGTGGAATCTGGCATTAAACAGGGATGTGTTATTGCTCCAACCTTATTTGCTATCTTCATCGCTATGATTATACACCTTGTTGAAGAGAAACTTCCTACTGGTGTAGAAATTATATATCGAACAGATGGAAAGCTTTTTAATTTTAGTAGGCTGAAAGCAAAAAATAAGGTAACTACAACTTCTGTTATAGAACTTCAATATGCTGATGATAACGTAGTCTGTGCACACTCCGAAGAAGATCTTCAAACTATCCTAAACATCTTTGCAGAAGCATATGAAAAGCTCGGCCTCTCAATTAACATTAAAAAAACCAAAGTGCTTTACCAGCAAGTTCGAACCAATCCCTCCGCAGCGCCATCAATCCAGCTTAAAGGTGTGTCACTAGAAAATGTCAACCACTTTTCTTATCTCGGCAGCCATCTATCTACAAAAGCCAACATCGACACTGAAATTCAGCATCACCTGAGCTCTGCGAGTGTAGCTTTCTCCCGAATGAAGCGTAGAGTGTTTGAGGATCGGGACATTCGCAGGGAGACCAAAATGCTTGTTTACAAAGCCATTGTACTACCAACCCTTCTGTACGCCTGTGAAACATGGACCCTCTACAAACACCACCTCCAACTTCTTGAAAGATTCCATCAATGCTGCCTCCGAAAAATTCTGCAAATTACTTGGGAAGATAGGCGGACTAATGTTAGCGTAGTAGAAGAAGCGAAAACCACCAGCATTGAAACAATGATCATCCAACATCAACTTCGCTGGACCGGTCATGTTGTTCGAATGCCTGACCATCGTCTTCCAAAGCAGCTACTTTACTCCCAACTTAAGAATGGAAAACGGAATATTGGTGGACAGCAAAAGAGATTCAAAGATACTCTCAAAGCTAATTTAAAAAAATGTAATATCAGCATTGAGAACTGGGAAGCCCTAACTCATGAGCGTTTCAATTGGAGGTCAGCCTTTATTAATGGTGCTATGGACTTTGAAGAAGCACGAGTACAGGGCGAAAGGGAGAAACGAGCTAAAAGGAAGGCATGTCAGGCAAACCCTCATCATGACCATCTCCCACCCGGAAACCTATGCCCTCATTGTGGGAGGTTGTGCGGATCCAGAATTGGCCTTTATAGCCACTTGCGGATCCACTGTTAAAATTTTACCTTTGGAAGACAATCTTACTCGGCTACGAATGATCGCCAATGACCACCTCAGCGTTACAAACCAGGTGATGTTAAAGTGTGTTTTATTAATTATGAACCTCATAGTTATAAAGAGGTATTGGAGTTGCCACCACAAGAGCAGAAAAAGTGGAAAGCTGCTATGGATGTGGAAATGAATGCCATTAATTCCCATAAGGTGTTTAAATCTACCAGGCTGCCTGAGGGGCATAGGGCAGTAGGTTGTACGTGGGTTTATAAGAAGAAGACCTTAGTCAATGGTGATATTCAGTATAAGGCTAGGCTTGTAGCACAAGGGTTTTCGTAGGTTAAGAATCAGACTTATGATGAGGTTTTTGCGCCAACGCTAAGAGGGGAGACATTCAGGTTTGCCTTAGCAATGGCAGCAGCTGGGAATTATGTAGTGAACCATTATGATATCACAACAGCATATCTGCATGCTGATTTGAGGGAAGAAATATATATGACTGAAGCTCCGGGATATGAATCTAATGATGCAGGTAGAGTGTACAAGTTGCAGAAAGTGTTGTATGGACTCAGGCAATTGGCACATTGCTGGAATCTGCGATTAGATGAGGTATTGCAAAGAATGGGGTTTAAGTGTAGCAAGGCTGACCCATGTCTATATGTAAAGCCTATTACCTCATTTTTACCTATTACCTATTATTAGTCTGTACATAAAGCAATGTAATGATGAACATGTGTTGCTTTTGATCTTTGTAGATGATTTGTGTTTTATAGCTAAAGATCAATGGAAGGTAAATGAATTTACTGAAAAACTGAAGCAACAATTTTTTTAAATATAAATTTTATTAGTTTTTAAATTTACATAGATAAAAGTTTGAAACAGAAAAGAAAATGGAAATACAAATCAAAGAAAGAAAGAGAGTAAAAAAGTGTAGTAAAGCAAAAAGAAAAAAGATAAAGATGAAACATAGAAATTAGTCAACTCCCGATTTGTCTCTGGTCATAGTAATTTAACAATGTTATCTTACATGCTAGGTCTATATAAAACATTAAAAAACATTTCTTGTCTATTATATCAATATATATATATATATTAATCTTCAAATCCCCATATAAGCTTTGCTCCTCCCGCATCTTGTACATAGTCAGTTAATGGTTTCCACTCTTTAAGAAAATAATAATTTGAATTTTCTTTTAATAAATATGTCAATTTTGTTAGAGTTCTTGTGCTGCCCTGGCAAATTATCTCTGTACAAAGCACAGCCTTCTCATGGTGACGTGAAGTGCAGGTGCAAGATAGCAACAATCACGTGTGTATTGTTTTGACTAGATTGCATGGGAACAAGGTCTCCTGATTTCTTTCCATGGGAAGCCTTGCTCTGGCCCCCCTGAGCAAGGAAGGGGGGGAACTCAGTGCGTAGATGCAGCAGGTCATGCTGTGTGCTTTGAGGCCTAGTGTGTGTCACAGCTAACTTCCAGCCAATCAGAAAGCTAGAAAAACTGAATATACAACCATGCAAAATGGTGTTCTATGTCTTCTTGATTTCTAGTGTCTTTTAGCCATGTAGTTCTTCACGTGTTCACTTCCCGTGGACTGGGCAGAGTGAGCTATGCCTGGCTTTGGGTATAGGCCATGGCAGGAACTCTGGCCCTGGGATCAATACACGGAACTCTGCTTATAAGTTTGTTTTGTTTTTCCTTTTACAATGATGTATCCTGTATATTCATCTTTTTCATTGTTGCGATAATGAACTGTATCTGCATTATTGCCTTATGCCTAAACAGTAAACACTGTTGGCCCTAACAAGCTGCATTCTTGTCTGTTTATTCTCAAGCCTCGGTTTTTCCCCTTTAAGCCAGCATATACCCCATCAGGTTACGGGTCCAGAGAGAAATTTGCGTTTTCTTTGCTGCGTTGGACCTGGCTGTAAAAGGGAGTTTGTTTTTAGAGGCTGATTTCAGAGTAAACATGTTTTCTTTGAGTGGTCAGCAATGGCTGAACAGTGTCTGGTCAGTCTGCCATTTGGGGCTTTAGATGGCACAAACTATCTGACCTGGTGTGTGGAGATGGAATCATTCTTTTTTCAAGAAGAGGAGTTGTGGCAGTATGTGGCAAATCCACCTTCAGAGGGTTCTCTCTGAAGAAGTGCAAGCGTGTTTGGACTGTGCATTTTTGCTTTTGGGACTCAAATCCTCTGAATGGAATTATTTCAGCAACCCAAGGACTGAGAAATGGGTGCTGAGAAGCTGTTGGAGCCTTTAATACACAGTGGAACTCTGTTGCCCTTGGTGGTCTATTAAGACAGCTTTATGGTTTGAAGCTGCAACCGGTGAGACTGTGATGACCCACCTTGGTGAGTTCAAGACTTTGTTTGCTGCATTTGAACAACAAGGCATGTTTTTCTGAGGCTGTGAAAAAGCATGCATGATTTTTGCCAAGCCTGGACAGCAGTTTTGATTTACTGGTCGAGATTATTTCCTGTGGATTATTGTACAAGCCACTTCCAGAAGCTGCATTGCAAGTCATCTGTTCCTGGGAATTCCTAACAAAGTGTTCCAGCTGAAGTAAAACCTGGTATGGAATTTACATTTGCCGTGGTTTGCTGTGATTCTACAAGGCTGCTCCCTGCCCCGATGTCCAGCAGATGCAATAAGCCTGATTTACGAATGGAGGGGACGCCAGATGCCAGGAGTCAGCTAAACAACGAATCCAAGTTTTCTGCTCTACCCGCTGCTGTGTGTAAGCATTTCTCTGCAGAGACTCTGTTTTTGAATTCGGCTCGCTGTAAAGTTTGTAAACATGGACGGTTATTGTTACAAATTTTAGCCTTGAGTTCAGCAAGTCATTTTAGCTGATATTTCTGTGTAAGAATGTGTATGTGTACACTTGTTTTTCTCTCCTCAGTGTTCCAGCCCTGGTCAAGTCTGAGTGCAGGTGCTGAATGTTTCATTGCGATATGAAACTGCTTGTGCTGAGGTTGAGTGTGTTAGAGACAAACCTGTAACATCAAGTGTGTGAGATGCTGTGGAGATTGTGTGGACAGGACATTGTGTGTTTAATGTTCCCCACATCATAAATGCATCCATAAAGTTTTCACAAAGTACTGGGGTATCCCGGGATGGGAGAGTGTGTCTCAGATAGCCAAATGCATTCTGAGTTAGAACCCAGGAAATGTGCAAAAGTTTCTTGATTGTGCTGTGTGTAAACAATCTAAAATCAGAACTGTGTCTGTTGCTAGGCAAAGTGACAGAGTGTTAACTAGACCATTTCAGTTGGTTCATAGAGATCTAGTTAGCCCCCATGTCCCAAATAATGGTGGGGTGTGAGTTTCATGTTCCTTCTGGTTGATGATCATACCTGCTTGTGTTGTTGCTACTTGTTGAAGTCTAAAGCGAAGGTCTGTGCTCGCTTTGAAGTGTATGTAGCAATAGTAGGATGCAAATATCGTCAGTTTCAGTCAGATTGTAGTGGAGTGTTCCTGAGCCATGTGTTCCAGAATTGGCTTTGTAGGAAAGTATTCTCCCAAAGACTTGCCAATGTTGGAATTCTAGCTGAGTATTGGTGTTGTGAATACCATTAAAAATAGCCTGTTGTTAGTTGCTCAAGTGCCATCCCATGTCTGGGGAGAGACTGCCTTGATTGCAGTGTGTTTCTAACTAACAGGGTGTAGAATTCAACTGCAAAAAGAAATTATTTTTCTTTGGTATGGCAAGCGCCCTTCACTGAAGTACCTGCATGTCTGTAAAACATTTGCATGTGTTCACAACCCCAGGACACAGAGAAGGAAGAACCAAGGAAGAACCAAGGAAGCAGAGTGCTTCAGGTTGTTGGTTGTTGGTTGTTGATTAAAATCCAAGGCTTATCGGTGTTTCATTAAGCCATGGTCGAATCCAAATCTCCAGAAGTGCTTTATTTTTAAGCAGCCTACTGGTTGGGAAAGGTTGTATACTAAGGTTGCTGCGTTGCTAGTGTAAACCCACTGTCCATGGTTCAGTAGATGGGCAAAAGCCAGTTCAGGTTTCTTCTGTTCCCCAGTCTCCGAGTGTGAAAAGGGCCCCTCAGGTGAAGGAAGTGGAAATTTTACCTGAGCAGTTGCAGGGCCTGGAGGGGGAGTCAGGTAGTGGAAGGAAAGAAGACGGTGATGGAGGAAGCACAGTGGTCATTCCTCATGGGTCCTCTTATTCCAGGGTGTGAAGCCTGACAGATTTGTGATTTAGCAGGTGACAGTGTGTCAAGTTACCTGAGAAAACCCAGTCTTTGCTAGATGTGTTGCTCCTGCCTTTGAGAGGCAAGAAGAACATTGGAACACAGCTGTGGATAGTCAGTTCGAGTTTTGGTGAAGTGTTAAAAGTAACCAACCTATCCTTTGTTTTAGTAAGCTGTAGGTTCCAGATGAGTGTTCAGAAAGACATTTCTTTCTGATAATACTCTGCAGTGTAAAGCCAGTGTTGCCTAGGGATTTGTTGCACAAAAAGGAGTTTGTGAACTGTGGATCTAATGTATGCACCCACAGCTAGGCCAGAATATTGACGTGTGGTGCGTTTTCTGGTTGCGTAGCGTGGAAACAGATGTCCATTTACATATTGTGATGTTGACACAGCATATTTGAATGTAGATCTCCCTGAAACAGTGTGTGTAAGGCGTTTTGGCTCTACATGTGTGGCAGTTCCCAAACAATTCATTGACTTAACAGGGTGCTTTATGGATTTTAAAGCAGGCCAGTCATTGATAGCATGGTGCAGATGCTAACTGGGATGTGTAGAAAACGTGCTGTTTTCTGTGTGTACATAAGAGAGTGTAGAAGTTTGGGTAGGACTTCGTACTTATGTAGTTGTTTTCTGCTTAGAAACTGAAGTTTTCCACCTTGTATAAGAATTTGTCAGTCAGCTGAAATAGAATTGCCAGCTGAAGGAGTAAGGCACAAATTCAACCATTTATCCTGGTGATGAAGTTACAAAAGCCCAGAACAGAGATGGTTCTTGAGAGTGTCAAATGACAGAGTGTTACAGAGTGTCATTTGTGTAAAAGAAAGCTTATCCTTAATTTGTTGTACAGTATATCACTCTGCAGTAACGCAGTGAACATGCCCTGAATTAGTTTTGCCCAGGTAGGGTACCAAGCTTGCAAAATGGTTTAGCCCTCGATGTGAGCTTGCAAAGGGGTGAAAAAGTCCTGCGATTTTTGCAAAGGAGGGGACAGAACATTTGCGGGCAATGTTTTTCTGTTTCTCTGTACTGTTTCTGTTCCTGCATAATTTGTATTATGATGTATTTGTATGTATCTGAATAAAACATTGCATGAAGTGTATATTGTGCATTATACATATGTGTAACAAATGTTTTTAAACCATTTTCTAGTGTTGATGACTATTGGTTGTAAAAACTGTAACTTGAATAGTGTGATTATTACATGTATTAACCTTTGTTTTTCTTATTTCTGTAAAAAATGTTTGTTACTCCCTTTGTACAGAAATAATTCGGGAGGGGTGTTAGAGTTCTTGTGTTGCCCTGGCAAATTATCTCTGTACAAAGCACAGCCTTCTCATGGTGACGTGAAGTGCAGGTGCAAGATAGCAACAATCACGTGTGTATTGTTTTGACTAGATTGCATGGGAACAAGGTCTCCTGATTTCTTTCCGTGGGAAGCCTTGCTCTGGCCCCCCTGAGCAAGGAAGGGGGGGAACTCAGTGCGTAGATGCAGCAGGTCATGCTGTGTGCTTTGAGGCCTAGTGTGTGTCACAGCTAACTTCCAGCCAATCAGAAAGCTAGAAGAACTGAATATACAACCATGCAAAATGGTGTTCTATGTCTTCTTGATTTCTAGTGTCTTTTAGCCATGTAGTTCTTCACGTGTTCACTTCCCGTGGACTGGGCAGAGTGAGCTATGCCTGGCTTTGGGTATAGGCCATGGCAGGAACTCTGGCCCTGGGATCAATACACGGAACTCTGCTTATACGTTTGTTTTGTTTTTCCTTTTACAATGATGTATCCTGTATATTCAACTTTTTCATTGTTGCGATAATGAACTGTATCTGCATTATTGCCTTATGCCTAAACAGTAAACACTGTTGGCCCTAACAAGCTGCATTCTTGTCTGTTTATTCTCAAGCCTCGGTTTTTCCCCTTTAAGCCAGCATATACCCCATCAAATTTATCATTCTCTGCCATATCCATCAATTTTAACATCCAATCTTGTATCGTAGGCAAGATCTGGTTTTTCCAATTTTGTGCATATATAAGTCTTGCCGCTGTAATCATGTATTTCATAATTCTTGTAAATTGCTTCCCAAGTTGTCCATCAATTATTCCCAACAAAAAAAATTCCGGTTTAAATGGAACTCGAATTTGTAATATGTTTTGCATCAATGAATGTATTTGAGTCCAAAATTTCTTTGCAATCTCACATGTCCACCACATATGGTAAAAAGACCCCTCTTTTTTTTTACATTTCCAACATAAGTTGGAAACATTCCCATACATTTTAGAGAGTTTTTGTGGGGTCATATACCATCTGTACATCATCTTATAAAAATTTTCTTTTAAATTATAGCACAAAGTAAATTTTAGTCCTTTAGTCCACATATCTTCCCATTGTTGCATTTGAATATTATAACCAATATTTTAGCCCATTTAATCATACAATCTTTAACTTGTTCCTCTACCATTTCATCTTCTAACAATAGTTTATACATTTTTGCAATTAGATCATCATCAGCTTCACATAGTTGTATCTCGAATTCTGATTTGGTTTGTTCAAATTCAAAGTCTTTCTTATCTGATTTAAATTTCTCTACAAGTTGCATATATGAAAGCCATTGAACAGTATATCCCTCTGATGCCAATTCTTCTGTTGATTTAATTATATATTGTCCTTGTTCTTTCTTTAAAAAATCTTTATAGGTTAACCATTTATCTTTAATTCTTACTTCTGTTCTATAGAATGCTTCTTGCGTAGAGATCCATAAAGGTCTTTTATAACATAAAATTAGTTTATATTTATTCCAAATTCTTAACAAGGATCTTCTAATATAGTGATTTTTAAAATCTACATTAACTTTAACTTTATCATACCACAGATACTCATGCCATCCATATCTTAGTTCATGTCCCTCCAAATTCAATAATTTTTCATTTTTCAAAACTATCCATTCTTTAATGCAAACCAAGCAACAGGCAGCATAATATAATTTCAAATCTGGCAGATCTAGTCCTCCTCTTTCGTTAGAGTCTTGCAAAACTTTATATTTTATTCTTGGTTTTTTCCCTTGCCAAATGAACTTGGAAATATCTCGCTGCCATTGTTTAAAAGGTTCTTCTGATGCCAATATAGGTAGTGTTTGAAAAAGATATAAAATTCTTGGCAAAACATTCATTTTAATTGCTGAAATTCTACCTAATAATGATAATTGCAATTTTTCCCAATGGTCCAAATCTTTTTTAATATCCATCCAAAGTGGAATATAGTTTTCTTAAACAACTTAACATTTTTAGCTGTTAAATATACTCCCAAATATTTTACTTTTTCTTCCATTGAATATCCTGTTATTTCTTTCAATTTCTCTTGTTGATGATGGTCCATGTTTTTAGTCAAAACTATTGTCTTCTGTAAATTCACTTTGAACCCTGCTAGCGACCCAAAGTCTTTTAATTTCTGTATTAAAATTTCAATTCCATCTAGTGGATTCTCCAAAGTAATGACTAGGTCGTCTGCAAAGGCTCTTAGTTTATAAACTTCTTTTTTAACTTTGATACCATGGATACCATCATCCTGTCTAATATCTCTCAGTAAAACCTCTAATACCAATATAAACAAAAGTGATAATGGACAACCTTGTCTAGTACCTTTGTGAATTTCACATGACTTACTAAATTCTCCATTAACAATTATTTTGGCAAATTGTGTATATATTGATTTAATCCATTTTATAAAATTTCCTCCAAAATTCATATTTTCCAGTACTTTGAACATAAAAGGCCAATTTAAGTTGTCAAAGGCTTTTTCAGCATCAATAAATATCAAGGCAGCTTGTTTATCATAATGTTGTTCCAAATATTCAATTACATCTAATATATTTCGGACATTGTTTCGGATTTGCCTCTTGGGCAGAAATCCAGTTTGGTCTTGATGAATATAATCCTTAAGAATATTTTTCATTCTTTCTGCTAGTATCATTGTAAATATCTTATAGTCATTATTCAATAAAGATATTGGTCTATAATTCTTAGTTAATGTCAAATCCTGTTGTTCTTTGGGGATCAGTGTTATATGTGCTTCTTTCCAAGTTTCTGGCATGGTTCCTGTTTCCAAAATAGAATTCATGGTCTTCTGCAAAGGAGGCATAAATCATCCTCAAAGCATTTATAGTAGGCTGCTGACAATCCATCCGGTCCAGGAGCTTTTCCACTACTAATTTTCTTGAAAGCCTTTACCAATTCTTCTTTTAATGTATTGTCGAAGGCTTTCACGGCCGGAGTTCGATGGCTGTTGTGGGTCTTCCGGGCTATGTGGCCATGTTCTGGAAGTTGTGGTTCCTAACGTTTCGCCAGCATCTGTGGCCAGCATCTTCAGAGGGCAGGAGCACAGATAGGAACCACAACTTCCAGAACACGGCCACACAGCCCGGAAGACCCACAACAGCCAATTCTTCTTTTGTTACAGTATTGTTTAATATCAATCTTTGTTGATCATTAAGAACTGTTAGTTTTTGTTTACTCAAATATTCTTCAATATCATCTAAATTGACATCTTGTTTTTTATATAATTTAGAATAGTAGTCATGAAAGGCTTTTTGAATGTCCATATTGTTCACCAAAGTTTTCCCTTCATGTTGAATATTGGTAATCAAATTCTTTTGTCTTTGTTTCCTCAATTTGTAGGCTAGCCATCTACCTGGTTTATTTGCAAGTTAAAAATATTTTTGTTTTGTAAATTTCATTTGAGTCTCTATCTCTTGAGTTAATATCATTGATATTTGCTTTTGTAAAAATTTAATTTGAGTGAACAAAGTGTCATCCATTGGTTTATCTCTTAAACCTATCTCTTTACTCTTAATTTCCTCTAAAATCAGTTGAATTCTTTTTTGTTTCTTCTTCATTTGAGCATTATATTGAATAAAGTAACCCCTCATATATGCTTTACTGGCTTCCCATACGGTTTGAATATTAGTACCTTTGTTCAAATTAAATTGAAAATATTCTCTTAACTTTTTTTACATACATCAACCACATCATTATTCCGAAGTAATGACTCATTCAATCTCCATCTAAATACATTCCGTTTCCCTTTAAGAGTCAACATTAGTGGATTATGATCTGAAAGGGTCTTAGGTAATATATCAACTTTACTGATATCCATCATCAAGTTTTTAGATATCAAAATCATGTCTATTCTAGAATGTGATTTAAATCTCTCTGTGTAATATGTGAATTCTCTGGAAGTCCCATTCATGCATCTCCAAATATCTTGTAAGTCCAGCATCTCTTTCAGGTCAAAAAATGTTTGCGGCAATTTTCCCTGTTTTTGTTTTATTTCTTTTTGTGACTGTCTATCCAGTCTGGGGTAAATTACCCCATTCCAATCCCCCATAAAACACCAATTGTCATAAGTTAAGTCCAAGAGTTTATCCATCAAATTTTTGTAAAATACTCCTTTATCCATATTCGGTGCATAAAGTCCAACTATCAATGTTTTAATTCCTTGTATATTAATTTCTACTGCAATATATCGACCCTCTTCATCAGCTAATATCAATTTTGGATTTAACTTTGGTTGTACATATAGAACTACCCCCTTAGTATTTTTATATCCAGCCAAATTAAATTCTTCTCCAAGCTGTTTTTGAATCAAATATTTAGTGTCTTTTTGCAAATATGAGTCTCTTGTAGGCAACTTATATCCAATTTCAGTTTTTTCAGAAAATGAAATATCTTTCTTCTTTTCTGTGGGGAATTATCCCCATTAATGTTCCATGTCAAATATTTATATTCCATTGACATTTTATTCTTTAAAATCTCTTTGTCAAGTCCACACCTGTAGCTCCCTTCTCAGATAAGTCTGCCTTCTCTTTATCTTTCAATGTTTCTCCTCCTTCTGCCAATTCTCCATCTGGTAAACCCATTTCTTTCTTATATTTCTCTAAGAAGGCTTTTGCTTTTAAGATGGAAGTTATTCTGAATCTCTGCTCTTTGAACATAAACGATACGCCTTCCAATTTTTCCCATCTAAATAAAATACTATGTTGCTTTAGTTTATCTATAAGGAAAAAATAGTCTTTTCTTTTCCTTAATATTCTCAGGGGGATTTCTTTTAATACAATCATTTCCTTCCCTTCTATATTTAATCTAGTATTATAATGTTTCCTCAGAATTTGCTCTTTTGTGACTTTTCTTACAAAATATATCAATATGTCTCTAGGAACTTTTCTTTCCTTGGCATAACATGAGTTTACTCTAAATATCTTGTCTATCTCCAAATCTAAGTCTTGTTCTCTTATCTCCAAAAATTTAGCCAATTCAAAAATCATCCTTTCTCTCACGTCTTCAACTACTTGTTCTGGAACTGCTCTAAGCCTCAAAATGTGCTCTTTCTCTCTCATTTCTGCTAAGGCTGTGATATCTAAATTATATTCAATCTCTTTAATGGCATATTCTGATTTAACTTCTAATTTTTGCATCTGGTTTTGCATATCTTTAAGTTCTCCTGACAGAGAATTCACCACTTCCTTAACTGTTTGAATTTCTTTTTTGAAATCTTGCTTAATCTCTTGGGTTATTTCTTTCTTTATTCTTCACCTTTTTGTCTGATGATGTAATTTGATGTTCCATCTGCTTCGTGGAGTCATCCATTTTCTTATTTAGTGCTGCAACAGCTTCTAGTATCTTTTTCATTTCTGGTAATAAGGTTTCTGAGGCAGATGTAGCAGGTGTAGCAGAATCAATAGGTGGTCCTTCAGTCTCCTTCTTCTTCTCTTTCTCCCTCTGTCTCATTCCCAAAGATGCCATAGCCCTGCAAAACAGAAGAAAAAAGGGAGAAAAAGGGAAGAAAACACAATACAACAATAATTGTTTAAAAAAGGGAAAAAATTAAAAGAAATTAAAAATTAAAAAAACAATAAAAGAAAAAGGAAAAAAGGAAAGAAGCAAATGTCCAAAAAGTTGTAAAAAAAAATAAGGAAGCTCCTTTAAAAAAATTTCCTCTTAGTTCATTTATAATCCCTTATATATATATATATATAAATCCACGGTATTTCAGACATCTAAGATAAAAAGCCAGTAGGGACTTTTTGTTCTCCTGAAGTCAAAATCAAAGATAAGAATAGTAAATATTCCCAGGGTTTCACCTTCCCACTTGTAGTTCTTCAATCCAACCACAAGTCAAAAAGGGAAAATGTTACTAGAAATATATATAAAAAACCTCTACATTCCAAATAATAATCCAAATTGAACATTAAACAACTTGACTTTTTCCAAAAAAGCAAATCCAAACAGAATTCAAAGTTCAGAAAAAAAAGAGGAACATTATATAAATATAAATATAAATATAAATATAAATATAAATATAAATATAAATATATAATAAGGTTTTTTTTTCTTTCAGGCAGCAGTCCCAACATAAAAGTCTTAAAAAATAAAGTATTAATCACTCCATTTATGTCCAAACTCTAGTATAATAAGTATCCAGCTTCGCCCTTTCCTGGACCGAGATGCCCTCCGTACAGTCACTCATGCCCTGGTCATCTCCCATATAGACTATTGCAATGCACTCTACATGGGGCTACCCTTGAAGAATATCCAGAAGCTTCAGCTGGTCCAGAATGCGGCTGCGCGCGCAGTTATGTGTGCCCCAAGATCGGCACACATGACACCTCTGCTGCGTGAACTGCACTGGTTACCAGTTTGCTTCCGGGTCCAATTCAAGGTGTTGGTTGTTACCTTTAAAGCCCTACATGGAATGGGACCAGGTTACCTTAGAGACCGCCTCATCCCCAGAGTATCGACCCACCCCACCCGGTCATGCAGAGAGGGCATGCTACGGATCCCATCAGTAAAAGAATTTCATCTAGCGGGATCCAGGAGGCGTGCCTTCTCTGCCGTAGCACCCGCCCTTTGGAACATCTTGCCCCTTGAGGTGAGGCTAGCCCCCACACTCCTGACCTTCAGGAAACAACTGAAAACCTGGCTCTGCCACCTCGCCTGGGACCGGATGAGTAATAGCTCTTCCTGGAGATGGCTCGCACCATAAAGTTCAGTTCGGTTCGTAAACATCAGATACAGCCTCTTGGATTTTATATTTTTATATTTTTATATTTTTAATTGATTGTATAAAGTATTTTATATGTTTTTAATCACTGACTTTATTGTAAACCGCCCAGAGTCCCCTTGTGGGGGGAGATGGGCGGTGATATAAGTTAGAAATAATAAATAATAAATAAATAAAATAATATTTCCACAAAATGAAAAGAAAAATACCAATAATTGTCCATAGGTAGGAAACTCAAACCAAACTGAAGATAATAACGAAAGTCACTTTCACTTATGGCAAAGTCAATTAACTTTCTTTCCCACCATTTAATCTTCCTTTAACAAGAAGAGAATAAAACACCAGCAATTATAAACCAAGTCCAGAGACAAATCTTAGCACTTAATAGGAAAAATAATATTTAAAAGTAAAAAAAAAAAGTGTCTAAATGGTTGATCAGGTAGCTACTTATCTTATTCAGATTCACGGCTGCTGTAGAGCTTCGCTTCTCTTCCAGTCTCCTTTCACCGCTTCAATCTTCCTTCCCCCGTGGTGGAAATACGGGGGTCGGGAGAGAGCAGCTACTTCAGAGACCCTTGTGGTTTATCTTCTGATCACCCTCTCTTCGAGGGTGATTTTTCAGCGATTTTTATTCTTCCAAATCGCCTCAGACAGCTAACCGCGGAATCGAGGCTAAGAGCCTCGGTTCTTTGCTGCGCTCCGATCAACGCCCGGAAGTGAAAGTGAAAAACTGAAGCAACAATTTGATGTTAAAGATCTGGGAGAGATTAAAAATTACCTAGGCGTAGGTATTCAGAAGGTTGATGGGGGTTACGTTCTAGAGCAGCGGAAGAAAATTGAACAGCTGCTAAGAGAAAACGATATGGAACATTGCAAGGAGGTTCCTACCCTGATGACAACTGATTTTGTTAAGACAGAGGCTGGAGATGATGACCAAACATCATGTAATCAAGAACACTATCAATCAATAATTGGAAGTTTATTGTATTTAGCACAATGGTCGCGTCCCGATATCAGGAATGCGGTGAATGTACTGAGTAGGTATGTTGTGCAACCTACCCAGAGGCATTGGAAAGGTATTAAATGTGTGTTTAGATATCTTAAAGGGACTATTAATAAATGTTTATTAATAAAACCTTGTAAACCATTGGAATTAAAATGCTATGTAGATAGTGATTGGGGTAATGATGTACATGATAGGAAATCAATGTCAGGATTGATAATTATGTTTGGTGACACCTTGGTGGGGTGGAGGTCTCGGAAACAGAGTTCTGTTGCCGTATCTACTGCAGAGGCAGAGTACGCAGCACTATCTGACCTATGTTCAGAGTTAATATGGTATAGGCCAGGGGTCGGCAAACCACGGCTCGCAAGCCACATGCGGCTCTTTGGCCCCTTGAGTGTGGCTCTTCCCCAGGCAGGCGTGGCGGGCATGGCGGGGGCAGGCACGGCAGCGGCCGTGGTGGAGACAGGCGTGGCAGCGGCATGGTATGCATGGTGGTGGGCATGGCGGCAGCAGGCCCTAAGTGTGCACAATTGGCTCCCGCCCGCAAACCCCGCCCCCTTCCACGCGATTGGCCCCCGCCTGCAAACCCCACTCCCTTCCATGCAATTGGCCCCTGCCTGCAAACCCCACCCCCTTCCACGCAATTGGCTCCCACCCTCAAACCCTGCCCCCTGGCCCTCAAGTGATATTATAAATTTTATAAATGTCAAAATGGCTCCTGGCATAAAAAAGTTTGCCGACCCCTGGTATAGGCAATTGTTAAGCGATGTGAATGTAACAATTGAGGGACCTATATGTGTATATGAAGACTGTGAAGCGTGTACACAGATGGCAAAGAATGATAAGATCAGAGGGAGGAGCAAACATGTGGATATCAAGTATCACAATGTTAGGAATGCTGTAAAAGAATCTCTGATTAATTTACAATATTGTCCATCTGAGAGTAATGTAGCAAATGTGATGACAAAGCCTCTAAGTGTAGAGAGACATAGGGTGTGTGTATCCAATATGTGTATGTCTTCTATTCTGTATAAGTGAAATGTAATATCTATTGTAAATTGGAGGGGTGTTGGGGTTTGTATATACCCAGGAATTTACAGATAGATAAATTATACTGGAGAGGCTTGATATCTAGGTGAGAGGGGAATTATTCTGCAAGTCACCCAATTAGCAGCCATTGTTGTAGGGATGATGTGGCAGCAATGACTCATACTACAGGTGCTATCATTTAGTTGGGCGTGGCAGATGATGAGAGTGACCTATAATGTGATTGGTCAGTTTATGTATATAAGCAGAGACGATCTGGTGGTCTTTCTTCTCGTTGCTGTTAAACTTCTCATTGCTGTATTCCATTTCGTTGCTGTATCATTTGTTACTGCTGTTGGATGTATTTTGGACTACGTATGTATATAAAGTAAATAGGCTATTTTATCTAATCTCTGCTTGAGTGTCTATTTACTGCATAGAACGTGGATCACTGGTGTCTTGGAAAAAGGAGCAGGCCGCCCCACGGTGCGCACTCTGACAGTATGTATGTATGTGCGACGTCACTCTAAACTATAATATTAGTAATATGGGTATAAAAAGGTGGTGTATGTGTACTTGGAATAAAGGCTCAAATATTTATGAATATTTATGTGAACAAAGGGAGACAGTTTCGTGTTTCTAACCACATCTATTATGTTATTAATTTTTATATGCATGGAGTAACCCCATAGTGTGGCTGAATACCTATTGGCTTAGACATGCACACACACACACATATATACCTTTATATATATGTTTGTGTGTGTGTGTATCCAATGTGTGTATATCTATGTATATCTGTATCTGTATCTCCAGTAAGACCTGCATTCAAGAAGGAAAGCGATTTAGAATTGCTTTCCTGGAATGAAAAGTTGGAAAGGCAAAGCAGCAAGGGAATTGTCCAATGGAAGGACAAATAGTTTGGGGTCCAGAGTGAATACCTTGCAAGCTTTGCCAACATTTCTCAGTCTGGACAAGATTTTCTTAAGACAAGTTAGGGTCAAACCTGCCTGAGCAGAGGACAGGAGCGGCTTAGGGGTGTAGTGTGGATATGCCGCTAGTACATAGCTTTCCAAACTCTGTGTCGCAACACTTTAGTGTATCGCAACACACAGTTTAGTGTGTTGCAAAGCGGTGGTGTGGGGGTGCGCGCAGGGGCGTGCGTGGTGGCGATGGCACGCCATCAGCACTTCTGCGTTTTAGTGAGGCCGCCGCCACTGCCACCGCCGCCATGCACGCCACCGCTGCGCGCCCCCCCGTGCCGCCGCTGCCGCCATTGGTGTGTCACCAACGGCGGCAGTTTGGAAAGCACTGCACTAGTACAGATATTGTGGGATATTGCTGGCTTATGGGGTTTCAGGCGCAGAGTAAACAAAACAGACAGAGTGCAGCGTTTAGGGCTAAAAGTTGTTTACTTGTAGCATAAGGCACTAAATGCATAGAGAGTTACATTATTGCAAAAAAGAAAAAACAAACCATAAGCAGAGTTTCGTTCCTTTGGTTCCATCAGCAGATGTGAAGAACGCCATGGCTTACAGACAGCCAGGCGTGTATAGGCTATACACAGGACTAGATTACATACAGGAACATGGCAACACGACTAGAAGTCAAGAAGCATAGACCCATAGTTCACAGCTGAGATATACACTTGTTTCAGCTTTCTGATTGGAGGAAAACATGGAGTCATGAGTTACAGAAACATAATGTTAAAACTTAAAGCCTGTTGCACATAATATAAATTGCCACGAGATGGCAGTGTTGCACATTGTCTCTTCTCCGGGAAAAGGTTCTCAGGGGATGCCTGATAAACTAGCCGAAACAATGTGTCACATGGTATACTACACCTGCGTTATCTGTCATTTTGTTATGGGAAATGCTCAGAGCAGAGGAATAGGTAAACAAAGTGGAGAAGGCCATTTGATTGTTTCACACAGGAACTCCGACAATGTACACACACATTTGTCATAGGTTTGATAGAAGATCTTACATATATCGAACTTGCATACAAATATATTTTATATTTAGTATTCATATATTAAAAACATTTGCACTTTTATTATGGCTCTGAAACCATGTTTTATTTCCTTGAAGAGTTTTGTTGGCTTTCTTACTCTTCCTTTCTCACAGGCCTTGATAGATAGCTGTGCCCATAGAAACAAGATAAGTGTACATTCCAAAGATAGCTTCTTCAGAGGAAAAGGTGTTGTTTAATAACGGTCAAGGGGCCCTAGCAAGGATGGAAGGAAGTCCCTTATATGGAGTGATGTTAAGATGGAGTGAAGGAAGGAAGTTCCTAATATGGAATGAGGTTAAGGTGGAGTATGGGTAACTGAGTAAGGGGTGTTATTCTAAAGGAGGAGTTGAATGGAATGTATATAATGTGCTGTAAGGAGGGGGTCCTGCGCGATCGCCCACCTAACAGCTTGCTGTCATTGCTTTTGCTCTTGGGTGAAGAATAAAGACTTTAATTTCATGCAACTGCCTGTTTCTTTGGTCCCGGCTCAGAAGCCAACCTGGTAAGGAACTAAAAAAATGCTAACAGGTTTACAGATATGGAGTCAGCTTCATATCCCAAAGTTAATCTTGAAGATTCAAAGGAACTACTTATATCATCTAAATTACTACTAAGATTGCATTTTTTCCAAGCAGCACTTCTACATTTGAGATAATAAAACACTTGCTAATTCATTTTCTTGCCAATCACTTCATCTCCACACATGGGCAACTGTGGGCAGGGGGTGGTCAAAATCAGCATGGTGACAGAGCATTGTGGTGCCAGTTTCATCCCTTCTTGGCCTTTTGGCTAAGATCAAGGGTCCATACATCAACATCCCATGCACATTCAAAAGGGTCAAGCTGACATTGTGATGTTCCATCTGCCATCTTGGAGATTTTGACCCTCCCCCCACCCCCACTTCCTCTGTAGGCACCTATGTTTCCATATTTGAAAAGATTTCACCAGCTACATTTCTTCCAGTTGATGTTGCTTTTAGAGATACAGAACGCCTGCTGGTAAATGAAAGTTGGAGAAGGTTGTGATAAAACTGAACAAATGTTCAAATTCATTCAGACCCCAAATACACTCTGATTGCCATGATTCAAGTTTTCTTCATATACTGTATAAAAATGTCCATGTTATAGTGTCTCTTCTTTGTTTTACATGGATTTAGTGTCTTTAAGCATAAACCATTCATCCTAACTGAATGGTTAGCAATATTCCTACTATTTTGGCATTCTTTTTATTGCATATACTTGAACTGGCAGATCAATAAAGTTTTATTGGATAGCTGCTGTATGCAAAATAAAGAATAAAGTTAAAAATGATGGGTGAATAATACTTCATTTCAAGTATGTTTTTAATGTGTATGAAGAATACCCTATCAGAATATATTGTCATATAGTTATTATTTAAACCAGTAAGTGTTAGGCATTTATTTTCCCCCTTCCCACCTTGATCCCAATTGTCTTTTGCTTTTATTTGGAAGCTCCATAAATTAGTTGCCATGGAAATTAACACCACTCAAATGATGGCTTTTTCCATGGAGATGAAGTCAGCAACTTGTTCTCACGTCCTGGGGAATAGCAGGCCTGGGAAAGACAGTCATCTGCTTTGAGTCTTCAAACCAGACAGCAGTGATGTGAGTTGTATTAATGGATTAAAAGCACAATGTGTATTACTATAGACACAAAACTTTGTAAGCACTGGAGAGGAGTATAATAAGGTTACACAAATGAGCCACAGTCTTGCAAAGATTCACACACATACATCAAGATTCTGCATTTGTAATAGTACAGCAATTTCTCAGAACTAGTGCTGGCAGAGTTTCCTGCATTAGCTTTGGTTTAAAAGTTAGTTCGTGGGGACCCTAGCATTGATCTCATTATACTTTCCCATTACACCCAGTAAAACTGCTCCCAATGTATCCTAGGATCAAATATAGTGTAGACTTAGAAGTAGAGCAACTTGAAAATGTCTGAATTGTATCATAGGTCTATGTAGTTATTTCTGCATAAATAATACATGGAACATCCAGAAGGTTCTTCACTGTATCCTCAGTGCATGAATGCTTCGTTTTTAATAAAAACATAATGAAAAAGGAACAACTGGAGGAAACACGTGAAACCATCAACAACATCTTCAAAGGAATAAAATTCACAAGGGAAGAAGAAAACAACAACACACTACCCTTCTTGGACATCCTCATCAGTAGAGGAAATGATGGCATTCTAGAAACACAAGTCTACCGGAAATCTACCCACACTAACCAAGTGCTCCACTACCAAAGCAATAACCCAACCTCCCACAAGAGGAGCTGTGTAAGAACACTATTCAGATGAGCACAAAAGCACTGCAGCAACCCAGAACACCAGAAAAAGGAAACAGACCACTTATATAGCATCTTCCAGCAAAATGGATATCCACGCAACTTTATCAAAAAGTGCCTGACCACTCAACCCAACACAGCAAAACCAACAGAAGCTATGAAAAGGATTACACTGCCATACATCAGAAACATCTCAGAAACTACTAATAGACTGTTACAACCACATGGCATCACCGTAGCACATAAACCAACCAAAACCCTTCAGAACATTATAAGTAACCTGAAAGACCCAGTAGCCCAAGAAGAAAAAACAGGAGTTATCTACAACATACAGTGTAAGGACTGTAGCAGCCACTATATAGGACAGACTGGCAGAAGACTAGCAGAACGCATCCACGAACACGTGCTAGCAGTCAGAAGACACGATGAAAACTCCTTAATATAACAACACATGGACAGACTCAACCATACTTTCAACTGGGAAACTGTGAGCATCTTAAACCAGAACACCACCTTGCCAGCAATCATCACCCAGATATGCAAAGAGTAACACCAGGATTAGCACCAGAGGAACAATCAAACAACACAATAGACCCTAATCAAGGAACTATTAACTCAGTCAATCAACCAAGCAGCAAACAACAGCCCAATCAAGGAACTACCAAGGAGAGAACAACACCCCCACCAACATAAGCAGGACAAGCCATGGTATATAAACAGAGAGCAAGTCCCACTCCCTTTTCGCACTGAAGATGTTGCCTATCCTGGCAATGAAATGTCTGCAAGAAAACAACAAGGCTCAGAGAGCACCAAGGACTCCACAGTATTATTTCAGTATTGCAGGTATGAAGCTGAAGTGAAAGATTATGGCTTTCCAAAGATAACAAAAGAGACTTCATAACAGAGGTGACATTTCCCTTGGCTTATAATAATTTACACTTAATTACTACATACACCATGCAATTAACTGTGTATGGTACAGATTATTTGTGTAAGAGGAAGTTTAAATTAATTGAATTATCTTATTAATTAGCAGAGCAATCCTACACTGTTATGTTGAAGGGAAAATGCATTCTATTATATCAGCAAAAATACTGTTATATATTGTTATATACCAGTTCACCTACTAGGGAGGACAACACAAACAACCAAGAAGATTGAAGAAATAAATTTAAAACATACCTGACATCTTGAAACTACCCAACAGTTCCTAATGAAGGACCATTTCAGATAACATTATTTCCATGGACAATAAGAGGAAGCCAAGGTGTTTAGGATAACAGTTGGTGTGCCTCCAGCACCTTGCAACACACAACATGTAAAATGATGCCACAACGCCCCAATCTACCAGCCCCACTGGCACGGCTAGGAAAACCCCTGCTATAGCTGACTCTATATCTACTTTTCAAAATCACAGTTTTGGAATACCAGTTCCACATTGAAGGAAGTGAAGTCTCTGCAAGATAACACCCTTATGTAAATATCCTTGGAGGAGGCCTGCAGAAAGCAACACACAGCCTCTTGGGACAGAGGTCCAGAGACTGGACAAGTAGCCAAAGGGGGAAGCTAAGAAATCCAGTAGAAGGAATCTTGGGCAAACCCTGGCACCAGGAGACACTGTTGTCCCACTGAATAGGATATGGAGCTTGAGCCTCACTTACTTTGTTCAGGTTTGGCAACAACCAATCATGTCAGGAACAAAATTAAAAATGCTCCTGGGGTTTCAAACCACTCTACAAATTCAACAATACAGGGAGGTATCCATTCAACCAGAGCAGCAAATAAGAACTGCACATGTTCCCTTGCTGCCCACTGCCCCCAACCTATACACCAAGTCTGGGTGATAAATTCTAGAAGAACAACGTTTGCAAGAAGAGCCATAGCCAGGTAGGGAAAAAGACAGTATATTCTGTGTATAGGATTTGCAGGTTTGAATCCAGTATATAACCCCTTTGCTAGCAATCCTGAAACGGGCCCCTCCCCTCCAAACATAGCTTAATCAATAAGAAGTATAGCATCAGCTAATAGGCTAGTTGCTATCTAGGTCAACCAGCCCTGGGGCCTTTCCTATAGCTATGTCTATGAAGGTTCTCAGTCTTTATAGCTATAGTCTTTCCTATAGCTATAGGCTAATATTCAAAAATTGGTCAATTTATTAAAATTATCAATGCAGCACTATGCAACATACTTTTTTATGCATTAAAATCATGACAACAAAGAGCCTTGCCATACCTTAATGACTAAAACATTTATAATATCCTAAGCTTTTGCAGTTCTTAAGCCACTTTCAGTTTTACAGGGTATTGTTCTCAAAGGTAGAAATATAAAGCTTTGGACTTTCTGAAGTGAGATTCGCATTTGGACCCATGGTGAGTCAGGTTGTACCAGAAGCAGTCTAAGCTAATTGGCATAATATCTTAAGTGGCCAAACACTGTTTCAACTGAATCTTCAGTCTACTCTTCTATCCTGGTGGCAGTGTGAATTGCAAAATCCTGCCACCAAAGAACATGTTTCCAGATTTGGGATATCTAGTTTTCTGATATTTCTTACAGATTATAAAATCATGAATGGTTGCTTGAAGTACACAATCTAGTAAATGTATGTGATTCATGATCACATGGAAGAAGAAAGCACGAAGCAGTATGCATAGAGTATACACACAGTCTTTGACATCACTGCTACATTATACACATAAAGACAAAGTGGGCATCTTGCTTTCCATAACGCTTGCTCAACCTTAACCTCTGAATGCAAGTTATGTTAACTACATGCAAAATCACAGTGTATTTTATTAGGAGTAAGCAATGGGGTTTGTTTCTTTGTTTCTTCCCTATATTAGGAATTATTTTCATCTTGTGTATCAACATGAGAGGCCATATTCATTGTACAAATAATTACATGTAATTCAATGTCATCATACAAACTTCAGCATGAATCCAACAAAAACGTATGGGGTTAAGGTATTGGGTTCTTTGTTCGGTTATGGCATTTTTATATCGAGCATTTAAAAGTTCAGTGAGAAATAATGATGGCATCGCTTGGATTTAAAAATAAAACAACAAATCCTTACATGGATATGTAAATGAAAGTACCTCTTAAACAATCTAATTCTAAATTAATATACTGTAATCACACGTGTGCTGTGAGTTTGGGAAAATGAGCATAGGCCTGCTATGAAACTGCCTCCATCTGCAGGTGGTATGTTAAAAGCTTTGATGATGTCATCATGCAAACCACACAATTATGTAATTTGCATCAGTTGCCTCATGTCTCTGCAAATACATTAAGTTGGGTCATTTGTGTGATAATGTCATGATGTGCATATCATTTGCAGCCTACTACCTCTCTGCTGGATGCCCATGTCTCCATCAGGTAATAAAAATAATTTCCCCTTGAAAAATGAGCAGGTTCAAAATTGCTTACTAAGTTTCCTTTGGTCACTGTGTGTGAAATCTGTATATGCTGTTTTCTTTCATCTATGAGGAAAATCTCCAATTGTTAGCTTGGGGGCTACCAGAAATCAACATACTCTTGACTGAAGGGATGGATCTGCTCTCCTCAGGCTGAAATTGGTTGAATGCCCATTCCTAGAGTATTCTAGCTCTTCTCTACCCAATTCCTTTTTCCCTTTGCATTAAACATGCCAGAAAAAAGCATTTTGGAGAAACTCTATTTCTGAAGAGTTAAAGCAGTGGAGCACAAGCCTTTCTACCTAATGACCCATTGGAAATATCAAGTAGGATATCAAAGGGTTTATTAACTAATTTATTATGGCTTAAGCTTCCATGGATTATGAAATTTTACAATACATGTACAGTATTAATCTTTAACTCCACACATTGTTTTTTTTTCTTTTCTGTAATAAATCCCTAAAAACTTTGCCAGGATGAAGATTGGAGAACCCATAGACTGCCATTAACCAGTAGATGAGATGCAGTGTTAGAGCAGGTGTGGGCAACGTCAGGTCCGTGGACCATATAAGGCCCGCGGGGCTCTCGCCTAAGGCCCGTGGGGCTCCCGCTCGCAAACCCCACCCCTTCCACGCAATTGGCTCCCACCCACAAACCCCGCCCCCCAGTGCTTGTGATTGGCTCCTGCCCACAAACTCCGGCCCCCGGTCCGTGGAAATCCCAGAAACCCTGCCCCCCCAACCCCCCGGTCCCCGGTTATAAATATCCAAATGGCCCTTGGCAGAAAAAAGGTTCCCCACCCCTGTGTTAGAGGGAGGTGACAGGTTCACTAAGAGGTTGGAAGAGGAGAAAGGTGGAAGAGGACTGAGGTGGAAAGATTGATATGTGTATGTATCAGTGAAACTATGTCTCTTTGTGAGAGAATGTGCAAGTCTATGACAGATAAATGGAAGGGAAATATCTGGCAGAATTTTTGTCCCTTATTGTAAACTATTAAAGGACTTACTAACTAAAATTGTTTTCACAGGACCACTACACACTTAGTATGAAGCCAGGGTATTTTGGCTCTGCTTGGCTTTAATTTTATAAAATGTCAAATAATGTCAGCATACTTTTCACTATATAAGGACACATTTCAGGATTTTATTGCAAAGTTTATTTGTGGCAATTTACAGAGCAAAATGTTGCCAAATTGATGGCATAGAGTTAAAAAAAAAACGAAGTTGGTTTTCCAACTTGGTTTTCCTTCCATATCAGCAATGCAATGCTTATTTCAAAGATGGTCTCTTAAGACTTCTTTCATCCAGAAGTATTAACACCCCAGACAATAAATGGACAAATTTTATGCTTTTTCATATTGGCGAACAGCAACAATATCACCAAAGGTGAGAGTCTGCAAATTCAGTGAGAAAAAACAAACAAACAAATTAGAACAAATATACACTGTTGAGCATAATGTGCAGGGATATATGAATTATTTATTTTATTTTATTAGATTTATATTACCGCCCATCTCCCCCAACGGGGACCCTGGGGCAAAAGCTAGATTTTTCTGAAACATCTGAGTCTGCCACAATATTTCTGCAATATCATGACAGAAGACAGTATATCCAAACATAGCAAGCATTATCAGCTTAAAGACTACCCGGTGTTATTTCAGTTCTAGAGTCTTCAGCTTTTGCTGCATGAATCAACTTGGAATTTTCATATCTATACTGATAAATTATGAAGTAAAAAAGTCAAAGTGAAGACAGATGGAAGATTTTAACACAGGCTGGTCACAACAGATTCTTCACCTGTAGGGAGATCCTGCATTTGCAACTTGTCTTCATGCTAACTGTCTGAACTCTACTTCAACTCTCAACCTTGCATAACAGACCTATATTTGCATAATATATTTTAGTCAACCAATCAGAACTGTCTTCGCTTCTGATTGCATCATTTTACTTTTTAGTGTGCTATTCATGAGTCACATATCATTCTTGTTTACTACAACTCTTGATTTCACATTTATAATTGTTACAGATTTCCCTTACAAGCTATCACAGTAAGATAGTCCATTAATGAATACATTACAAAACTATATGGTATATTACATATTTTGAAAGAATTGTATTGGCTCTAGATAGAAATAATGATTAATGGAGAAAAAATATTTTCGAATGCAGAAATTTCCCTCATTAATTATGTTTTCATTGTAAAAATGCCATTTCCAAACAAAACTA
Source organism: Charina bottae (assembly GCA_023362775.1). Taxonomy (NCBI): domain Eukaryota; kingdom Metazoa; phylum Chordata; class Lepidosauria; order Squamata; family Charinaidae; genus Charina; species Charina bottae. Next base: position 3,196,193 of record JALMGJ010000001.1, on the reverse strand, counting down.
AAGAAAAAGCATGAGAGAACCCACTTTTTAAATCTATAGAGGCATCTCAATTTTCATTGAAAAAGAAAGCTATTTTCCTTTCAATGTGATATTTCTGCCAATATGGGGTTGCTGGGAGGGGAATTCAGTTGCTTTAGAATAGTCTCAGTTTACACTGAATTAATATGATTGTATTAAAATATTATCACTATACATTAGAGATTTATATCACATATTACAAATATCACCATGTTTTATGATTAACCATGGAGCTACAGAAGTTAATGGTACTAAACATGTTTTTAGAAGCTATAATTGATCAGTACTGAGGTGGGGAAAGGGGGAACCTGTCGTAATATCTATGATATAATAAACCCCCATGAGCATTTTTAACTTTAAGAAGCTTTACTTACCATAACCATTTTACCATCTTTAATTTCCCTAACAAAGTTTGTTTCCTTGCCATCCCATCTTTGTACATGAACTAATTTATCACCATCCATGCTCACAACTGACTGTGGAAATAAAAACACGTACAGTATGCCAGAAATGTCATTTAATATGGTGGGAAGTGTCATAAAAAATTATTCACATTTAACAACTAAACTTGAAAATCTCTTCTTTATTTCTAGAAGAGTTAAGAATATACTTAAATCTTTGAATGAATATGGACCACTAGGGGCATCTGCTGGGGTGGTTCTGAAAAGTCTAGATGATGTCTGTCACTGTATGATCAAAGCCCTGCAACCCACATTAAAAGGGGTGGGATTCAACCACACAATCACAATGCCACCTGGACTTTTTAGACCACCCCAGCAGACGCCCCTTTGTACCACTATTTTCAAAGCAATAGACTTGTTAATAAGACATTTTAAGTAGATCACTTATAAAAATGAATGTAAAAGCTAAATTCATTATTTTCCTTGGATAAACTTTGTGCTGTATGTAGTTGTATATCTGTACATATTAAAGATTTTATATTTAGCATGCATTTCAGTTAATAGACTTCAGCTTTAATAATCATATGTCTTAAACTGAATTTTTTTTTAAGTCCTTAGTTCTGCCTCAAGTCGGGACCAGACCAGAAGCATGGCTTCTGGTGAGGTTAAGAAGCCAGTGTGGAACAGAACCTAGGCCTGTTTTTTTCAAGCAAATTCTGGACCTTTCAGGAATCCCAAGAGAATAGGGCATAATGGCAGCAAGTATGCGATTCAGACATACTGCATTTCCCCGATGTCCTTGGGAGTCCCCTGATATGCAGAGCAGGGGGTTGACCATTGTTAGAGCCTTAGCAAAGATAATAGAAGCATATAATAATTAAAGTATCTTTAATTATATTTTATTGAACTAAGTCTTCATGGTTTGAAAAATGCATGCCTAGCACCATAACTTAAATTGCAAAGCAAGTTGATGAATCTTTTTGTCTTTCTTTCATGTCAAGGCAGATTACACTGAAATTAAACTGTAATGTTTCTTTAAGAGCGACTTAGTGTTTGTTTCAGAGGGAAGATACCTTTCTGCATTCAAAATCTCCTTCCGGGCAACTCTGAAAAATAAAATAAGGCTGCTTTTTTCTTGCTTACTTTGCAATTCCTGTCATCTGCAGTAACTTCATCAAATTCTTCTCCCAGTTTGAAGCTTATTTCTGTGTTCTTGAAGGTACTCTGTGTTCTAATCACCACTTTGTCACCTTCCTGGCTGATGATCACAGTTGGTTTAGTAACATTCCCTACTTGGCGAGTCGCAAAGCCAACTCCTTCAAAATAAAAATTAAAACACACACACACACACACACACGAGCATTCATTTTATGCAGTTGGAGTTCTTAAGTAAGAATGAAACAATCTGTCTGATGTGGAAGGCACAAAACCAAATCAGCACTTGTTGCTGTTAAATCAAGAAAAATTCTTTGTAACAAAGATAGTAATGATCAAGTTGCAGTTCTAAGCACAGCTGTACAAGAGAAGGCTCCATGGTACTCAGCTGAATGTATTTGGGAATGTTCAAACAAAATGAGACCATATGAATTTTATTTTTGACACAGCTCTTCCATTTCAATGAACTATGCGTTTTTCTATGTAGAAAGAAACTCTTCCCCTTTCAATACTAACTAACCTCACCAAATTAGAATAATGAGAATGTTCAGTGATGCATATTATTGCTTTGCTAAGTCATTGGCAGAAACTTTTTGTTTATCCAGATTTTTTAAAAAAATTATACAACCCAGATTTGTACATGGTTTTGTTATTGCACTGAATACCATTTATTTCCCATAGATTCTAAAGATGTACAAAACAGATCATACATAGACTTGGGCAAAATACTTTTTCAGTCTCCCTCTCCCCCGCCCCCCTTCGCATCTACTTTCTAAATTCACACCAGAAACAGACCTCATGCAATCCATTTTTCTTACATTGAAAGAGAAATTAGCTTTCCAATTCAGTTATGCTCAGATATTTAACATCTAACAAGCCTATCAATCCATTGTATTTAATGGAACATTTCGATAAATCTTTGAAATAAATATGCTTATAATCATGTAGCTCTAAGTTATTTAACTAACATATATTTTTACAATACTTATCTCCCCACATTCTAGTTTTTTAACCAGAATCAATTTCAGTCCAAACTTAGTTTGACTTAACTAAGATGAAGGTTAGCTCATGATAATCTAAATAACAATACATGGTTCTTTGGACCATATATATGGTTTAAATGTTTAAAATCATTATGGTTTTGGTTCAAAGTACTGTTAGCATGACTTTACTCCAGGGAGTTCATTCATTGCAGAAGCCAAACTCTGTAACCTTTATACCACCATGAAAGAAATATGATCAAATTAAAAAAGGATCCATCATTGATTTTGTATGCTGCTGCTTCTACATACCTAATCCTTTCATGTACTCATCAAAGTTCTGGCTGTCAATCAGCTTCCAAGTAGCGCAAAATGCCTCAACCATCTTAACTGTGGAATGAGAGAGAGAAGGGGATAAAAGCTGCTATGATAGCAACTGTTATTCTCCCTGAAACTGGGTTTAAATCCTGCACGTTTACTCCTGCTCAGCTTCCTGACAGAGAGGACATCTAAGCAAACTGAAAACAATTTAAACTGTAGCCGCCTCCTGGATTTTCCCATTACTCTTTTGAGGTTGGAGGGGGTGGGGAGGGAGAGCTGGTGGGGAGGTTGATATTCAGCTGATGATTGGATCAGGCCACTGGGTCAACAGAGCTGGTTGGACCAGCCATCCTATTCAGCCTGGGAAACGTGAGGGAGAGAGAAGAAAAGGCTTGTCTGCAAATGAGAGGAATGCCAAATGATGTGAGGGTCTTTTAAGTCCTGTTTGAAAACTTGGCAAGGGATACCATAGCCTCAAAATGAGGGTTGCACAATAAGATAATCAGATGCATTTCCGCTGAAACTCTACGCTGGTGACAATTTTAGAAGGATGCTGGATGTTATAATTGTTGGAAAGAAAAGCAAAAGTTATTGGATTTTAGACTGGACCCTTTAATGCTGTAACAGAAGAATAAATGAACCTGTATTATAGAACTATACCTATTTAGCACAGTCATGCTTTCTTGGTTATCCTTGTTATATTCAGTATTTTTTTGGTTATCCTCATTATATTCAGTATTTTTCCCAAATAATAGTTTTTGGAAAGGGTGGAAATAAAATATAACACAGTATTATTAATTTCCCTGTTACTGGAATTTGTTTTTTAGAAAGTATTCAGAAATCTCCCTGTCTGCCCATCTTCTCCCTCGAAGATTAGGGAAATCAATAAATGAAGTGTAATCACTGAAATTTGTTTATAGCACCATTTACAAAGACATCGTTTTGTCAAGGACAATGAAGGTTGCCCTGCAATGCCATGCAAGTTATTTTATTAAATAAGATATTTAGTGGAATATTGTGACAACAGAGGTACTTGATAACATGCAAGCAGTATGTTTCTTCTTGTAACTGAACCATACCAAAAATGTGTGACTTCTTAACAAAGAGCTTTTCCCCAATCTCATTTGTAGATGCTGACATGGTGTTTAGTGATAGTACATCTAGTAGTTTCTTCAAACAGCCAAAGGAACCCGAGAAGTAGTGATATGATCTTACTTAACAAACTGACATGGTCTCCATCTCATTGCTAGCCCACTGCTGAGGCAGCTCATTGTTGGCTTTGGTGTTCCAGTGTGGAAGTGGTGTTTTACCTCTTATCCTACCACAAGACTTCCCCTGTGGACAATCTAGGGGGCATGGAAGAGAAGCTTTGGGATGGCATAATCCAGGTCAGCAATCTGGTTGACTCCAATTTGCCTGGCAGATCTGCTGTGGGACTGTCCCTTCTTGTCCTGTCCTTGGGATCTATCCCAGTTATACAGTGCTTTTTGGCCATGAGTGAGATTAGTACCCCCAGCTTCTGCAGTGACTTCACTGCAGTTTAAAGGGAATTTCAATCTATGACCTACAGAGTGGATTGCCTACAGACCTACATTGCCTCAGAATGAAAGTCTGTTTCTCACTCTTCAACCACCCCTTTCTAGTGGCTGTATCTGGGCTGCACAAATTCCATCAATCACTTTGCTTCCATCTCGTGATCAATAGGTTGATAGTCCTTTATTGAAAAATTAGAAATTTGATTGGATGGAGCGTGAAGTGCTTACAAGCACTGCTCCAACAGATATTCTATATGGTAGCTTTTCCTGTGGTTGGAATTCACTTAGGTGGAACTGGAATTTCAGCCAGGGAAACCCACTCATTGCTGTCTTCACAGTTATATTGGTGACCAGGAGGCAGCACGTGACCAATTGCATCCTTATTGGGAATCAACAGGTGTATGTAGCCAGATGTTCTTCTAGAGGGTTCAAACCCTCTACTAAACTCACAGACCACTGCATTTTAGATTACATACAGTGCATTAGTTTTTGGAACTATCCAGGTCTTGACACTCAGCAGTGCTGCAGAATTGTATGTATAGAATTTGTCATAATGGTATATCGTCACTTGGATTTTATATCTATTCTCTATTTATATTGGTCATTTGATTGATTGTAATTTTATGTTTGTATGGTTTTAATTGTTGACTTTATTGTAAACCGCCCAGAGTCCCCCTTTGGAGGAGATGGGCGGTGATAGAAATTTGAATAATAAAATAAATAAATAAATATTTAGTCTACCTTCCCTTAAGCAGAGGGGGGGGTTACATTATGTGATGCCCTCATGTATGAGATTTTACATGTCTTTTATACTCTCTCTTAGAGGGGGACAAATATTTGTTTTTACACATTGTATAACAGTGTGTTGCTTTCAGTTAAAGTGACCACAAGGAGGCAGTATGTGGCTGGTTTCATCCTTATTGGAAATCATCAGATGTATGTAGCCAGATCTTATTAAAAACCATGCATATGGGGGCATGATAAAATGTAACATCTACATCTCTCTTTCTGAGACCTTAAGGGAAAATGGACTGTATACAGGTAGTCCTCATTTAGCAACCACAATTGGGACAGGCAACTTGATCACTAAGTGATGTGGTTGCTAAGTGGCAAATCATGTGACTGTGACTGTGCTTACAATTTTACTTTAGTTTTCCTTTCCCCCTACTCCCCTGCCCCTTGGAGTGCTCACCCCAGGGCTGGGATAATTAGTAAGAAGGGAATTGTTTGTATTTACATTCATTGGAGAGGAAGGGATGACAAGAGAGTAAGGAGGCCCACAATGGAAGGGATTACAAAAGAGTAAGCAGGTACACAATGGGGAATATGCATCAAAAGGAATGGGCTGGCATTATAATCCCTTCCTCTCCAATCTCTCTACTCTGTGAAGGGGGAAGAGAAAAAAAAGCAGGTCAGGCACAGGAGAGATTGCCTAAAGAGATAGCTTATTTAGGCAATCTCTGCTCTGCGAGGGGGGGGGGAAAGGGTCAGGCATAGGACAATGTGAACACATGACTAAGAGGTAATCTGAGGAACTGCCTCTTCCCTATTACATCTATCCATCCCATCAGGTCTGGCAGGAGAGGTATGTTGCAGGTCCCTTCCATGAAGGAGTTCCATCTGATGAAGCCTAGGAGGCAAGCCTTTTTTGTCGTACCTGCCCTCTGGAACATCATCCCTTATGAGGTAAGGTTTGCCCCAACCCTTATAGTAAAGTAAAGGTAAAGGTTTTCCCCTGCACAGTCGTGTCTGACTCTAGGGGGCGGTGCTCATCTCCATTTCTTATCTGAAGAGCCAGTGCTGTCCGAAGACGTTTCCAGTCATGTGGCCGGCATGACGCGCATGGAAGGCTGTTACCATCCCACCGAAGTGGTACCTATTTATCTACTTGCATTTGCATGCTTTCGAATTGCTAGGTTGGCACAAGCTGGGGCGAGTGTGGGAGCTCATTCTGTCACATGGCGCTCGGGTCTCGAATCGCCAACCTTCCAATCGACAAGCCTGGCGACTTAACCACTGAGCCATTGCGCCCCTCCCCAACCCTTATAGCCTTCTGTAAAGCTCTCAAAACGTGTTTTTTTCAGCAAGTCTGGGGATCCCCTAGTAATAGGGAGCCTGCACACTGGTTATACTGTATATAAACATCTTCCCTCTCATGGTCTTGTTTTATCCATGTTTATTTTTTTAATGGGTTTGCAAAATGTTTTAATTTTTGGTTTTACTGTACACCACCCAGAGTCGCTTCGAGTGAGATGGGCGACCATATAAATTTGACAAATAAATAAATAAATTCTGGTTGTGTCCTTACAGTGTTGTACAATAGAGCTGTAGGGATAGCAGCACAGAACAGCCCCACTCCAGGTCAGGCCAATGTGATTTGTGCTGACATGTTTTCATCCTGGCTCTGGGATAGGAGGAAAGCACGGCAAAGTAACTGCACTGAAGAGCCCAATCTCTAGGAAAGCCAAAATACCTAATAATTCCAGTTTCACTTGGATATTTGTAAAAATATCTTTAGGAAGCCCATTTCTATTCCTCCTGAATAATTGTGATATTTGGGCTCATCCACACAGCCACTTTCTTGGCTTTTCTATAGTCACTGAGCCAGGAAGAAATTATGTTAGCATAAATCATGTTGCTCTCTTGCAACCAAAGCAAGTTTGCAGAACAGGTGAATTGCTCGGTGACTGAATCGGAGGGGACGTTCCCACAGCAGACCTGCTAAGCCACTTAGAGCTTTCTGTCTCTCTTGGTTGCCATCTAGTTGTTGTCCTGATTCGTGCAACCCAGGTGCAGCCCCTAGATCAGTGCTTTCCAAACTCCCGCCGTTGGTAACACACCAATGGTGGTGGTGGCAGTGTGGGGGCGCGCGGCAGCGGTGGGGTGCGCGGCAGCGTGTTTTGCGCTAAAACCCGGAAGCGCTGATGACGTGCGGCGATGCACCATCAGCACTTACGGATTTTGTCGCGACACAGAGTTTGGAAAGCTATGCCCTAGATCAGGGCTTTCCAAAGTGCTGCCGCTGGCGACACACCAGCGGCAGCGGCGGCGTGTGCACACGGCGACGGCGCAGGGGGGCGTGCGGTGGCGCGCGTGCGCCGCCGCTTCCAGGTGGTGTGGCGACACACCACGCTGTGTGTGGCGACACACTTTTGTGTCGCGACACACAGTTTGGAAAGCTCTGCCCTAGATAAATGATGTTAAAGTTCTGGAGTTCAAGAGGGGGTTTTGTAGAGAGTAAGGAAGATGACCTTGACAGAGATACACAAGCGCTGTTGCCAAGGCATTGAGTGGTAAAATTATTTTAAGTCCACAACAGACTGATAATGTTTGGAAGAGGGTCAGACAGATACCTCCCTGATTCACTGAACTATGAGGAGGAGGAGGAGGTACAACATAATCAGACTTGCAAGATTCTGTTATTATAGCCAATCTCAATAAAAATAGTTTTAGCCTTCCTGTGGGGTTGATTTCTTGGTCTGGTCTACTGAGTGGGGCTGACTCAGGATTGCTTTCTGAGGCAGTGTCCCCTTTGTAGGTCAGCATTCCCTTTAAAATGCAGAAAATTATGTCACTGTCGAAACCAAGGTTCTGGTTTCTCTTGCAGCCCAACCAAGATTGCATAACAGGCACAGATTTTTTGGGGGGGCGGTGCTGTCCCACAGCAGACCCGCTATGGCAGTGCCAGTTGGGGGAGTTTGCTGACTTCAGACTGCCTCAGCAGTGGGTTGGCAATGAAGAGGAGGCAATATATTGTGTACTAGTCCTCTACAATCAATCAGTGGGGTGTCTTCCTAAGCCAACTAGCAAGATGTGTGGATGAGCTCATTATGAAGAGGATCTCATTATCAAGAGGAGCATCCTGATAATTAGGTATGAGACTTTTAGCCTGTTTCCTGTTTTAAAGAAATGTGTACAAGTACGGGAATATTGTAGAGACCATTAACATGGGCTTTATCCAGAAAAGATGAAACTAATAAAAATGTTGAGAAAACATTTTTTTGGTGGAAAAAGTAGATCATGGCAGCCCAAGGAAAGAGTGTAAGGACAAAAATATTTATAAGGACAAAAATATTTAGAGACTAGAATAAAATGGAAAATGTTTTCAGGCCAGGATACATCATTATGGAACTAATTTGATGAAACTAAGACAGTTGGTTTGGCTGAATAGCCACATATATGAGCTACTTCTACATGCAAAAGTATCTTTTTTATCTGGTTTTAAATTTATAGATAAATATGCTTCTATGCATCAGTTTAGGCAATTATATGCCAGGGGTAATGTATTTCTTGGAAACTAAAAGTATAAATTAAAGAGAAAATTGGACGTGCCTGTCTTTTTTTAAAAAGTACATAAAATCAGCCCATAAGAGAACCTACCATTTTGTGGCTGTTCAGTCATTGTCATTTGATGGGACTGATGAAATAGACTTAGTAAACAGAAAACGCTGAAGTATTAAATAATGTCTGGCGTCTTAACCACTAAGCCATCGCGCCCCTTAAATTTATTAATTATTAATTATTTACTCATTAAATTATCATTTATTTATTAAATAATTTAATAAATTATTTATTTATAAATAATTATTAATTATTTAATAATTTATTTATTTATTTATTATAATATGATAAATCCTGTGGTGGGAAGTACTGTTCAGAGGAAAAGCAGCAGTGCCTTGACAGGTCCATGTATATTATAGGTTTAGTTCCTTGAAATCTAGCTAGTGTGAGCCACAATCATTATTGATGAAATTTTAGAAGGTATCAGTCTGTGCTATCATACAATGGCATAGCTGCAACTTAATTCTAATGGGCGCAGAGTGCCACCTATTGCTTACAGAGAGAAAGTTCAACCGTACCATCATTTTGTTACGTCTTATCTCTACATCTTCAACATATCTTGGATCAAGTACATGTTAATCAAGTCTGAAATCTGAAAGTAACAGGACACAAAACATTGCATGATTAATTCAGTATCCAGTAATATTAATATTTTGCTTTAGAAAATAAACAGAAAAGAATAACTGGTATTTGAGGCATTGGGATAAATTGTAGAGGATTCATTCCTTTGGAGGAAATGTGGCTTTTGTGAGTAGATCCTAGAAAGCTATTTTGTGAGTAGATCCTAGAAAGCTATTAGCAGACAGCACAAGGTACATTGTCTTAGTCAACCACTCTTTAAAAAAAGTAGTGAACAGAGAGACAAATCTTAATACGAATAGTCTGTAGCTTGAATCATGTCAACTGGATTTCTATTTTCTCAGTGGAAACGTTTCGCTCCTTATCCAAGGAGCGAAACGTTTCCACTGAGAAAATAGAAATCCAGTTGACATGATTCAAGCTACAGACAATTCCACCTGGATGACTGAGAACCTTCATAGACTTAATACTAATACTAGTCATATGATACAATGATGATACTGATGATACTCAGTTATACATCTCTGTCCCGGGTGAGATAAGTGATGCTGTGACTGCCTTTTCTCGGTGCCTGGGGGCTGTAGGGGCCTGGATGGGGTCCAACAGGCTTCAGCTGAACCCTGGTAAGACGGAGTGGCTATGGATTAATGGCTCTTCCCTGTCTGGGACATTATCAACTTTGGTTCTGGATGGGGTTGCACTGCCCCAGACAGATCTGGTGCAGAATCTGGGGGTCCTCCTGGACTCACGACTCCTGCTCGATGAGCAGGTGGCAGTCGTGGCCAGAAGGGCCTTTGCACAACTTCGTGTTGTGCACCAGTTACGCCCATTCCTGGATCGGGAGGCCCTTCGAACAGTCACTCATGCCCTTGTCATCTCCCATAAAGATTACTGCAACGCGCTCTACATGTCTACATGGGGCTACCCTTGAAGAGTATCCGGAAGCTTCAGCTGGTCCAGAATGCAGCTGCACAGGCCATTATTGGTGCCCCTAGATCAGCACACATAACACCTTTATTACGTGAGTTGCATTGGGTACCAGTTTGCTTCTGGGTCCAATTCAAGGTGTTGGTTACCACCTTTAAAGCCCATGGGACCAGGTTACCTGAAGGACCACCTCGTCCCCAATACATCTACCCGTCCCACCTGATCATGCAGAGAGGGCATGCTGCGGACCCCATCTACAAGAGAGTTCCATCTGGCGGGGTCCAGGAGGCGTGCCTTCTCTGCAGTAGCTCCCGCCCTGTGGAACAACTTGCCCCCGGAGGTGAGATTAGCCCCTTCACTCCTGACCTTCCGGAGGAACCTGAAAACTTGGTTCTGCTGCCTTGCTTGGGGCCAAGGAAGTAGTAGTCACTCTTGGGGATGGCTAATACCTTAGAGAGCCCCTCTCCTACATTGGATTGAGTTAGATCTTTTTATTATTCTTGGATTTTAATCTTGTTTTATATCTTAGTATTTTTATATTGTATGTATATTTTATCTTTTATTATCTTGTTATAAACCGCCCAGAGTCCCTCCAGTGGAGGGAGATGGGTGGTGATATAAGTTTGATTAAATAAATTAAATAATAATACAAATAGTCATATGCCCAATTCATCATTATTTACAATTGTGGTTCTCTGAGATGAGATAGCCAATAAAGTTTTCATTGTACTTCAATCCAAAATATGTTGTTTGGGGTCCAAACTTAGCCTATTGAAAGAGAACACACTGATATAATCAGAATTTAAGTCAGGCATGAGTAATTAAAATCCATTTTAAAGTAATGATTCTATTCCCATTTCAACCTCAGTGATTATACTCTAATCTGGATTTATCTGATTTTCATGAAGCAAAAACGTATACAACTGGGTCATGGAATTCTTGTCCAAATCATATACAAATACTATATTTTAAACAATACAATCTTTATTATAAAACATGGATCAATCCTTTGGAATAGGTAAAATATACCAGGAAGAAAATGCTTTAACAATCATTACTTTAACAGGATCAGTTATAAGCCAATAAACCCACACCCCAACTCAAGCAAAAAGTTTATGTTCCTAGATCTTGTGAAGGCATGACTGATATAGCACATTGTTCTAATGTATGGATAATGTATTTCATTCCTCATGCTGAAATAAAATTTAAAAACAATTACAATTGTTATGGATTTACTTTAGAAACTAACAAACAGAATTTTGAGTTCACCAGAGAAGCCAGTTTTGAGAAAGCAAAATACCAAATGCACTCAAAAGGACTTCAAAATCCTAGCTGAACTTGGTTCATTTTGACATTTTGAAGGCACAAAAAAGGCATTTTTGTATGACTCTGTACTTTTCTCATTGGAGTTCAGATTTGAAAAAGGTTTCATGGGGTTTGGGGTTAATCAACAGATGCATTTCCATTTCCTTTAAAAATCAAGCTTCCCACTGTGTCAAAAATACTCTGGGTCTTGGCTTCTGGGAAAATTAAACTTTGGTATCAAGGGCGGCAGAGAAATGTTACTTTAAAGTCAGCAGAGTGGGGGCTTTCCAGAAGACTGCACAGAACTAGCCAATGGGAAGCCGAGGATGGACTTTTTTGGGGGGAGGCAGGGAAAGCTTGTCCTGTTTCAAGAATATCCCATGTTCCTTCAGTATCCACCAGCTTGTTCCTAGTGTGGCTCCTATATCGAATCTGATTGATAGAGATGGATACCTATTGTATTGTACTCACAAGGCTTTCTAATGTCCTCATATCTGAGGCATTTTGTGAGAGTGATCCTGAATGTATTTATTAAGATGCTGACTGAGATCCCATGGCTGCTATACATGGACAAAGAAATTCTTCTGGTATAAGACAGCTTCTTTCATTATTTATCTGTTACAGTTTAGAGCTGGATGCTCCTTTTACTATATTGTTGAAGTTAGGGATTTCTCATGAATTCCTTAACCACAGAGAGCGCTAGCAAACTCTCTCTCTACTCTTTAGCAATGTCCTACATTTGTTAACCTCTTGCTGTGTAGTTCATTCAGACAGTCGTCCTCAGTCTAAATTTGCTGACTTCTGTAAGGTGAATATTACATATGTAAAGTTGGTATACTGTTGGCCTGGAGTTAGTGATTTTGATATGTGCTTATGTGTACTATTCTATGTATATTATGTGTATATGTGTGTGCATGTATGTATACATACATACATAAGCTCACACAAAACCTAATACCTACATTTTATGTTTATTATCAGAAAAGGCTCCAAGTTATTAACCAAACAGCATTTGTTGTTGAATTTCATTATTTGCAATAATCAATTAGTCATATTGGACTTCATTTGTTACATGACTTGAAACAATTCTCAATTTTATCTGCAGATACCGGCTGTGATTTGTAAATAAATAAATTGCTACATGATGAATTTGAAAACATCTGTAATTTTTCGACAGGGCTATATATATTCATGTTATCCAGCTACAAATATTTTATATTTCAGAGTCTTGGACACACTGGCAGTGAGGTTTGTGGGTAATCACCCCAAACCAAGCATTTCATAAACATTAGGAATCCATTCTTTTTTCTTCCATCTCTTGCTTTTCCATGGTGGTATCAGAAGTTGAAGCTTCTCCACCTTCCGCTCCTTTAACTAAAGAGATGTGAACATGAGAAAAAGTATTAGGTTTACAAAGAAGGACTCAGTCAAAACATTCAGATCATTAAGAGTTTGGAAGTATTTTTGCACTATCTTTGCTTACTGTGATACTGGATGCCCAGAGTCCTACACAGAATTCAGAGAATATGTGCAGCTTAGAAAAGAAAAAAATAGCATGTATATACAGTATTATGCAAGAGTTGAAAAGCGGTGTGCTACCTGTTATTGTGGTGAAATTACAAATGAGGCAGCTTCTTGGCCTATGCGACCTCACATGAAGTTGGAAGGATCCTTAGAAAATTACTTAGTAATATGATGCCTTTACAAAGAACATTTCAGAAAGGTATTCGAACAGTAAAAGCCTTGATAAAATCAAGGCAAGGTAGTTTTTGATTCTCAAAAGTATTACCTTCTGACATGGAGAGTTCTGCTAGTTTGTGTGGCAGTTCCGACGTTCCAGCCCCAGCAGAAGAACCCAGAATGTCTGGTAAGGCATTTCGGCGCCCTGCCCGTCCTGACGCAGCAAAATCTGTGACTACAGGCTCAACATCAGTCATCTCTGACTTCTTTCCTCATAGCAACATCTCCTGAAAAACACCGAGAGTTTCTCAGCTTCAACAGTCTGGTGGCCAAATGCAAACTCATCTTGTTATTTAAGAGAAGAAAGCACCTTGTCTTTTGAAAACCAGAATGTCAAGAGTTTCCCACTCTTCCTTGGAAAACACCGACAGGTCTCAGCACATCAATGCTGAAACCTTATCCCAAGAATCTATTTCCCTTTTTCCCCCACCTTCACTTTCCACTTGCCAGAGGTGATGGTTTGGACTGTGAGCAGCTCATTTCCACTTATTTTTTAACAGCATTCATGAACAGAACAAAGAGAAATATCCAGTGACTTCCTGCAACTCTACATATTTGAGTGAGCTGTTTCTTTCTTTGTCATTTCTATATTGTTTCGCCAGTCAAGAAAAAGAACACAGACTTAAATAAGTGATTTGTACTTTTTTCTCAACCTGTAATTATTTGGTGTTTAGAATATAATGCAAAGTTAAAGTAAATAAGCAAGAAGATGTATTCAGATTTTCATACAGACTCCTTTTAAAACCAGCCAGGTTTAAAACGGAAAACTAAGAGAAACAGAAATTGATACATTCATCTCTATCAGCAATTTAATTTCCATGCCAAACTACCTGAGGGATGTAAATCTTTTAAAGATCTTTTTACTACTCTTGGATTTTAATCTTGTTTTATAATTTAATATTTTTATATTGTATGTATATTTTATGTCTCTTGTTTTTATTATCTTGTTGTAAACCGCCCAGAGTCCCTCCGGTGGAGGGAGATGGGCGGTGATATAAGTTTGATTAATAAATAATAAATACATCATTTTAGGTGAGTAAGAAACAAAGTATTTCAGATATCCTATGGACTATGTCAGATGTACACCCGTTTATAGTGGTTGGAAATAAAGAGTTCTTGTTGAAAATTGCAAAGTCCATGTGTCCTCTGTCTCCAAACCATGATCAAGGAAGTTTGACAAATATTTCTCCCCTCTCACTGTACCATTATTTGAATATAAGGTCCATGTAGATAAGAATTATACCACTGCACTACAACTGCACAGTGTGAACGAAAAAGTTTATTAGGAAATGTGCCTTAGGCGTGAAAGCCGGCTGGATGACCTTGGGCCAGTCACACTCTCTCGGCCCAACTCACCTCACAGGGTTGCTGTTGTGGGGAAAAGAGGAGGAGGAAGGAGTATTAGGTATGTTTGCTGCCTTGAGTTATTTATAAAAATAAAGGCATAAAAATTAATTAATTAATTAATTAATTAAATAAATTACTCTCCTTCTACACAGGATGCTACAAGAAAAGCATCACTACTTGGATGGGGCTGCACTTTGCCAGTCAAGACTGGGGCGCTAGTTGGGGGTGCTTCTGGACTCACAGCTACTGCTTGAAGTGCATGTGGCAGCTGTGGCTGGGAGGGCCTTTGCACAGGTTGTGCACCAGTTGTGCCCTTTCCTCAATCAGGAGGCCCTTCAGACAGTCACTCAAGCCCTGGTCACCTCCAGATTGGATTATTGCAATGTGCCCTACATGGGGCTGCCCTTGAAGACCACCCAGAAGCTACAGCTGGTTCAGAATGCAGTAACGCGAGTAGTAACAAGTGCCTCTCAGTGTGCCCACATGTCATCACTGCTATGCGAGCTGCATTGGCTGTCAGTTGGCTTCCGAGTGCAATTCAAGGTGCTAGTTATTACCTATAAAGCACTGTATGACAGAGGGCCTGGATACCTGAGAGACCGCTTGTCTCCAATAGTTTCTGCCCCCCCCAGTCCATTCGGGCAGAGTGGGTGTCTTCCAGGTCCCCTCTATTAAATGATGTAATCTTCTGGGACTGAAGAAGCGTGCCTCC
Source organism: Charina bottae (assembly GCA_023362775.1). Classification (NCBI taxonomy): domain Eukaryota; kingdom Metazoa; phylum Chordata; class Lepidosauria; order Squamata; family Charinaidae; genus Charina; species Charina bottae. The sequence continues at coordinate 3,180,832 of JALMGJ010000001.1, read as the reverse complement.
TCTGTTGGAGGCCCGCACCTCTGGAACAGCATCCCCCAGATGTGCATCATCCTCTTTTTTCTAGTTTATCAAATTGAATGCTACGTTCTAGCTTCCCTTTGCCATGCTTTAGCAATACTGTAATCACTAAAAGATTGGCAATTTCCATCTTTCTTTATAGTCTGGGACACATGGGGGGGGACACAGTCTGCTGCTTTTCAGATCTTTTGGATTCCAACGGCGATCACTCTTCATTGGCCAAATTGGCCATTGTCATAATGGTAGTTTAAAATATCTGTACGGCATCAGGTTTTCTACCTCTTTTTGAGAAAACAACCTAAATTATTCAAGACCATCATTTCACTAGCCTGCATAAGAATGTACAGGATCACCAGAAGACCAGGAATAAACATATTATTACTGCAACTGTTATGACGACCAGTGTCAAGGTCATGAAGACCACTGCCAAGTCCAGGTTTTGGAGGGCCCTTAAATAAAATGAACTGACCAGGCCTATCTCCTTTTCTTCTATTCCTGGTGCTCATTTACTTGACTTCCCATTTTAGATGCCAACTGACTAAAGGAAGAGGAATAGACAAGTGTTTTTCCTTCTCTCTCTCTTTCTTTTTAATATTCAGAGAGCAATCACAGGCAAGGATTCCAAGAGGATGAGTGGGGAAGTTTCAGAGAAGGTTAATGGGCCCCTACAAGAACAGGAGGTAGGAATCTGCAGATAATTATATATTTATTATCATTTTTATTATGAGCTATTACCTGCAATGCCAGCTCCTGATGGCACTGTAAGTAGGGCCCTAATATAAATTTCTGCCTGTAGAAAAAGGAACAAAAGGTTTTTTGTTTTGCAAGAGAGTTATCCAATTAGAGATCCAAAGTCTCTGCAGTTCTATCCAGAAACAAACCCTAACCCTAACCAACACAATGTATTTTCCCAATGTCATTCATCTTTTGGCTCATCATTTCTCATTAATATAACTCAACTCACATGACTTTTCCTATTTAACCCTTACATTCCAGGACAGACAATGAAAATCCACCAGCAGTTCTTCATATTTTCTTTCAAGTCTTGAGGTAGACACGATCAAGAAAGAAAAGCAGCAAGGATTCCAGGAATGCTCTTTATTGTTGTAGGGCAAAATAACAAAATCCTGAAAGCCTGTCAGTTTCTCTCTGTCCCATCTTATACAAACAAAATCAAGGAGGGATTATTTTGTGTTTCATGGTCATGATTTCTATTCTTTCAGGCCTGACATGTCTTTTTTCCTCCCTAAAATAGTTCACTGTCCCCTTCCCCAGGCCAGATCTACATTCTTTCACAGGTGTTGAATCCAACACATTTCTACTGCAAGTTGTTTATTAGGTCCAGTTGAAAAGGTTAATGTTTTAAGTTATTTGCATTTACTGAGTTGATTAATTGGTTGTGCAAAGATCTTCAATGAAGCTGTTGAGAAAATTTCACTTAATTTATCTCTTTTAAAAAGGATTTCAAGTGACTGCTAAAACAAAACAGAAGAAAATAACCAATATGAAAATAAAGTGTTCCATCTGTATTGTTTTTGCTGCAAGATATATATTTAGAAGAAATCCAGTTCCTTTTCTGATCAGGGCTTCAATTCTAATGTATAAATCCACTTATGTGTGGTTTTGACTGATTGCATATTTCCACCAAAAAATAAAATTATATAAATTCAACAATTATACAGTTATATAATAAAACTATTGCTCCTTTACAATAGGGAAACAAAATCCCAAACATTATTTAGCTACTTATTCAGGTTCTTGACCCCATGACATTGCCCTCATCAAATCCCCAGTTCATGAATGTTAAATTATCATTAGCTATACTGGCATTAAAATACTATTTTCCTCCTCATTCCTACAGTGTTGGACAACAGCCCCAAGATATGTACAGTGTTAGCCTTCAGCACCCATTATGTGGGTGGCAAAGTCAAATGACCAATAGTGGATGTCATCAAAGTGGTACTTATTGGATACTTTAGGCTAATGTGATCCTGACCAGCCTCTTCAGCCTCCATTCTTCTTTTGTGTCCCCAGAGAGGTAGATAAAGCTACGCATATAACATCCTGAAAGAAATACATTATCTAGCATGTATTGTTTCCAATAGAACTTCATGGATGTGTCCATATGGTTGCTGTCAGGGTGCAAGCTTAACTTGAAGACAACTTTGTGTTGGATCAGGAGCTGCTCCATGCTACTGGTCAATTAGATTTGTACAGATATGGTAGAATGTGTACTCCTGAAGCATGGCAGACTGTTTTTCTGAAGTAGTTATTGTTCTCTGTCTACTGTTATTGATCTTCCTTCTTGGAGAAAATTGTGTTGGAGAAAATTCCAAGAACAGTAATGGAAGTGTGACTACCTTGTGCTACAAACGGAAGTTCCATCCTCCAATGAGTTAGTTGAATACTATGGATGTGTTCACACGATCACCAGGACTTGAGCTTGACTTGATGGATACTTTGCATTACTAGTTAAATGTAAAGAACAGGCGGCAGTGAGGGCCATTTCTGGGTCAGCAGTCAGATTAGTACAACACTAGACTGCTCTAATTCATTGTAACTAAATGGCATTTTCTGTTCATGTGCTTTTCTGAAATAAATTACACTATTATCATAATGGGAAGGGGAGAGAAATCCTAAATAAGAGTGCTGTCTCCCTTGACCTACTACTAGTGACTCAGTTTTCTTCACATGCCTTTTGTTTTCTCCATCCTCCAGGCACACATTCTTTTTTCTACTTATGTGAGGGTTGGAATGCTGCTATGGCAGAAGGGGTTGGAGGAGGTAGGGTGCAATATGAATATTTGCCTTATATTTTAAAGCAGTAACAGGATTTTACACATGTTTTTTTAGAGTAAGCTTTACAGATTTAACTGCAGCATAAAGATTATTTCACACAAATAATTGCATATCCAAGTCCTGACAGGTTTGAGAAAGCCTCAAATTTTGGAGTAGCACAACTATTTCAGGAGAAAAAAACATCCTAAAGGTAAAGGCTCCCCCCGCACATTTGTGCAGTCGTGTCCGACTCTAGGGGCCGGTGCTCATCTCCGTTTGTTAGCCGAAGAGCCAGCACTGTCCGAAGACGTTTCCACGGTCATGTGGCTGGCATGATGCATGCAGAACCCACCGAAGAAACATCCTAGTGGGAACTAAATATCCTGGCTGGTTTAGAGCCATTCCATTCATAATAAAACAGAGCCACTCCCCACTCCACCCAAAACAAAGCAGGCTGGCACCTCATAGAGAAGTATTGTACCCTGAAACATTTTGCTGTCGCTCCCACTTAAGCACTGCTGCTGTTGGAATATATAACATAACACCTTATCTTTTTAGCTTCTATTGGCTCTTATTTTGGAGAACAATTTCACAATAAGCGGGGGGGAAAGCATGGTAAATATGTGACATTTTCTAAGAATTTAAAAAAAACAAAATCAGGACCATTTTCTCCTAAACTATACACCCTCAAACAAGTCAGATTATTTTCCAGTGGCGGTATTCTTAGTTGGTGACACAATTTTGCAATTGTACAGAGGAAAAGAGGCAGGCAGGCAGGCAGGCAGGGAAAAGAGCCTGCTGCTGTTAACTCTGCTCCTCTAACACAGCGGCCATTGAGCACGAGTATTATGTGGGAGAGCACCAGGAGAGGGGGAGAGAGAACTGCAGATACCATCCAGGTCACCCTTTGGAACTAGAACCACTGCAATTTTTGAACGAATTGAGCTGCTTTGCAGATTCTGGATACAAATAAAACAAACACACAGGGCAAATAATAATAGGTGCTTTACTTTAAGGCAACTCTCGAACATTTTTACTAAGATTCTCACAATATATTAAGTTCTTTATAATCAATGTTTTGGTTCAATCAAGGTCCAAGGCAGCGTTCCAAAGTGCCCTCCAGATGTGGAGACCTGAATTCCTGAAGTCTTAGTTGACCAAGCTGGCTGAGGAATCCTGGGATTTCCATGCATTTGGAAGATGCCCAAGGTGAGGTAGCACAGTATAAGGGCTTCCTTAGTGATTCTACAAAAGAAACAGAACTCCTGGGATATACTGTAGTTCTGCTTTCATCAAGACATTGATGCAACGGGACTTACAGAGCTGCCATATGGCCTGGTTGGGTGGGTGTGGTCCAGCTTGTGTTTTCCATCTCATATCTGTTTGGGCCATCATCAGACAGAATGATCAAACATCCTTCTCAGTTCTGAACAACCCAAGCCTCTAATCCCGGAAGCAGTGGAGAGACAAGGTAAAATATGCCAGCACTATTATGCCTAGTTGTTTAGTGAAGGATACATCCTAAGAATGCATCCCATTCATGCCTATTGTTTCAGCAAAATCAGTGAAGTCACAACTCTGATATCTATATATCTATATCTATCTCAAAAAGCACCACTAGTGGGACTATTATATGCTCAAAAGTGGAAAGGTTCAACACTACCCACAATGGAAGAATAGTTGGTGAAGATGACAGAGCTTGCACAGATGGCTAAATTAACTTCCTTGATCAGAGAAAAGGCAATATCTACATTTATGGTTGACTGAAAACCCTTTGTAGACTTTTTGCATGAAACGGAAAAATATGCACTTACGACTTGTGGTTTTGATGATTAGAAAAAAAGATAATAGAAAAAAGTGAGTTTTTTTGTAATCATAAAGAGAATTTTGTAATCATACTTTTTATTCTTTCTCACTGCACTTTTATTTTTTCCACTCTTTCTTTCTTTGTTCTCTCTATTTTGTATTAGTTTGTGTTAGTTTTTATGTTCTCTTTAAAACTTTTAGTAACATTTATTAAAAAAAAAAAAGCACTGCTGAAGACCCAGAGAGGAAAGGGACAGAGGTATTATTTTTAACTCTAGAGAGGAAGCTTCCTGATTCAACATAAAGCATTTTTAAAATCACAAGACTGTAGCAGCAGTAAGCAGAAGAAAAAAGAACACTTAAAAATTGTTCCACAAATGCCAATGTAACCCATTGCCCCATATTAAGGGCTAGATTAGTGAGAAAGGAGTTTCAGTGCCCCAACAAGGTAGTGCAGATTAGAAAAAGAGCTGAGGATAAATGCAAATTCCAACCAAAAATTCACCTAATATAACGGTAAACTACTGAGATTTCCCTTTCTCTAACATGAAACCACCAGATGGACTGCATGCAAAATCTTTGTGCTCTACACCCTGCTAGGCAGAGATGTGTTATGCTTTTAAATGCCTAAATAATATAGAAAACAAAACACATTTTCACAAGAATGAGAAAGTGAAGGAACTCATTCTCTGTTGCTGACATATTTTTGCTTCAGAACTAAGTTTGCGGGTCTCATGTTTCAACCTGCAGTTTCCATTAGTGAATTTTGTATTAAAGCTGCTATTGGATTTGAGTGCCAAGATGTCCTCTTTTCAAAGATGGCTTAAACCTGTGTCCTCCTCTCCCCAGTCTCTTTTTTGGCTTGAGTTAACATTTATTTATCAAGTCATGCTTTCATCATTCTCCTCCTTTAGCGTCACTTCAGGATATTTATTTTTCATACATTCCAGTATAACTAGATAATATGTCAGAAAATTTGTAAGCAACTGGAACTTTGCATTCCACAAATGTTTATATCTCACAAACGTGCTTCCCTCAGAAATGAACAGTTTTGCAAATAATCACACCTGCACAATTACTCACACAGCATTCCTGTACTGGGCCAGCCTCTGCCTCAGGACTCCAGCGAGGAGTCAGCAGACGAGCTGCCCCTGTGGAACCCCCAGGAGACCGAGGAAGAGGCAGTCCCAGATCCAAGCCCGGCTCCAGAACCAGATCCAGTACCAGAGGAGAGTGGAGATGTGGCAGCATCTCAGCCTCCAGAGGCTGAGCAGGAGCAAGCCCTGGATCGTGGTTTGTCCCCGCCCTCCAGCCAGCTGCTCCCACTCAGACCCCTAGCTCACCTGAGTCGCCCAAGCAGCAGAGGCGGCAGAGATTAAGGGATGCCTTAAAGGAGAGGCGCAGGAGCGCCCGTCTGGCTGCGAGGGAACAACAGAGGCGAGACTGTGAGTGCGGCCAGGAGCCAGCTGACAGCTGGGTGCATCAAGATAAATTAGCAGAGGGGCCGTGAGCAAGGCTGTGGAAGCAATGTGCATTCTTGCTGTGACCACTTCCTGTATCTTGCCTTGATTCCTTGGACTTCTGATCTTGTTTTGGACACTCGCTGACCTGCTTGCTACAACCCTTGACTTTGGCTCCGGACTCTCGTTTACCTGCTTGCTCCAATCCTGACCTCTGCTTGTGACTTCTTGACTATCCACCGGACTATCCCTGAACTTGGTTTTCTGGCTCTGCTGGCTTGCAACTCATGGTTTGTGAACGGACGTTTGTCTCCTGCCTGATAGCTTGCTGCAAGCCTCTGCGAAACCTGACACCCGAGGCTAGCCAGCACAATTCCATTCCTTTTGTGAACCAGCACATTTAGAAATTCTAACCTGCTGTCGTCCCCCCCCCCCCCCCCGCACATTTGTGCAGTCGTGTCCGACTCTAGGGGCCGGTGCTCATCTCCGTTTGTTAGCCTGCTGTAGATTGATAAAATAAGCATTTTAAAAAAATCCTCATATACATCTCTGGAGTAATTTTATCTCTAATTGTCAAATCTATAGATCCTACGTTAAAATTAGCATCACACAAATGGACAAAAGGACAAAGCTTTGGTACAAAGCCCTACCCTACTATGACAGACAGGGGATATTGTCTGCTTCCCTTGATTTATGGGTGGGTTAAAAATAGATATTCGTACTTTATTCATGGGAAAATGCTAGTTGCAAAAGGGTCCTATTATTACTTCCTAAATTATACCTTCCTAATATTACAATATTCTCTGGAACATAATTAACAATATGCCATCACTGATAACAAAAAAAAAATCAAGCTGAAACAAATGACCTTATAACTTTATAACAAAGTCACATTGAAACGGCTACCTACTTTCATTGTCAATATTTTTGCAAGTCTGTCACCATTTATATGTAATGGTAGAAAATTATAAGTTTATAGTCAATGAATGCAAGTTATTATTACTCTTCTCATAGGGTGGTTTACCTGTTTGATGTATTTATATCTACCTTTCCATTTCAAGACCAAGGTAATGAATAACAACAACAACAACGCCTATTATTATACTGTTTAAAAAACAGCAGCCAAGAGTCAAGAAACAGAGCAGAAGAAATAGAGAAAAAAAATAGAGAAATAGAGCAGCAGAACTGTACAGTATTCACTGGAAAGGAAGATGCCTCTGAAGGTAAGACAACCTACATCACACCCCTGAAAAAGGAAGAACAAACATAAACAACATATAAACACAGAAAAACCATGTGCATGTTCAGCTTACACCTTGTCAGTCTAGAGTTGCTACTCCAGTTGCAATCAATCCTAGCGATTTCTTCCAACTACTCAACTAATGTATACATGTGACACACTTTCATATGTATATGCAGATATATATAATCATTGGATCTGAAGCCAAAAGGGTGTTGCAGAGAGGGTCAGGAATCTCCTTTTAAAAAGCTGCACCTTTTCTTGGGTTTGTATGGTAGCCTGGGAAAATACAAGCTTAAGTTAAGAAGGCACTGACAGAGTGTAACAAGGTACAGCTTATGGTCCATAGTGCATGGTCCAGAGGGAAATGGAATGTTCTGACACATTTTGCACATCCTTAATACAAATGTGCCAGAAGCCACTTTCTCCCCATGAAGGCAAGTCCACTGGGTTAGGTGGGGACTGATTTATTACTGATTAAAAGTAGAGTTGGCTGCAAAATAAGATACCCCATTTACAAAAATGGATGTGCATTTGCATGTAACAACCATTCTCTCTTATGAACCCAAACTATCACACACAGAAATACCCAAATACATAGACTTGCATGCACAATTCCCTTTTTTTCTAGCAGAAACAGTACAAAAAGAAAAAGAAAAAAGGGGAGGAGGGAGATAAGAGATGGGCTAAGAGGAAGCTGTAGCTGCACTGAAGGAAAAGTGGATCTGGGAAGGGAAAACTGTATGAAGAGGAGGTAAGAGAAAGAGGTAGCTGGAGAGGGAAAGAGAGAGAAAAGAGGGAAGCCAATGCATAGGTGCTACTGAAAGGGTTAAATTCACTATGTAAGCACTCCTTGTCAAGCCAAAGTAAGCTTTGGGCCAATGTTCAAGGCATCAATGCTTTTGAGCAGCGAGGTATGCAATCATTTGTACTATTCCTTTGTTTTCCACAACTTCTTCTATTCTTATTGACAAATGTAAGATAATTCCCCTGCCCCAATTCACTGGTAATTATTCCGGAAAATTCCTTGAATATACAATTTACAAACATCAGCTTGAATTACATAATAACCAAGCTCTTGAGACTGAGCCTTCCACAACTGCCAAAAAATGATTCTGCTTCCTCTAAGGCCCCCGGTGTCATATATCAAGAGGAAGTCTTCACTATGTATGGAAATGAATAGTTTGTGTCTGTAGTATGTGTGTAAAACATACCTACCACTTCTTTTCTACATTTGATGCTAATACTGGGCATCAAGATGGTGTAGCTGCCCAAGTATTGGAATTAAACCAGGAAGACCTTCCTAGATAACCTTGTTTTCCACCTCCCTTCATAGGATTTTGGTGAAGATAGCTTCAGACAGTAGATCAGTGGTTCATAAACTGGGGGTAATTTCCCCCCCCCCCCATGATTCTGCTTCCTCTAAAGCTCCGAGTGTCATATATCAAGGGGAAGCTTCACTATGTACGGAAGTGAATAGTAATTTGGAGTAATGGAGCAATTTGTAATTGCTTGTTTATGAGTTGAAGATCCAGTTGAGGATCAGTTGAGGCTGCCATGGGTTGAGGAACCAGTTGGGACTGCTGCTGCTGCTGAGACATTTGTGCAAAACAACAGAGTCTGGGTTTTTTTGTGAAGGTAAATGACATTATTTGAAACCAGGAAAAGGGGTAATTGGGTCAAACAGTTTAAGAATCACTTGAGTCAAACCATACTGTAGGTACCATCCTGCAGTCCATGAAGCCCATGGAGGACTAAAGTATAATTAGTATCACTAGTAGCCACTGTTGATGAAAGTTATTCATCAGTGGAACAAGAGGTCACTTTTTTGATTCCTCCTTCCCATTGCATTGTAGCCTCTCCAAGTCTGTTTTGGAGGGTTGGGGAATTGGTGTAAGGCATCAGGTGTAAGGCCTGACTTAAGGAGATCCCACCCCCCAGTGTCTTTACACAAACTTGCTTCTTCAGTACATTATTACCTATGACTAACAGCCTCTCTATTTCACAAGGATCCTGTTCTTTTTGTGTTCATAGTTGCTGCAATATGATATTTAATATATGCTTGTGATATTTATAGCATTTATCTATCTTTTGTAGTTTTTGTTCTAAGTACAATTCTACTGAAATGGGGAATAATGATAGTAAAAATTACAACTCAGACTATGGGAACAGCATTATCTTTGATAATGGCTACTATTATATAACACTTATAAAATAACCTGGCTTTCACAGGTCTTCCCTTGCTCTTATTTGGCTGGCACACACAATCCCTACATCCCCAATCGGTTCCAGGGATCCCTATTCTAAAAACTCTGGAAGATTTGGGGGTTTGTATGGTGGAAGGGTCAGTATACTGGAGAGTAAAAATTCATACTGCTGGCAGATGCCTTCCCATTGGTAGATAGATACTATAGGATGCAATTAAGCAACAACTATCACAGCACAACTTTTATTATTGCCAACATGTACTACATACAGCATTTACAACTTCTATATTTCATCAAAGTAAATGCCCCCCACTCCATTCTTTTTAATAGAAGAGAAGAACCTATATGTACGGAGCTGTACAGAATATTGGCTCTCCACTGAATCTTCTCTCCTTAGGACTCAAAAGCACTACAGAACTGGTCAAGAGGTGGAAAAGGAATATATGCCACAATGCTTTATTGCAGTTCCCAGTTGTGTCTCCGCCACAACTGTACTAAAAACAGAATAGGGCTTTCCTTATACACAATCCTAAGAACAGTCTTCTATTGATAGTGTGAAAATACCAACTTCTGATACATGAGTAAATAACTTGGTTCCAATCATTAGAGAGCAGCTCATCACATTTGGAAAAAGCATATGATACAACCCTTCAGAACACAGGAAGATCACAATTTAAAGCTCAAGCAAGTACACTCGGACTGAAAGACTGAAGCACTATCATATGTCTAATTCATATGAGAGATGAGAACAAGGCTGTTTCTCAAGAGAACTGAATTTGTTCACAATAGGTAAGACATGTACAGGTTTTCTATAGTCTCAGATCAACCTGACAAACATTAATGCAAATTATTCATGCTATCCTAAACACTTAAAATGGATAACTGAGATTTATAGCATTAAGTCTCAGATTATGGCATTATTCAGTATGAAACCACAGGTAGTCCTCGAGTTACGACGGTAATTGGGACTGGAATTTCCATCGCTAAGTGATGTGGCCATAAAGCACGGTGTCACGTGACCATATCGCTTAGCAATGGCAATCCCTGTTGCTGTTAGCTATATTCCACTGGTCGTTAGCCGAGGAACCACCCCAATCCAAGCCACTCCCGGCTTGATCCCTCCCAGCCCCGAGCCTCAGTAAGGTAAGGGACTGCCTCCTCTTCAACTCCCCCCCAACTGCCTATCTCCCCATCTCTGCTCTTTTGGCCACCCTGCATCCTGCCTTGCAGGGGGCAAGCAGCCCCAGAATCGCACATAGCTGCTTGCCACACTGTAGCTCTGGGGCTTCTTGGTATGCCAGCACAGCACGAAGCCGCAACCTCCCCAGCAGCATGGCACAAAGCCGCAGCGCCCCAGTCGCCCCAGCCCAGTCCCAGCCCAGTCCCAGCTGCAGTTACCCTTGCCACCTTGCACTCCAAGGACCCTGCTGCCCACCCCAGCTGACATTTGCTGTCGTCTTGCTCCCACTGCTGACAAGGTGTGCCCGGCCTGGCCTGGCCCTTCAAAAGGCAGCTGCTGGCCATATGAGGCCATCTTCTCTAGGTCTTGCAAGGAAACTGCTGTGTGAGACCTGGGGAAGAAAGCCTCATGTGGCCAGCATGAGCAATGGCAGTAACTTTGGGAACCAGTCGTAAGTCCCTTCGTTCAGCACTGCCATAACTTTGAACAGTCGCTGAACGAATGGTCGTTAAGCATGGACTACCTGTACTTAAATCTGTAAATAAACCCATTAACGTGCATAACCATTTGATTGTTACATGATCTCCTAAACAGGCTATCTAAAATAACCTGAGGAAAGCGATTAAAACAAGTTTATCAGCTTTGGGAAAAAATGTAGGAAAAGACAAATGAGCTGATATTGAGGCCTTTGTTTTTTCTTTTGTAAAGCATGACAGTGGGAATACATTATGCCACTAACAAGCACCACGCTGAAGCTTATTCATGTATCACGTTTAGCAGATATCAAACAGCTCCTGTGAGTCACTCCTGCATTTATGCACATCCATGAATATTACCTATGCTAATCTGACAAGGCACATCAGAGGAAAGGCACACACACTGAGCCAAAGCGCCAGGCACAAACCAAATGATTCCTTTGTTTATAGATGACACTATACTGAGAAACAGATGCTTGCATACAGCTCTTGGCTGATGTTTCCCACACAGGCATACCACCCAAAGTGTTTTTCTTTCTCTCTGGCTCTGGGAGCTTCGGGGCTACTTCACATTTCAACAAAATGCAAGGTTTGCAAATAAAATTTTTAAACAATTGGCATGAAATTGGCCCCAGTTCCTGAAGCTGCAGGCCTTAGAGACTTCCCCTTGGATAGATTTTGACAGTATTTTGGCCTGTTTTAAATAATGCGCTTTTGCTTTTTTGTTTTTCTTATATTTGATTATATAAGTTTGTGGTTTTGAAGATTATGAGGGGCAGAAAAGCAATTTACCGTGTGTGTGTGTTTGTGTGCGTATAAAAAACCCACAGAAGGTGTACTCCTTTGCATATCGGATTCTTGACTAATTTGAAAAGACTTTTGTTAAAACATATACAAAAGCTGTTAGGCAGGTTTTGTAATGAGAATATTCCATATAATTTAGAGGAACTAAGACATTACAGATTAGATCTTGAGGAACCTTGATCAAAGGAATCTAATAATGCATTTGCTTAGCCCAGCTCTTCCTTTCCTACTCCATGCTAAGATTCCCCTCTATACTTTCAGGGAGAAAGAGAAAGCTGAGCCTTTGATCCTATTCCTGTGAGACTTATTTCTAAATTAGCATGCACTGAGTTGTCCATGTCAAACACAGAAATTTAATATCACATTGGGACAGGCGCAAACAATCCACGACTCACATTGATGCCACCAAGCCTTTTATTTGCAGCCTCCAGAGTGAACCATGCTGAGTTATGCACCAAGAGCGAAATTGTAGAAATGCTTGGGTTTTCAAATTAAAGCAAGGAAAAACTAAATAAATGGAAAGCTAAGCTGGTCCTTGGACAGTCAGTCATGGAGAAAATCTATTTATGTGATTGCTAAGAGTTGACACTGATGTGATAGCTCATAATCAATCAATCAATCAATCAATCAAAACTGGTCCTTAGTTGTTCGGGATCCACTGACTCAGCAAACACATAGTGGATAACTGAGCTGTACAACTGAATAACAAACTTATTGGATATGTGAGCTTCAAGCCCTGAGACTTCACTCTCTTGCTACTGCCATTACTCAAAAGTTCAGTGCTCTTAATAGTATTGCCCTACTAGCATGGGTGAGGCTGGCAATAAAATGTTGTAGTTGATTACTAAGTACATATTTACTTTCTCTTTATGTTAGCCACACACAATTCAATAAAGATATTTATTTATTTAATTATTTTTTATCCCTCTATTATTGTTATAAATAACTCAAGGCGGTGAACATACCTAATACTCCTTCCTCCTCCTATTTTCCCCACAACAACCACCCTGTGAGGTGAGTTGGGCTGAGTGTGTGTGACTGGCCCAAGGTCACCCAGCCGGCTTTCATGCCTCAGGCGGGACTAGAACTCTCAGTCTCCTGTTTCTAGCCCAGCACCTTAACCACTAAGTTATATTTCAAGTTGCTAGCTCCCCAATTCGGCTTTCAATGAGATGTACAAATGATTTTAAAAAGGGGGAAGGGGAAGATAAAGACCTTTTACTACCGAAAGTGGAAACAGGAAAGTCAAAATAGGAACTTAACTACCCAAACTAGAATTCTGCAAGTTTTGTATGCAAGGTTGGGAACCAAATCTTAAATAAGTATTTTAAATTGTTGGTCAGGAAGCAGGGACTTGTGGGCAAAGGCTTGTGGTCTTGCCTGGCTGATAGCTTTGAAGGCAAAGCTTGAGTGGACTTAAACAGAAGACTGTTGACCAAAGGGAACAGTGATGGAGACTGAAGTGGTGGTGGTCCGCATGAATCTGTTATTTAGTAGAGCCCATGAACATGAGTGGCCTTTTTCTCCCCAGTGGGATCTGCCAACCTTTAAACACAGAAAAAAGACCAGATGATGTTTTTTTCCTTTTCACTGAAGAATGTTGTTTATAATACCAGGTACCTCTGCATACCGTAAGATTCTGCCCAGAACCTTTAAGTGGCTTGTAAGTGACCCTGTTTTGCTTTGAATGATTGGCACAGGGATACCCAAGATTGCCTTTAGGGAGAATGTTTATTTAGAGACTATTCACAGTAGCAGGCTTTCAAATTAAGGAACTTAATACAAAGGGATGAGAAGAAGGCAAAGAAACAAACAAGGCAGTAAGCAAACTCAGGCACTAATTCTTCAGAAGCATGGGTGGGGGGTGTTTAATAACAGCAGTGATAATTAAATAGCCTCAAATAAATTTGGGGGAGAGCATTAATGAATCCTATGGCCATAAGCTAGTTTGGGAATACATACTGTATATACTTTTATATACATATATACATACTGTATATACCTATATACCTAAAGAAAGAAACCATATCCACTGTTGCCAAAAAACAACATGGACTTATCCATGATATCAAGAGCAGTCTAGCTGTACTTGGGAATTTATCTGATCACTCTATAGGCCAGAACATCACAAGTATAACTCTACTAGATTCCAAGTAATTTTTCTCTGAACATTGATTATTTCCCTACATCTGGTCAGGCAGAACATCTTTTTAAGAAGCCAAACACCACAGTTTAAAGGATTAGAAGGTTGAGTGGTCAGTTCAGTAAGCCTTATAACTGCCTTCCTCAGAAACTGGTTCATGCTATAGCTGAAGGATGGAAGGGGGGGGGGAGGTTCAGAGCTGCTGCTGATTCTCAGTTATGTGCAGGATGAAGGGCAAACCATGGAAATGCTAGCAAGCTGCTAGCTCTTCCCTTTTCATATGATCCCAGTGCAGCTGATATTAGCTAAAGGAAGAATTCTCTTTGATCCTCAAAAGGAAGGGGCCTGCCTAGAATAAGGGAAAAAAAGGCAAATTAGGTATTGATTTGGGATGCTATGCTGATACTTAAGCTTGTGGAACCAGAACTTGAGGAGAAAATAATCCAGAATTTCAATCACTGTCAAAGCACAAAGTACCCATTTCAGGGTGGAAGAGAGAATTATACAGAATTGTATGAATAGCAACTCTGACTCAAGTCTTGCAGTCTGAGCATATGAACATTAGTATGAAATGTACCAAAAATACGCCTGTTTGGTGTGGCAGGACTTTCTCACAATGTCACTAACATTAACACTGAGTATGTGCAGCAAGAAGCTTGTTTCTAGGCATTTTAGGTGTTAGATGGCAATAGAGAACCTAGTCTAATTTTTCCCCAGTAACAGCTACAGTGTGTGTGTTTTTTAAAAAAAATTCATAATAACCATTCAAGACATATAGAAACGAGCGTCTTAGTTATCTCTGAAGTTTGCTCAGGACCATTAGACCATTTTTCCTTGAAAAGTATGCTTTGATCATTCCTATTTACTGCCCTATAATGTCTTTTGGTTGTTGTTTTTTTAATTTATATTTATTGAGAATTATATATACAGTAAAAGTCAAATCTGCAGACGCTGACTGCAGCCAGGAAATCAGAAGACATCTACTTCTTGGGAGGAGAGCAATGACAAATCTTGATAAAATGGTTAAGAGCAGAGACATCACACTGACAACAAAGATCCGCATAGTCAAAGCAATGGTATTCCCTGTAGTAATCTATGGCTGCTAGAGCTGGACCATAAGGAAGGCTGAGCGAAAGAAGGATAGATGCTTTTGAACTGTGGTGTTGGAGGAAAATTCTGAGAGTGCCTTGGACTGCAAGAAGATCAAACCAGTCCATACTCCAGGAAATAAAGCCAGACTGCTCACTTGAGGGAATGATATTAAAGGCAAAACTGAAGTACTTTGGCCACATAATGAGAAGACAGGATACCCTGGAGAAGAAGCTGATGCTAGGGAAAGTGGAAGGCAAAAGGAAGAGGGGCCGACCAAGGGCAAGATGGATGGATGATATTCTGGAGGTGACGGACTCGACCATGGGGGAGCTGGGGATGGTGACGGCCGACAGGAAGCTCTGGCGTGGGCTGGTCCATGAAATCACGAAGAGTTGGAAGCGACTGAACGAATAAACAACAAAAAAAATCAAATCTAAAGAAAAAGATAGAAAAGAAAAAGGTACAAGAAAAAAAGAAACTACAGTTATGAAATATGACTTTTGACTTTCTCTTCAACAGATAATTACAATCTT
The DNA here is from genome assembly GCA_023362775.1 of Charina bottae. Lineage (NCBI taxonomy): Eukaryota > Metazoa > Chordata > Lepidosauria > Squamata > Charinaidae > Charina > Charina bottae. The sequence goes on along the minus strand of JALMGJ010000001.1, from coordinate 3,165,095 downwards.
ATAATTCCCCCCTCCTTGGTGTTATACAAATCCCTTCAACCCCTCACTTAGTCCACAGCTTTTTCAATCCTCAAACCCATCCATATCATTTTTTTCCTTTTTTCAGCAAAAAGTCCATATAAAGTTTCCAGTCTTTCAGAAAAGTTTTTGTTGTTTCTTCTGACCCTATAACGTCAGAAAACTTTGCTTAAAGTTTTGTTTTTGGGGGAAAAAAACCCTGCAAGGGAGTTTGTCAGCTAAGTGAAAGTCGCACTCATCTCTGTAGCTTCCATTTGTAAAGAGTTGAATGGAGTAAAGGTTAAATTCATCCGATTCACAAGAGGGCCTTCTCCTCTGATTCACTGCCTTTCCCCTGAACATACAGGTGAGAAAAGAAAGCAAACAGGTAAGCTAATGGGATGCTGCTAATCTAAAGTAAACCCACAAATCTAATTTCATTTATCCATCTCGCTGACTTTTAATCCTTGTCTTAGTGACTTTCCATTTTATAACAGTCTTCAGTTCCATATCAGTTTGGCTAACTACACTCTTCAAGAAGAACACAGCACAAAGCAGCATCTGCAGCAAATGGTTGCAGTGCATAGCCTCAAACAGGACTGCTACTATTCAGGGTGTCAGCCAGCTAGTTATACCTCCCCCTAGGTACAGGTAGTCCTCATTTTATTTATTTATTTATTATTTCAATTTATTCCCCGCCCATCTGCCTTGCAAGGGACTCAAGTGACCACAATTGGATTCAGTAATTTGGTCATTAAGCAAAGCGGTTGCTAAGTGAAACTGCAACTGTGCTTATGGTCTTACTTCAGCTTTCCTTTGCTCTACAGTCCTGCAAAGGTCTTAAATGTGAGGATTGATCACAAAGTTACTTTTTCATCACCACTGTAACTGCGAATGGTTGTTAAATGAGGCAGTTGCTAAACGAGCACTACAAGCTGTAAGAAGATGAAGCGGGCATTTTGTTATTCCCTTCCAATATTTTCTCTCCCAATTGACCATTCTATAGCTATTTAACTTGCTGGATTTTCAGGAGGCTTCCCTGGAGAAGGAATATGTTCTTGGGGGTCCGCCCCCACCCCACCGAGATAATTCAAAATACCTTATTTTCTTTTACATGCCTGCTGGTTTTTGAGATCTTCTAGAGAAGACCCTTCACTTCATTTTGCTACCATTGGAGACACATCTGATAATGAGAAGCAAAAAAGGCCTTATTGGGAGTTCTGGAAGTCAGGCTGGCTCCCTTCATTTCTGTCAATACTCAACACCTTTCCACAAAGGCTTTGAGACAATAAAACCCCTAAGTGCAACATGAACTAGGAAATAATAAAGTACAAGCTACATTATAGTAGAGTGTACTGACTATACTAGAAAGGAAAAAACAGAGGATTGTAACCTGGTCAGGGATCATGCCTGCCATTAACTTAGGTAACTGTATTCTTTTATCATAATTAAAGGATAAAAGAAAGTTAAGAGGAAGTGCAACTAAATGAAAAGATGCCATCTCATTTGAGGACCTATCAGGATGAGCATAGAACTAGGTAGACCTTTGCAAGAAGTCTTTTGGGAAATGGTACAGACCAACACCATACAGACTGGTCTTATCTTCCTTGGGTTTTGTGGGCGCTTTTACTAACAAGCAATTAACATACTCATTACTAGGCTTATACTATATCTATACTACTACCTATGTCTCTATCTTATTCCCACACCATCTATAACAATCTGTTGCTTGAGCTTCAACCAAAGTCTTTAGCCACCTTTAAGCTACCTGCAAGTTGGCTTCTGTCAGCTGCTTTTCCAAACTGCTGCTGAAGCATTGGCTTTGCAGTTTCTCAGTCTGTGCTGTGGGAGAAAGGAAAGATGCTTTACCAGCTACTGGTTGGCTGTAGCTCCTCAGCTTTGTTGCTGGAGTGGCGAAGCTGCTAGGCTCTGCTTCTTCCTTCAGCTTGTCTGCTGCTGGTTTGGTGAAGTCCAAGCCTGCTCCTCCCCTACCAGAGTTGCTTGTTGAACTGATGGCTGCTCCACTCCCTCTGGTGCAAATGTTTGCTTTTGGCTCTCCCACAGGACACACATCTTATTCCAAATGTACCTACTCACACACCCACACCCTGGTGCTGGTGTTTTACTTTTATAATTGAGACCAGGTGTGGTGCAATGTCCTTCAGGCTGCCTTAAAATCCCAGGGGAGAAAACAAAGGGAAGAAAAAGCTAATGCTAGTCACTACCAAGCTTTTCTTCCACAACCATTAAGCCATTGGGAATCACATCTCTAGCTGCCTTATTTTATCATAATAGCAGCTGTACATCTGGCAGAGGGGGCTACCCTGTCCCCTCTACAACGATACTGGGCATCCAAATTGAATAACATGATGATAAACAGACAGTCTTGAGAAATATGTTCAGAGAAAGTGGTACAAAGAGAAAGCATTTACACTCTACCCTAGACATCATCTCAAACAGATTCAGGAGCCCACGTCTCTGTTGAGATCTCCCAGTGGCATTTCTAGTTGTGTTTCAAGTGTACGAATTGAGATTATGAACAGTATCTGGCATATAAATTGGGAATTGATATGAAGATACAGTATATGATATGACCCAAGAGTCTCTATGCTACCTGAAGAAGGTAACAAGAGTTGGATCAGATCCTCAAATTGTTTTATTGTGCAGAAGGACACAGCTGCTACTTCTTAGGATTATAAATGAAACTCAACTATATACCACCATTACTACTACTACAGAAAAAATATGTTCTACAAATTCCCATTTAGAAGTTTCCATTCCTACCATCAGAATTTCCAGTGCTACCATCTGGACTTTATATGGTAACATAAAATTAAAAGGGAACTACAATCATTTCCGGCCCACCCTCAGATATGAAAGCTCACTGGGTGACCATGAGCCAGTCACTCTCTCTCAGTTCAATCTACATCATAGGGTTATTATTATGGGAATGAGGGATGTCCCACCCCCCAAGTAAGATGCTCCTGGAGGATAGGTGGAATACAGATCTAAGTAGCAAATAATAAAGTTATTTTCCATACATACTGTGGTTGACAATTCTTTAAAAAAGTGAAATCCAGCTTCTTGATCAGATATGATTTTGTTCAAGTATGTTACTATGCCTCTAAAGCTGTGCCATGATTCTTCAGCCTAATTTGTAAGAATGCTTAGCTTTTATAAATGTGTCTTAAAGCAAAATAATTTATACATGGAGAAGAATCACTTGAGGCTGCTTCTGAAAGGTGATTTTCTAATTCTTCTGCTGCATAAGTTTACTTTTGACATTTACTCTTAAAAGTTTCTTAAGTGCAAAGGCTTTACAAAACAACCATTAATCAATTCTCATCTAGATACATAATGCATAGATTTATTATGCAACCTGCAAATGTCTAACTACTTCAAATGCATTTTAAGGAAAATGGATGCTGTCCATCTCAACATCTAATTCTGCCAGGACATATAAACCTTTCTTCCATAAATTAAAAAAACCCAAACAAACAGGGAGGAAAGAGAATACTTATTTTAGGTGGCAATCTTTAGAAATGAAATCATCACCAGCATAAATACAGTATAAATTGCTGCAATTCTGCTTGCAGTGTAGATGAAAAGAACAGCTGTGCTTGAACATTGCAGCAAGTCAGATTCTGAAGATTTTTTGGCTTAACAGGATATAAACAATATGCTGGCACATCCTGCTCAATTGCTATCACTTGGCTTTCTCTATCATTGAGAACAGCTACACTCTTTAGCATGACACGCAAACCAGGCATTTTGGTTTTTTCCCCTAACAAGCCATAACTGGAAACCAAGAATAGATTCTTGACTCCCTAAATAAACCACAGGAATTTCTGCGTTATGTTTAATCCGTTCCATTGGCAGGAGAAGTCAATGGAAAACAATCAAGCTTGTTAATACTAAATTGCTGCTGTTTAGAATTCTGAGTTTGTGAGCTGAGAAAACACAATGTTAAAAGACATAGAATCATAACACTTGATTACCCTATTGCCAGTTTGTTGTTGTTGTTTATTTGTTCAGTCGCTTCCGACTCTTCGTGACTTCATGGACCAGCCCACGCCAGATCTTCCTGTCGGCTGCCACCATCCCCAGCTCCCCCATGGTTGAGTCCGTCACCTCCAGAATATCATCCATCCATCTTGCCCTTGGTCGGCCGCTCTTCCTTTTGCCTTCCACTTTCCCTAGCATCAGCTTCTTCTCCAGGGTATCCTGTCTTCTCATTATGTGGCCAAAGTACTTCAGTTTTGCCTTGAATATCATTCCCTCAAGTGAGCAGTCTGGCTTTATTTCCTGGAGTATGGATTGGTTTGATCTTCTTGCAGTCCAAGGCACTCTCAGAATTTTCCTCCAACACCACAGTTCAAAAGCATCTATCTTCCTTCGCTCAGCCTTCCTTATGGTCCAGCTCTCACAGCCATAGGTTACTACAGGGAATACCATTGCTTTGACTATGCGGATCTTTGTTGTCAGTGTGATGTCTCTGCTCTTAACTATTTTATCAAGATTTGTCATTGCTCTCCTCCCAAGAAGTAGATGTCTTCTGATTTCCTGGCTGCAGTCAGCATCTGCAGTAATCTTTGCGCCTAGAAATACAAAGTCTGTCACTGCCTCCACTTTTTCTCCCTCTATTTGCCAGTTATCAATCAAGCTGGTTGCCATAATCTTGGTTTTTTTGAGGTTTAACTGCAACCCAGCTTTTGCACTTTCTTCTTTCACCTTCGTCATAAGGCTCCTCAACTCCTCCTCGCTTTCAGCCATCAAAGTGGTATCATCTGCATATCTGAGATTGTTAATGTTGAATACTCTAGCTATGAATTGTTATTTCAGGCAAAATAGATTGATCAAATGTGCTTAATCTGAGGGAAAAAATAACATTTTGCATCAGCTCAACAGGGTGCTTTTGCATTTTGGTTTACATATTTGGTTTTGTTTTTTGTGTTTTGTTTTAATATGAGCCAGGTATATAATTTTTCAAAATAATAAAGAAGTGTGATATATTAACAAGCAATTTAATGTTACATGGACTTCCAGCAGCTTCAAAAATTATTTATGGAGCTTTTACTGATGTCCTTAATATCTGCTATACTACCAAGCTTGCTAATATTATCTCACAGGAGTTGTGTTCTACAATGTTTATGAAGTATAAATGACATCAAACTGGATATTACAAACCTATGTTAAAGCAAGTTTGTGCCATCATTAATTCATTTACAAGGTAGATTTTAGGTTTTAAGTCAACTTTTTCTTCACTTTGTGATAATATATTCAACAAAGATCAAGCCTCTGAGCAAAGTTCTACAGCCCTTCAGTTTGTGCCCAACTCATCCACCCCGATGTAATGAAGTAAAATCAAGAAATCCTACAGAAAGTACAAAGAACAAAACTTAGCCAAACAAAGCATCTTTTCCATTCCATTTCAGTTAAGAAATGTAGGCGCTTACTCATCTCCTGCATTCAAACGTCTGGGTTGTAAATATACTTAACTATATATCAGGACCAGTATTTGGGTCTAAAGAGAGATTAAAGACCTGCAGAGCCCTTCCTTGTTGTGGTTCCCTCCCTTCCCTTTTTTAAATATAGTTTTGACCCAAGAATCATTATCTGAATTTGTACAACAATTATGACATAATACTCTTAATTTTCCTAGTTTTGTATGACATAATACTCTTAATTTTCCTAGTTTTGGTCTGGTATATTGCATTAACCCCACCATTGGGCTTTATAAATAATAACTTATGAATCTGTATTATATATGGAACCAACCATTGGAGCTTATTCAACAAACCATGGCTACTGTGATGCAAACCTGAGTCAAAATCCAAAAACACTGACTCTGGATAGCTCATCAACAGCTGCAGTCACAAACCAACACACAAGGTTTGTTGAACAAGCCATATGACCTTGGTTTAGTTTGGACTAGCTCTACATTTGAAGTACAACTCTGGAAAATAGCAAACTATATCTAAAAACATTTTCATAAAAATAGCTACAATAACCAACAAACTGGAGAGCCAGTTTGGTCTAGTGGTTAAGGCAACGGGCTAGAAACCAGGAGACTGAGAGTTCTAGTCCCGCCTTAGGCATGAAAGCCGGCTGGGTGACCTTGGGCCAGTCACTCTCTCTCTCTCAGCCCCACTCACCTCACAGAGTGGTGGTTGTGGGGAAAATAGGAGGAGGAAGGAGTATTGGGTATGTTCGCCGCCTTGAGTTATTTATAAAAATAATAAAGGCGGGATAGAAAATTAATTAAATAAGTAACATTAAGCTTATACTGTCCTAAGCAAAAACAGCAAAATAGACACATTAGGGAATTATTCACTGGATCTTGGTGAACTGGTAGGCTAACATTACAGCTTTATTGAAAAATTTCATTACATCTACTGATATACTGTACATCCATTTAAAATTTGCATTACACCAGCAGCTTGAAAAGGTATAGGTAAAGACAAAACTCTTTTAAGTCAAGCTTGAGTGCCGTTGACTTCATATAATTTGGCCATATAATTTTCATGACAACAGCACAGCAATAGTGTGCCACTCATATATATCATTGGCGATCACTCGTAGCCGAGTAAGATTGTCTTCCAAAGGTAAAATTTTAACGGTGGATCCATAAGTGGCTATAAAGGCCAATTCTGGATCCGCACAACCTCCCACAATGAGGGCATAGGTTTCCGGGTGGGAGACGGTCATGATGAGGGTTTGCCTGACGTGCCTTCCTTTTAGCTCTTTTCTCCTTTTTGCCCTGTACTCGTGCTTCTTCAAAGTCCATAGCGCCATTAATAAAGGATGACCTCCAATTGAAACGCTCATGAGTTAGGACTTCCCAGTTCTCAATGCTGATATTACATTTTTTTAAATTAGCTTTGAGAGTATCTTTGAATCTCTTTTGCTGTCCACCAATATTCCGTTTTCCATTCTTAAGTTGGGAGTAAAGTAGCTGCTTTGGAAGACGATGGTCAGGCATTCGAACAACATGACCGGTCCAGCGAAGTTGATGTTGGATGATCATTGTTTCAATGCTGGTGGTTTTCGCTTCTTCTAATACGCTAACATTAGTCCGCCTATCTTCCCAAGTAATTTGCAGAATTTTTCGGAGGCAGCGTTGATGGAATCTTTCAAGAAGTTGGAGGTGGCGTTTGTAGAGGGTCCATGTTTCACAGGCGTACAGAAGGGTTGGTAGTACAATGGCTTTGTAAACAAGCATTTTGGTCTCCCTGCAAATGTCCCGATCCTCAAACACTCTACGCTTCATTCGGGAGAAAGCTACACTCACAGAGCTCAGGCGATGCTGAATTTCAGCGTCGATGTCGGCTTTTGTAGATATATGGCTGCCGAGATAAGAAAAGTGATCGACATTTTCTAGTGACACACCTTTAAGCTGGATTGATGGCACTGCGGAGGGATTGGTTCGAACTTGCTGGTAGTGTGCCACTACCATCTTCAGGAATATTTTTTCAGTCCTCCAGTCTAGTCTACAGCCCTAAGAGTCCCATCCAAGAACTAGTCTGTCCACTCCTGGCTCAGATAAGCCACCCAAGTGTTGCCACCTGCTCCTCACTAATCTGGTCTCTTTGGGAACCCTACTAGTAAGAACGAAACGGCTCTCCAGCCTCCCTGTTGATATTAGCCAGAGGAACAGCCCCATTTCTGCTTCACAGCAATGAAAGGGGAAGTGAAACACAACCAGCTCACAAACAGCCAGGTGGCTTTGCTTGTTGGGACTGGTGCACCATTTCAATTCCTTTTTTAAGTAGACAGAGTTCACACACAGTACAGGGGGAGAAATCTCTACTCTACACCAGACCAAGTGGTAATTATAAGAAACAAGTTTCAGGGAAAAATAATTTAGAAGAATGATGCACAGGAACTACACATATGAGCCTCACCATACTGTATGGTTCTTTTTCCTGAGAGGAAACCACAAACATGATTTATGGAAGTTAGCTACTGCCCTCACTGTCAACGATCTATCTATAAAACAAAAAGCATCATGAATTTATATATATAAAGTAGCTTGATGATGAACTAAGGATGAAAAACATGCTGCAGGAGAGGAAGGCTGGTTCCTTTGCTCCTGCTTTCTCTCAATTCCCTGCTTTCACAGAGCTGGAACTTAAGGTGGTTCCAGAGGCCCACCTGCTTGTTCCTTCTCAGAAACACAATTCAAACCCCTGTTGGGCTCGAGAGGAACCCAGATTTAAGAATGAGGCAGTTATTTAAGCAGGTTGCCAGCCTATTGGAAAAAGGATGGTACAAGTGCAAGACTGCTTAACAATTCAATTAAATATTGAGGAAAACAAAGGACAGAAGTGTGGTACAGACTGATGATGTCTTCTCATCTCCCCAGCTTGCAACCCATTTAAAACCTCAGCATCTTGGTTTAGGACTGAGCTTTTCTGCAAAACAATAAGATCTTGCATTGGTCTCTTCCTATTTATTAATTGCATGTTACCATTTCCCCTCTTTTTAACATTTTAATAATGCTGTTTAAAAAGATCACCTTCACTCTTGAGCTAGCAGGAATCCTTTTTCGGATGGGGTAGTGTTTGGGAGAGGGGCAAGGCTTCTTATTTGCCCCATACAAAGTATTTTTTTCTCCCACCACCTTCTAAAATCTTTTCCAATGTCTCATGTGGGCTCTTAGGTACCTACATATGGGCATTACTTATATATTATGACAGTAGTAACATATCAGGATATGCAAAAACAGTAAGACAAGATACTGTAGAAGGCAAACAAGATGGACAGAAGTATCAACCAACTGCATTTCTTTGGGCCTCTCCCCACGGGCACCTAACCATGGAAACCATGATGCTGCCTTTAAGGGGTATAAAGTCTGTTGCTCTGTCACCCATTACATTAGAACAGTGCTTCTCATGGCTGGCTGGGGGATTCTGGGAGTTGAAGTCTACACATCTGAAAGTTGCTGAGGTTGAGAAACACTGCATCAGAGGAAAATCAGGTGACAGCAAGGCAAAAGAGGCAGGAGAAGGATCAGCAGTGGGGATGGAAAAGTTCATACAATCTGACGGAAAGATGCATGCAAAGTGCTTCAGTTCAGCAATGGGAAAAGGATTTTTCATGGGATTCTTTTAGAACAGCCCCAGAATCTTTTTATTAATTTTTTATTATGGTTAATGTTTCTTCCACAAAACAAAAAAAAAACCCATAATGATACTGTAATAATTATTAATAGTACATTTGTACAGCATTGTCCCAGTTTCCCCAGCACACCCCAGTCTCCAACATGCGGCATGAATCCTGGAAGCCACAGATCAATATCAGTATCTGAATCTTTATTTCAGGGTAAGAGGTGAATGCTGGTTTGAAAAAGGCTGAAGAAAAGCCATCTGTTTCCTATTAAAGGCTTTTTGTTCACAGCCACAGCATATTCTGCTGTAAAAAGTCCTTGGCACTTAGTCTGGATGATTAACCCTGGGCTAATTCTGAGATTAGGTTCACAAAGCTCCCTAATCTAAAACCAAACAAACCATAGGATGGTTAAGTGCAAGGTGCAAATCCCATCACAAAATAAAAGGAGTAGAGCAAAGGCACTTGAGAACTGCATTTAAAGGATAAATGGAAATAATTCATTCATAACATTTGGCCAACAAAGAAAGTCACTGTTTATTCAAGGTACAAATACACATGTATTTATCTTCAAATCCTTTTAAGCTTTTAATCTCCTTCAGAGCAAATATCCAATCACCAAAAGTTTCTAACCCTTGAGAGGCAAATATAACCTCCTTCCTTAATTATGGATTTTTATATAATGTCTCAGAGACCATATACATCCACAGGCACAGACACAATTCCTAGCTAATTTGCAAACAGAGAAGAGCCTTTCCACCTGTTTACATAAGTATGGCCAGATCAGTAATAGACACATTCCATCTTTCAGGCAGCCTTAAATAAATCCTAATAGCAGATTAGCAGAGAACTTCTATCTCCTCTGGAGACTTCATTAAGCAGAAGCTTTCAGAGTCCTTTTCCAGCTGCTGGGAAGCCATTTAAAGATGATGTTTTAAGAGCAAAGAACAAAAATGCTGGTGCTGCTGAATTTTTTATATTTGCTCTTCTCAGAGTACAAAAACATCTGGCTGATACTTTAAAGAAGCTCTCAACTCACCAGGGCCAGGCCTCTTCAAAATATACAAATACAGGGACCATACGCATGACATGCTGTATTATGCAGATTAATAGAGGTATTTTTGTGAATATCTCTGCACGAAAAATCAATGACTGACTGCCCATACAGAAGCCAGTAAAAAAGGAGTCAACTCTTTCCCATTTCATAGTGGACTAGAGAGAGATTATATTGTGTGAACCTAGCCAGCTGTGGCTTCTACACCATAGTTATGGTATAGAAACCATGGTTTAACATAATGGGTGAACTCTATCACTGCACTGATCTAGTTACACATTGCATTAGCCCATGATTATGTCCCTGTGGTAAATTGCAGTTAACAAAATCACAGCTTATTCTTATAATTAAGATTAGCTTTTTGAAAAAATGCAGAAACAACAATAGAGTTAAACTGGAAGTTTAAGCATTGCAGCTTCTATCTTATTTTGTTTTTAATAAAGTTCTTATTACTCATAAAGAAAAGCAACAACAATCCTTAACCCCCAAACTAGGAAACCAAAATACCACTAGCTTAAGCAATTTATTTTATAAATCTCACTACTTCTAGAGATAGCACGTGAATTGAAAATGTTGATTTTGGACACTAAAACAGCATTAGAATTCTTTGGTCTCTGATCTTACAGGGAGTCTATATTGTCACTCTTGGTCCAATTACTATGGAATATCACTAATATTGGCAAATATATCAAAAGAAATTCCATAAGAAATAGACATTTTTCTTTGAGCAAGCGCAAACATTTTCATGAAAATGTTTCCACCAATGAAAAATAATGCAATACTATATGTGAACCCAGTTCAACAAAGATCATCTCTAAAATATGCTAAGTAATCTTATCACTGTTAGAGCCTTTTATAGCTAATCATTTTTACTTAGGAGCAAATTTGTGATTTCCAATAATGTGCATATGTTCAAATGGCCATATTGTAAAAAGCAAAACACAAAACAGTTACTTAGTCAATGTGTCTTATTGAAATCAGTGTGAAAATTAAAATAAAACTAAAAACTAATCAGTTGCAGTCTTCTGACTGATGACTCATGAGAGTTCACAGCATTAAATAAAAGTCCAGAACATGAATTCCACATAATCTTGTTGTTCATCACTCAAGGAGAAGAAAATAAATATAGTACAACCAAGATATCACAATATTTCTTTTTAGGACAGAAAAGGGTTGTAAGATCTGAATTTTATAGAATCATAATTGAAAATCATATACAAAAGTTATACCTGTTACTCTACACCAGGAATTCTGGTGTCTCCAGACATGCTGGACTACAATTTTGATAATCCTTGCCCACAGGACACAGTGGCTAGAACTTATCGGAATTATAACACCAGACTGACTAACTTTATTGTGTTAGTCATAACACATGTATATGAAAAAGTGGGGCTTCAACTGTGCAGTTGTGGCCTTTTTTGACCTCCCCCCTTTGGACACTCCTTAAATAAACAAGCAGTCAATTTTAACACCCTCACCCCCTGGAACAACAACTGAATAAATCAGTGGTCAATTTTAACCTTTTTTCAAAGAATACTCCTCACCTTCCTCCTAAAAGATCATTTCAAAGTCTGTAAGAGAACTTGAAAGCTTATTGCTGAAAAGAACTTTAAAAGTATCCCCGTAGATGTTACAATCTGGATTGTGGCCTTCATCAGCTCTTTCCATTTTCAAGAATTAGAGCTGGAATATACTGTATGAGAAAGAATGGAACTTTACCCTAGCAGATTTTCACCCAATTTTTCACTTTAAAAAGGAGAGAACAAAAAATCAAGGCAAAATAAGAACTATTAAGTTTTTAAAAAAGACTTTTTGGTGAAATTGCCTTGTCTCAATCATAAAAATAAAAGGATTTGGTTTACACTGCTTTCTACCTGTAAGACCCACGTTTCATCCGTAAAAATCTATCGTAGAGGGAAAGGCAGAAAAGCCACACAATGCTTTTCAACGGAGAGCAATCTGACTGTCTAGAAAGTTCCATGCCACTCCATTTCCATTCCCCAATCTCCCACAAAAGCAGCTGGAAGCCGGCCTGCAGTCATCTTCTCTTTGACCCTTCCTTTTCTTGACTGATAAAAAGGTTGCCTTGTTCACGTCATGGTCAGCTCCTGCTGACTTCAAAAACATGTCTTGTACAGTTTTCTTGGCAAAAATACAGAAATTGTTTTCCAGTGCCTTCTTTCAGAACGCTTTTGTTAAAACTTCCCCAATCTATTTTACAGCCCTGGGATTTAGTGGCAGTTTCCCATCCATGTACTAAGTCCAACTCTGCTTAGCTTTGCAAGATTGGTTTGGTACTACCAACTATCTAGAACAGGGTTCCTCAACCTCAGCCATTTTAAGATGTGTGGACTTCAACTCCCAGAATACTCCAGCCAGCAATGCTGGCTGGAGTATTCTGGGAGTTGAAGTCCACACATCTTAAAATGGCTGAGGTTGAGGAACCCTGATCTAGAAGACCCAACCAACCACCAGGAAAGTTCAGACCTGTTGCCAAATCACTGTGGATCTTGGGATAAGAAAAATGCCCCACCATGCAAAAAGGAGATAAAATAAATTGATAGCCCCATCACCATGCATGTTGTCTAATTTCTTTAAACCAAACCAAACCAAACCTGTGCCATGAAATAAACTGGAAATAAGTGAGCATTGCTGACAGTTTCATAACTTATATACAGAATGGAATCTTTCCAAATCTACAACTTACATAGCTGCATACTTTTAATTGCCTAGGTTTGAAAAGTAGAAACCCTTTTAGTAAAGAAACAAACATAGAGAACCTATGAGTCCTATTTTTTGTTCATTTGTTAATCTTTGCTAGCTCACCACTTTAGTATATTACTCCATGTGAATGAATGGAACGTTGGCTACGTTTGTAACCTCTACTCTTCTAACAAAACTGGCCATTTCCAGTTCTCCTCCCAGGGTTCACAGGTAACAAGCTTTGGCTGGGTCCATCCTTTGAAATAAGCCAAAATGTGGTTGTTCAAGTAACCATGCTTAAATGAGTCGCTGGGAGTCAAGCAGCATATAAATTTAATATATTATTGTTGTTACTATTGTTATTATGTAAAGTACAAAGCACATGGACAGTGATTGAAATGCAGCTACCATATCTGAGCTGGAATGAGATACAGAAAACACTCTTTGCTGCCATCTAAGGATTGTCTGGATTTTTGCACCCCAGACGTGGTAGCGAACTACAGTATAGGATAGCGCATTCTTTCATGCAATACTTTCCTGGAGTGCTCTCCTCTTTCAGAAAAGACTTACTTCTGGTTTCAGAATTCCTCTTTAACCCTGTTTCATCAATGTCCTGTTATAACCTGGGCTGGATTCCATGAAGTCCAAACACAGCTGTGATTTCAATGAAAAGAACAGTAGGCAGTTATTCAACTATTGAGGCCATGCTTAATAAATGACTAAAAATGCAGGACATACATCGGAACTAGGTCAATAATATTCTGGGCTCATGCTAGAAGAAGACAAATACTTGCTCACTTTGGAAGGGTAATATTCATTTTAATCTGCTTTAAATAAATTTGTCACAACAACAACAACCTCAAATGTTTAAGTCCTGCTTGTTTGGAAAAAAAAAACATACACAACGTGTAATTTGTCAGAAGTACCAAGAGACACACTGGAGCCTCATCAATCATAATGTAATATACCATAAGCATGCTAGTTTTTACCTTTCGATACAATGAAGGAAAGCAAAAGAAAACTAAGCGACATGGATGTTCAGAGGACACATCTGACTAGACAAATGACGATTTCTAGAGACAACTGAATGAGTGGGACTTTTCAGTTAAGCTTTATTATAAAAGTCATCCTCTAAATCTAGTTCCAAGCAGTTGGACTACAATTCCCGGCCTGGGGATTGTAACCAGGCTGATGGATTGTGACCAAAATGCAAAATTATAAGAAGTGGGACTCTTTCTCAGAGTTGATCTTAATTCCTTTTTTTTAATCACTCTCTAGAAAACAAAGAAAAAAGATATTTGTCAGTGGTACTGGTTGAAGGTTATTCTAGGATATATTGCTTCCTGGATCAAAAGCTCTAAGGAGTTTTACACCAGGGAAAACACACATCCTGACGTAAGCACCTAAAAGAAAGAGGAAGTCAGAAAGGCCAAGGAATGTACTTTAGACTCACTGGGCATTTAACACTTAGCTTCACTCAATTGCTACAAGTGCTCAGATATTCCAAATTAGAGTTCCTAAGGGTACTCCAGCAGAAAATGCTCTCAGTGCTAATTTTCTTTTATTTCTGGGTACCTTTCAGGAAATTTCTCATTATGGCTTCCCCCCACATAGTTAGGGTTCACAATGGATGGACAATCTCTCCCATCTCTGGTCAGAATGATGTGCATCAAACATATACTTTGGGAACCTTAGATCTTTAACTCAGATCTGAATAAACTGCCAAATCACCACAGGTAAAGCACAGTATGAAGTGTTAATCTTGCATTTTAACTTAGAAACACCTTTTGGATACAACTCTTTCATAAGTTCATTTTTATTTCTCCTATCATCCAACATCTTATATCTTCCCAAATGAAGTTTATTTATTTGAGCTGGATTTCCAAAGAAACCCCCATACATAAAAAGGTTATAAATTGAAATAACAATATTAATATTTGAAATGTTCTCCTGACATTGCTTAAAAGCCTTTATTAGAATTCCCACTCACTCCATATCCAGTTTTTTCTCCCATCCCTTCCCAGTGCAGCTGCCCCATCATCTTATCTCCTCTGCGTTCTGTCTATCTTTATTTTCTTTCTTTTGCTAAACTAATCAATAAAAGTATAACTACACAAAACAACATTAATTTATTATTATTATTTATTTAATTTATTCCCCGCCCATCTCCCATACAAGGGACTCTGGGCGGGTTACAATAATTAAAATTTAAAAATTTAAAAAAATTTAAAAACTATACAGAATAGAAGATATATAAAAATATATCCAATATAAAATAAATAAAATCCAAGATGGATTGGGGACTGTAGCACAGATCATATTGCTACGGGGCCAGCCAACCCCAGGAGGCACTACCGCCTCTGTCGTCCCAGGCCAGGCGGCAGAGCCAGGTCTTAATGGCCTTCCGAAAGGCCAGGGGTGAAGGGGCCAGTCTCACCTCCGGGGGCAAGATGTTCCATAAGGCGGGCGCTGTCGCAGAGAAGGCACACCTCCTGGACCCCGCTAGATGGAATTCTCTTGTTGAGGGGGTCCAAAGCATGCCCTCTCTGCATGCACGGGTGGGGCGGGCCGACGTCATCGGGACGAGACGGTCCCTCAGGTGAATGATCAACATGCGCTCAAAACTGATAATAGCAATTTTTTTAAAATGCTGTGCTTAACAGAAAATTGTTATTAACAGAACAAAACATTGACTATACTGTTTGAAAGACTTCTTCCTTGCTCCTTGGTTGAAAAAAAGATGTTGACACGTAAGAGATATCAATAGTCCATTGCTACAAATCGGGTGTCAGTTTTTCCTTCTGGTGTTGCATTCTTTTAGTCAACTCAGATGTGGACCACAAAACTGAGAATAATCACTAGAGGTGGAGTTTTCTATATGCCCTTTGCTGACATCCTTTGTCTGGATTTTTATAGCACACACCTGCAGCTATAGCCAACCTCTATGCCCTCCAAATCCATAAGTTGCGATATCTCAATACATTAAAATTACTGAGGATGCAGCCAAGGATATCATATGCAGCTTTAATATGCAGCAGTCGATCCAGAATCATATTAACCTTCTTTTTTAATGATTCTGCTGGAAAAAAATGGAGCAGAATGAACCTGTGTGCATATGTACGTGTTTTTTTTTGCACTGACTTGTATGGCTCTATGTGTGAGATTGGTATATGCGGAGAGGGATCAATTAGTGTTTGTATGTGGGAAGCTTTACTTTACAGGCAATTAATTTTAATTAGCAGTTATTAAGTCAATGCAAACATTTATTGGGTGGGGAAAATCTCCAGGGCTGGTTTCAGCCGGCATTGGCAAACCTAAGTTGACACGCTGGGGAAGCTGGGCATTCTACTGGATTTTGCATTACGTTTATAATTGTTTTTCTGTCAAGCCTTCAAGGGTAACTTTTCTTTCATGGTGTATTCTTACAGTTTCTTAAGAGTATAGACAGTAATTTAAGAGACATGCGTATATAATTAGATATGTCTAAATCCTGCCACATTATAGAAGTTTCATGAGATAATCCTTGAAGGTACTTCCAATTTGGTTTCAGCATTGTCTTCGTTAAGACCTTTCTTAACAATCTTGTTTTGTGCTCCAGGTATATTTTCAAGATATTTACAGCTAATCTTGGCTAAAATATTACTTTAAACCTTATTTGCTAATAGGATTTGGTTATTTCCTGCAATGGTTTTGCCTACTAGTAAAGCAAATCCCAAATGTAAAAAAAACCAGCAAATTTTTAAAGCCCCGCTAAAGAAGCCAAAAGCAGCAATGCATTTGAATTAGCCAAAGGAAAATAACCAAGACCAGATGATTTATGTGCAACAAAATTGCCCATTTGCCCATTAAGGCATCACATGCAACAGTCATTTTACAGAGCAAGTCATAATGTCATACACTGGATCACGTGCATACTATTAGTTCTGCAAATCTTTGTGTCAACTTAATGGAAGCTCTGGATGCTTGAGTTGTCTAAACTGATCAAACTATCTGATTCAGACCATGAAAAGGATTTCTGTACACAGGGCATCCCATCCATGGTGACTGTCACTGGCTCCAAAGTGGGCGCAACTGGGCAAATAATGCCTCACCCTTTTACATACATGTGAAGTGTGAGGCACATGTTAAAAAGGAATGGAGCTTTGATTGCCAACCATGCCCACTATTTTGAAGCTTGGGCATTTGTTGCAGATACCCCATATCTGTACATGCACATAAGATATTTGTCTGAATCAAACTGGACATTCAGCCTGTCTCAATTCTTGGACGGTCAATTATCCATCTCAAATCCATTCAGACATTCAAATTGATTTAAAATTGATCCAATTTTTCAGATCAGTTCAACAATCCAATTCACGGTGTTGGTTATCACCTTTAAAGCCCTACATGGCATGGGTCCAGGTTACCTGAGGGACCGTCTCATCCCCATTACATCGACCCGTCCCACCAGGTCATGCAGAGAGGGCATGTTGCGGACCCCGTCCATGAGAGATTGATGATTGGCGGGGGCCAGGAAGCCGGCCTTCTCTGCCATGGCCCTTGCTCTTTGGAACACTCTTCCCCCAGAGGTAAGGCAAGCCCCCTCTCTCCTGGCCTTCCGGAAAAAGTTAAAGACCTGGCTCTGCCATCTTGCTTGGGGCAGGAAGGGGGGTAGTCAATCCTGGGGGTGGCTAGCGCCTTAAAGTGGTCCACATGTATTTATGTATTTATGAATCCGAATCAGAACTTTAACTGCCATCCTGGATGTTATTTTACATGTATATTTATCCATTACATAATATATCTTGTTTTTATTGTATTTTAATCTTTTTAGCTTTATTGTAAACCGCCCAGAGTCCCTCTTTTGGGGGGGATGGACAGTGATGAAATTTGATAAACAAATAAATAAAAATAAGATTGGACTTGACTTGCAGAGGCTTAATACTAAGCACCTATGATCTGTTTCTTTGGGGGGGAAATCCTGCTAACTACAGTGCTGTTGAAAATGCACCTGATCAACTTTAGGGAGGGGGAGAGCTTGTTCTCATATGCTTTGCTGTAACAATCCTGCTTTTCATTCACATAAAATAATAATACATGTAACTCAACTGCCTTAGTCATATCTAAAGAAATAACAGCAGTCAAAAGTTGGGGAAAGCTCAGTCCCCAAGGAGTCTCTAATGCTGAGCTGAACACACACATATAATCCTAGTTGTGAGGGTTTTTTTCTTTAATTCTTAGAATTGTATAAACTGTGGCTGGGTTTGAACAAATGACACATGTGGAGCTTTCATATTCACAGTGCTCATCATGAAATTATAAAATCTAATAGTCTTGGGTGTTTGGCAGCAGGGCTGAAATGTAAACTCTGGTTTAAAAGCTGTTCTGTAAAGCAGATCAATGACTACTGATTAAAAGGAAAACTGAGTGTACATTCTTAAAGCTATATTATAGATAATTCTCTACAGCTTAAGTATGTAAAAGATACATTTATCTTAGGCAAAGAATAGATGCCTTAACATTTTTAAAAGGAGTAAGATGAAGTAATTCCTAAGTTGCTAAAAAAATGACATATTTGTCTCACCTGCAAAATAAGCAATTTTTTAAAGATGTCAATTTTTGCTTTCTCAGTGCATTTAATTACTTCCTTATCATATTAAATGTTATTAATTTGGCGTATAGCCCCCTTTTTACCCAGAGGGCACTTAAGGTGGCTAATCTTATACCAACTTTTGGAAGGACTTGGTGAGCAATCTAGGTTTTAGTAGGCCATGTATTGCATCCCCTTGCTATAAATTCATAACAACAACAAAAATCCTTTACCTCTTGAGTTTCTGCTTGCTTACACCACAGTAAAACCAGATGTCAAATTTAGCTGCCATGTAAAGCTATTCATTAAGCCAAGAAACAAAAAGAACTTTCAGGTTACCAAACATTGCCCTTCAAATCGATAGCCTAATTATTACTAATGATTACTAATCAGACACAATGAGAGCCAATATGCTCTAGTGGTTAAGGTGCTGGGCTAGGGGCAGGAGACCCAGGTTCCAGTCCTCCCTTCGGCACGGAAGCCAGCTGGGTGACTTTAAGCCAGTCACTCTCTCTCAACCCTAGGCTGGAAGGCCAAAAAACATCTATCTACTAACCCAGAGCTTCCCAAACTTTTCATGTTGGTGACACACTTTTTAGACATGCATCATTTTGCGACACACTCTTACAGCAGGGCATCATTTCGTGACACACTCTTACAGCAGGGCACAAGGCAGGCACTAGGACCTGCACGGAATCACAGCAGGTTTGGAGGCAGCAAGGCACAAGGCAGGCACTAGGACCTGCGCAGAATCCTGGCAGGGCAGGTTTGGAGGCAACAGGGCACAAGGCAGGCACTAGGACCTGCGCGGAATCACAGCAGGTTTGGAGGCAGCAAGGCACAAGGCAGGCACTAGGACCTGCGCAGCAGCGAGGCACAAGGCAGGCACTAGGACCTGCGTGAAATCCTGGCAGGGCAGGTTTGGAGGCAACAGGGCACAAGACAGGCACTAGGACCTGCGCGGAATCACAGCAGGTTTGGAGGCAGCAAGGCACAAGGCAGGCACTAGGACCTGCACGGAATCCTGGCAGGGTTTGGAGGCAGCAGCAGTCGCGACACACCCAGACACTGCAGCTGACACACTAACATGTCGCGACACACAGTTTGGAAAGCTCTGTACTAACCCCCACTGGACAAAAGTGGTAGATTATGGTCCGTAACCTTCAAAGAAAAGACTTTCATCTTACAGTGGATTGATTTGGGTTAAACACAGTAATCAGTCACATTGTTCAAGAGACAACTATTCTAAATTGCCACAACATTTCCTTCTGAGTTTCCACAGAGTCCTTATAACAAATACGAGTATGTCTGTTTTCTCCCTACCCCTCTGTCAGCATTACACTCAGGAACCGTGTCAGCACGCCTCTTCACAGACATGGAACAAGAAGCCCAAAGCTCCCATTATCTGTAATGTCCTGGTACTCCAAATAACCCTGGGCAGAGGAAGGAAGTGAAGTTTCGCAATGTCTTACTGTATAGAGATCCACAAAACACAGCTACGTCTATGGTGGATTTGACCCACCCCCAATGATTTTACTGGTGTAAATAAACAAAGCACAGGAAATTCTTTGCTTTCAGGCTGTTGCCAAGAAAACTGCATGGACAGCTTGCAGTTTGAGTTGAAGGAGATTTTACTTTGCCTCTATTGATCACACAGAACAGATTTATTTATATTTTTGCCCTCCCAAGTTACTTTTACTAGGCATTTTGGAGTGCACGTTTTTCCATTCAAGTAAAGCCCGGGTGCAGAACTAGGATTATATCTCTGCCTAGTGAATGGAGTTTTTTTTCTTAGCAGTTTACAGCTCACATGATATGGATGATCAAGAAAAAAATAGACTCCCATCACTGATCAAAATCAGGTTTCATCTTTCATCATTTAATCTTACTGGGAAAAAATGCAAACTAGTTGGCTGCAGAAACATATAAAATATAGAAGTGAGATACATAACAAAATGTTGCAGTATTCCTGTTCAAGATTCTAGCTGGTCAAGAAAAGATATGTCATTCTAGTGCACTCTCTGGATATTTTGTGTGGTTTTTCTCCTTTACTGAGTTAAGCTTCTGTGTCCTCTGATGATGTTCAGTCCTCAATGGTTTGTTTTAAGAACCCCACTAGTAAGTTAAGTTTGTTATGGTTTTTAAAAAATCTTTTAAAGAATCTTCTCTTGAGTTGCTGCTTATTTCTCTTTTGAAAGCGGATGGCACTGTTCTGTAGCCAAATAATCAGCACTCAGAGAATCGAGTAATTAAGTAATTAAGTACTAGATTTGAGGATGGAACAAGTAAAATAAAATAAACAAGAAAAGGCAAAGAAAGAAGAAAGTGCTTTTCAACAATAGTAAACTGGTGTTTCTGTCACAATCCAATAAATAGAATTGGCTTCCATGCCAGCATGACAATTAAAGAGTTTCCAGGGAAGATGGTGATGAGCACCAGGCATTTTTGCTAATTATAAAACAAGTCCTTAGAGTGTTGCAAGAAATTTTAGCCTCTCTTCCAAACCCTCTCACTGGGTGGGGGGTTGATTTTTTCCCTGTAGTATTTATGACAAAAGCTCTTCTTCTCCCCATGTTAACTATTTCAGAACAAACCTAACTTGCCAAAATAATTGCATACTTACTTCTCCCTGGCAGTTACCTATTTATTTGTCCTGGTTAATCGAAAATATACCAGCAGCACCAATGCTTGCTGTTAGTGCTTTTCTACATTCTTCTCTGGGAAAGAAATAGCACTGCAGAACAAAAACAATCTCCTTTAAAGCAACATTACTTTGCCTGATGCACAGGAAAACTACTAGAAGACATACCCTATCCCAGCAATTATAATGAAATCAAAAAATATTTTAATGTTTAAAGGCCTGGATTTGGGAGGGCTTGAATGGGAAAATGCAAAACCCTTGATCCCCAGCTTTGCCCCCCCCCTTACTATCTCTGATATCATCTGAAGATGTTGCCTAGCCTGGCAATGAAACATCTGCAAGAAAACAACAAGGCTCAGAGAGCACCATGGACTCCACATTACTATCTCTCCCCAGTCTCTAGCCATTACTAGCAGTGTTGGTATAAATGAAATAGATCAAAAGCAGCACAGGAATCTATTGCCCCACATAATACATCCTGTCTATAAACATTGTAATTCATGCTACCCTACAAGGCAGGCCATTATCATCAGTTGGTAGAGGGGTGAGCTGAAGAGTAATTTGTTTGGGGCATGAATGGAAAAATGTTTCAATTGGGAGCTGCCCAACTCACTCCTTAGTTGCTCTCTCAGCAACTCTTTGAGTTAATTGATAACCAAGTGGCCAATTATCAGTAGATAGGTGAAATAATTTAAAGGAGTCTCATTATGGCATAAGCTGTCTCCCACCCCAGCTTATGCTGTAATACATTTGTTATTTAAGGTGCCATAAATGTGATATTGTACATTTTGTGGGGCAAAATGTCTATCCTTCTGAAAAGCACTAAAAAGAGTGCCTCTGATCACGTGCAAAGTCCTTTACCTTTACCACAAATTATGAGAGCCAGTTTGGTCTAGTGGTTAAGGCAACGGGCTAGAAACTAGGAGACTGAGAGTTCTAGTCCCGCCTTAGGCATCAAAGCTGGCTGGGTGACCTTGGGCCAGTCACTCTCTCACAGCCCAACTCACCTCACAGGGTTGTTGTTGTGGGGAAAATAGGAGGAGGAAGGAGTACTTGGTATGTTCGCCGCCTCGTGTTATTTATAAAATTAATAAAGGCGGGATAAAAATTAAATAAATAAATAAATAAATAAATAAATAAATAATCCAGATCACAAATCCACCTTGGCAATGCCTTCATTAAAGGTGAAGTTAAAGATTCCCCCCGCACATTTGTGCAGTCGTGTCCGACTCTAGGGGCCGGTGCTCATCTCCGTTTGTTAGCCGAAGAGCCAGCGTTGTCCGAAGACGCTTCCACGGTCATGTGGCCGCATGACGCGCGCAGAACGCTATTACCTACCCACCAAAGTGGTACCTATTAATCTACTTGCATTTGCATGCTTTCGAATTGCTAGGTTGGCAAGAGCCTTCATTAGGCCAACTGAATTTTCACAATAGATGCAAGCTTTCAGTTTTACTAGAACTCTCATTAGGCAAGAGGCTTTAAAGAAACAGGAGGAAAACAAATGGGATGGGGGGACAGAGTGGTTGATGCTTAAGTCTCTACAGCTCAGAGTCTTATATGATTTAGATTCATTAAAATATGTCTGCTGTTCTATAGATTAAACTCTAAAGCTTACTTGCTGATTTTTGATAAGCCACTATCTCTCAATCTGACCTACCATCCTGTAATTTTTTTTGCAAAGTTTTCAGTCTAGGAGTGAACAACTGTGCTCCCAAAGCAGCAGTTCAGAAGGCCTCTGATGGCACAAAGCTATGCACCATTCATAACTTCAAAGTTCCCCCTTCGTTCAATAGGACATCACTCTCACATCCCACTAAGCCATTGTTTGCTTAACTGTGGTTTTAAATAAGCAACAATAGTTGGGTTCACACAACACATTGTGCTGAAGCTAAACAAGCCACAGTTTGGTTTAGCCCAAGTAAATGTTTCACATTCACATAAATGTGTTGAAGGACTGCAGCCTAATGGCTTCCCTGGAGGTTTCCTTGGAAGAACTGTAGGATGAACACCTGCTGGTGTTTGCACTAGCACCTGCAGTTAAAATGCTCCCACTGGCTAGAATACATTTTCAATTTAAATATGCCCTCTTTTTAGCCAAGGTTAACTATACTCAGGTATTCACAGACTGGCCTTAAAAGGAGGCATGATAACTGAACCCCAACCAGCACCCAAAAACTAAGCAACCAGGTTGTGGTGGACATATTCTGCTTCTTCAGGAACCCGCCCAGAGTCCCTTGCATGGGAGATGGGCGGGGAATAAATAAAATAAATAAATACATACATACATACATACATACAGCCACAATGTCGTGCTTTTCAACAATTCCCAACTTGTTTTTCCCCTTCTGAGTCAGAAGCAACAACTATTATTAATGGGGCGGCATAATAAAAGTCGCAGTCCTCAGTTAACAAGAAGCGGGCAAACGCAAGGAGGGATCGTAAAGTATACTTCAAAGGCGCTTACGTTTGGCTTTATTCTTCTAAGCAGAAATACTGGAGAGAGACGAAGCAGCATAGGTAGATTTCCATGGTACCCTCGCTGCTGAGCTGCTACGGCCCCCCCGCCCCCCAATCTATGAAGAAAAACTTTGGGGTTTGCCCCAGCCCAGGGAGGGCAGACCCTCGTCCGGTACTCACCGCTTTGTCGCTTCAAACGAAGAAAAACTGGAGGAGCGGCGCCGGCGGCCCCGAGACGCGCTCGCACCACAGCACTCCCCGGCCCGCCTCCGCTTTGCTCGCACGCTCTTAAGCGCCCGCCGCTCGCCGACCGGGTAGGCAGCCTCGCAAACTAACAACCAGGAAGGAGGCCGTCATAATCTACCAGCAGCTGGCGATAGGAATGAATGAGGAAGGGAAGGAGGCGGGCATTCGGTCTCGGCGACTTCTTAGTGGATCCTGTGAAATCCTTTCTGCCGGCTCCCCCCTCCCCCCGGGAGGAAGGGATTTCCGTATGCTACAGAACCTGGATCTGGTGAAACAGCAGGACAGATGGGGGGAAATTCAGAGCCGCCTTTCCTTTTTGTAGAACGGTTTTGTTTTGATCTAAATTGGCTCTTTGTTTTCTGGTATTGGGGAAATGCTGGATGAGTTGTGGAAACGTACAAAAAGCAATCCAGAGATTATTTAAAAGTATATGTTATGGGTGATCGCGTGAAGATCAACTCTACTGTAGTCTTTTATCCTCTGAAATGTCAGCCCGTTGAGAAATCTCAACTAATTTCTTCGCAATCTTACACAGGGCTAAGTCCCATTGAAATCAGCGGGACTCACTTCAACCGTTCTGAAGGCGTAGTCGCAATTCTACCGTTGTGTATGTGTACTGTAGCAGAAAAGCTGTTTGAGGCCACAATCACACAGCCACGCATGTACCAGCAGTGAGTCCTGCCTACCGCGTCCGCATCCCGCCCGCAAGAGTGGCTCCCTGGTGGCGATTTTAAGCTCCTCAATGGGGCTTTCTGTCGGAGCGCGCCTCCTACGGGAGTGAGTGGCGTGTGGATGCCTGTTGGGCTGGTTACCGGGGATGACCCAGTAACTGGTCCTCCGGTTGGTTCTACAGCTGTGCTCTTCGACCTTCCCCTTCCCCTGGAGCCTGGGATGTCTGCAGGGTATGGTCAAAAAGTCAAGATGACAGCTGCGATGGTGCGATTGAAGCTCCTGGTTTTTGCTGGTGTATGTGTATGTGTATGTGTATGTGTATGTGTATATATTTATTTATTTTCTATCCCACCTTTATTATTTTTATAAATAACTCAAGGCGGCAAACATACTTAATACTCCTTCCTCCTCCTATTTCCCCACAACAACCACCCTGTGAGGTGAGTTGGGCTGTGTGTGTGTGACTGGCCCAAGGTCACCCAGCCGGCTTTCATGCCTAAGGCGGGACTAGAACTCTCAGGCTCCTGGTTTCTAGCCCAGCACCTTAACCACTAGATCAGAGCTTTCCAAACTTTTCATGTTGGTGATACACTTTTTAGACATGCATCATTTCGCGACACACTCTAACAGCAGGGCACAAGGCAGGCACTAGGACCTGCGCGTAATCATAGGTTTGGAGGCAGCAGGGCACAAGGCAGGCACTAGGACCTGTGCAGAACCACAGCAGGTTTGGAGGCAGCCAGGCACAAGGCAGGCACTAGGATCTGCGCGGAATCATAGCAGGTTTGGAGGCAGCCAGCCACAAGGCAGGCACTAGGACCTGCGCGGAATCACAGCAGGTTTGGAGGCAGCAAGGCACAAGGCAGGCACTAGGACCTGCGCGGAATCACAGCAGGTTTGGAGGCAGCAAGGCACAAGGCAGGCACTAGGACCTGTGCGGAATCACAGCAGGTTTGGAGGCAGCAAGGCACAAGGCAGGCACTAGGACCTGTGCGGAATCACAGCAGGTTTGGAGGCAGCAAGGCACAAGGCAGGCACTAGGACCTGCGCGGAATCACAGCAGGTTTGGAGGCACAAGGCAGGCACTAGGACCTGCGCGGAATCCTGGCAGAGCTCGGAGGCAGCAGCAGCCGCGACACACCCAGACACTGCAGCGGACACACTAACGTGTCGCAACACACAGTTTGGAAAGCTCTGCACTAGACCAAACTGGCTATGTGTATGTGTATGTGTATGTGTATGTGTATGTGTATGTGTATGTATATGGTGGAACTTCGCAACTGTCGTGGCCATTGTCTTGACTTTTTTGACTGTATCCTGAGGACACTCCTGCCTTGTTCGTGCAACTGTGCAATGGGGCCACACAAATATAACACAATTGCACATCCCCAATATTTATCTCATTTAAGCTATGCCACCCATTCCCCTTCACAGGCTAACTCTGGCGCCTGGCAAGCAGACCTTCCCTGTTCATCACAAGTTCATGTAAGGTTTCCATCATCTCATTGCTCTAGTGACTGAATGCCCGCTGCTCCCCATCCCGAAACTCATGGCAGACTGCCACTAATCATACCACATGCTGGATTGTGGGGCGGTGCTGTTGCTCTGGGTGCATTTTGGAGATGTATGTCCTGTGTGTGCTTTGTTCACCCATTTTGAACTGTGGTGTGTAGTTACATGGGGTTTTGAACCAGGGGCATTTCATAGGCAGGAGCAATGCCCCAGCCTCTTATGGCAGTTGATGGCCAATTGGAGGAGAATATGGGGAGGCCAAAGAATTGATGCTTTCGAACTGTAGTGCTGGAGAAGACTCTTAAGAGTCCCTTGGACTGCAAGGAGGTCAAATCAGTCGATCCTAAAGGAAATCAACCCTGACTGCTCATTGGAAAGACAGATACTGAAGCTGAAGCTCAAATACTTTGGCCACCTAATGCGAAGAGAGGACTCACTGGAAAAGACCCTGATGCTGGGAAAGACTAAAGGCAAAAGGAGAAGGGGACGGCAGAGGATGAGATGTTAGATAGCATCACCGATGTGACGAACATGAATTTGAGTAAACTCCGGGAGACAGTGGAGGACAGGAAGGCCTGGCGTGCTATGGTCCATGAGGTCATGAAGAGTCGGACACGACTAAACGACTGAACAACAACAACAAAAATGGGGAGGACTAGATTCCAGAAGTGCCCCATCACTCCACCATTTCCTTGCAGACCTCCCAAAAGATGGTCAATGATGTCTCAATCACTGGTGACTTGAGATGAATTTGTCATGTGGAGCTGAACCCTCCATCTCCCATGGAAGTGATCACTGATAAAGTGGCTATTTCTGCTAACTCGGCTTCACCTTCTTTGTGCCAACAGCACAAGAATTGTGATTCCACCAATGTGTGTGTGTGTGTGTCAGTGTTGTCTCCTGGGAACTGCCTGGACTAATCCCTGCAGTTTTCTTAGCAAGATTTCAGAAGTGGTTTGCCCTTGCCTGCTTTCTAAGGCTGAGTGTGTGTGAGTGGCCCAAGATCACCCAGCTGGCTTTGTGCCTAAGACAGGACTAGACCTCACAGTCTCCCAGTTTCTAGCCTGGGGCCTTTAACCACTACACAAACTGGCTCTTGAGTCCACCACTGCTTGGCTCCATTTCCCTGTCTTCATCACTGAGGTCAGCATCATTATGGCTGATGCAGCACAGATCCCTATTAAGTGTCGCTGGGGCTATATGGAAGCGAGAGGAGACCATTAGTTCCCTGGAAATCTGGGGCAAAGCCAAAGGGCAGGAGAAGCTCCACTTCAGCTGTTGAAACTTCTGTGTTTGAAAGGATAGCAATTGAACTGCAGGCAGGGCATTTCCAGACTCAGCAGCAGAGGGTGGAAACAAAGCAAAGCCAATGTGACAGGACTACAAGTGTGTCATAACCCACAATGCCAGGTCAGGCTACAAACCTGTGTGATGCCTGTTGTATGAGGAGCTGCACCACATTCCGTGCAGCCAGAAATGCATGCGTGGCTCCAAAAAAGTGGTACAAGGAATCCTGAAGCCACAACCAGCCAAAGGAGTGGACATTCCACCAACTAGTGCTGGCAAAGAGTAATCACTGCACAAGGGTGCCTGGCTTTGCCCACGATTGAAGATTTCCTGCCTGGGCCACTAGCATGCATGTTGTGGCTGGGCTGCTGGGAAGGAGTAGGCTATAACCCATGCACAAGTTGGGGATGTGTTTTCTGGTCTAACAACTCCAGCACTGTTGCAGAGCATGGGGCCCCATTTCCCTGCCACATGGGAATCTCACCTTCCAAAAGTAGGACATTGTCCACCTCGAATAAGCCTGCCTATCATGCTGATGCTGACCCAGTCCTGAAGGCATGGTCACCATGGCATGAGTTCCCGTGCCAACCCACCAACCCAGAGTCCCACAGTCCCAAGTGGAGCAATACACAACGCGCACAGTGCTACTTTGCTTCCAAAGTAGCTTCTCAATTTGAAAGAATCCAACTCCAGGGGCAGGAATGTTTCTGCAGACAGGGAAACACAACCCAACTGGCTGCAGAGGAAGTGGCCAACTAGGAGATCCACAAATTTCATTGTTATTAAACCCCTCCGAAAAAGGGGGGGGCGGAAGGGGAGCGCTTACTCTCTGAACTCCCATACCATATTCAGCTTTGCCTCAGCCTCTCTTCAAAGTCCAGGTCCTTTTTATCCCCTAAAACAGGGTTCTCTAAAGTGGCCAATATTGATGGGACTATCCAAGGGGTTGATGTTGTTGTTGCTGTTGTTATTATTCATAGTACTATTAGTTAACATAGTACTTATTAAATTATTTTCATATAATAAATGTTTGGGGGGTCGGTAAACAATCCGAAACTTCGTGAAGGGGTCGATGAGCTGAAGCATTTGGGGACTGCTGCCCTGAAAGGAAGATGTAAAGGAAAGTGAGTGGTGGAGCCCCCGACTCAATTTCTCTTCCCACTGAGCTTCACCTGCCAGAGAGAAAACCAACTACCAGTTCTTCTCCTGATTGTGCGCAGGCAGGCGCTTTGAACTGGAGAGTTAGCCAGTTGCCCAACCCACTGGACACAAGTATGGAGAAAGAATTGCAAGGAGAATCGGGGTGCCGCCTCCTGCTTCAGCCCACATGCTTCTTCCCCACACGTGACCTGTCAGCCAGGCTAGCCAGTGCAGTGGAGGGAGGAAAGTGGGAAGGAGCAATGGATAACCAGTGAGCTTCGGCTACTTCCTACTGCTGTGGTGGAATGACAGGGCTGCCAGCATGAGGCTGTTGTTGGCACCACTGAGAAGCCACCCGTGGCACAGAGTTGGCAAAAGAGTAACAGTCCTGCTCAAAGTAATAAAAAGAGTCAAAAGTATGGTCATGCAAAAGAATAAGAGGGAAAATTGCTGAAGGCTCCCTTAGCCTGTGATTGGTCTGAAAGTTTATATTTTTTCACGGAATGCCCTGAAAGGAAAAGAACAGAAAAGGTGAAAGCAAAACCCCACTCCATAGCCTTCCCTGGGACTGGAGAGGTGGAGGGTGGCTGATTATGAAAACCTTCCTTTCCCTCCTGCTCATACTGAAGTCACTTCTGCATCTTTATAAACTGCTCTTTCTATTGTTGCTCCCATCTGGAAAGTCGTCTTCTTTTAATCTTTTGTGACTGCTCTGATATAAAACTACACATCAGGCATAATGACTCTGTTTTGAAAACACATTCACTGCATTTTGGCCGCACATGTGATAATCTCTTCCTCTAGTAAGCTCAGCAAACTTGCTGCATTAATTTGTAGCAGAAGGTGGCAGTCACAAGAGAACCTTTCTTCAGAGTACAAAAGTGTGTGTGTGGGCGGGGGGGGAAGAGAGAGAGAGAGAGAGAGGTTACCAGGCAGAGATGGTAGAGAACCTTGCTTTAAACACCTTGGAAATCCAGTACAGATTGTCCTTGCTTAACAACCACAATTGGGACCAGAAGTTTGGTTGCTAAGTGAAGCGGTCATTAAGCAAATCCGACCCAATTTTACAACCTCATTTGCAGCGGTCATTAAGCAAATCACTGTGGGTATTTTATTTATTTTATTTATTTATTTTTCTATTTCTATCACCGCACCATCTCCCCCAAAGGGGACTCTGGGCGGTTTACAAAATACAACAATTAAAATTTATAAATATAAATAAATATAAAATCATACAAATCTATAATCATCAAGATTACAAATAAGTTAAATATAAAAACCAAGAGGCGATAAGATGGTATTTTTAAAAGGGCTCTATGGCACCAGCCATCCCCAGGAGGAACTATTCCCGTTCCCATCCCAAGCGGTATTAAGCAAACCACGTGGGTGTTAAGCAAACCATGTGGTTGTTAAGTGAACCACGTGGTTCCCCATTGATTCTGCTTGCCAGTAGCCAGCTGGGAAGGTCGAAAATGGTGATCACGTGATGGTCATAAATGCAAACTGGTTGCCAAACATCCAAATCATGATCACATGACCGTGGGGACACGGTGATGGTCATAAGTGTGAGGACCGGTTGTAAGTTGGTATTTTCAGCACCGTCGTAAGTCCAAACTGTCACTAAACAAATGGTTGTTAAGTGAGGACTACCTGTGATGATTTCAAATCTTAATACCAATCTATCTATTGCCATTTCTTTTCTGAAACATCTTAGACTTCAATTCAGCTAAAGTTAGTGATGAATACAGCTGCAATCCACCCTTACCTGAAAATTAAGTCACATTGAAAACATACAGTATAGCATTATACTGCACTCCCTATCAACAAGATAATTGAATAGTGCTACTGGATACAAAATGAGAGCCACTTTGGTGTAGTGATGAAGGCACCAGGCTAGAAAGCAGGAGACTGAGGCACAAAGCCAGCTGGGTGACCTTGGGCCAGTCCCTCAGCCCTAGGAAGCAGGCAAGGCCAAACCACTTCTGAAATCTTGCTAAGAAAACTGCAGGGACTTGTCCAGGCTGTCGCCAGGAGTCA
This sequence comes from Charina bottae, assembly GCA_023362775.1. Classification (NCBI taxonomy): domain Eukaryota; kingdom Metazoa; phylum Chordata; class Lepidosauria; order Squamata; family Charinaidae; genus Charina; species Charina bottae. The sequence goes on along the minus strand of JALMGJ010000001.1, from coordinate 3,134,669 downwards.
ACACTGACTCAAAGGCACCCCCTCCCCCCGCAAAAAAAAACCAAACTGAGCACAAAAGTCTGGAACATCAGCAGATGGCAGCAAAGGGGTGCCAAAAACTCTTTTTGCATCTGTCTAGGATCTTAATTTTTGCAGTCCTGATCTGCTAGTCCTAAATTTAATAATTTCCAATGGAAATTTATGATGACTAATTTATAATTGGGTTAGAGCCTCGAGCATAATGATTATTTATTGCATGAATTTAGTCCTAAGTTGGATGAGCAGAGGGCACGTGTTAGCAGTTGCCATTTCCTCACTTTGTCTTATCTACACATAAACACGCTTCCAACAGTGAGCAGGCAATTACAGTGTCATTTGGAACTACAATTATAGATAAAGATGTGCATTATAAATGATTACCATGATGAAAAACCAAGCAGATCCTCTGATAATTAATATAATCATCATCTCAAATCAATCGTACTGACAGAGCGAGGATATCATAAGATGGGGAGGGCTCCCCCCTTTTTATTTCTCTCCTATTCAATTCTGATGAATATAAAACCAACTGGGATTAATTAGCTCTAAGTGGAACTCTGCAAGCTGAGTACATTATTAAAAATGGCTGAGTTTGGCTTGATTCTTCTTGATAATAAGAAATGTGTCAAATAATTTGAGAAAAATATATTTAAATATATTCATGAACCTCTTATCAAATCGGCAGGGGAAAAATTATGAAATGTCAATTTAATAAATGTGTGTGATTGCTAGATGTGTATCTCCTTGATTATTTTTGTAATATATATATACGTAAGACATAAAACAATATAGAGGCTTAATTGTTATCATTGCTCAACTATCTATTCCATGGCTAAAGCACTGTAAAATTGAATGCTGTTAAATAGTAGTATATGGGAAAGCAAAACAAAATCTTTTTCTTCTCACCACACCAAAGTGAGATGGTACAAAATAGAGAGCTATCTCAGGTGTTAAAGTAGGCTCAGAGAAAACAAGTTGGATTTCACAGAAATAGAATAGGATCGTAATTATTGGGTTCACACATTGCACTGAGCCATAATGTATAAACCCAACTAGTCTGTAAACTGGGTTTTTCATTAATGATGTAATTGGAGCATAGCTTAGCATGGTATGCAAATTGTGATTTCTTCTGTGAATCAGGGTTAATCAAATCATAACTTGGTGTGATTTGCAAACCAGATGAACAGGAAAGTAGCAATGTGTAAACGATCATCATGAAATGATCAGAATACCTTCCGTTTTGTACAAAATCTGACAACTGAGTGATTTTTCATTTCAGAACGGGAATGACCAGTGACTGAAATGCAGAAGAAATATAAACTTCCGATCTAAATAATAAGATTCTCTAATAGATACCAAAAACGCCAGTTTTAAACTATGAGATTTCTAAAATAAGAATGCAATAAAATGCATGCTTTACTCATTTAGGATGTGCTTCCTTAGAAGCAATTGTACAAATATAATTGGGTAGTTTTCTTACAGGTCTTGTTTTAGATCAGGAAGAGGGACCTAAGACACAGTTCTTGATTCTTTTGTTACCTTTCTCATGTGAGATTCAACGCTTTCACAAACAGATATGGGCAGTCCTTTCCTGCAACCTGGAATGAATAATCACCATTTCTATGTTAGGACACTTATTATGATTTAGCACCTTTGCATTGATTTAACAGGCTCCTCACTGATGACACTGTCTCCTAAGACATGAAGTGCATCATCTACTCTGTGCCCTGCAGGTATAAATATATTGGTCCAAGATTAATTATCTAATTGGAGCAATTACAGCTGGAATGCAGGGCACTTCAGTGACTGTGAGTTGTAGCTTGATAATAAATGTTGTGGTACATATTCAAGAATTCTCAAATGTATTAGATGCTAAAAAATAAAAATCGTAGTGAGAGTTAATCTAACTGATGTCAATCAAAATTACTTCTGAATATTCAGGCATTGAATTATAATTCAAATTCTTTTCCTTTAGAGCATGCCACTTCATCCTGCAAGTCCCTTGATTATGAATCTTCTTCTTCTCCCTAAGTCTCTCCTTCCCAATTTCCCATTTGTCATGAATGACACCCCCCAGGCACCATTCTGACATAGAGCCAGCCGGGAAATATCCAGCGGACAAACCATAGAAAGCAATAAGCGGCGTACGTGTGGAGGAGAGACAACTAATGTTGATTCAGCACCACATATGCTGGACAGAGTAATTAAAGCAAAAGAGGCGCTAGACTGCAGGAGGCTGTGGCTTGGAGGAACTTGCCAGAAAAGGGGGGAGGGAACATGTATTTACTGTATATTGCTACTTGTAGAGCTGTAAGTTACTTGAAGCTTTAATGTGCTTTGGATCACAAGCTGAAATAAAAGATTCCTTTCGATTCCAATGTGTTTCATGTGAGGAGTGCTGATTTGTAGCTGAGGATCATCACAGAAAGCTTCAAGTCACAATGACGGGCTTAAATGAGAGCAACCAACTCTTTGAGGATAGTCAGCGGCTGGGAGAATCAGAACTGGAAGGTGAAACCTCTACCCTGGGTAGAGAGGCCAGCAGCATAGGTATCCGAATCCCACCAACCATCAGCACAATAGCAACCCCAATCCCATGGGGGAGCCTGACGACAGAGTATGATCCCAGATGGGCTCAGTATGTTGGAGGAGATCGCAAAGGGGGATCGACTCTATTAACACCCAACTATGGAAGGAGTCACAGCTTTCGAAGGTCAGTGGTGGACCATGGGAGGGATGAGAAATTGAGAAGGGTGGAGGAACGCATGGGCTGTCTGCAAGGAATGTTTGAGAAAGTACTGCAGAGCCTACAACTGCCAGTGACGGGTAGGACAGAGGCAACAGCTCAACAGACGACGGGTGAGAGCCCTGGAGGTGCGGGGATGGGAGTGGGGCAGCAGATGCCAGGAAGAGCTCCCAACAACCACCCCTCCCCCAAGACCCGGTAAGAGGGGCAAGCCAAACACGAGGTACCGATGGGCACGTCGGAACTAGAGTGTTAAAAACGAAATTTATAGGGGATCCAAGAACATTAGCATGCTTCCTGACCCTTGTGAGAGGCTTCATGAGGGAGTACGTGGGTTCTTTTATTTCTGAAGAAGCAAAAATTAACTGTATATCGACCTGCTTAGAAGGTGAAGTGGCCGACTGGTTGGTAGGACTTCACGACATGCAAGCTTTAGAGCTAAGGAACTTTGATGAATTTATGAGCACGGTGAGAGAGTGATTTGAAGACCCACTATTGAAATTAAAAGCTGAGGAGAATCTGCAGCACCTTAAACAGGGACACAAGTCAGTCTCTGAATACTCACTAGAGTTCAGGAAACTGGCTGGAAGGCTACCCAATTGGCCAGAGTCCCTGAAGGTGCAGTGCTTCAAGAAGGGTCTGCAAGCAGAAATACTTCAATGGGCGTTGATGCGAGGCAACCCAAAGATGTTGAGAGAATGGATTTGCCTAGCTGGAGAGATAGAGAACCTACAAGTTCAAGTAAGAGAGCAACAGCGGGACGAGGCGAGAAGCAAATGCTCAACAGCACACTACACCCAACATGAAAACCGCAGAAGTCACAAAACATGGGAGGAGGAAAAAGAATGCAGAGCAATAAAAAGGTTGTGCTTCAAATGCAGAGGAGAGGGACACAGAATTGCTGAATGCCCCCAGAACGCAGAGGCCAGAGGAAGTAGGAAAGGGGGAGGCAGTACCAAGACCCCAGCAGTCAAGACATAGGGACCCGCGGCAGTGGCAAAAGGGGGTAGGGTCTACACTCCCCCAGTGCAAGAAGAAAACTCATCTGAGGAGAAATTTCAACAGGCGGGAAATGGTGAGAGCTTGTTCTGAGTGCCGATGGGCAAGCTGAGCACAGAAGGCATACAACTGGGATGGTGAGATGAGAAGAATGAAGGAACCCAACCCCTGGGGTGGCCAGCCAGACAAGAGCAAATAGGCGCAGCTTCGGAAGCAAGAAAGGAGGTGCAAGGGAGGGAGATGGCAAAAGAAAACATCCCCGAACAATACAAAGATTTGAGTGAGGCACTTGGGGAGGAGGAATCAAACCAGCTTCCTCCCCATCAAAAAACTGAATGTGCCATAGAATTAGAGCCAGGAGCGACACTACCCAAACCGAGACTGTACCCATTGACTCCTAAAGAATTAGAAACATTAAGGGAGTTTGTGGACAAAAACATAAAATGCGTGTTCATTCGTCCAGCCTCCTCCCTGATGGCTGTGCCAGTGTTATTCAGAACAAAGAAGAATGGATAATTAAGAATGTGTACAGACTATCGAGGACTGAATGCTATTTGCATGGCGAACAAATACCCACTACCATTGATAAATGACATGTTAGCTCACCTATCGAAAGGAAAAATATTCACAAAATTAGATTTAAGGGAAGCATACTTCAGGGTACAAATTCAAGAGGGGGATGAATGGAAAACAGCATTCAATTGTCATCTGGGGTCTTTTGAATTTTTGGTAATGCCTTTCAGGTTAAGGGGCAGAGCCAGGGTATTTATGGAATTAATTAATGAGGTCCTACATGATTTATTGTACAGGGGGGTACTTGTATATCTTGATATTTTAATATTCACTGAGAAAATGGAGGAACATGTGGGTTTGGTGAGAGAGGTACTGAAAAGACTAGCACAAAACCAATTATATGCCAAACTATCAAAGTGTGAATTTCACAAGGAACAACTAGACTATCTAGGATACAGGATTTCAGGCGAAGGGATTGGAATGGACCCGGGAAAGGTACAGGATATAGTGAGGTGGGAACCACCCAAGACTAGAAAACAACTACAAAGCTTTTTAGGATTTGCGAATTTTTACCGCCAATTCATTGACCACTTTGCGCAAGTAGCATTACCCCTAACTGATCTATTGAAAACAAAAGGAAAGGGGGACGTGTGTAGAGCAACGAAGCCTAGCGCACATTGGACAGCCGAGTGCCAAGAGGCTTTTGAACAGTTAAAGACATTGTTCACTTCTGAACCCATACTAAAACACCCGGACCTTGATAAACCACTGATAGTACAGGTTGACGCATCAGAGGATGCCACGGGGTGCTTATTACTACAAAGGGACGGGGACAGAAAACTATGGCCCTGCACTTACCTGTTGCATAAATTTACTGACACAGAGCACAGATGGCATGTTTGGGAGAAGGAAACGTATGCCATCAAATCGGCGCTAGAGACTTGGAGGCATTTGTTGGAGGGGGAAACACAACCATTGGAGGTGTGGACAGACCACAAAATCCTGGAAGTGTTACAAACTCCAAGAAAACTGAATCCCAAGCAGGTTAGGTGGGCTCAATTCTTTAACCGGTTTAACTTCACACTGAAGTACTTACCAGGGGGAAAAAAACTTCCTTGCAGACGCATTATCTTGGCTTCCGCAATACAATAGTCAAAGGAAGGAGGTGATTGAAGCAATCATCCCAAATAGACAGAAGGGGGGGCAGCAGTAACACGGGGCCAGAAAAAAAAACCTAACTTAGAAGCAGCAGAGGGGGTGCAGGGGGAATTGAGTGAAGCGCTAAGAACAGATGAGTGGTTGCAAGCCAACAAAGGAAGCCTTATAGAAAAGCAAGGATTTTGGTGGCAGGGAGACAGGCTGTACATACCGTAAACTAAAAGAAAAAAGATCTTAGAAAGGTGCCATGATGCAAAATCAGCCGGTCGTTTTGGATTCTTAAAAACCATGCACCTATTAAGGAGGCAATTTTGGTGGCCAACCCTCTGCAGGGATGTAGAAAGCTATGTGGCCAGTTGCCCAACTTGTGCCATGGCCAAACATGTAGGAGGGAAACCAAGGGGATTATTGCAAGAAGTAGCCAACCCAACACAACCATGGAAGCAAATATCCATGGATTTTATTTATTTATTTATTTATTTAATCAAATTTATCACCGCCCAACTCCCCCACGGGGGTCTCTGGGCAGTTTACAACAAAATTAAAATCATTAACATACAATTAAATAAATTAAAATACACAATAAATAACAATTTAAAATATACACTCTAGGATGAATCTAATGTGCTAGCCATCTCCAGGTATATACCTTCTCCATCTCGCCCCAAGCATGCTGACAAAGCCAGGTTTTGAGTTGTTTTCGAAAGTCCAGGAGCGAGGGGGCCTGTCTGATCCCTGGGGGAAGACTGTTCCAAAGGGCAGGGGCAACAGCAGAAAACCCCGTTAGATGGAACTCCTTAGTTGATGGGGTCCGTAGCATGCCCTCTCTGCATGCCCAGGTGGGACGGGATGAAGCAATGGGGATGAGATGGTCCCTTAGGTATTATAATAGATTTACCAGAAAGCCATAAAAAGCCAGGTGGTCACAGATTTATTCTCTAAGCAGGTTCACTTTGTACCCTGTGCCAGCATCCCAACAGCGGGGCAGCTTGCTAAATTATTTATACAACATGTATACAGGCTGCACAGGGCACCTGAAAGAGTAATCAGCTATAGCGGAGTCCAGTTCACCTCGAAATTTTGGAAAGCTTTTTTAAAATTGATGGTGGTGGAGCAGGGTCTGAGTTCGAGTCACCACCCAGCCACGAACAGGGTGTGTGAATGATCGAACCAAGTGCTAGAACAATACCTTAGATGCTATGTAAATTATCAGCAAGACAATTGGGTAGAACTGCTTCCTTTTGCAGAGGTAGCTTTTAACAATTAGGTGCATCAAAGCACAGGATTCACACTGTTTAAAATTGTAAACAGTCAGGACTTCGTAGCATTCCCAGAACTACCTAAACCAGATGAGATAACAGTCCCACTAGACCAGGGGTCGGCAAACTTTTTATGCCGGGAGCCATTTTGACATGCTCGTGCACATTTTGAAATGCTCGAGAGCCAGGGGCGGGGTTTGCGGGCGGGAGCCAATCGCGTGGAAGGGGGCAGGGTTTGCGGGCGGGGGCCAATCATGTGGAAGGGGGCAGGGTTTGCGGGCGTGGGCCAATCACATGGCTTATTGGGGCAGGTGGGAAGCCGAATCTGGATTTTGGGAGGGTCGGGGGAGAACGGGACCTGCCTGGCTTCTCAAGGCGGGGAGGCGAAGTGGGCTGTGCAGCTCGTTGCGGAGGGCTGTGTTTCCCGGGGCCCTTGCTAACAGGTCGGGCGAAGAGGTGCAGTCCTGCGCCCGGGGTCCTGGGTCCAAGCCCCCTTAGTGCAGCGGGACGGGCTTCCCAGGAGACCTCGGGGCGAAGGCGGAGCAGCCCCGCGGATGGGAGCTGGGCCAATCGCGTGGAAGAGTCGGGGGGCTCACGGAGGGAGGGGGCGCAGCCAGCAGGGTTCGAGTGACAGTCCTCCAGGCTCGCCCCGTTCGCCGCCGCAGTCATGGTCCTCCTCGGCGAGCCCGTGACTTTTGCAGCCTTTCTAGCTGCTGCTGCTGCTGCTGCTGCTGGCGAGTCGGGCACGGAAAGCGACGCTCCAGCAGCGCCTTCTTCCCCAAACCAGGCCCTTCCCATGAAAACTTCTGGAGCACGTTTTTGCCAAGGGTGCGCGGGGGCCTGGGCCGTCTGGCACTGCAGCAACCTGTCCGTGTTGATCATCCAGGGGGCACCCAAGGAGGCCACGGAGCAAGGACCGAGGCAGAAGCGCAAAGCCCACCAGCCGCCCCCACGCCCAGCTTGTGTTCCAGGGGAAGCTGCTGCTGCTGCTGCTGCCACGGCTCTGGTCTAACCGGCGGGAGGGGGAGGAGGAAGAAGGGCGGGCAACCCCCTCCCCTCTTCCCGGAGAAGCCGCGGCTTCCCCGAACCAAGACCGCTGCTGCGCTGTTACGCGCAGACAGACCTGACGAACCTAGATGGGGCACAGCCGCGCAAGGAGGAGGGGGCCAGTGCTAAGTCGCCCGCTCAGGCCCTTGTTCTCACAGCCCGGGAAATGGGGTGGGGAGACGAGGAGACGAAGCCCCCCCGCCCCCGCGAGGCAGTCGCGGCGGCAGCATCGCTGCCCATTGCTAGGTGATAAGGGAGGAATGGAGAGCGCCGGGTTGCTCCGCGCTAGGAGCTGCCGCTTCTGCCCTCCCGCGTCGGGCCAAGGAAATGAAGGGGGGCGGGAAACGAGGCGGGCGGCGACGACAAGCGGCACGCTTCAGGGGAGCCGCTGCTGCCGCCGGGTGGGTCCCCTCAGGGCAGGCGGAGGCAGGCGGGCAGCCGCTCCTCCTTCTCTCCCGCCGGCGGAGGAGGAGGCGGCGGCGGCGGCCTCTTCCTCACCGCCCAGCTACAGATCAGGCGACAGACAGAGAGAGAGAGCCAGAGCTGAGGGGCCAAAGAGCCAGATCTGGCTCAAGAGCCGCCATTTCCGACCCTTGCACTAGACGAATGGGCAAAGCACATAGCTGAGGGGCATCCAACAGTACAGGGAGCACTGCAACATGCAAAGGAAACTTACAAGGAATATGCCGATCACAAGAGGGCTCCTGAATGGAAACTAAATGTGAGGGATAAAGTGTACTTATCCACGAGATTTTTAAAGTCTTCACAACCATCCAAAAAACTAGATCCGAAGTTTATAGGACCCTTCCCTATAACCAAAGTGATCAATGAGGTGGCAATGTGACTGGAATTACCCAAGAACCTCAAAAAAATCCACCCAGTATTTTATTGCAGCCTTTTGAAACCAGCTAAAGAGTCAGAATGCTGGCACCCTCAACAAAAAGTACCAGCACCAATAATGATAGAGGGGGAATGTCACTTCAAAGTACAAGAAATATTAGACTCTAGATTACATAGAGGAAAACTGCAATACTTAGTGCAGTGGAAGGAATTCCCAAAATCACAGAGTGAGTGGGTTGATAGCCACTATTGCGGCTATTTCCCAAATAGCTCTGGGCTGCTTTCAAAAATCTAATTTCCCAATGAGCTTCCGTTGCAAGAACACACAATACATTTTTGCTTTTATGCACTTGATCCAATAAATTCCCTCAGCCACAAGTCTGCCTTTTATCAGTTATCAGAGAGTACAATGAGATATAAGCTGTCCAAGTACCACTTGGGCTGCTGTTCCTTCATCTGCAGAAATATCAGATTCATAATGTTTGTTTCAATAAAAGAATATTAAGAAAGAAAGAATATTAACTAAATACAGAGGTTCTGTTATTCCTATCAACAATTGGGAAAATGAACTGATTTCACTTTCAGGACAGGCTATCTTTTTTAGTCCAAGATCGAGCTTCTTTCTTTCTTTAAATGTTACCAACCAAGATTCTGTCTAAAAAGCCAGCACATTCCAAAACTTTTCTTAAGCCAACCAACCAAGCAGTGTTTATATGATAATGAATTCAAAATATTTTGTGTGAATATGAAAGAGCATGATTAGCATAACATCTTGTATGTTTAAGCAAGTTAACACTATAGCTCCCTTTCCTCCTAGCCTTTCATCACTTCTTCTCTCTCTTGCCTGCTGCTCCTTCTCACATACCTTCCCCCTCCACTAGATCATTGCTCATCTTTCGGGTATGTCTATGAAGGTTCTCAGTCATCCAGGTGGAATTGTCTGTAGCTTGAATCATGTCAACTGGATTTCTATTTTCTCACTCAGGTGGTTTGATAGAGGGGTCAAGGAATCCATTTATGCCAACTTGGAAAATCCTTCCTTGAATAGAGGTGGGGGCCTCAGGCACAACCTGTCCCCCATCTTCCTCCCTGCATTGTCTTCTGTGCCTAGGAAGATTAAGACCATTTCACAAGCTCAACAGCAGCATGGTGATCTTAACATCCTCCTTTAGATAATAAAAGGACTTAAAATAACATCTCAATATAACCATGACCCCAGGTGTAAGGTCACACAGCTACCTAGAAACATATTTAGGATTCCCTTACCAACTTTGCTCAGACTGAAGAAGCTCCTTGGATAAGGAGCGAAATGTTTCCACTGAGAAAATAGAAATCCAGTTGACATGATTCAAGCTACAGACATCTTTCGGGTAGCTAGTCATATACAGTGTCCTCCACTTCCGTGCTCCCAACTCCCACAAAAGGCTCTTGCAAGGCCTTCACTCTGTATCTTGGATCCCAATACATGCTGGGGGAGCAAACAGCAACATTCCTGTCTGGCTCTTTGCATGGCCTGCATAAGTGACTCCAGGTGTACTCTCATGGGCTAGTAAAGGTAAAGGTTCCCCCCGCACATTTGTGCAGTCATGTCCAACTCTAGGGGCCGGTGCTCATCTCTGTTTGTTGGCTGAAGAGCCAGCGTTGTCCGAAGACGCTTCCACGGTCATGTGGCCGGCATGACGCGCGCAGAACGCTGTTACCTACCCACCAAAGTGGTACCTATTCATCTACTTGCATTTGCATGCTTTTGAATTGCTAGGTTGGCAAGAGCTGGAGCTAGTGCGGGAGCTCATTCCGCACGCGGGGCTAGGGATTCGAACCTCCGAACTTGCGATCTTCCGATCGACAAGCCTGGCGTCTTACCCACTGAGCCACCACGCCCCACTTACTCTCATGGGCTAAGCACCATTAAAAAGGTGCTCCCAATACTTCAGCTGAATGTTTGATTGGAAGCATCCTTCTTAAGAGGATAGATAGTTCAAGCTTCTTTTGGTCTCCAACACATAGCTTTTCCAGGCGGATCTTCTGAGAAGTGACATCAACGATGCTCTCATATTTCGTTTTTGTTCAGAGAACTGATTAAATGCTTCTGCAACAGGTTTGTAAAGAGCAATGGACTGCTCAAAGTCTTTTTCTGAGATTAAAAGAAAAAAGAGTGATGTATAGGCATAGTCTGTTTGTTTCTATCATCAGAATCCACAGCAAAAGACAACTCTTCACTCACTCACTCACTCATTATTAAACAAGGGGTTATACAATCCATCAGCTCCCCCCACTATCATATTCACTGAAGTGTTTTAACAGGTGATTCAGGAAGATAAAGTGTTGTAGTACCATCAGCAAACTCTGGAGGATTCCAGAATAGCAATGAAGTGCAGAAGCAATCTGTAACTTTCTTGTTTTAGTTTTATATGGCTTTGTCCTGTTCCGACTAAGACTGACACGGAAGCGTTACTGAAATAACTTTATTTACAAGATACACAGGCCGCCCAGTTTACACAGTCCTCTTCTTCTACAGGCTGGATAGCAGCAAGTTCTGGGGATACTCCTGGCCAGACAGGAAGGAGCCGAGAGGGGACGGGCGCTGTAGAAGAGGCTCCAGCCGGCGGCGAACCGGAGGTGACAGGCAAGGTGTCCGCGGGCGTGGAGTTGGCTGGGCTGTCGGGGCTGGTGGGAGTCTGGGTAGACCGGGACCTGACAAAGGCAACCCACTGGTGACCGGCATCGGCTGGGCTTGACTGCTGATCTGGGCTGGTGGGAGTCTGGGTAGACCGGGGCCTGACAAAGGCAACCCACTGGTGGCTGGTGTCAGCTGGGCTTGACTGCTGATCTGGGCTGGTGGGAGTCTGGGTAGATCAGGGCCTGACAAAGGCAGCCCAGTGGTGGCCAGCATCGGCTGGCTCCAGAGCGGGGAGCAACGGAGAGTCGGTGGTTCGGGCAGTCAGTAGAGGAGCAGGCAAGGTGGCAGCGCTTACCCCTATGCTGGTTTCTTCCGTAGGGAGCAAGAACGGAGGCGTGGCAACCGGAAGAGACTCGGGCGCGAGGCCTGGCACGGCAGCAAGGTAAGGCCTGGATTCTAGGCTTGGTGAGGCGGCGGGGAAGCGTGTGGAGTCAGGGTCCGGCGCGGCGGTAAGGCAGGGCTCTAGAGCATGGTCCGGGGTGGTAGCAAGGCAGGGCTTGGTAGCAAGGTCCGGGGCTGTAACAAGGCGAGGCTCGGGAGCAGGATCCGGCGTGGAGTCCAGAGGCTTCTTCACAGAACGGGTAGAACGGTTGTCTCCGGCAGCTGAGGTAAGTTGCACCGGCCTTTTATTTCTTTTTTTGCGCCTTGGGAGAGCAGGGGCCAATCGGGCTTCATGTTGCTCAGCCTGCCTTTCTGCTCTCCGTTGGCGCGCGTTGATTGGCGGAGGCGTATTTCTTTCAGAGCCTCGGCCAATCAGCGTTTCTGGGTCCCCAGTCAATTTCGCGCCAAGGCTGCTGCCTCCTGTGATTGGCTCCTCTTCCGGTTCAGAGTCCGGCATGTCGGCTGGCTGCCAGGTAAGTGGACGAAACTTCACAGGTTTTGCTTTACCGAGCTCACAAAAGAAAAGAAATGATAATAAATACAAGTGTCACATTCAGTAATATTCAAATATTAGTGGAACATACGTTTTAATAACTAAAAATCTTATATTATCTGATTTTTTTTAAAAAATGCCTGGAAATTTATTATAGACACAAGAATTATCAAATTGTTCAAAACTCATTTGCCAACTCTGGTCTCCAGCCAGACTGCAGCTCGACAAGTCAGAATTTTTCAGAGTGTTGAAGACCTGGCTAGCTTTCCCCTGCTTGCGGAGGTCTACAGAAATTGTAAGACCACCGAAGCTTCTCCTTGAAGAGAGGAGAATCAGAAGATTACTCACTGGATCGTTGGAATTGCCACCTCCTGTTCTTTTTGTAGTTTCCACCACGGAGAGGACAGGGGGGTGAAAGCAGTGAAGCGGCCGGAGGAATTTCAAGCTCTACAGGGAACTCTTGAGAGATATCAGAGCGAGCAGCTGGCTTTTAGATCACTTTTATTTTATTTTATTTTAGATTAGAATGTTTTATCATCTAAGGTCTTTCTTTGGACTTTGCTCAAAATGTTGGCTAATTTTGTGTTTTCTTTGCTATAATTAATTCTGGTGGAAGTAACGATGGACTTTATATTTGAAGTATAGTGAAAAGTTTTCAATTTTTTTCTACCTTTCTTTTGTATTAGAGAAGATTCTGTCTCAGATGGGAATATAAGATTTATTTTTCTTACTTTCTTATATTGGATGAAACTTTTCTCCTCAGCACAGTGAAACGTTTGCATTTTTTCTTTTTTATCTTTCTTCTTTTTTCAGAATGGATTTGTTTTATTTGGAAGTACAAAAGTCTTTATTCAATATCTTTTGAATATATTTTGCTGGACTAACTATTAAATTTTCTTCTTTTATTTCAAAAACTTTTTACTTGAAATATAGCTGGTAATTTTCCACCCGAACAGATCAGCTGACCATCAATTCCCTGAGAAACTGTTTGTTTTGACTAGCTCTCGCAGCTTGAAGAAAAAAGAGGGGGGTGGGGAAGAATGGCACTCCTAACAGCAATTTGAGAATTTAAAAAAGAAATTAGTGAAACTCTTTTAGAAATTAAGAAATCATTGGAATCTTTAATGATAGTTTACCAAAGTCAGGAACAAAAGGAACAAAAGATAGAATTAGAAGCAGAAAAAAAATGTTTTTTTTCGAAATAGAGGAGAATCAGGAGAAAGGGATTTTAAACACATTGGTCCAGAAAAACATTCTGATACTCTATATGAGACAGATAGCACAACAGGCTACACACTATAATTTTGGTATAAACACATTATGGCAGTTGAGACAGGGAAAAGATGGAAAGGTTAAGAAAAACATTCTGACATTCTACATGAGATACAGAATAGAACAGGTTGTATGTGGTGATTTTGGCATAACCTGAATAAGAGATTTAGTGTGATATGGGTCATAAGGTTAATGGAACCATGGATTTTGATTTAGATTTTGGATATTGAGTGTGTAAATGTATCAAGTTTTAACTAGTAATATGATTGTTGGGAATATTAAATGTTAAAAATTGATATGAGAAACTGTATGGATGTATAAAATGTGATATTTTAATTGTAAGATGTAAGGTTATAAAATTAGAGAGATAAATATAAGTTGATGTTAGAGATTATATGAAAATTAGAAATTTCTTTTTATGGAGATATATGAATGATTAATGCTACTATAGGATGACTTATTTTTATAATTATTAGTATGAATATTATTGAGAACTGTTGTTAGGTTATGTGTTAGTAGAATAGGTAGCTATAAAAATGTTAATTAGGTAAATATGTAGGAAGATGTAGAATATGGTATAATTGTAGTCTAAACATAGATTATGTTTAAACTAGTGTTATTTCTATGGACATACAGTATATGAATAGAATATATTTCATTTTATTAGAATTAAAATAAGGCCTTTCCTTGTTATATATATGATTTAAAATTAATTGGACTTTACCAAGGATATGAATACAGATGTAAAAATGGAAAGAGTGAATAAAAATATTAAACTGATGCAGCCAAGAACATTTAAACCGACATTATTTCAAGGAGTGGAAACTACAGATGGACTATTAGAGAATTGCAAGAAAGGTGAAATCTACATGAAGATCGGAAGATTGGATTATAGAAATTGAAGTGTATATGACAAAGAAAAGTTTTTGTGTATTGTATGAAAGACTAACATTTAAAGCAAATTATTGTATCTAAAGACCAAAGACAGATTGGAGGCCATCTATTTCTTATATTTCTTTTCTTTATTATTTTTCTTGACTTCACTTTTCTTTTACTTTTTTCTTACTTTGTATTTTTATCTTTATTTCTTGTTCTAACTTTTAATATGTATTTTAAAATTCAATAAAATTTGTATTAAAAAAACTCCTTTGCCAACTCTGTTAAAAAAAGATCTATTTAAGCACTAATAAACAACATATTCACAATCCACTGTTAAGACCAAGTGTAAATTTATCTTTCCAGTGTAATTATTTTGGATACTTCCTCTCCTTGTACAAGGTATCCATCACACTTGAGATGTTGATAAATTGAAATGTTCAAAATACAGCCCACAAGGGCATACTTTTTGACTTACCTGAGCTGTGTAAAATGCAATTCATGTTGTAGAATAATGTTGGAAACGGTTTAAAATATATCCCCTGGGGTATAGCAGAGAAAGTATTCAGAAAAGAAATTGATTTAAGTACCATTTGGACTTGATGTCAATGTAGAAGCTTAGCTTTGTTGATCAATTGCAAAATGGCAATGGTGTTTAAAATTAAATGGTCTTGCCTACAACCTGATCTGTTAAGCCATCATCCAAAATAATGACAGCAGAAATATCTTCCTGGAGTCTAGGTATCATCATTTGGAACTTCTCTGTGTTTTCCCATTAATTCCTCTTTTTTCTTCCTTTTCAGCCCCTGCCCCCCTCATGTGTTAAAGATGAATTGCTCCACTACACCTATTGTTTTATAGCATTAGAAGCTGCCTGCCTGGATGCACTCATACGAAGTTGTTAAGTAGCTTTGTGCTTTTGAAAGCAGAATCTAATATAAAACTAAATACCTCTCCTAATCAGAATAGCACAAATTTAATTATACCCTTTGGCCTGATTATGAGGAATTAATCATTTCCTATTGGATTGTTTGACACAATTGAGAATTTTTGATTTATAAATTTTGCAAGGTAATACTGAATACAGTTCTAGCCGCTTTCAAACTGAAGTTGTGCTTTCTATAAAGTATTCTTAAAGCTACCTTTGGTTAAAATCAAATGATGCACCCATATACAATATGTTCTAGTTTAAATGTTTTCAACTGCACTGTACTTGTTCATGTCCCAGATAGCATGGCTAATGATCAAAGAATATCAGTGTTGACGATTCCTATTCTGCCCCAGGTACAACGCCTGCAAACATGATTTAAGAGTACAAGGCATGTTAATGACAGGGATTGCTGGATTCCCCCACCTATGTGTTCCCTCCTCTCCTACCACATGACCAGTCAGCAAGAAAACATCTTGCAATCACTTTCTTTAAAGTTGGATGAAGCTGGGTAAAAGGTGAAATTTGACAAGTGGCTAGACTGGGAAGTTTAGATCTCTGTCCAAACTTGCTCTGGTTTTGTGAAAATATTTTTCGTAGAAGAAATCAAAGAAAGCCTTGAGTGTGCTATTCCAATTGGTGGCACGGGCAGGGAGGGTTGTGTTACAAAGCAGCCTGGAGCCATCTCTCTCACATTTCATGAGGGTTTGGCTCAGAGACCTGGTGGGGACTGGCAGAGAGCCTGGTGTGAACAAATCAGACTCTCCTGCTCCCTAAAGCAGAATGCCCCTAGGAAACAGGGACCAGGGATCAGTAGGGTCTAAAATGTAGGTTGCCACACCAGCCTAAAATGGCCAACAGAGGTCATCCCTATTGGATGATCCCACCCCCTAAGGTCAGTGGACTGTCAGTGAAGTGTGTCAGATTGTATCCATGAAAAATCTACATTTTAGATTAAGGAGGAAATCACTACTTTAACACCAAGACAGATTAAGGATGAGAAAGCCAGTTTGGTCTAGTGGGGAAGGCACCGGGCTAGAACCGGGAGACCGTGAGTTCTAGTCCCGCCTGAGGTAGGAAGGTAGCTGGGTGACCCTGGGCCAGTCACTCTCTCTCAGCCCTAGGAAGGAGACAATGGTAAACCACTTCTGAAAAATCTTGCCAAGAAAACTGCAGGGACCCGTCCAGGCAGTGGCCAGGAGTCAAGACTGACTTGTAAGGCGCTCCATCCGATATCAGTAATCTCCCTGCTCTAGAGTATCCCACAATCACGAGGGTTCTTAGAAGCAAAAGAGTTTATTACAGTATACAGAAGTTAGCACGAACAAAGACTTGAATGCTAGCATAAAGTAAAGCAAGTACATTTAAACCTTCAGCCCCCCCCCCCCGCCGAGTCTTTAGATGTTGCCACGTGTGCTTGTGTCTTCCCGGGTGCTCAGACGTTGGCTTGCAGAGATGTTGATTCGCGCTCGCGGTGTAGGTGTGAACCGGTCTACTTCAAAGCCCCGGCAGGCTGTCTCTCTTTCGTGTCAGTTTCCGTCTCTCGGGTTTTCCCTATCTATGTATTTCCCTAATGCAGGGCTTTCCAAAGTGCCGCCGCTGGTGACACGCCAGCGGCAGTGGCATGGTGGCGGTGCGGAGGCGCGCGCGGCGGCGACACAGGAGGGCGCGTGGCGGCAGCAACACGGGGGGCGTGCGGCGGTGTGCGCGCATGGCGGCAGCGCGGGGGGCGTGCGGCGGCGCAGGGGGGCGTGCGGCGGCGCACACGTGCATGGCGGCGGTGGCAGCAGCGGCTGCTGCCGCCGTGCACACGCGCGCCGCTGCTTCTGGGTGGTGTGGCGACACACCACGCTGTGTGTGGCGACGCACTTTTGTGTCGCGACACACAGTTTGGAAAGCTCTGCCCTAATGGCAGAGATCCGCCGATCTCTGACAGACTTGACAAAAAGAAAGGCTGCTTCAGATATGCTGCCTGTGGATGAGATGGGGACAATGTCACAGGGTTACAGCAGCTAAAAGAGGTTGCCAGAGCATGTTTGTGTTGCAGTTAGATGCAAGTAAGGAAAGAGGCTAAGTCTTGCAAAGATTTAGCTATGGGATGTTGGCTCTTGTATATACTGTGGGAAGTGTCATCTTAACCATGGCATCTAACTTGGCTATTAAACATTTACTGGAGTCTCTTACATGTTTTATCTATCTGCTTTATACATAGTTCATATATTAAAGAATAAAATAGTCTGTTTTAAAGCATGGAAATAAATAAGCCAATCCCCTTCTCAAAGTTATTTCACTATTCAGATTGTTTCCCGTGCACTGCAGAATTAAGAATACAGTATATGAACTCATTTAAGTTTTAAACAATGATTGTATGGCTTCATTTATACACTTAACAGGAAAATCTAGTTGGCCAGTGTAATCCTATGCATCTGTAGTCATCAGTAACCCTACTGAATTTAATAGGGCTTATTTTATTCCCAGATAATTGTATCCAGGCTGTAGCCTTAGAATCCTTATCTTCCTTTTGCAAAAGAAACAAAGCAGGGTAAGGCCGTTGTCATGGAAGTGATTCTAGCGTAGATAATGCTGACAATCACCTTTCCTATGCTAGAAAAGTGGTTTCTGTGTGGACAACATTTATATAAATAGGGAAATATGCCCACACAGCTGCACCTTAGTTATTAGTAGATATACTGAGGTCAGATGTCTTTTGAAATTGATACTTTGAATGGAAAAAAATCTGTTTCAGGCGGGTGAGTCAGTCATTGAAACAAAAGTTTATTTCTTCTCCAATACTGACCTCTGGGAAGTAGGGCAGAATTTCATTCTCTGCAGAAGTGAACTGCAGCTCATGAAAGTTTATGCTTCTTAATAAAATTTGTTAGTCAGAAAAGGTGCTACCAAATTCCTGATGCTTGACACTCTGAAGAAAGAACTTTGGGATTGCCTTCTAAAGAACAGGTAGAACTAGTAGAAAGAATTAAATCTGAAAGGCAGAATTGTTATGTGAACACAGCCATGGTGCACACTATTAAGAGATCAAGGGGATTTACATCTGTGTTGGAGGTCAGAAGCCACCTGTCTTACATGTTTTCTGTCTATTCTTGCACTGTTTTAATTTCTCATTTCTTTTTTAGACTTGTACTCTATCTGTTCTATATTCTGTCTTTTGTGTTTTAATTATATCTTGAAAATTAATAAAGCTCTATGATTAAAAAAAGAGATCAAGGGGATAACTTGTTTACCAACCTGTCTGTCGAGGTCGGCATGCATTTGGTGATGTGCATCTCTTAAAGCAGAGAGTGCTGTGTAAACCATCTTGAGCCCTGTTTCTAACCATGTTTTTCACTGACATTGCAATGGATGTATAGTTTCAAAAGAACAGAACCTGAAGCTGCTTTAGGTGCGCTGGATCACAAGCCATCGTCTTTCCTCAAAATGGCCTTATTTTAGATATACAGTGTCGTTAAAATAACTTACCCTGATGTGGGGGGGGGGGAGAGACTGTTCTATTTTTTTCACTTCCTCTTTCCACTAAACAGCAGCCTATACTTGTGCTGGGAAACAGAGGGTAGATAATAGAAAGAAAAGTTGTGTTTTTGTTTTTAAACAGATGTTCTTTAGGGCACATCTTTAAAGTGTAAAATCAAACATGCGTTACGATTTCCAATGATAATGCAATTTGGGGAGTAACCGAATAGCCTGCCCTTACCAGGCCGGGCAAGCTACTACTTCAGATCCTCATCGGAGTAGAGAATAGGTTATTAGCCCGAAGTGTCTCGTACAAAGCTCCTTCAATTTGCAGCAACGGATTAACGTCCAGACGTTTCTATCAGGCGTCTCACACACCCAATGCGGGAGTTCAACTGCGTTTGTCCTCCATGCTTTGCATTGCCTTAAGGGGATTCTCGCCTTTTTGCTTTTATCTGAGACACGCGGCGGAGGCGGCTGATCCTGTATTTCTGCATCTTTTCCCTACAGGCAGGCAGCTTCCACTTCCTCTACGAAGGAGTGATGGTGCGGTAAAGGAGGGAGGAAACCAGTTAACAAGAACCCGGAAGATAAGCGCCTCTCTCTCAATTCAAACATTAACTCGCTGAGCCCGAGGCGGCGGCGACAGGGCGTTTCTTTCTCCGTCGACCTGGAAATGACGCTCAGCCGCTATTGCTGCTGCTGCTGCTAGAAAGACAGTCTGGAGAGTAAACAAGCCTCAGCTGATGCGTCTCGCCGTCTCCATCTTTAAAGGGCCGTCGCAGAGCGAGAAGCAAGATGGGGGCAGTTCTGGGCTTGTGCTCCTTGTCCAGCTGGGTAAGGAGGTGCCGGGTTGCGGCGCCCCTCTTTCTTTTCTCTCCCGGCGCCGGTGGGGTTCGGGGTGCGGGCGGCGCCGGCGATGGCGGGCAAGCAGTGTCTCTAGAGGCGCAGGCGCGCTGCAGGGCTGGACTCCCCCCCCAACTTCATCCCCGCGTACCCTCCCTTCTTTCTTAAAACAAGCTCCTTTGGCTTTATTTTCCGCATTTCTCGATTATTGGATTATACAATTTTTCTTTGCATTCCGTCTCTGAATAAGGCTGTCGAGGTAGAACTTAATAGCGTTCTTCATGCATGGCTAATGTCCTAATAACATTCTAGTGCGGTGCAAAGGCGTTCTGTTAGTAATGGAAGAGGTAGGTGAAGTCGGCGTCTTACTTCACTGCAGTAACTTGAAATTTCTTTTCCCCTGGCTTTGCTGGGGAAGAAACACGTGGTGTTTCCTGATTATTGCAATTTCTGTCCTAGAGGCATCATTTGTTTTATTTGTTCCTACTTGCCCGTCCTCCGTGATACCGAATTTTACTTTGCCTGATGTTGCTAGAGTGACAGGAGAAAACTATCCTAAAGTCCTTTTGAAAACGTACATACAGTACTACTTTTTAGGTCTAGTGTGTTCGGATAATGGTTATTTACTAGTAGTGCTTGAGTGCAGTTTGTAGCTGGGCCTGTTTTCCTTTGGAATGGGTTACAGAAAGCCTTTGATACTCTTTAATATTCAAGTTCAGTGTACAAATTTACAGGTAGGTAGAAGTCATCTCTGACAGATGTACTCAATTGACAGATCCTATATGAGATTTTTAAGAGAATGCTGTAGACAGGATCTTCAAGATGCTTACAGAGTCCCAACTTCAGGCCTCTGGCCCATTTTCTGTTCCATTCCCATATCCTTCAGAAGCTATTTAAAAGCAATTACACGTTCATCTTCTAATCTACTGGTTAGAATGCAAAGACCCAGAAGTAAAAAATCACTATAATACATTGAATCCCTCAGGTCTTTCTGTCACAAAAATCCTCTCATCCATCATAAAATCCTCTCACCCCTCTCTTCACAAAAGAGAAACTGCTTGGATTTTCCATCCACATCTTTATTTCATGCTGCATGCATTTGTCTGGTCATATACACAGAAGAAATAAATGAAAACCTCACAGAGCATATTTTATATAATTTCCCCAACAGTATGTGAGCATACCAGCTCCACAAGGACCAGCATTTTTTTAAAAAAAGAGTTTTACTGCAGTTTTGAAGATACCACAGCTGAGCTAGGAATAAATCGGTGGAGTCTTTGGATCACGGACATCTAGAACTGTTTGGATTGGTGTGGAGTCCTTGTGTGGAAAGGCCCTTGGTCTGTTAAAACTGGTACTCTGTCTTTTTGTAGTCTTTGACATAGTTTGGCAACATAATCTGCTGTCAGGTATGATAGATGATTATTGCAGGGAGGCCTTCTAAAAAAAAAAGTCTTACCTCTTCCAGGACAATCTCTGGCCATTTCCCACTCTTTGTTGGCTGTCATTTGATACAATCTCAGGTGTGGAATGGCTCCGAAGTGGACATCCACCTCAGTCCCAACTCTGTAATTCAATTTATACATCCCACTGTGACCACACTCAAATATGTGTATGTGTATTGGGGTGTTAATGAGAAATTAAATCAATAACTTTTTGACAAAGGCTGAGTAGAGTCATCCACTTATATCTTAAAGCTAAATAATTATAGAGAATTTGTGGTATTGGGGAAGGGAAAAATATCAAAAATAACCTAGAACAGTAATTGTTTGCCTGGATTGTGTTGAAATAAGTTCTTGTTTTCTGAGGTTAAGATAAAAGGATCAGACTAGGAAATTTAATAGAATGTTCCTTCAGTTTTTGTTAATATCTGAAAAATTGCTTAACTTAGGGTGAGGGTTTGTCCTGGACTGAAAATTCTCTCAAATATGTTTACCAAAGACATAATATCTATATTGTATTCAAATATTGACGTGTTAGTGTCATGGAGTAAAAGGTTGATTTGGGGTTATACACAGTTTGCAGTCAGGATTATTTCAATTGAATTTAGGTTTGAGACAAAATAAATATAAGGCTTTCCATGTGTTTTCCTCCAAAGCATTCTTTTCAACATATGAATATACAGTTCGTAGTTCAGATTGTATCTTTGAAACTCAGCATAAGATAAACACATACTTATTTTTAATATTTATTTTACAAGGTTTAAAAGCCACTCTGAGCAGCCTATAATCCCCATCTTTATAAACTCCAATTTAAACAAAAAAGACTTAAGTTGAAACAATCCAACAGTAGCTGCATGAAAGTGGTACTTGCTCTGTGATTGAGATCCCACTTTTTGTTGACTGTGGTGTGAACAGTACTTTTGGTGAGGAGAACAATTAAGAGCTTTTTATGAGTAGTCCCTTCCTTCCCCATAAACTGGCAGTCATGGGAATGCATAAGGGTTGATATTGCGACATCAGCTCTGCTGTTTCTTGCTTCTGACATAATGCTCTAAGAGCCCAATAAACATCTGCTCAGATTTCAGATGTCCAGTACATAAACATATATCCTCTAGATGACAAATTGAAATATCTTAGGCACCCGATTGGGCAAGGTCATCCTATCAGATATATTGGACCACACCTCCCATAACTCTCAGCCACCATATTGTGAAGCACATCCAGATGGCTCTAGGTGGGAAAGACTGACTTAGTATTATTGGTCACAAATTATAGTTAATTGATGGGGTGCTATTTCAAATATTGTGAAATCAATTAAGCAAACATTTAGTTAAGTAGGTGACCAGGGATCTTTGACCATATTGCTACTTGTCTTCTTCCTTCTTTCTTTTATCAGATACCATGTTTGTGTGGTAGTGCCCCCTGCCTACTGTGTCGCTGTTGTCCCAGTGGAAATAACTCCACTATAACAAGATTGATATATGCATTCTTCTTGCTTCTTGGAGTGAGCGTTGCATGTGTGATGTTAATACCAGGAATGGAAGAACAACTGAAGAAGGTCAGTTCATTATTGAGACAAGTATGGTAAAATTATTTTGATACAAACACTGGTGTCCTGCATCTATCTCTTCTGAAGAAGTCTTGCTCCGTATGCTATTGATCAAACACGAGTCATTGTCTATGGTAGTATAATAAAGGCCATAATGCTTGCATAATGGTTTAGGAGAAGAAAGCTTTTGTTTAGAATGATGAGGGAGTCTGGAATGCTTAAGCTAAACAGCAAAAATTAAAACAAAAGAGAAAGTATCACAGCCCTGCTGAAGCAAGCACTCAGTTCCTGGAAATGTCTTGATTTTCAGAACCTGATTGCAAATATGTGTCTGTATATGGCTTTTGAAAACAGTACAGTATGTATTAGTATTATAAAATGTGTGAAACGAACCTATTAATGTGGAAGGTCTCCAGTTTGCTCTATAGTGAACACATGAAATAGTCACTGATACTTATTACAAAACAGACATTTTGGATTCTTCATGAATACATTTTAATAAGTTTTATGCTGTTTGTTACAGATTCCTGGGTTCTGTGATGGCCAGGTGAATTGTGATGTTCTAGTAGGGTACAAAGCAGTGTATCGTGTATGCTTTGGTATGGCTATGTTCTTCCTCTTGTTTTCCTTATTGATGATCAAGGTAAAGAGCAGCAGTGATCCAAGGGCAGCAGTCCACAATGGGTAAGGAGGAAATAACTGCTTGTGTATGTGTACTTGTATCTCTGTATTTGTTTCACTTGGTGCTTTCCAGGTATGTTGGATTGCAGATTCCAGAATCAGGCTGGTTGGAAATTCTGAGAGTTGCAATCCCAACACAAATGGATTATATGAGGTTGGAGAAAGCTGCTATGTCACAGCTAGACATAGTAGACATAAACTTAAAACAGTTAGAGGTTATAACATACTCAAAACCCACAATAATGATCCAACATAAATTTGGTAGAAGCAAAACACTTCCAAAAGAATTGTAAGTCTTATCCTGTTGGTCTATGAATTCAGATGACTAAAATGGCCAAATGAAATGACTTATTAAAATTACTGCTCTGTAATGGATAAATAGGGGGGCGCGATGGCTCAGTGGTTAAGACGCCAGGCTTGTCGATTGGAAGGTCAGCGGTTCGAGACCCAAGCGCCGCATGACGGAGTGAGCTCCCACACTCGCCCCAGCTCTTGCCAACCTAGCAATTCAAAAGCATGCAAATGCAAGTAGATCATAGCTTTCCAAACTGTGTGTCGCAACACATTAGTGCAGAGCTTTCCAAACTTTTCATGTTGGTGACACACTTTTTAGACATGCATCATTTTGCGACACACTCCTGCAGCAGGGCATCATTTCACGACACACTCTTACAGCAGGGCACAAGGGAGGCACTAGGACCTGCGCGGAATCACAGCAGGTTTGGAGGCAGCAAGGCACAAGGCAGGCACTAGGACCTGCGTGGGATCCTGGCAGGGCTCGGAAGCAGCAGCAGCCACAACACACCCAGACACTGTAGCCGACACACTAACGTGTCCCGACACACAGTTTGGAAAGCTCTGCATTAGTGTGTCGCGACAAAACCCAGAAGTGCTGATGGCGCGTCGCTGCTGCCGCTGTGGTTGTGTGTGTAGCGGCAGCAGCAGCGGCGCGCCATCAGCGCTTCCAGGTTTTAGCGCGAAACACAAGGCCGCCGCCGTGCCGCCACTGCCGTTGGTGTGTCACCAACGGTGGGACTTTGGAAAGCACTGAAGTAGATAAATAGGTACCACTTCAGTGGGAAGGTAACTGTTCCGCGTGCATCATGCTGGCCACATGACTGCGGAAGCGTCTTTGGACGCTAGCTCTTTGGCTAAGAAACGGAGATGAGCACCGCCCCCTAGAGTTGGACACGACTGTGCAGGGGTAAAAAAATGGATAAATAAAAAAAATCTGTCTCAAAAAAACTAGAGCTTCTATATATTTAAACTCCTGGGACAAAGGAAAGGGGTTGCTATCAGCCTATATCACGGTGAGCAATTTCTAGCCCAGGCAGCTCCCTGGCACCCAAACGGAAAAAAAAAAAGGTGGGGAGTGCATGGGAAATAAAAATGGGAATGCTCCAATTCCCAATTATAAAATCTTTGAAAACAGGCCAAAATCATGCCATTTAAATTTATTAGGTTAATTAATTAATTAATTAATTAATTAGGTTAAAACAACAAAATAAAAATGAGTATGACAGAACTCTCCCTGCCCCCCAACTGAAAAATAGGCCCCATACTTTGGGTAATTTTACTAGGTGATTGATAAACCTTCCGTGGACCACCAGTCCATCAGAAGGTACAGCTGCCATCCAGAAAGGATTGCTTACCCTGTTCTACACCAGGATTGCTTGTATGCATCCTTGAGATGTTCACCTGGCTACCATGGGGAACTTAAGACCAAGCCACTTAGTCTGAATCCGAATGGAAATTCTAGTACAGTATTTTCATAGCACCAAGTGCTTGTTTCCAGTAACTAGCCAAATCCTTAGTACTGGGCATACATAACTGTAGCATTCAAAGTAGTCCACCCTCAGTCTCATTCGTATATTGTATATTGTAGTATATTGTATATTGTAGTATATTGTATATTGTATATTGTATATTTATGTTATTTATTTATTTATGTTATTATACCCCGCCCATCTCGTATTACAATGAGACTGGGCATTGTATATAATTTGAGTCAGTCACACTTTCTCTCAGTCCAACCCAATGGTGGTGGTTGTGGGGAAAAATTGGAGGAGGGAGAACTATGTACCACCACCTTGAGGTCCTGGACAAAAGTCAGGATATAAATCTAATAAGAGAGAGAACATTTTACATTGTATATCCTGTACCTTGTAGATGTAGGCATTTTCTCTAGGGGTATGACTGTATAGATAAGTTCCTTTTGTAGAGAAACAGCAAATAAGGTTTGACACCCATGACTCTGTACCTGTTGAAGCCATGGATAAGCCAGGGTACAGTATATAACGTCTTTTTATTTGGGAGATTCTGTGCTGAAACTCAATTGCTCATCAGAGAATTAATTAATTAATTAATTTCTATGACTATTTATTTTATTTATTTATTTATTTATTATGACCGCCCATCTCCCCCTCGAGGGAAGGCAGACTTTATCCACTGTACTGCTGTCTGCTGAATTTACATGTGGTTGGTTATAGTCTTACAGCATTTTCTACCCAAGTTATATAAATAATAATGTTGCTGTCGCATCAGATATAATGGAATTGATAAAACTATAATATTCAAGAAATATTTTGGGTTAAAAATGTTAAGTATTACTGTCACTTAGATTGTATATGGTGATTCTTTCAGATTCTGGTTTTTCAAGTTTGTCACAGCAGTTTCAATTACAGTGGGAGCATTTTTTATTCCAGAAGGACCCTTTACAACTGGTAAGATTGCACAAAGTCTCTAATACTTCAGCAAAAGTAGTTTCCTGTGGCTTTCTTGGACTCTATAGAAACCTTATTTGATCACTTTTCTATTCTGTGCTGTTTTGCTGATAGATGAACAGCCCATTTGGCTGAACCCCTATTCTCATTCCTAATTAAGCTACTTATAAATATTTGTAACTGCTTTGTATCATTTTCCTCCTACAATCTCTTCTCCGTCCCCCTCCTGTCTCATTTTGTGTTTTCCCTAAGGCCCATGAGGGGTACACTTAACTATTTCTTAGCCCCAAAAAGGTACACTGATTGCTCTGAATCAAACAGTAATAATGATTTGACGCTAAAATAATCCTAACACAAAATTAATATGTCTTCTATTATTTTTCTTAGTATGGTTTTATGTAGGCATGGCTGGAGCCTTCTGCTTCATTCTTATTCAGCTGGTTTTACTTATTGATTTTGCCCACTCTTGGAATGAATCGTGGGTTGAGAAAATGGAGGAAGGAAACTCAAGATGCTGGTATGCAGGTATGCCACAGTTTGTTGTTAAATATGACAAGGTTGGTTTCTTTGGTCTTAAAACTGAAATGTATGAAGCCATAATCTTAGTTTTAGGAGTTATGAGCTCAGAATAAGTGCTCTTGATCTTATATCCTTTTTCGTTGTTGTTGTTGTTCCTTCAAGTCAGTGTTGACTCCTGGTGACTGCCTGGACTAAACCCTGCAGTTTTCTTGGCAATATTTCAGAAGTGGTTTGCCCTTGCCTGCTCTTTAGGGCTGACAGAGAGTGACTGGCCCAAGGTCACCAAGCTGGATTCGTGCCTAGAACTCAGGGTCTCCCGGTTTCTAGCCTGATGCCTTAACCACTACAGCAAACTGGCTCTACCTTCATATCCTAGTTACTTGCAAAATAATAATATATACCCATCACCAACCCAAAATAAGGATTTTGCATTTTTCACAATCGTCATGATACCTGATACAGGAGAATTGTGGGAATGCATTTTACCCCCAAATAGTACAAAAGCTTTCCTCCCACATACCAGTTGCCCAGTATGAATTTTCCCCTCTTGTAGATTTAGTTTTTGTGAAAGGCCAGTTGCCAATGTGCTGAATGTATGCATTACTACTTACGAAGATCAGATGTCATTTTGCTAACCCTTTCAGACTAACATTCCTCAGCCTGGTGCCTTTGAGCTGTATTACATTTAAAATTCCCAACCATCATGGGAAAAATGTGAAGGCACCAGATTCCCTGGGGAATTCAGCAGTTACAAAAGTAGCGTAGTTTATTTTTAAAACAGCCCAGTAGTAAAACCTCCTTCAGGGATGCTAATGCAATCTGAATCCCCGTTCTTGTTTTTTTACAGCACTGCTGTCTGCCACAGCCCTAAATTATCTCCTGTCTCTGGTGGCAGTTGTCTTGTTTTATATCTACTATACTCATCCAGAAGGCTGTTCTGAAAATAAGGCCTTTATCAGTGTCAACATGATGCTGTGTATTGGAGCATCTGTAATGTCAATTTTACCCAAAATTCAGGTATGCGTTTTTAACGAATATTTAGAGAATGTTTGAAAAAATTTAAGCAATCTTTTTTCAAAGTTCTAGTTGATTGTTTTGCGCTCTCTCTCTCTCTCTGCATATAGGAATCACAACCAAGATCTGGCTTGTTGCAATCATCTGTTATCACAGTTTATACAATGTACCTTACTTGGGCAGCAATGACCAGTGAGCCAGGTAAAAAAGACTAAACGATTTTGTAAACGTATTCTCTATACAATTTTGTAATAAAAATGGTTCTGGCAGAACCTTTTTGTTTATTGCTCTTAAAGATACTTGAGGTATTGGGCACGTTTATGAGCGTGGTTGGCCTAGCCAGATTTCACAATAGAGGCTAATTTAATTGGCACACCATTCTCTTCTCCTCCTCCTTTATATATAATGTAAGTCTACATACAGTGGGGCAAAAAAGTATTTAGTCAGCCATCAATTGTGCAAGTTCTCCCACTTAAAAAGATGAGAGAGGCCTGTAATTGACATCATAGGTAGACCTCAACTATGAGAGACAAAATGAGAAAACAAATCCAGACAATCACATTGTCTGATTTGGAAAGAATTTATTTGCAAATTATGGTGGAAAATAAGTATTTGGTCAGTATCAAAAGTTAATCTCAATACTTTGTTATATATCCTTTGTTGGCAATGACAGAGGTCAAACGTTTTCTGTAAGTCTTCACAAGGTTGGCACACACTGTTGCTGGTATGTTGGCCCATTCCTCCATGCAGATCTCCTCTAGAGCAGTGATGTTTTGGGGCTCTCGCTGGGCAACACGGACTTTCAACTCCCTCCAAAGGTTTTCTATGGGGTTGAGATCTGGAGACTGGCTAGGCCACTCCAGGACCTTGAAATGCTTCTTACGAAGCCATTCCTTCGTTGCCCGGGCGGTGTGTTTGGGATCATTGTCATGCTGAAAGACCCAGCCACATTTCATCTTCAATGCCCTTGCTGATGGAAGGAGGTTTGCACTCAAAATCTCACGATACATGGCCCCATTCATTCTTTCCTGTACACGGAACAGTCGTCCTGGTCCCTTTGCAGAGAAACAGCCCCAAAGCATGATGTTGCCACCCCCATGCTTCACAGTAGGTATGGTGTTCTTTGAATGCAACTCAGCATTCTCTCTCCTCCAAACACGACGAGTTGTGTTTCTACCAAACAGTTCTACTTTGGTTTCATCTGATATATGACATTCTCCCAATCCTCTTCTGGATCATCCAAATGCTCTCTAGCAAACTTCAGACGGGCCCGGACATGTACTGGCTTAAGCAGGGGGACACGTCTGGCACTGCAGGATCTGAGTCCCTGGCGGCGTAGTGTGTTACTGATGGTAGCCTTTGTTACGTTGGTCCCAGCTCTCTGCAGGTCATTCACTAGGTCCCCCCGTGTGGTTCTGGGATTTTTGCTCACCGTTCTTGTGATCATTTTGACCCCACGGGGTGAGATCTTGCGTGGAGCCCCAGATCGAGGGAGATTATCAGTGGTCTTGTATGTCTTCCATTTTCTAATTATTGCTCCCACAGTTGATTTCTTCACACCAAGCTGCTTGCCTATTGCAGATTCAGTCTTCCCAGCCTGGTGCAGGTCTACAATTTTGTTTCTGGTGTCCTTCGACAGCTCTTTGGTCTTCACCATAGTGGAGTTAGGAGTGTGACTGTTTGAGGTTGTGGACAGGTGTCTTTTATACTGATAACAAGTTCAAACAGGTGCCATTACTACAGGTAATGAGTGGAGGACAGAGGAGCCTCTTAAAGAAGAAGTTACAGGTCTGTGAGAGCCAGAAATCTTGCTTGTTTGCAGGTGACCAAATACTTATTTTCCACCATAATTTGCAAATAAATTCTTTCCGAATCAGACAATGTGATTGTCTGGATTTGTTTTCTCATTTTGTCTCTCATAGTTGAGGTCTACCTATGATGTCAATTACAGGCCTCTCTCATCTTTTTAAGTGGGAGAACTTGCACAATTGGTGGCTGACTAAATACCTTTTTGCCCCACTGTATAATGCATATATAGGAGGCTGTTCATAAGCATGGTTCTTTATTGTTTGTGCATTATTTTCATGAAGTATTGTGTCTATTTTAAATACAGATTCAATTTCAATGAGAAATTCATATTCTGTTAATAGCTTAGAATGTCAATTTCTTATGCCTTTACCCATCTAGACAGACTATGCAATCCAAGTTTGCTGAGCATAATTGGATATAATTCGACAAGTCCTCCAAGCAAGGGTCAGCTTGTACACTGGTGGGATGCCCAAGGGATTGTTGGGCTCATTCTGTTCTTACTGTGTGTTCTCTATTCAAGGTGAGTGGAACTTTCAGAAAACCCTTCTACCATATTCAGCTGTTAAACTCTGTGTCAGCTGGATTTTTAGTGAAAATACTGTTTCTGGATTTGTTTCTACATGGCAACCACTTTTAGACTACTTGCTTGTGTCAGAAAAAAACAAAGTTTTGATTTTGGGTTTTAATGATTAAATGGTTTGACTTGATAGAAATAATGTTACTAAGGTTTAACTAATGGTAAGAGATTTTATTTGCAAATGTATTCATATCTGTATTGGAGAAGGTCGGAAGTCACTTTCTGTTTCTGTTCTCTGTTCTGTACCTTTATAGTGTTTCTTTTTTCTTGAGTTCTATACTCTATCTTTTCTATCTTTTGTATTTTAACTATATTCTGAAAATTAATAAAGTTCTTTACAAAAAAAACCTCTACATCAGCTGGATTTTTAGTGACTACCCACTTTTCCATTTGCAGTATCCGAACATCTAATAACAGCCAAGTAAACAAACTTACACTGACCAGTGATGAGACAACGCTGATAGAAGATGGACTTCCTCGAAGTGAAGGCTCTCTTGACGATGGAGATGATTTACACCGTGCTGTTGACAATGAGAAAGACGGAGTTACTTACAGTTATTCTTTCTTTCACTTCATGCTTTTTCTTGCTTCACTTTACATCATGATGACATTAACCAATTGGTACAGGTATGTAGGTTTATAGAAAATTGGGAAAAGATAACTTTTTGTGCCATTTACATTTTTTTGACACATCCCCACTACTCTTTGTTTTGAAAGTGCTTTTCATTTATGAAACTTGAAATGAGGCAGCAGATCAAGTAGTGGACTCCAGAATTGGATCCAGAACCCTGCATATAGAATAGGCAGAGAGCTTTTGATTTCTGCACCCTATTATAGCCCATTCCCCATCAGTTTTCTCTGCTGCCCAGCTCCACCCCAATCTTCCTCTGAGAATCAGTGTGGTGGGGGATGAATAAGGGAGAAGTGGACCAATCCCTGACAAGTGATGGGGGGGGGAATATCTGCAAACTAAGTGAATTCTCTTTTGAAAAGTGATTACCTTGTTCCCACAAGTGAATCTGGAAGCCCTTTCCACATTAATTTTCCTTTTTTTTCAGTCCTGACCCTGCCTCTGCATCAATGACCAGTAAATGGCCATCTGTCTGGGTGAAGATTTCTTCTAGCTGGATTGGTATCATCCTGTATGTGTGGACTCTGGTAGCTCCGCTTGTTTTAACAAACCGTGAATTTGACTAAGCCAAGCATCTTTTCTGAAGGCTTTTATTGTTTTCTTGCTTATTTGATGCTAATGCTACTCTGTATTAAGAAATAATTGTAAATATGTGTTTGTGTACTTACTATTAGTGTAGTTTATCCTGTCTTTATTATGCATGGCTAAGTTTAAACCAGGTTATCTTGCCACTTCAATGACTGTTTCCTACTTGAGCTTGAATATGATTGCTGCTAAATTGAGGGCCAAACTAGAAGTGGCAACAGCAGTTCCACAGGCTTTACTCAACAAAAGGCAAGTGGGAAACAAAATAGGAAGATGTCTGTGTTCCACCAGCAGTTGCATATTCTGTTAGCAGTTGTTAAAGTGTTTGTGGAGCAACTTGCACTTACCTAGTATAAGTAAGGTGTAATGAGCTGCAAAAGCACTATTGCAAGCACATGCAAAATCAAAGTATTTGATTTGTTACTTGCAAGGGGTGAAAGTTTAGCAAGTAGCATCTGTAGTGTTTTAATTAAAGAATTCTCTGATTTTGTAGAAGTGAGGTATCTGACCTTTAAAAGCAAAATGGATCGCCATTTATTTCTCCCTTGACACCTTTATTTCAAGAGCAGTTCTGATACTTGATGGGATCTGTCTAAGAGGCAGACATACAGGGAGCGGATCTAAGAGATTATAAACTTGTAGGAGCAGCATTTAATTTCCTCATCTTCGTGTCTGCTATCCTTTTAAAATGGGGATGCACACTGATTTCCACACAAGGGGATTTTTTTCTTTTTGTATTTTTAAACACATTGAGGGATAGTAGTTTCATCTGCATTGGCCTTTTCTGCTCTATACGAGGACTGTGCCAAAATGGGAGGAACCCATATCAGTGATCCTTCAGGGAGAAAATTAAAAGTAGGATAGAAATGTTCTTCTTCTTTAGGGGGACCAGACCAGTTTAAAGAGTCACCTGCAGTGTTACTAGAATGGAATTGAGTGATTGATTGATTGATTGATTGATTGAATTGATTGAACAAAGGAGGACTGGAAGTTAGTAATCACTATATATTTGTTATCTTAAAATAGTTGAAGCAGCCAGTTTAAAGGCATTTGTTGGGTGATCCCTGCCCCTCCTTTGAAAATGTTTTGTGCAAAAAGGATTGACTTTAATTTACAGTGAGAACGAAGCAAACCTAGTCAATAGAGTTAGACTGCATTTATAATTCAGAAGCTATTTTCACGGAAGTTTCTCCTTTTAAAAATTCTACCCTAATAGTCATTCTATTTAGAGGTTGATGAAGTTGTCACACGAGCATCTAAGAAACCAATTCTTTGCTCCTTGCCTAAAGAGTCTCTCTCTCTACATGATTAGTTTAACTACAGGACTTATATTGAAGGAATCTGAAGTATTCATAGTTTTACTTAAAATGGATGGAAAATCTTGAATTTTCTACCCATGAAAAATAGTTGCATTTTGTACACATTGTGTTTGAAGTGGAGTGCAGTGTTAGTTCTAATAATGCATGTTATTGAAGTTATTTTTGTATCCACTGAATTAAAAAAAACCCCTTTAAGTATTTAAAGGTATTATTAGGCTGCTTGAAAGCAATTCAAACTGAGGCCTAAGGGTCTCAAGTCCCTTACTGCTAGTAACTGTAAAATAACATAAGAAATGCTGATAAAACATCAAGAACAGGAACAGTAATCTTTTTGGCTTAGTGATCATTAGTTAGTTTGCAAGTAAGAAAAAAGACTTTTAATAACAGCTGGATATATTGATAGGTATTAATATTCTTAAAAACATTTGCATTATGCAGCTGATATCTACAGTGATGCCATTTGTTTTTTCTGCACAAGATATTAAATAATTTTAAAGTAATTTTATTTCATCTCTTGCTACTAGTCCTGTTGGGCGCAATGCAGGCAGTCTTTACAAGTGCAAATTCCTAGGACTATATACTTAAAAGCTATTGGTTCTACTTTGCAAAGTGCTTCGAAAATACTCACCTGTTTTTTTTAATTTTTTTATCCCACCTTTATTATACCTAATACTCCTTCCTTCTCCTATTTTCCCCACAACCCTCTGAGGTGGGTTGGGCTGAGTGAGTGACTGGCCCAAAGTCACCCAGCTGGCTTTCATGCCTAAGTTTGTTTGTTTGAAGTGTAAATACATCTACACATTGCTCCAACTTCAGATTTCTCCAGTTCAACTGCAGGTATCTTCTCCAAATTCCTGAGTGTTCGTAATTGTTAAAATTTATTCAATTCATTATACTACTACACAGAAAGGCTGATGAAATTGAACCTAAATGCAATTACTGCTTAGTCACTTTGAGTGTATATGCTGTAGCTATCAATAAACATTCATATTGGCTATTTAATCTTGTTATCTCTTAAGATGCACCTTTGGGATTAGTGTAATGAAGCTATAAGAATTTCGTGGATGGAGACCTCAACCTAGTTTATCTTGGCTATTTGATCCATTATAACAATGTGACTATGGTCTCAATATAGAGGAATTAAGTCAGGTTGCTTCTGTTGACCTTCAAGAAAACTTGTAGCAACTTCTTGATGGAAGGAAGTTAAAAGTGTCTGGTACTACATGTTGGATCTCCAGTTGATTCCATAGAGGACAAAAAGTATGCCATGCAGCATTGGATACCACCTCTTGTATTCTAACTGAATATAATTGATAGAATAGGGTAATGTTTTTATTTAGCCTACAATGTAGGCAGATGCAACAATGGTTTAAGTTTATGGCAGATTTGCTTTTTGTTTTCAAAGCAGTCTTGATTCCTGATGACTACATGGACAAGTCCAGTTTTCTTGGCATGATTTTTGGAAGTAGTTTGCCTTCTTTCTAGGGCTGACAATGAATGACTTGGCCCAAAGTCATCCACCTTCTAAGCCTGTGGCAGGAAGAAAACTTGGGTTTCCCCACCCGAAGTCCAGCACCTTAACCACTAGACCAAAATGGTTGTCACATAGGACACTTTAAATAATTTAATATAAATAACATAGCCCTGTATAGAAAAGGCAGAGGAACTAGACCAAATTGCCAATATCCGCTGGATAATGGAGAAAGCCAGGGAGTTTCAGAAAAACATCTATTTCTGTTTTATTGACTATTGTAAAGCCTTTGACTGTGTGGATCACAACAAATTGTGGCAAGTTCTTGGTGGTATGGGGATACCAGGTCATCTTGTCTGCAAGATGAAGAGGAATCTGTATAACGACCAAGTAGCAATGGTAAGAACAGACCACGGAACGGACTGGTTTATGATTGGGAAAGGAGTACGGCAGGGTCGTATACTCTGACCCTACCTATTCAACCTGTACGCAGAACACATCATGGGATGTGCTGGGCTTGATGAATGCAAGGCTGGAGTTAAAATCACTGGAAGAAACATTAACAATCTCAGATATGCAGATGATACCACTTTGATGGCTGAAAGCGAGGAGGAGCTGAGGAGCCTTATGATTGTGAAAGAAGAAAGTGCAAAAGCTGGGTTGCAGTTAAACCTCAAAAAAACCAAGATTATGGCAACCAGCTTGATTGATAACTGGCAAATAGGAGGAGAAAAAGTGGAGGCAGTGACAGACTTTATATTTCTAGGTGCAAAGATTACTGCAGACACCGACTGCAGCCAGGAAATCAGAGGACCTCTACTTCTTGGGAGGAGAGCAATGACAAATCTTGATAAAATAGTTAAGAGCAGAGACATCACACTGACAACAAAGGTCTGCATAGTTAAAGCAATGGTATTCCCCATAGTAACCTATGGCTGCGAGAGCTGGACCATAAGGAAGGCTGAGCGAAGTTGTTGTTGTTGAACTGTGGTGTTGGAGAAGAATTCTGAGAGTGCCTTGGACTGCAAGAAGATCAAACCAGTCCATACTCCAGGAAATAAAGCCAGACTGCTCACTTGAGGGAATGATATTAAAGGCAAAACTGAAGTACTTTGGCCACATCATGAGAAGACAGGATACCCTGGAGAAGATGCTGATGCTAGGGAAAGTGGAAGGCAAAAGGAAGAGGGGCCGACCAAGGGCAAGATGGATGGATGATATTCTGGAGGCGACGGACTCGACCTTGGGGGAGCTGGGGATGGCGACGTCCGACAGGAAGCTCTGGCGTGGGCTGGTCCATGACATCACAGAGTCGGAAGCGACTGAACGAATAAACAACAAAAATATAGCCCTGTACCACATACTGAGTTTTTACATTACAAAGTCTGTCTTAGAAATTAAAGCTAAGTGTGCATCATTAACACATACTTTGTTTTTTAAGATCACTTTGCAGGTGCTAGGACAGCATAAAACCTTTACTCACAATCCTCCTAAACAGTTTGCCAATGAAACTTGAGCTTTTAATAAATGGTGGAAATTCATTCTTATTGGAAAAAAGGGCACAAAAATTAAATTGTTTTGATTGCCCATTCTGGGTAAGGGAAGCTCAACTGTCCTCACAGGTTCACTGCATGCATAATTTGTTTAGAGCAAAGGGTGCCAGGTGCCTAGCTATGACATTCACTCAATTGTTCTTTATACTCATATATTTCAGAGCTATGTGTCTCCACTTCTTTAAAGCTATTTTAAACACACAAAAACTGAAGATACTGTGTATGTAGTGTTGCATTTGGAGATAGACGTTCAGATAAAGGTATTTTCTGTCACATGCCTGGAAACTTTTCCAAGCTGGAAGCACCAGGGTTGGTATGGAAAGGGAAGATGACCCACTAAGAAATGGCTTTCAGCTATTAGAACATAGATTTTTGTATGTCTGAGGTGAAAATCCAGCTAATTTTTTAGACTGGGTTGATCCCACTATCCCACAACCAGAAGTATCTTCATGCAGAATTCCTTTCAGGGCTGCAAGTGGAAAAGATTAACCCCAGGCTGGGAGCAAGAGGAAGTCACCCCCTCCCCCAATCTTTCCTCTGCATGCAGCAGTCTTATGTCCTTAAATAATGTGTAGTGCTTAAATAAAGGACTGGAGGTTAAGTGACACATTACATTAAGTTCTGGTCCCCCTAACAATTTTATTTAAACAAAGTTGTAAAGATAAAAAAGTAATGAATAAAACTTGGAAGTCCATGACTTCAAAGGCAAAAAATCAAAAAACTTGCATCAGTCATACATTAGGACCAAAAGTTGAACAAGAGATACCACAGTGGTTAATACAGAGCATCTGATTATATGTATTCAGAAGATAGCTGGTAATTCCAAGTACAACAGCACTAGAGTATAATGAACTAGTGTGAATGAACTGTTGATGGTTTGTGTAAATATTTAAACTGCTCTGATTTTGCAGAAGCAATAGAATCTTTTCAAGTCCCCATTAGCTGCTTTCACAAAATGTTTACAAAAGATAGACCCCCAAACACAGCCTAAATAAATAGTTTGTCTTAAACATATTGAGCTAGTTGTTCAACAATGGCATGTCAGTGTCCATTGGCACAGGAGCAAGTTCACACAAATAAAATAATGTAGCTTCGCTGGCTTCTGCTTCCGTCAGTGGTTCCAGACGAACAAGTTTACTTTGGGTTGGTTGAGGATCCAGACTGCTTTCGAGGAGTTCATCCACTTCTATTGGCTTATCTATAGAAGATGTGGTTTCTGGTGTACTCTCTGTTGCTGTGCTTGGGTTTCCATCAAACAATGCAAGGAGGGGGAAGGCGGTATATTGAATGAGCTGCTTATCTACAGTAGAAGAAATAAGCCAAACCAAAGTAATTGTTTTAGACACCCGCAAACACCATTCGTGTATTTTTACAGAATGAAAGTGAACAAAAATAAAATATGTTCAATATAGAGCATTATCAGTATGCATTGATGACTACATTATGTTCGCATCTAAAAAATAAACAGAATTTCCATAAAATGTGAACACTGGACAATCACAATTTTACAGTATGAAAACTCATAGTCACCTGCTTTAGCGTTAGAATTAGGCACGTTTTGTGAGTCTTGTTGAGGACTACTACTTCTCATAGTTTCAATTCCCTTTGTTTCCACCTACAAAAAAGATGAGATGAAGAAAATGTTATACTAAAGAACAGAGCCTATCAAAGTAAGATACAGGTAGCCCTCGCTTAACCACCATTTGTTCCATGACCGTTCGAAGTTATGATGGCACTGGACAAATGGTACTTATGCCCAGTCCTTGAAGTTATGGCCATTGCAGTGCCCCTGTGATCATGTGTTCAAAATTTGGGCACTTGGCAACCCACCCACATTTATGACCACAGGGTGCGCTTCAACTTCCCCCAACCCACCTATCTCTCCTCCCTTTTCTGCCCTTTTGGCTGCCCTGCACTCTGCCACTCCCAACTGACCTTCGCCGTCGTCTTTCTATACTGCTGGTGAGGCACACCCAGCCTGGCCTTTCGCAAGGCAGCTGCTGGCTGTGCACCTTCTTCCCAAGGCCACACGCAGCCTTCCTGAAGTCACAAGCGGCCAGCAGCTGCCTCACGAAGGGGGGGAAGAAGATGGCGAAGGTGAGTTGGGGGTGGCAGGGGCGGCGGAGCATAGGGTGGCTTGCACGCCCTCCCACCCCCAAGCAGCAGCCACGCCCAGTCCAGCTGTGCTCCCGCTAGGCCATGGCAGCTACTTACCCACCTGCCGGCCTGCTTGTGAACCACCCAGGACTTGCGACTTCCTGTCGGCTTCCCCATTCACTTTGCTTGTTGGAAGCCAGCAGGAAGTTGCAAGGAGGCCCTCACTTAATGACAGCAATGGGGACTGCCAGGATTGCCATCGCTAAGCGATGTGGTAATGTGATCTTGCGCTTTATGACCGCATCGCTTAACTATGGAAATTCCGGTCCCAATTACTCTTGTTAACCGAGGACTACCTCGGTTATCCTGCAGCAGTCTTTAAAAATCTGTGAGATGCTATAGCTAGAACAAACAGAGTATTCAATAGAACACAGGGACAAGCTAATATTCAGCAATGTATTTAGAAGTAAATTTTTGGAATTTTAAAGCCCTTTATTTGTATTTCCTCTACACATATGAAAAACAGCCTGGAGACATTAATACTATAATATACAAAGAGTACTTCTATGCCAACCACATAAATACTTTACATTAAGATGTGCAAAGCATTCTGTGCAGAGCAGCTTGTTTTGAATGGTCTGGTCCTGAATCAAAACATACATATTTGGGGTATACTGGTCCATCAAAATGGGGCTGTTTTGATATGGGCAGAAATGGTTTAAAGGAACGACGAGGGGAAAAGCCAAGATGCTGGCAGATGAAGAGAGAGAGGGAGAAAAGGAGAGAGGGAGGGAGAAAAGGAGGGTTATTGGAAGGTTGTGAGACATGGGTCTGCTAGTGGGACATGCTGTGCTGGAATACTTTCTGGAGGGAGGGAGGGAGGGAGGGAGGGAGGAAAGAAAAGACCCTAGTGAGAAGCAGGCTGGTGGGATGTGCAATGCTGCGAGCTGCTAAGGGAAGGTGCAGAAAGAGGAACTTTGCCCAATTTGCCCAGCCAGATTTTGTTTCATCTGAAACTTGAAACAACCACCTCATTCAGGGATTCAGTACTGCCAAACTGTGGGTGACCTGAAATTGTTCGGCAGAGCTTCTGGAACATAACAGCTCGTTCCAGGTTCAAACCAAAGTAATTTCCCCGTTTTATGCACCTCCCTACTTTGATAGGTCTAAAAACATTGCTATGAAATTGTAGCACATTCCTGTAAGGATGTACTAGATAGATAAAATAAAGAACATGGAAACTAGTAAGCATGTGTAATGTAAAAGAGGCTGAGAACAGTCCAGTACTAGAAAGCATGGCAATTCAAACAAACAGAACTAGCCTTAAATTATGACCTTGCTAAGATTCCTATTTTTTAAAATATGAACATGTTACATTTTAACACATTTCACTGCTGTGCTAATGTAAAACTTACTTTTGTACTACTGATATGACCTGTTGGGTTCATCTGCACGGAACTTGAAAAAAGCTGAACAAGACAAAATATATATCACATTAAAAAAAAACATTCTAAATAATAAAGTTGCCTATTTTTAAACTGCACCAATGTTTTGTTTATGAAAATGTCTGTATTAGAAACATTCTTCAGAAAATGTATTGTCGAAGGCTTTCACGGCTGGAGTTCGATGGTTGTTGTGGGTCTTCCGGGCTGTGTAGCCGTGTTCTGGAAGTTGTGGTTCCTAACGTTTCACCAGCATCTGTGGCCAGCATCTTCAGAGGGCAGGAGCACAGGCAGAAGCGCTCTTTCAGAAAGAGCGCTTCTGTCTTTGCTCCTGCCCTCTGAAGATGCTGGCCACAGATGCTGGCGAAACGTTAGGAACCACAACTTCCAGAACACGGCCACACAGCCCGGAAGACCCACAACAACCATTCTTCAGAAAACTTTAAGTACAAACTTTTTTGTTTTCTCTGAAACTTTAAACTTTGCAGTTTGCATTAATACAGAACCTTAACACAGTATTTGAAAAAGGAAAAGTTTTTTTATTTTATAAAATTGAAGCCAGAAAAAAAAAAGCAGTCAATATTTACATCCACCAGAAGATCCGGATCTATGCTGAACTGCCGTCCTGACAGCATGGCCTGAAAATCCTCTAAACTGCAATCAATGCTCTCAAGGTAATCCAGGAGTTCCACCCTAAAAGAAAGACAAGTCCATGATACCCTAGCTTTTTGAGCAGTAAGTTGTTCCCTGCTTGCCACCTTGGACTTCTAAAATAAAATCAAGAAAAAGATGCTCTTCTTTTCCATAGAATGTAAAAATGTTTGAATATTTTTTTCTCCAGTCACCAAAGTATCAGCTAGTATAAAGTATGAAATCCAAGGAAAGCTTGGCTTACATAAAGCCTTGGAGACCCAGACTATCTGAAATTCATCTGTAAGTGATCCATGATATCTATCAAGAATGGAGACCCACATTACCCATGGAAATTGATTTGACAGAAAAACCTAATTATTTAGGAATTTAAAGACTTAGAATACATGTTTGTTATTGTGGATTCAAACACGCAGCCCAATTATGCTAAAACCACTGAATTAAAAAAATCAAGATTCTAGAGTAAACAGATTGGAATCTTGTGCATCTAGCCTGTTCCAAAAAGTAGAACAGATAATAAGCATATTTAAAATATATGTGCAATGCAAAGTTTTTAAAAAAGGGAGAGAATAAGATGATGCATGAACTTTAAAATTAAAGATAACATGACGAAAGTAACACATAACTCACTTTCCAAGAAGATTGATATTTTGTGAGATCACTCCATTTTCACTAAGAATGGAATCCATCATTGAGACTGGGTCTTCTGCTGTTAAAGTTGATTGGTTGTTTAACTGAACAGCACTAGACATTAATGGGTTTGCACCATCAGTGGAAGGACTCATAGATTCATCAGATGAAATACCAACTGGTTCTACATTTGTATTTTCTTGAATTATAGGAGTATATTCATCCTCATTATCATCTTCTACTATTACAATGTCAGGACTATAGCTGAAATGCAAATGTAAGATTAAAGAAAAGAAAGCCTTTTCTTTTGCCGTTTGATTGGAAGTAAAGAAAAGCTATGAAACTGTTTTCCACATGTGATGTTAGATAGCATTTCTGTTTCTGTACTCACCTCTGAATAATCAGATGTTCAACATTTTTGGGGTGGTAACAGAAGAGAGACTAGAGACTTGCACAACAGACGTAACTTCACACATTCAAAATGCACATTTTCTTAAACTGAATAATGTGACACCTTAAAGACTAACCAATGTACAGGTATATTTACGTAGGCTTTTTTTAAAAAAATCACAATCCATTTCATTAGACCCATAAAGCAGTGCTTTCCAAAGTGCTGCCGTTGGCGACACACCAAAGGTGGCAGCGGCGGCAGCGCAGGCGTGCACAGTGGCGGCCTTGCTAAAACACGGAAGTGCTGATGGTGCACTGCTGCCGCTGCCGTGCACACTGCCGCCACCGCGCGCGTCCCCGTGCCGCAGCTTCGCGACACACTAAACTGTGTGTTGTGACACACTAAAGTGTTGCGACACAGTTTGGAAAGCTATGCCATAAAGCATTTCCAGCAATACATTTGTTAGACTCTTTACTGCTTTTGCTGCAAAAAACAAAAACAGCTTCTTTAGGTTAGCAATTTCCAAAACAGCTCTGCAAAGCAAACCAGGATTATTAATAGTTTAGTAGTTATTTGCTACTAGTTCTTATGGCTGTTATGATCTGAATCAGAAACACTTACCAGATCTTAGCACTACTATATTAATAAAAATGTATGGATTCTTATAACTTTATTTACAGAAGTACAACTACAGGCATCACTGAAGGATTGCCCAAAATTGCAATTATGCTCATAACATATAGATGTTTCTTACTTTGAATCTGAAACGGTGTCTTCACTGGTTTCTGGAGTAACAGGTGCCTTTTCTTCATCCCCACTATCATCAGTGATGTCATAAATAATAATGTCCTCTGACAGTTGTTCTCTTTGCTTTAAACCATCACTCCTGTTGTGTGAAACCTGTCCATTTACAAGCTGTAATAACATAATTGCATAAGAAATAAAGATAAAACATAGGAAATAAGGGTAGAAATATCACTTCCTCAAAGTGGATGAAAAACAAAAGTACTACATTCAGAATGTATTTGAAATGGATTTACAAATCATTAGTTCATTAGGGGAGGGGAAATGAACACACTTGCACCTAAACCCAGCTACCAAAGGAAGAATATTTGATTCTTCCAAAGGTATTTATTAGTAGTTCTCACTTCTGTCCTGGAGACATTAAGTTTCTCAATTTAAGCTACACAGGAGATGGTTCTGCCTATCTTTTATCTGTCTCTTTTCCACCCTCCCTCATCCAGATACACTCCTATTTACAATTCATTCGGCAAGGAGCAGTGATCAACCTTTCCTCACATCCCACTGACATCAATTAACAGCTAAATTCCAGGGGTACAGTTCAAATGCCTGTAACGAGGAACCTCTGCTTATGTGCAAAGTCTTTCACATTGAGCCAGAAC
Organism: Charina bottae; assembly: GCA_023362775.1. Classification (NCBI taxonomy): domain Eukaryota; kingdom Metazoa; phylum Chordata; class Lepidosauria; order Squamata; family Charinaidae; genus Charina; species Charina bottae. Next base: position 3,092,658 of record JALMGJ010000001.1, on the reverse strand, counting down.
TCTGATAGTGGGATTCCGGTCCAGGGTTGAAGCAAGGCTTCAATCTCTTAATGTTCTATGCCCTTAATTTAACAGGCTCTTCTGAGGTTTCTGCCTATGGTACTGAAGGTTTCTATACGCTGCAACCATTAAAATTAACTAAAGCCTACCAATACCTCCCTCTTGTAAAAGTGGCACCGTTTTGATTACTGGAATCGAACTAACATTTTACCAGATATAAAACTGCCCTTTTAAATTTGTCTTGGGGGGGGCAATTCATTTTTAACCCAAGAATTTAAGGGTATTATGCAACCCACCAAGAAACCAAAACCCTTAGGGAAATGGAGACATGCCACAAAAACAAAAATAATGAACCTCATGATCTTTAAATTATAGTTTTCTCTCAACTGGAACTAAAACTTTGGCATTGCATTGTATACTATGGTTTAATATAAATAATTCTTTGGTGTCTTTGTAATTCAAACCATTATAGCGGAGCTTTCCAAACTGTGTGTCGCGACACAAAAGTGTGTCGCCACATACAGTGTGGTGTGTTGCCACACCACCCGGAAGCAGCGGCACGCGTGTGCATGGCGGCGGCGGCAGCGGCGCGGTATCAGTGTTTCTGCGTTTTAGTGGAGGCTGCCACTGCTGCTGTGAACGCGCGCGCCGCCACACGCCCCCCGCGCCGCCACCGTGCATGCGCGCGCCGACACACGCCACCCCGCGCCGCCGCCGTGCGCGCGCCCCCCACGCCGCCGCCGCTGGTGTGTCGCCAGCGGCGGCACTTTGGAAAGCCCTGCATTATAGTTTAAGGAGAATTGTCACATTCAACAGAGGCAAGAAGTGTTGTATTCTCTTAAAAACAAAATAATGGGCACAAACATGGACCAGCCATCAGTGTTATTAAAAAATGGACTGGTCACAGAAAAGAAAGTAAAGGGTAGAATCCAGGCATGTTTATTCCAGTGGAAACCATTTCTACTGATAAAACCATAGGGAAGGCAATGCTCTCTATTCCCTGCAACTTGAAAAATGGTCATGGAGAGCTCAAAGTTCAAGGGCAGATTTAAGGGAGTCCGTCTACGCAAAGTGATCTGCATCTGCACAACTTGGATTCTGCCGTAATCTGCTAGTCTACAAATTGGCTCACTGGAAGTCTCTGTTTAGAACTGCAACCACTAATCTCCCCTTCTCAGTATAAAACAAAACTTCATTTTAAACTGCTTTTCACTTGTGTCTCAAACAGCCACATTAAGATAGTTCCACCAAGGTAGATAACCTTTCACTATTTTATTTAAGTATACTTTAAAATTAACTCACATGATGTTTGTTTTCTGCTGGCTCTTTAGCTATCTGCTGAAATAAGTTGGACTTTGGAGCCCCATTAGTATTCAGAAGCAGTGGGCTAAGTCAGAAAAAATAAAAATATGTTAATTCAGTTCTAAAAGGCACAGCTTTTTTTAAAAAAAACCCTTTTTCCAGAATTTCCAAAAATAAGCTTACCGTTTGCGTTTCAGACTCACAAGCTGATTATTCTGAACGAGAGTAACAATGAACTGCACAATCTGCAGAAAAAAACAATGTTCTGTTGCCTTTCAATCTCAAACAAAAATACATACAGTATCTCTGTGGAAATAAGTCTAACCTTAATAGAATTTGTTGACTTGCATTGGAAATTATGTTTCTTGTACATAAGAGAATAAATTCTTAACCAAGTTTTGCAAAAGTAAAAGAGAAATTAATAATAATAATAAAGAATAATTAATAATTTCTCTTTTGGATCTTTTCAGCAAATTATCAAATATCAAAGCCTATATCTCAAGATTCATTCCAGCTTGCGGACTTTAACATAGGGGGCTCTGTGGCATGAGCGATACCACTTTGGAACCATGTCATTCCTAGCTGCTTCAGGTGGCTCTGATGTGTGAGAGTAGCTGGTCCAGGAAGCTCTCAACACCTCTCTGGTCCCTTGATACCTTTAAAGAGATACTGGTGCACTCCCTTCTGAAGAAACCTCCCCCAAAGCAAGCAGTATTAGGTAACTACTGTCCTATCTCCAATCTCCCCCTTTTAGGAAGGTTGTTGAGGGGATGATGTGGCTCCAGCTGCAGAATGCTCTAGAGGTAACAGATTATATGGACCCTTTTGATCGATCCTAGGCATGGGAACAAGATGGCACTGGTTGCTTTGGTAGATGACCGTTGACAAGAGCTGCGGGGTAGGGGGGACACAGCCTCCTTGGTCCTACTTGACCTCTTAGGAGCCTTTAGACTGCCTACTACGGTTGGAGATTCGAGACACTGTTTTACAGTGGTTCCAATCCTTCCAAAACAAGCAGTTCCAGTCAATGGTAATGGGGGAGAAAAGGCTGGTTCCATGGATGCTCCCTTGTCAGCTTCCATAGGGATTGAATCTCTTGCCCTTGTTGTTTAACATGTACATGAGGCTGCTGGCAAAGATCACAAGTATGTTGATGATATTCACTTTTATTTATATATTTTGCCATTCAGGGCAAACGAGGAACTATTTTTTTTCCTATATTCATTATAGTTTTTAGAAAGTGATCTGTATTGTTTGTGTTTGTGTATGTATTTTCTTAATAATATCAACACTCACATATATAGCACTTGCATCAGTATCTTCAGCTGGGGTTTTGGCAATGAGCACAGTTAATGGGTAGCCAGTAAGAAAATCTTTGAAATAATTCCTACATTACAATGTAGCCTAAAGCATCAAGTGTTATATAAATGGGTTTCTGTGGAAGTAATAAGACCTCACATTCCTTCCCCACACACATTCCATATGCGCCCTGATCTATTCTGGAGAATCTTCCAAACTTTCAAAGCTAATTTTGGGATATACAAAGTAGTGCTTAAGAACTTATTGTATTGACAAAGAATAACAAAATGGATGCAACCCAGTCAGTCCAAGGGTAGTGAGGTTTATTTCTCCCCCACATAACTGAAGAAAACAAAGATATGATTTTCCTACTGCTGCAATCTAAAAACAATGCTTTAAGGCTGTTGCAGTTGTCATTACTTAGAATTGGGAGAAGTCTTATGAAAAATTAATATTACATTCCACAGCGGTTGCAAATTTCATTTTTGTTACATAAATACTTTTTTCCCCAAAGACCTAATCATCGTATACAGCATTTGAGTTATTTTGTATGGACAGTTCAGTTTTGGACAAATTTTGCTCATATGCATTTTTAGCATATATTGAATAGAACAGCATCAAATTTATTTTGATTCTGCCTTCTGATTCTCAAATTATTAATCAGTATATAGTGGATTAATTTTAACATTTTATTTATTTATTTATTTATTATTTAAATTTGTATCACCGCCCATCTCCTCCACACCTGGGGACTCTGGGCGGTTCACAATAATAAGATAAAAATATAAAATTACAGCCACAATAATTTACATATAAAATCCAAACAAAAAGATGTTAATAATAAGGCGGGTTTCATGGCGCCAGCCACTCCCAAGAGGAACTATTGGCATTCCCGTCACAAGCCAGGCGGCAGAACCAGGTCTTCAGGTCTTTCCGGAAGGTCGGGAGTGAAGAAACTCACCTCAGCTCCAGGGGCAAGATATTCCAAAGGCCGGGTGCTACTACAGAGAAGGCATACCTCCTGGATCCCGCCTTTAGCCGATGGGATCCTTAGCATGCCCTCTCTGCATGACCGAGTGGGGCGGGTTGATGTTCCGGGGATGAGACGGTCCCTCAGGTAACCTGGTCCCATGCCAGGTAGGGCTTTAAAGGTGATAGCCAACACCTTGAATTGGACCCAGAAGCAAACTGGTACCCAATGCAGCTCGCGCAGCAGAGGTGTTACATGGGCCGATCTTACAGCACCCATAAATCTCCGTGCAGCCGCATTCTGGACCAGCTGAAGCTTCCGGATACTCTTCAAGGGTAGCCCCATGTAAAGCGCATTGCAGTAGTCTATATGGGAGATTGCAAGGGCATGAGTGACTGTTTGGACTGTTCTGTTATTTTAATATACAATATAACAAGAGCCAGTTTGGTGTAGTGGTTAAGGCATCAGGCTAGAAACTGGGAGACTGAGTTCCAGTCCTGCCTCAAGGCACAAAGCCAGCTGGGTGACCTTGGGTCAGACACTTTCTCTCAGGTCTGTCTGTCTGTCTATCTATCTCAAACTGAGATAATCAAAGAGCTAGTAGTTTCCTTTATGACTGCATACAATTGTGCTCTCCACTAGTGATTTAAACTTTTTTGCCCTCTCTTATCCCAGGAAAATACCATTTTAATATGCTTTTAAGATTCCCAATTTTGCTTGCATTCTTACTCTCCAACTGCTGTCAGTAAAAATGATTTAATCTACCAATTTGTGTTATTTTCACTAAAGCCAGTTTTTTTGTTTTCCTTTGCACTGTCAATTATATGTGAAAATGAATCTCAGAAAAATTAATATAATTACCTTTCGAATAACTTGTTGCTGCTGCAGATGTTTTGCTCTCAATTCTGCTACCTCCCGCCAAAGAGATTCGTTTTCTCTGTTTCAAGACATTTATAGTTAGCACAAAGATTAAAATGTTTGCATGTGAATACTTAGAAATATATCCTGACAAGTAATATTAACAATCACTAATATGACACAGATAATTTTAAGGTTAAATTAGAAATTTTCATGTTAAAATATTTGATATTCAAAGGCCAGTTTTCCCAGTTCTGATAAACAATGAAGTTACATCACACAGACTATCATGTATTTTACCTCTTCAATGCAGAAAGCCTGGATTCAATAGTTTCTTGTTTAATTTGAACCTTCTGAGCACTACTTATAATTTTAGACAGGTCTTCTTGACGGATTTTATTTTCTTCAGGCTTTGAAGAAGAAACCTGTAAAAATAAACATTTCAGATACAAATGAATAATAATATACATCTTGATAATAGCTTGAAATAGGTCTTCTGCAAGATTAGGACAGGTAATTGCTATGTGCAAACAGAAGCTTAAATTTGTTTCAGAAATGAATTCCAAAGTGCTATAATGCCTACGAGATATATAATATAGGTGAATTTTGGCAAAAGGTTGTATGGAGAAAAAGAATGTTCAAACGTCTATAAAACTTTTCACTAACCTTTCTTTTAATATGTTCCAGTAAGTCTTCCCGTCCTTGCTTGAAATAGGGGTGTTGGAACTCAACAGGACCATCTCGTTCCAGTTTAACAATGCCAGAGTCCACGTGGACCACTTTACGGAAACCATCTGAAAAATTAGATCCACAATGCAAAACCGACAGGAATATTCAAGGCTTCAGTCCTCATTCAACAGAGTGAAAATGTCCAAACTTATACAATGTAACAAACTGCAATTCTTGGGTAAACAGTTTCACTAGAGCTCACAGCTCTACCTTTTGCTATCACCAAATTCCATTCTGTTAAATGTATTTTTAATTTCTACAGAAGCCAGTATCATTATACAAGACAAATGACAAACACAGGAAGCAGTACCTGATCTCTTTCTTTCCCTTCTAGCTTTACAGATAGCGCTCTATTTCTGGGAAGTACAGGGCAATTGTACATGCAGCAATTTTCTTACTATACTGCAATTTGATATAAAAAAATACTATGAAAGTATAATTCACCTCTTCTGCTAGCTACGAGCCAGTTAGTCTAAATCTGGAAGCAAAAATAAGAAAGACACTATATACTAAACAGTGCTAAGCTACAGAAGCTATGCATGAAGTTCTAAATATGTTTAAGAAATACATGCAGTTATCATAATATAATGCTGTATTATTGCAAGGAAGCTGCACTGATGTAAAGTTTACTACCATGGATTTCATTTGAAATTTTAGCCAACCAGTAGAACTTTCTCCCAAAACTATTCCACTCAGCATACTCATACTGATGAAAAGGGAACAGAAATGGATTTTAATCCATTCTCATTCTCTCATCACCTTTTTCTACATTCTAAAGCAGAGCTTTCCAAACTGTGTGTCGCGACACAAAAGTGTGTTGCCACACACAGCGTGGTGTGTCGCCACACCACCCGGAAGCGGCGGCGCGCGCGTGCACGGCGGCTGCCATGCACGCACGCTCCGCCGCACGCCCCCCGCGCCGGCGCACGCCCCTCCCGCGCCGCCACCGTGCGCACGCGCGCCACCGCGCCGCCGCTGTGCGCGTGCGCCGCCGCACGCCCCCCCGCGCCGCCGCCATGTGCGCGCGCTGCCGCACACCCCCCCCCGCGCCCCCCGCGCCGTCTCCGTGCGCGCGCGTGTCGCCGCCGCCGGGTGTGTTGCCAGCGGCGGCACTTTGGAAAGCCCTGTTCTAAAGAATGCCCTAACCTTCTAGAATAAATTTTTGGGTTAGGGTATAGAAGAGTGCAAGGATAGAGGGAAATCAGCAGAAACTGCCTCCTTTCCAATTCAATCACAGGGAATGCTCTGTACCAAACATTTTCCATTGTTGGAAGGTATTCTTCCAACTTGCATGAAGACTATGATGAATCCAATCCATAATGTATACATTAGATTTTCTTCCCAACATTGGGAGATAAACTGGCCCTGCTACAACAGAGCAAAATCTAACCTTTCTAGGTGATACTTATTATCAATACCATAGAATTTTATCCTCAAAATCCTTGTGAAAAAATATTTTCGCTAACTGATGCTTAAGAACATGTTACAAAAAATCAAGTCTTTTCATAGTCCTGCAGCTATAATAATCAATAATGGATACAAAGCATGAAAAAGTATTAACTATCCTTCCCAGTGGGTAAGACACCAGCCTTGTCGAGCGGAAGATCGCAAGTTCAGAGGTTCGAATCCCTAGCACCGCGTGACGGAGTGAGCTCCCGCACTCGCCCCAGCTCTTGCCAACCTAGCAATTCGAAAGCATGCAAATGCAAGTAGATGAATAGGTACCACTTCGGTGGGAAGGTAACAGCGTTTCACGCGCATCATGCCAGCCACATGACCGTGGAAGCGTCTTCGGACAGCGCTGGCTCTTCGGCTAACAAAACGGAGATGAGCACCGGCCCCTAGAGTCGGACACGACTGCACAAATGTGCGGGGGGAACCTTTACCTTTTTTATCCTTCCCTGGTTTTAGTGTTTCAGAGGACTTAGAACACAAGGGACTGAAAATTTACAGCAAATCCAATTCCTAGGAAAGACAGCAACTACATTCCTCAGAAAATTGTTTGTGTTCATGACCACAGACAATTTAATCCGAAAGACTGATAGAATGTACTAATGCAAAAAAAAGAAGAACCTACTTCAGGATTAATAGTGTAAAATATTCTATATTTCTAAGTGTAGATGTAATACTGCATATTACTAAAAAAACTCACACATATTTAGCTGTCTCACAAAGCTTGCCATGTTGTTGTGCTTGAAGTACTTTGGAAGAATCTCTTTGGCAAACCTTTGTTCATCCAATACAAGGAAACTCTGGCCATTCTGAAATTAAGAAATCACACACAATTATGGTCAGCATCTAAATAGAATGAAAAACATTTTCTAAATATTTGGGTATCACTTCTCACTGAAGCATTCTTTAAAATGCAAATATAATCTCTAATTTAAAAAATATATAGTCAATATCAAAGTTACTAAGAGCTTTAACTGAAAATGGTCAAGATTATGAACAAGATTAACATGGAATTTTGAAGAGGCAAGTCATGAATGCATTAATGACACCAACTCAGACCAATTTACAGGAGAGTTTAATATTGTGCTTGACCATGTGATAACTGCCTAACAAAGTGAATTTTGGTTACAGGATAATTGGTTGGTTCTCAAAGACATAATTTTCATTATTTTGACTTGTTTCTATTGTTCTGTTGCTATTACGTGTCCAGGGAAGAATGTGAAGAATGATGGTGGAGGCACAGTAATGGCATCCAGTAATGGATGCTCTTTTCCTTTTTGATTATTTATTCAACTGCGGAAATATCAATTGCCTAGTGAGGTAAGTAACTCAGACTGTCAGGGAATATGGTCCTCAGGTTCTATGAAAAAAGGGAATATACATGTGAATAAATCTGTACATGTGAATAAATCTATGAAGAAAACTAAAGTTTAGAACAGGAGAATAAAACCAAAATATGAAGGATAAAGACAAGCTGTCTAAGCAAAAATGCAGTATAATTAATAGACTAAGAATAAGGGAACAGCAAATTGGTTAAGAACCCAGAGGATCTAACAGCAAATTATCTACTAGAACAGCTGGCTAAGAAACCAGAACAAATTAACTGGCGGACTAGAAAGCAGAATATGAGGAAACACTGGGTAATAGAAATAAAAAATGAGATAAAATCACTGTAAGGCTCAGACAAAGCTTTGTTATATAAAGAAACTGTATATTACTTACAAAAAGAAAAGAAAAAGAAAGATAGGAGATTTGGCACATCAAGCACTACAGCCCAACTGGGCCCTGGATTGATATAGCCACAGCCTGGCATATGTGACATAAACAACTTATTTTTAACTACTGTTTTAAAATAGCAGATATAGTATCTCTAGCACAGAGCTTTCCAAACTGTGTGTCGCGACACAAAAGTGTGTCGCCACACACAGTCTGGTGTGTCACCACACAACCCGGAAGCGCTGATCATCATCAGCGCTTCCGGATTTTCCTGCAGCGACACACCAACTGCAGCGCGCAAAACCCGAAAACAGCAGCAGCGCTTCCAGGTTTTTGCGTGCTGCCGCACTTCCGGGTTTTCCCGCGGCGACACACCAACGCCGGTTGGTGTGTCGCCGCAGGAAAAACTTTGGAAAGCCCTGCTCTAGCATATTACCAGATATCATTATTTCAATTACACAGACTTTATTATGTGTACGTATGTGTGCATGAGACCCAGTGTGGTGTAATGGTTAAAGCACCAATTAGAAACTGGGAGACCATGAGTTCTAGTCCTGCCTTAGGCACAAAGCCAGTTGGGTGACCTTGGGCCACTCACTCTCTCTCAGCCCTAGGAAGAAGTAGGCAGTGGCAAACCAATTCCAAACTCTTGCCAATAAAACTGTAGGGACTTGTCCAGGTAGTTGCCAGGAGTCAACACTGACTTGAAGGAGAAGGAGAAGGAGAAGGAGAAGGAGAAGAAGGAGAAGGAGAAGAAGAAGATTGTGCAGAGCATTTTAAAGTGTTTGAAATGTTTCATATACATTAACTAAATTCTTGCAAAAGAGGCTTATAACACAACTGAATATTATGTATATAATCCAAATGAAGAGCCAAGCATCATGGCTTTCCTGAATCAAGCCAGTATTTGAATTACACTACAATAACATTACTCTACTCAGTCCATATCCCCTCCACATGAGAGACAAGATGATCATCATCATTTTATTTTTATACCAGAGCTGTCCTGCCAGTGTATGGGTTTTGTTGGTAGTAGCTTACTAATAGCATCAACATAAAATCACATTGATATAGATTTCGTACACCAGTGTATCATGGGTTCTGCCAGCAAAGGGGATTTAGAAACTATTCATATTCTAGAAGACTAGGATTTATAGACTTATTTTTCTTTATATTATTAAGATGACCCAATAGCCTATTTTTACCTACTAGTGACTAACCTCAAAATCAAACATTAGGATCAAGAAAAAACAGTTAAATACCCAACTTATCATATGCTAAAAATAAAATGACACAGGCAAGTGGACATGACATAAAGGCAATGTAAAATATGAGTGTCTCCTAGGATCTGCTCAATGTTTGCTTTAGTCATCTAAAGAGTATGTATGAAAATTGATCGCCCTAGTTTCCAATCCCTCTGTTCCAACCTGTACAAGGTCTAAAATAATCTTGATAGTAATAAAACACATCTATTCCCTATGCCAGCAGAAATAGAAAGAAAAGTGGTACAAGGTAACTTCATAAAAATGTTTTTTTTAATATAATTTACATTCTTCTGAGAAAAAAACATTCAACTTTGAAAAGTCTTAACAATGAAACAGATTTCTTACAACAGTTAAACCATCTCTTGATTCCCAAACATAATTATCTGACACGGGAACAGATGCAGTTATAAATTCTCTCACCCTTAATATCCAAGAAATTATTTGTAAGCACATTCCTTGGAACAAAAATAGTAACTTAACTGTTTTCATTCTATTCTCTGTAACATTTTGAAACCAAATACTGATCTATGGAGCAACTATCTCTCCTAGTACTGTATTAGGCTACATTTGCACTATTTCCACATATTAAATCAGAGTCAAGACAATGATACTTGTCAAAATACTCGAATACCTACAAAAAAGTCTACTGAATTAAGCTCTATTTGTGACACTTACATCTACTGATATTATACAGGGTTTTTTTTAACATGAGGCTGATGAAGCTATCTATTTACAAATAATTAAGGAATAGTATTATTACCCCAAATTGTTTCTGTGACAAACAGAAAAGCAGCTTGGCTACCTACCAAGAGTCAATAACTAAACCCTAATTGGATTTGTTTGCTTTTTCCTTACCATGATGTTTGAACCCAACCATTGTAATTTATGTGATCAAAGCTACTATGTTTGACCATATTTTATTTAGAGTTATGCATGAATGTACAGTTGCAATCAAAATTATTCAACCCCATTGCAAATCAGGTTTATTGACTGAACAAATCAAACAAAAGCAATTGAAATAGCTCAACACAACAAATGCTTCAAGTGGTGTCCCCAAATTCAACTGAAAATGCAACTTATCATGACTTCTCCAGTCTCAAAATTATTCAACCACCTGAATAGAATCCGTCACAACAGCACACATACAGTATGCAAAACAGTTGTTGTTTCAAGCACACCTGATGCAACTAATCAAGGGCTTCATTAGTTGCACCAGGTGTGCTTGAGCTGGAACACATGAAATGCCTGAACTGGCTAGGGGTTTGTTGAGTGTCACATTTGACTGCATGTTAGAAATATGGCTAAGTCAAAAGAATGGTCCAAAAAGGTAAGAGAAGAGATCATTATCCTTCACAAACAAGGAACAGGATACAAAAAGATAGCGAAGGCACTGAATGTTCCTAGAGACACCGTTGGAAGCATAGTTCGCAAGTTCAAAGGAACAGTGGTTACACTACCTGGACGGGGCAGAAAAAGGAAGCTGTCAATGGCTGCAACCAGATTTCTGAGAAGGCAGGTTGAGAGACACCCTCGAGTGACTGCAAAAGACCTGCAGCAAGACTTGGTGGCAACAGGCACTGAAGTTTCAGTGAGCACAGTAAGGCGCGTACTAAACACAGAAGGTTTCCATGCCAGAACTCCAAGACATACACCACTACTGACCCAAAAGCACAAGAACAGTCGGCTCTAATATGCTCACAATCATAAATAAGGCACAGAAGGTTTGGGATTCTGTTCTGTGGAGCGATGAAACAAAACCAGAACTTTTCAGCCCGATGGATCAGCAGTATGTCTGGAGGAGGAAGCATGAAGGATATGCTGAAACGAACACTCTGCCTACAGTTAAGCATGGTGGTGGCTCGGTGATGCTCTGGGGATGCTTTGCATCCTCTGGCACTAGAAACCTGCAGCGTGTGGAAGGCAAGATGGATTCACTGAAATATCAGGAAATCCTAGGAGAAAACGTCATGCCGTCTGTAAGGAAGCTGAACCTTGGGCGTCATTGGCCCTTTCAGCAGGACAATGATCCCAAGCATACCTCAAATTCCATTAAGGCTTGGATGCAGAAGTAGTCCTGGAAGATTCTACAGTGGCCATCACAGTCACCTGACTTGAACCCCATAGAAAATCTCTGGTGGGATTTGAAGAAGGCGGTTGCAGCACACAAACCCAAGAATATTACTGAACTGGAGGCCATTGCTCATGAGGAATGGGCTAAGATTCCTCAGGAACGCTGCCAGAAGCTGCTGTCTGGCTATGCATCTTGTTTGCAGCAGGTCATAACAGCAAAAGGGTGCTCTACTAAGTACTGAAGATGCTTACCATGAAGGAGTTGAATAATTTTGAGACTGGAGAAGTCATGATAAGTTGCATTTTCAGTTGAATTTGGGGAAACCACTTGAAGCATTTGTTGTGTTGTGCTATTTCAATTGCTTCTGTCTGCTTTGTTCACTGCAAACAGCTGAAAGTTTGTACATTTTGGCAATAAACCTGATTTGCAATGGGGTTGAATAATTTAGATTGCAACTGTAGCTAGTAAGCTCTTGCTAGAGTAAAACAAAGTAGGAAGTCAGGACCCTTCAGTTGACATTCTGGATGACAGAGCAAGTGAACCCATTTAAATGTTATCAGTCAATAGATCAGAGCTAAGATAGTTAACATTAAAAATAACAGGCCATTGAAACAATACATAAATACAATACAACAGTGACCCAAAATAACTATGTACTATCCTATACAACACTCCTTCAGCAAATTGTTTCCTCATTCTAATAGCCACTGACAGATACTTAGCCACCAAGAGTAAATGTTGGAATTTTATCTTCCAGCAAATATTGAATAAGTGGATCTGCCTGGCAGTGCAATCAATACAGCTATAATCAATGGTGGGCTCCAGTTTAAAAATTGTACAATAGAAGAATGTGGGACAGAAACTCCACTTCCTGTTCATTACAAGAACAAACCCTCAAACACAAACACATTTTTCTTGCAGAAACTGCGAGGGGAGTACATTCAGTCTTGCCCAAACAAAGGTAGTAGACTTCTGCTAAGATAAACAGCTGGCTGGGGGGAAAAACCCTTTCAAATAAAATGCCAAACTGACTTGCTGACCAAGAAATATCTGGCGGGAGCGGGATGGAGGGAGTGCGTCCATCCTGGCTCTCTTAGATCTCTCAGCGGCTTTTGATACCGTCGACCACGGTATACTTTTGGGGCGGCTCAGGGAGTTGGGGGCGGGCGGCGTGGTTTTGCGCTGGTTCGCCTCCTTCCTCCAGGGCCGTTCCCAGTCGGTGTTGATAGGGGAGGAGAGAGCTGACCCGCGACCCCTGTCTTGTGGGGTGCCGCAGGGATCGGTTCTCTCTCCTCTCCTGTTCAACATCTACATGAAGCCGCTGGGTGAGATCATCCGTCACCACGGGATGAGGTATCACCAATATGCTGATGATACCCAGTTATACATCTCCATCCCGGGTGAAGTAGGTGATGCGGTCAATGCCTTATCTCAGTGTCTGGAGGCTGTGGGGGTCTGGATGGGGAACAACAGGCTTCAACTGAACCCTGGTAAGACGGAGTGGCTGTGGATTGATGGCCTGCCTAGATCCGGGAAGTTGTCATCTTTGGTTCTGGGTGGGGTTGCACTACCTCACTCGGATCCAGTGCGGAATCTGGGGGTTCTCCTGGACTCACGACTCCTGCTCGAAGAGCAGGTGGCAGTCGTGGCCAGGAGGGCCTTTGCACAACTTCGAGTTGTGCGCCAGTTACGCCCTTTCCTGGATCGGGAGGCCCTCCGAACAGTCACTCACGCCCTTGTCATCTCCCGCATAGACTACTGTAATGCGCTCTACATGGGGCTACCCTTGAAGAGTATCCGGAAGCTTCAGCTGGTACAGAATGCGGCGGCGCGAGCAGTTATGGGTGCCATAAGATCGGCACATGTAACACCTCTGCTACGCGAGCTGCATTGGGTACCAGTTTGCTTCCGGGTCCAATTCAAGGTGTTGATTACCTTTAAAGCCCTATATGGCATAGGGCCAGGGTACCTGAGGGACCATCTCGTCCCGATGACGTCGGCCCGCCCCACCCGTGCATGCAGAGAGGGCAGGCTTCGGACCCCCTCAACAAGAGAATTCCATCTAGTGGGGTCCAGGAGGCGTGCCTTCTCTGCGACAGCGCCCGCTTTATGGAACATCTTGCCCCCGGAGGTGAGACTGGCCCCTTCACTCCTGGCCTTTCGGAAGGCCATTAAGACCTGGCTCTGCCACCTGGCCTCGGACGACAGAGGCGGTAGTGCCTCCTGGGGTTGGCTGGCCCCGTAGGTGATCATTGCTATGGTCCTCAAGCCATCTTGGATTTTATTTTATATTGAGATATATTTTTATATATCTTCTTTTTGTATTGTTTTTTAAATTTTTTAAATTTTAAATTTTAATTATTGTAACCCGCCCAGAGTCCCTTGCATGGGAGATGGGCGGGGAATAAATTAAATAAATAAAAAAATAAATAAAAATAATAAACTGAGAAATCCTGAAGAAACTTTTTATTATTGAAAATGTAGAATTATATCCTACCTGATTAAGAAAAGCAGATGATAGCCTAATATAACAATGAGCTCTTCAGGCTACCAGAAACACACTAGAAAATGTGTGGCCAACCTTAGGGAGATAGGACAATTACCCTGGGTCTATTATCCTAAAGGTTGTTTCCCCAAGTCCTTGGGCCAATGAGGCTAGGCAAACTCTGCTGCTGGTGTGGTTTTTATGATTGGGATTTATTATTTACCTCAAGTGTCAAGGGTCATTGCTTGTAGCTGCTGTTTTAATCGTTGTAAGCTGCCCCAGTCTCACCATTATGAGATGAGCAGCCATATAAATTACTTAAATAAATAAATAAATTACTCTCAGCCAGAGGTTCAGGGCATAGAGCCAGAGTAGCAAATGTTGAACATTAAATTGGAGAGTGCTTTTCAGCACCCTCTTTTGTGTATAGAGTTAACACTACAGGGAAGCACAATATACACCAAGTGCAGACTATTCCATGCACATTCCTTATCCACGGAACAGCTTGTGTGTAAGCAAATGTATCAAAAGGGATACTTGACTGGCTAACAGATCGGCTTCCTCACCCAGGACTACAGGGCATGTCAGGGCTCCCTCAGTCGGCACCAAGGGACCTCTCCAGTTCTGCATACACCGCAGAGACGTGCCCCGTGCTGGTCTGCAATGATGCTTTCCATTAGGAGGATCCGGCGGCGGCCTTGCAGACCGCTTTGGACGCCATGTGACAGTTGAGGCCTCCCGACGGTCTCGTCCCCGGGAAGGACGAGTGCGCGCTGCGCGGGCCAGTGGAGATGACTGATGGGGGGAGAGCTTGCTTGGGGGGTCGGAGGATCCGATGCCCGCCACTGATCTCAGGAGACTTCGCCCGAAAAAAGCGTGACTCACGCCGGATCACGCCCCCTTCCTCTTACACCGCCCCCTGCCAGGCCTTTTGTCTTGCCCGAGGGGCCGTACAGGCGAGAGGGGGGCCTTGACCGCGAAAGCAAAGGTCTAGGCCAGGCGGGAGAAGGAAAAGGCCGGTCCCCCCCACTTCGCGACTTGCCTCCCTCAAGAGCGCCTACCTGGCTCCA
Source organism: Charina bottae (assembly GCA_023362775.1). Taxonomy (NCBI): domain Eukaryota; kingdom Metazoa; phylum Chordata; class Lepidosauria; order Squamata; family Charinaidae; genus Charina; species Charina bottae. The sequence goes on along the minus strand of JALMGJ010000001.1, from coordinate 3,077,441 downwards.
GGTGATGAGCTGATTACTCGGCGCGTCGCCCACCAGCGCCCAAAGTTTACTCAGAAAGGCCGGGACTGCCGTGGCGGCGGCGGCGGCGGCGGCTCCTGTGCTGGCCGCCGACATGACCGGCTGCTGCTGCTTCATTGTGGCTCGGCGGAGGGGTTAGAGCGGAGGCAATCTGGACCGCTGTCCTTCCTCCTCAGCGGCAGCGGCGCCGATCGCTTCTCCGCTGGCGCGCTTGCGCACGCTCGCGACACACGCGTGGGGCCGGGAGCTGCTTCACCCCACCCTTTACATAACTGGACCACGTGCGAGGCCCTCACGAACCACAACAGCCAGAACCCTTCGCTGCCATTGGAGGAGAGCTTGCGTGCTCGCCATTGGCTTGGCGCGGCGGGAGACGGAAATTTCCACCGACTGGAATGCAAAAGAGCGAGCCGAGGCAGCCAATGAGAGAAGGATTCGCCTAATAAGAATGAAAGAGCCGCGCGCGTCAGGTGAAAAGGGGGTAGGGGTTGCTTAATGTTGTCGCTGCGGAGGGAAAGTTCACCATAGCAACGCAGGACAGCAACCACAGCAACTCTGGAGAAAAGACGTCGGCGTTTAATTGAAGATTAACTTTCAGTCTACCGTTCCTCTGTTTACGAGTGCAATCCTATACCCAACTAATCCGAAGGAGCTAATTTGGACGTAATTAGCCTTTGTCTATAAAACTCAATTCGGAGTGAACTGTTAGCAGTGAAATATTTAAGTGTGTTCATAGGGAACTCATGTATTTTATAATAAACAGATTGGCCATTTTCTTAGCTGGTGCAGTAGTTGTATTCATGGTGCAGAGTCTTTTACTTGAATAATTATTAGTTCATTGTTATGATGACTAGCAGAAAAGAGTAGAGGACGGCAGGAATGAGGTGTCCAGATCTAGAGTTAGGGTGGAATATTATTTGGATCTGGCAGATGTACCACTGACTGTTTCCAGAGAGGTTTTGGAAATGAAGCTAAAAGCTGCACAAATTAGGTCAATGGCTACAGTTTGCCCAGGCCTGATGTAGGAGTTATAGTAACACTCATCCAGTTTATTTAACTCAGGTTTTCAGTGCATTCAGTGGGATTGAGTTATCCCATTAGAAGGAATTCCCTGCCAGAAAGAGTGACAGTCAACTAAGAGCCAGTCAATAACCTTAATTAATAGATTTAAATTATGCCTTGCTGATTTTTCCTTTGTTGTACCTTATTATATTTTTATGTGTACTTGTTTTTTATTGTGGCTTGGAGCATACACACCTGCTCTTAACCCCAATGATGCCAAACTGACAAAGTATGAGTCATGATGTTGCAGTGCTAGCTCCTCTCTTTTGTACTTGTGTCATGACATTGCATGCAAATACAACAGGGGTGGAGTTTTGTTCCAAATGTCACAATGCACACTTTGTTACTTGCCTCACTCCTGTGATATCTATGGCTAGGAACTTCAGAAGCTGGAGAGAACCCCAATAGCTGAATAATCTCAGGACAAAAGGCAAGAAACCCCTACAACCATCCACTGCTATTAACTTTCAATTGACCATGAAAGGGAGTTCCACCAACTTGGAAGCTGTTCATGAGTTATTGTTTCCTAATCTATCATGATCTTAGTTGACTATCATATGCTCAGTGCCTGTGTGAGAGCAAGAAACACTTATTGGCTTCTGCCGTGTTTCCTAATTTATTGATTAAAAACATCAAGATCAATGCAGGAAACTAAAACCAAAACAAGTTTTTGAAGTACGTTAAACAACATTATGATCTCATGGGCTGCAGTCCACTTCAATAAATGAATGGAGGATTTTTGTGAGATATATCCATAATGAGAAAGATAAAAAGCAGAGATGCACTCTGAAGCTTAACATCAACAGGATGTTAGAGCATACGCATAACGACACCCCTTAAGCTAATACAATTTTTTTTCAAAAGACTCTTCCTGTTGCTTTGTTTTGGTTTGCTGTTTTGTTTTTTGTTAGCTTTGCTTCTGTGCCTTGTTGATGTTGAGCTTTGGGGTACATATAAAACTGAAAATACTTCTATGTGGGTTTGGTTGGTTCCTTAAGCTTTCAGGGTGTGTTTAAATACTGGTTGGTGTTTTGTAGACCTAGCAATTGTAATAGTAATGGGAGGGGGTCACACTAGGAACTCAGGAGATATTTCCAAGTATTGTCATTCTCAGCATTCTTTTCTGGGGTTCCCCTAACAGACTTGTACATCTTTGATTTCTGTGGTGTGCTTGTGGATACTTTACTGGAATGAGCAGCCCAGTGACTGGCTTGATGGACATACAAAACTCAGATATCTTGTGGCCAAAAAACACCAGGTACTCAGTCAAGGTTTGATTTATGCCAAAGGCCAACTTCTAATGTATTACTAGGGAGAATGCTAGATGAATCTGTTAACAGCTGTCAGTATGTTTTATTTTACTTTTTTATTCCATTTCCAAATAGTGTTTTTGAAAACTTTCTCCAATATATTTTTCCCAGGTGGCTCTGCAAGCAGTTAACAGAGACAAGATGAACTTCTCTTAGCTGATAAAGAATAAATGTTGTTAGTATATAACATTAATATAAAAACTAAGCATAGATCTTTACTCAAGTTGCATGTTCTTACCTGAAAAGTCAGTTCAATCAACAGTCTAGTTCAGAGCTTTCCAAACTGTGTGTCGCGACACAAAAGTGTGTCGCCACACACAGCGTGGTGTGTCGCCACACCACCCAGAAGCGGCGGCGCGCGCGTGCACGGCGGCTCCAATGCACGCGCGCGCCGCCGCACGCCCCCCGCGCCGCCGCACGCCCCCCCGCGCTGTCACCGTGCGCGCGCGCGCCGCCGCACGCCGCCCACGCCGCCGCACGCCCCCCCCGCGCCGCCGCCGTGCGCGCGCGTCGCCGCATGCCCCCGCGCGCCGCCGCCGCTGCCGGGTGTGTCGCCAGCGGCGGCACTTTGGAAAGCCCTGGTCTAGTTAAACACAACAGAGAGGCAGACCAGTGCAGTGTGAGGGTAGATTCAAGGGACCCTCTGAAACATTGTTCCCCAAAGTCCAGACTTTTTATTCTTCCAGTCCTTTCCTCTTCTGATGTTCAACTTTCACAACCATCCAAAATTCTTCAATCCAATTGGTCCTTCTTCTCAGGCCACTTGGAAAGTTCTGGAACATGTCATCATTTCGAACAACTTTCCAACATATATCCATCAGTGGTTTGTGTGGTCAACTTTACATTTTTTTCATGTTTAACAATTTTATCTGAATGATCCACTCACTCTCAAGTTAATCTGCTGTTCCCTGATAGAGCATCAGTTCTCTCTTCTCCATCCTATTGTTGCAGCTTTGTTTAATTTGGATTTTCTTTTTCTGACAAGGCGTAAGCTTCTATACAGTTCACCAGTATTCTGACATTTGTCACACAAGTATGAATTCCTAATGTCTAAACCACACTCTAAACCACACGTAGTGAAAATAAGTTTCTAACAGCAGTCCTTTAAGCAGGGTTACAACGGCAAACTAACCTGCACATAGCATAAGCTGTTGTAATGGTAACATTTGTGGGAACTACAGTAGGACATAGTGTTTTTCAGGGCAAAATGGCAGTTAGAGTTAGGAGTTGTTTAGCCCTAAGGCTGAGAGACATAAGGTAAAATGTCCATTAAACCAAAGGAATGGTGAGAAAAAGAAATACGGTAATTAAAATGCTGCTGGTATTTATTTATTTATTTATTAGTCAAATTTTGCCACTGCCCATCTCCCCCCCAAGGGGAGACTCTGGGTGGTTTACAATAAAAATAAAACATTGAGATTGCTTCCAGGTGCTGAAGACGCCGGTGCGCTGAACCGAGCGCTCCTGGCTCGGCTCCGCTGTTTGCCTGCTTGCAGCGGTTTTTAAAGAAATAAAACTGCTGAAATCTCCCCTTTGAAGAAAAGGGGATCAGAAGATAAACCACAAGGGTCGCCGGAACCGTCGCTCTTTCCCAATTCCCGTTTTTCCACCACGGGAAAAAGGAAATTGAAGCGACGAAAGCGACTGGAAGGACCATCGTTATTGCTCTGCAGGAAACAGCGAAATCTTTTCAGATAAGTAGCACCTAAATTCAGCACTTTTAGTCACTGTTTTATATTTGTGTTTATTTTAATTTTACATATTATCTGCTAAGATCCTTCTATGGACATGATCGATGCTGCTGGTGATTGTGTAACTTTCTTGCTAAAGAAGACTTGAGAAATGGTGGGAGCTTAAAGAATAATGACTTTACTTGGAAGTGAAATGGAGTGATATTGACTATTGACGAATGGCTTATTTACTGAAGTGGGACTAATCTATTTTCCTCTCTGGATTTTGAATTCAAATGGGTTAACGGTCTGCTTTTTATCTTATTTTTTTATTTTCTGCTTTTCATCTTGAGATGGTATTTTTTTCCCTTTTTTTCCTGTAATGCGTTTGGAAATTATTTGGATTATAATGGGTATTTTTGGAATATCTTTGTTTTGAACAGTTTTTGGAATTTCCTTATTATATGGGATTTTAGTGGACTTTCTTGTTGCTTTTTGTCTTGGAGAGTGAAGACATTTGGAGTTGGGGCTTTCTCCTTTCCCCCCCCCCCCTTCTCTTTTTTTTTTTCTTTTCTTCTCTCTCCTCTTTGGGACTTGTGATTATAAGTTTGCCTGAGAACTGGATTGTTATTACACTTTCAAGGATATTTTGACTACAACTAAAGGACTTAACCGTTGTACTCTTATCTTTTATTTTTTTCATGTGAGAACTGTTGATTTTACCAAAGTACATTTTGCCCTTTTTTTTATGCAACATCTATTAAGAAAAGGCAGTATTATTTTTATTTTTTTTTAATTTTTTATTCTATGTGGATTTTTTTTCCTCTCTTCCCCCTTTTTTCTTTTGAATCTTTAATAATTTTTTATCCCTCTTCTTTCCTTTTTCTTTTTCTTTATTGTTTATAGTGGTTTTCTTTTGTCTTCTGTTATTTTTTTTTTCTCTTTACAGGAATATTATATATAACCTGGTTACTGCGGTTGCAAGAGTGAAGAGGGATAGAGATAAGGAAATGGAGTCCATGGCTGCACCTTCAGAAGTACCAACATCAGATATGGAAAAAATATTGGATGCGATTATAGCACTGAATCAAAAAATAGATGACTCAACTACTGCCTTGGAGGAAAAGATGGATATTTTAACTGTTACCTTGGAGAAAAAGATGGATGACTTAATTACTTCTTTAGATATAAAAACAGATAAAAAATGGATAATCTTCTGGATCAACAAGTAGAAGAGAAAATGGAAGTGATGAAGGAAGACTCAAAAAAAGAATTTAGAAATGAAATACAGATTGTCAAAGAAATTGCAAATATTTTTCCAGGGGATTTTAAAGAGACACAAGGCCAGGTTAAGAAATTGGAGATTAAATCAGATTCTATTACTATGGAATATAATTTAGATGCTATTGTATTAGCAGAAATGAGAGAAGAAGAATTTATTTTGAGTCTTGAGAGGAGCCCTAGAAAAATTAGATGAGAATATGAGAAAATATATAGTTGATACTTTAGTTCAATATTTAGAGATAGAAGAAGAAGACATGGACTCTGAGATAGATAAAATTTTCAGAGTTGACTCACGTTACGTTAGAGATAAAAAATTGCCAAGATATTTTGTGAGAAAAATTACAAAAGAGCAAAATCTGAAGAAATATTATAGTGAGAGATCAAAAACAGTAGGGTTGGGTATAACTTAAAAGAATTAAACCAGAATTTTTTCTTTTCTGTTTGGAATCTGGGTTGTATAAATAGAAAAATTCTTTTCTTTTTATTTCTATATGCATAGTATAATAGTATGGTTGGGTATAAATTAAAAGACTTAAACTAGAATTTTTTCTTTTTATCTGGAATTTGGGATGCACAAATAGAAAAAAAGTTTCTCTTTACTTACATATGTATAGTTTTGGAAAAATTAAAGTGTATTAAAAATACAGGAATGGATGTTGAAACTACTAGAAATTGCAGAAAATGACAAATTGATTTGCCTACTAAAAGAAAAAATTTAAATTATTATTCTTTAATGAGTGGAAATTTTTGATGGACTATTTGCAAAAAACAGGAGGAGTAAAGCTAAATATGGGGTTTTGATGATTAGATTATAGATAAATAGTATATAATAGACAAGGAAAAATATATGAATGTTATATGAATAGCCAGCATGTTAAAACAAACTATCTACTTTATTCTTATGACCATAGATGGATCGGAGGTTATCCAATTTCTATGTATGTCTTTTTCTTTATTTTTTTTTCTTTTCTTTACTGCACTTTTCTTTTCTTTTTCTTTTAATTTGTATTTCTTTTTCCGTTTCATCTTTAACTTTTAGCTTTGTATACTTAAAAACCTAATAAAACTTATGCAAAAAAAATAAAAATAAAAATAAAACATTAAAATATGGTAATACATAAATAAATATCAGATACGAATATAAATATAGAGTAGAAAAGATATAATAAAATCCAGATGACAATGACAGTTTTAATGCTGCTTATGTATATCTAAGGCCATGTTGGGGCGCCAGCCATCCCCAGGAGTGGCTGCTTCCCCTCCCGCCCCAAGCGTGCTGGCAAAACCAGGTCTTCAGTTGTTTTCGGAAGGCTACCAGAGATGGGGCCTGCCGTATCTCTGGGGGAAGGATAATCCAGAGGGCGGGAGCTGCTGCAGAGAAGGCCCGCTTCCTGGACCCCGCCAGATGAAATTCTCTTACAGACGGGGCCCGCAACATGCCCTCTCTGCACGATTGGGTGGGATAGGTTGATGTAATAGGGACAAGATGGTCCCTCAGGTAGCCTGGACCCATGCCATATAGGGCTTTAAAGATGATAACCAACACCTTGAATTGGACCTGGAAGCAAACTGGTACCCAGTGCAGCTCGTGAAGCAGCGGTGTTATGTGTGCCTATCTTGGGGCACCAAGAATTGCCCGCGTGGCTGCATTTTGGACCAGCTGTAGCTTCTGGATACTCTTCAAGGGTAGCCCCATGTAGAGCACATTACAGTAGTCTGTATGGGAGATGACCAGGGCATGAGTGACCGTATAGATATAGGCATGGTCTCCACTTTTTGTCAACAGAAAGTAAACTGCTTGAAGTGGCCTGTGCTTGAACACATCTAGCAAAGGGGTGTACGTCAACTCCCTAAGCATTTGGTTCTGCTGTTTAACTTTTTTTCTTCACACACTAGGTAGAGTTCTGGGAAACACCAGATGCTGATGTAAAAATTAAGAAGGAGAATAGAGATACCTCTGTCCTACTCCCCATAGGCATAAGTGTGTGTGTGTGTGTGTGTGTGTGTGTGTGTGTAGAACTCTGGCTCAGTCAGTTATATTACCAGGTCAAGTTCAGCAGAGGAGGATATTTTCTCATTTATTTTGTATTTGACAGACTTGCAAATAGCTGGCCAGTTTTATTGAGGAGATTGCTCTGAAGAGGGGTTAGTGATTCTATCTAACACTCTCTTTTCCTTTTGTTAAAGCAGGAACACTACTTCTAATTTAATGAAAGTTGCAAAAGTGGGCCTTATTCTTTACTTTTAGTCTATATTCTAGAAAATAAATTTGTACTACGGAAATAAATAATTATAATATATATGTGATTAATCATGAATCACCCTTTCTGTTTTTAACCTTTTGTCCCTTTTAGCCATTTAATGTTTCCTCTCCTCCAAATGACTATTCACTTTTTTAAAAAATCATAATTTATTTATGACTAGCTGCCTTCTCCTGTTAAGGGTATTGCTTATTAATGGCTTAGGATAGTTGCCTGATAATTTCTTCCATGATCCCTCATGGTTCGGCAATAGTTGGAAGTCTTTCCTGGAGATATGAATAGGAGAATCACCATGGCTTAGCAAAGGTCATTTTTAGTGCATGGCAAAGAAATTTGTCCACATTTTTTCTACCAATTCTCATTCAGTTTGATGAAAGAGGTTGCTTTAGAAGTTGTTTCAGTGAAGAAACTCTCATGGGTGGAGTGTGGCATTCTAGTACTTATTTAATTACAAGGTGGCCAAGAAATATAGTAGTATCTTATTAAGATCATGAGGGGCGTGGTGGCTCAGTGGGTAAGATGCCAGGCTTGTCGATCGGAAGATCACAAGTTCGGAGGTTCGAATCCCTAGCCCTGCGTGCGGAGTGAGCTCCCGCACTAGCCCCAGCTCTTGCCAACCTAGCAATTCGAAAGCATGCAAATGCAAGTAGATGAATAGGTACCACTTCGGTGGGAAGGTAACAGCGTTCCGCGCACGTCATGCGGCCACATGACCGTGGAAGCGTCTTCGGACAATGCTGGCTCTTTGGCTAACAAACGGAGATGAGCACCGGCCCCTAGAGTCGGACACGACTGCACAAATGTGCGGGGGGAACCTTTACCTTTTATTAAGATCATAGACCAGAGTACAAATAAAAGTGAATGGATCAATGAAATTGTAACTAAACTTAAAACAGTGTAATTTATTCCAGCCTTGTACCATAATCTGGTGAGTTCTTGTCAGTAATGAGCAAAAGTGTGCAACTATATATGTCATATCGGAGACTCTATTGGCCAGAAAATAATTATTGTAAAATTCATTCTGCTTTTCTGGCCAATGTTTTTTTTTTGGGGGGGTGAGGGTTGGTGGGGCAGAGTTAACCTAGGCTGAGAATCAGAAATTTGTAATACAAAAGAAGTATTTGTTTGATTTGATTCCCAGATTCAAACGGACATAATCTCTGGAGGAATATTATATCAACCCTTTAAAATTGCCAAGAGAAGGGCATTAAATCAGGATGTAAAAATTCCCAGTGATATTTAGAAAAATTAAGTGAGCTTAAGTGGTTTATAGGAAAGTGTCTCTGAGAATGTCTTAAAGATCAATAATTCCTTGTGGTTGATGGTACAATAAAGTTAAAGTTAATGTGGATTTTAAAAATCACTATGTGGGAAGTGCCATATTAAGAATATGGAACAAATACAAATCCAGCTTACTGTATGTCTGAAAATGCCTTAATTGGTCTCAGCACAGGAAGAATTTTACAGAAGAGAAACTGCAGGCAGAGAGAAATGGTTAACATATCAGGATTTATTAATACAGGAAGATGGAGACCTTAAGATGAAGTCAAGAGAACAATTGACTACAGAAGGACATAGTTTTCAGTGGTTTTCATATGCACATTTAAAAGAAAGATTTAATATAGACAAGAGGGTTTGAATTGAATTGGAATTGAAAAACATAAAACGGAATTTGAAAATGAGTTATGTACAAATGATGAACATGTAATTGCAAAAATGTATAAACTTTTGTTAATATTTGAAACTTAAGAGGAACAGCTTAAGAGGAACGGCTTAAGGATTGTATGATAAAATCAGCTACCAATTTTGGCCATAATATACAGATGGATACATGGGAAAGAATGTGAGTAAATGGGATAAAATTTACATTATGTTATAATCTAAGAGAATTTTTTATAAAATGTATAAAGATATAAAGGTACTTCAAGTCAATGTTGGAAATGTGAAAAATGTGAAGGACATTTTACCATGCAACTTTTTAAATTGGGACTCATGGATACTGAATTAGAAAAGACTCATGGAAGATTAATTTTGTATATGGTATTACAGTATATGCTCAAAGATGGAAGAGTATTGGAATTCCCACAACAGAGGAATGGATCATACTGTTAGAATTAGCGGAAATGGCAAAACTGACCTGTTTGGTCAGGGAGAAAACAACAAGTGCTTTTATAAAAGACTCAAAACCTTTTATGGACTTTTTGCTAAAAGAAGAAAAAAGTGAAATGATGATTTATGGATTTAATGATTGAAAAAGATGAGAATTTAATATGGGGTTGAAGGGATTCCTGGAAGAGATAAGAGGGAGGGGAGACGATGGGTTTGTCAATATCTGTTGAAGAGAAGGTCATAAGTCATTATATTCTTTAACTTTAGTTTTCTTTCTTTTTTTCTTTTCTTGAACTTTTTCTTTCTTCTTTTTTCTTTTCTATCTTTTTCTTTAGATTTGTCTTTTACTTTGTGAAAAATTTTAAATAAATATAAATAAAAAATAATAATTCCTTGTGGTTTGACATATATAATTTTGGAATTCTATTTCTTCAGTCTATTTTTTTTTTAGCTTTTCCTTAGCTTTTTTCAAGACCAGAGTGTAACAAATATTCAGGCAATAGGCCCAAGGACAGCAATGTTCTTATGATGTTTTCACACCAAGTAATCAGATATTATTAATGGAAGTAGCTCAACTGGGGCAAGTTAAACCTTAGCCAAGAGTCATACTTTGGTTTCAGTTCTGGAAGAACAATCCTAAAACCACATTGGAGGCACATCCAGTTGTTATAAATAAGGGTCTCAAAAATCATGACTGTACTTTGTCAAAAGGACCAAAGTTGAAAAAAGGGCCTAACTGCATCCACATGAAAATTGTGTGACTATTCTTGCAGTAAATAATTTGTTAGCAGCTGGGATTGAATTCCTTCCTTGTCTAATGACACCTTGGCATTGCAGTTGCATAAGGAAAAGTAACTTTCCTTCTAGAAGACTCAAATGTAGCTCCTATATATTTAAACAGTTAACATGTTCTGTGGCCAAGGGATGTATGTAAACATCTTTTTCATTTTACAATCCTCCCTGCAGCCTCCCTGGCTTGCCATTAATTCTAAGGGAACACATCAAAAGGAACACCTCCCAGTGGTGGCCTTTTGCTATTGTCACTGTTAAGGGTTCTGCTCTTGTCAGCCTTTTGAGGTAGTCCAGATCAGGAAACTAAAATCATGAATACTAATACTACTTTTATCGTAAGGTTACAGTAACAGAATCTTGCAAGTCTGAAAGCGGTTCTCCCCTACTCTGCTTTTATGTTCCAGAGAACTAGGGAGGGTCTTCTGAGATGCTTTCTCCACCCCCATTCCTGCTTTGGACTGAGATTTCTCTTATCAGACCCACCTGTCTTTCAAGGTTATTCTCACAGCCCATTACATCTCTTTTTCTCTAGGAGAGAAAAAGGACAAAAAGAAACAATAATTTAGGGTGGTACAGAAAGAGAACTGGAGGCATCATATGGCACAGAGATGTAACAGTTGGTTCCCTGACTGATAAAAATTATGGGACTATTACATTAACAGCTGGCTGCAAGCTCCCCTATTTTCAGTGAAGAGACCCGTATCTCACCAAATCAAAGAAAAGCTGTTAGAACAAAAATAGAGCTGGCTAGTAAATTTCAACCTATGGATTCCTTGGTGCTCTCTGAGCTTGGTTGTTTGCATGTAGACATTTCATTACCCAACTAGGTAATATTAATGTGAGTGAGTGTGGGGTTTGCTCCCTGTTTATATACAGTAGCTTGCCCTGCCAGTTTGGGTGGGGGTGTGGTTTTCTCCTTGCCCTGCCAGTTTGGGTGGGGGTGTGGTTTTCTCCGTGGTATCTTGATTAGGGTATTGTTTTCTGCTTGATTGTTTGTCTGGTGTTAATCCCTGCTTATCTGGGTGTTGGCTGCTGGAGAGGATTTTTTGTTTCTGTCTTAGCTTTTTTATTGTCTCTTTTGAATGTTGTGTAAATAGCTCAAGAAGAAAAAAGACTCATCTACAACATACTGTGTAAGGACTGTAACAGCCACTATGTAGGACAGACAGGCAGAAGACTAGCAGAGCGCATCCATGAACACCAACTAACGGTCAGAAGACACAATGAAAACTCCTTAATCTCACAACATATGGTCAGACTCAACCGCAGTTTCAACTGAGAAACTGTGAGCATCCTAGACCTAACTAAATCCAAAAATGCTAGGGAATTCCTGGAAGCTTGGCATTCAGACAAATCAGCCATCAATAGACACATAGAAACAAACCATATTTACACACCATTTAAAAGAGACAATAAAAAAACTAAGAAACAAAAAGACCAGGACACATCCTCTCCAGCAGCCAAGGGCTCCATAATTCAACCCTGAGCTACATATATACTCTTCTGTTGCAATTTCTACCTGCTAAAACTCTTGGGACAGACTGTTGTTTTGGGTCCCTTCAAAGCTTTGGAAAGAGGAAGAAAAAGGGGGCACAATTAAGAATATGGGAGGGTACCCATGGCCTCACCACAGTCCCCACAACTTATTTGTGTACCTATGGGAATATCACCCTCATGGAAGACTTGCACTTGGTCTTCTGTAAGGTCAATATTCTCTTGACCGAACCAAAAACGATGAAACAGGCTGTTCTGGTGAGGTATCCAGTTCCTCTGGCAGCCTCAGCAAAACTAGCCATGGAGGCATTATGTCTATGAAGGTTCTCAGTCATCCAGGTGGAATTGTCTGTAGCTTGAATCATGTCAACTGGATTTCTATTTTCTCAGTGGAAACGTTTCGCTCCTTATCCAAGGAGCTTCTTCAGTCTGAGCAAAGTTGGTAAGGGAATCCTAAATATGTTTCTAGGTAGCTGTGTGACCTTACACCTGGGGTCATGGTTATATTGAGATGTATTTTAAGTCCTTTTATTATCTAAAGGAGGATCGTTAAGATCACCATGCTGCTGTTGAACTTGTGAAATGGTCTTAATCTTCCTAGGCACAGAAGACAGAGCCGGGAGAAAGATGGGAGAAAGATTGTGCCTGAGGCCCCCACCTCTATTCAAAGAAGGATTTTCCAAGTTGGCATAATGGCATAGCCATGGAGGCACAATGCTTAGCAGCTGGACAGGAAGAGTCTGTCCTAGAGTGGGCAGTACAGACCTACTGTAGCCCAGTAGGTCACTGACCTGCAAAGATTCCTCCTCCATGTGGCCTAGAACAGGGGTCGGCAAACTTTTTATGCCGGGAGCCATTTTGGCATGCTCGTGCACATTTTGAAATGCTCGAGAGCCAGGGGGCGGGGTTTGCGGGCGGGGGCCAATCACGTGGAAGGGGGCGGGGTTTGCGGGCGGGGGCCAATTGCGTGGAAGGGGGTGGGGTTTGCGGGCGGGGGCCAATTGCGTGTAAGGGGGCGGGGTTTGTGGGCAGGAGCCAATCGCGCGGAAGGGAGTGCGGTTGGCGCTGGCGCTGGGCTGTGAAGCTGGACGAGCCGCCGGACCTGGAGCGCTTCCGCGCGCAGCTGAGCGAGGCCCCGTGCCGGTCTTTTTGGAGCGCATTTCCACAGCCCAGCGCTCAGCTGTGCGCGGAGGCGCTCCAGGTCCGGCGGCTCGTCCAGCTTCACAGCCCAGCGCAGCTGAGCGAGGCCCCGCGCCGGTCTTTTTGGAGCGCTTTCGCGCGCAGCTGAGCGCTGGGCTGTGGAAATGCGCTCCAAAAAGACCGGCGCGGGGCCTCGCTCAGCTGCGCTGGGCTGTGAAGCTGGACGAGCCGCCAGACCTGGAGCGCTTCCACGCGCAGCTGAGTGCTGGGCTGTGGAAATGCGCTCCAAAAAGACTGGCGCGGGGCCTCGCTCAGCTGCGTGCGGAGGCGCTCCAAAAAGACCGGCGCAGGGCCTCGCTCAGCTGGGGGGAGGGGGAGGGCCGAGAGAAGCCTGGGGCTAACCCCTTCCTTCCCACGATCGTGTCTGAGAGCCGGGTCCAGAGAGCAGGATCCAGAGTCTCTGGCAACAGAGCTATCCAGCGCTCTTCTTCCCGAGGCGTTGTGTGCACGCGTGTGTGCTCGTGCACACGGATGCACCCTCTCCTCCAGCTTTCGGCTGCTTCCAGATCAGGGCAACAATGCCAGTCTTCCAAGAGGGACGGGCGTGGTGCACCAAGAAGCTGCGGCGCGATTTCCAGCTTCTCCGGAGGACCATTTCCACAGCCCAGTGCTCAGCTGCGCGCGGAAGCGCTCCAAAAAGACCGGCGCGGGGCTTCGCTCAGCTGCGCTGGGCTGTGAAGCTGGACGAGCCGCCGGACCTGGAGCGCCTCCGCGCGCAGCTGAGCGCTGGGCTGTGGAAATGCGCTCCAAAAAGACCGGCACGGGGCCTCGCTCAGCTGTGCGCGGAGGCGCTCCAGGTCCGGCGGCTCGTCCAGCTTCACAGCCCAGCACAGCTGAGCGAGGAGGAGGATTTCTCCCCCTTTGTGCCTCGGGCGCAAAGGCAAGAGTCGGCCCAGAGCGATGCAGGAGGAGGTCCAAGGCGAGACCCCCGACCCCCGTCCGTGGGCAGTTAGACGCCAGGCAGCTAAAGGGACGGGGGAGGGAGAGAAACGTCGCAGCGTAGGACCCGCCCACTCCAAATCTTTCTCAAATCGAGGGCGACTCCAGCTCGCCCTGTTGCTGGGCTCCGTCGTCCTGCCCCGGTGTCGCTTGTCCACCAGCCGGGGAACGCTCGGTTTTGACTTACCTTGGCGGGGCAAAGAAGAACCGATTGGCGACGGGAGATTTCGGGGCGGCCAGACGCGGGACCTTTCTTTTTTGCCGCGATGCCACAAGTCGGATAAATATGAGGAGAGGGCGGAGGGGGAAGGGAGGGGATCAGAGCCCGCCGCCCTTGGAGGCTCCCCCAGGAGGGGAGCGGGCGAGGGTTGGAGACCCCAAACGCTCAGCGGAGGAACGAGGGAAGCACGTTTCTCCTCCGCATTTCTCCTCCTCCTTCTCCGCAGCTGAGCGAGGCCCCGCGCCGGTCTTTTTGGAGCGCTTCCGCGCGCAGCTGAGCGAGGCCCCGCGCCGGTCTTTTTTTCGCGCCTCTGGGTAGCAGGGCCAATCAGGCTTCACCTTGTTCAGCCCGCCTCTCTGCTCCCCTTTGGCGTGCGCTGATTGGTGGAGGCGTCCTTCCTTCTGAGCCTCCACCAATCAGCGTCTGTTTCTTCCCCAGGGTTCGCTCTGCTTCCGGAGACCGGCTTTCCGGATGTTGGGCGGCAGACAGAGAGAGAGAGCCAGAGCCGAGGGGCCAAAGAGCCAGATCTGGCTCGCGAGCCGCCATTTTCGACCCTTGGCCTAGAATGTCCTTATGAGAAGTCTTCTGCTGTGATACATGGGGAAACACTACTTTCCTGCTGAAACATCTTGGGCTGGCTTCATCTTAAATTAAGATAACGTATGGGTTGTCTGCTTGAGTAACTTTTAGGGTAATTTTATTTTCTATGCACACTAGTCGGGGGTTGGGTTAGAGTTAGGCTTCCTGAGGTTTATGGTTAACTTTAAGTGTAGAGTTAGCTTAGTGAGTTAGTGAGATTTTATAATTGGTGGTAACTTAAGTTAGAGAAGAATTGCTTTTCAGATACCTTTTAGGGTGAAGGCTGGGTTAGGCTTAGACTTCAGTGAGCTGTTTGGATATATTTAATACAGTAGTAGATAACAGGGAGACCAAAATGCTTGTTTACAAAGCCATTGTACTACCAACCCTACTGTACGCCTGTGAAACATGGACCCTCTACAAACGCCACCTCCAACTTCTTGAAAGATTCCATCAACGCTGCCTCCGAAAAATTCTGCAAATTACTTGGGAAGATAGGCGGACTAATGTTAGCGTATTAGAAGAAGCAAAAACCACCAGCATTGAAACAATGATCATCCAACATCAACTTCGCTAGACCGGCCATGTTGTTCGAATGCCTGACCATCGTCTTCCAAAGCAGCTACTTTACTCCCAACTTAAGAATGGAAAACGGAATATTGGTGGACAGCAAAAGAGATTCAAAGAAACTCTCAAAGCTAATTTAAAAAAATGTAATATCAGCATTGAGAACTGGGAAGCCCTAACTCATGAGCGTTTCAATTGGAGGTCAGCCTTTATTAATGGCGCTATGGACTTTGAAGAAGCACGAGTACAGGGCGAAAGGGAGAAAGGAGCTAAAAGGAAGGCACATCAGGCAAACCCTCATCATGACCGTCTCCCACCCGGAAACCTATGCCCTCACTGTGGGAGGTTGTGCGGATCCAGAATTGGCCTCTATAGCCACTTACGGATCCACCGTTAAAATTTTACCTTTCGAAGACAATCTTACTCGGCTACGAGTGATCGCCAATGAGATAACAGCTTTGAGGTGAGTTTTTATGCTGAGGGGTATAGATTTATGTTACAGGGCAATTGCTCTTTGGGAATCTTATAACACTAGGGCAAGGGTCGGAAATGGCGGCTCGCGAGCCAAATGCGGCTCTTTGGCCCCTTGAGTGTGGTTCTTCCGCAGGCAGGCGTGGCGGGCGTGGCAGCGAGTGTGGCGGGGCAGGCGCGGCAGCGGGCATGGTGTGCGTTGCTGTGGGCATACCCCTGGCAACCTGGCAGCCGTCTCCGGCAGCCATCTTGACGACGGGCAGGGCTTTCCAAACTGTGTGTCGCGTGACAAACCGGAAGCGCTGAAGGGAGTGGAAATTCTCCGCGCCAATCAGCTGTGCGTCGGGAAGCCCGGCAGCCTGCCCGCGCGATTTTTGCCTCCCTGCCGGAACCGAGGGCATTTTCGGGGTCCCCGGAGCCTGCCCTTTCGAAGGGGCAGCGGCAGCAGCAGCTGCAATGCTGCCCCTTCGAAAGGGCAGGCTCCGGGGACCCTGAAAATGCCCTCAGTTTAGGCAGGGAGGCTGCGCGCAAGCTGCCTCAGCTGTTCTGCGGGGAGAATTGCCACCCCAGGGCAGCGTGTGCATGTGGAGAGGGGAGGTTTCTGCCTCCCTGCCGGAACCAAGGGCATTTTCGGGGTCCCCGGAGCCTGCCCTTTCGAAGGGGCAGCACTGCAGGTCGGGCAGCAGTGCCCCTTCGAAAGGGCAGGCTCCGGGGACCCCGAAAATGCCCTCGGTTCCGGCAGGGAGGCAGAAACCTCCCCTCTCCACATGCACACGCTGCCCTGGGGTGGCAATTCTCCCCGCAGAACAGCTGAGGCAGCTTGCGCGCAGCCTCCCTGCCTAAACTGAGGGCATTTTCGGGGTCCCCGGAGCCTGCCCTTTCGAAGGGGCAGCACTGCAGCTCGGGCAGCAGTGCCCCTTCGAAAGGGCAGGCTCCGGGGAACCCCAAAATGCCCTCGGTTCCGGCAGGGAGGCAGAAACCTCCCCTCTCCACATGCACACGCTGCCCTGGGGTGGCAATTCTCCCCGCAGAACAGCTGAGGCAGCTTGGCGCAGCCTCCCTGCCTAAACTGAGGGCATTTTCGGGGTCCCCGGAGCCTGCCCTTTCGAAGGGGCAGCCGTTGCCGCCGCAGCGACAACCTGGAAGCGCCGCCGCTGAAGCAGTCGAGCCTCTCTTTCCCTTCTTCTTCCAAACCTCCCCCGCCCCCTTCCACGCGATTGGCTCCCACCCGCAGAACCCGCCCCCTTCCACGCGATTGGCTCCCGCCCGCAAACCCCGCCCCCTTCCACGCGATTGGCTCCCGCCCGCAAACCCCGCCCCCTGGCTCTCGAGCACTTCAAAATGTGCACGAGCATGTCAAAATGGCTCCCGGCAAAAAAAGTTTGCCGACCCCTGCACTAGGGTAAAGGTAGGGTTTTGCCAAGAAAACTGCAAGGACTTGTCCAGGCAGTCTCCGAGAATCAGACACGATTGAACGGATTAAAAAAAAGGTAGGGTTAGGCTCCAATGAAGACTTAATTTATTAATTTTAGTAAATTTAACTGTGTGGTTTTGTTTTGGGGTGAGTTTTTGTGCTGAGTGGAAGTATGAGATTTATTTTGAGAGCAACTGGTTCTCAGGAATCTTTTTGGACTAAGAGTCTATGAAGGTTCTCAGTCATCCAGGTGGAATTGTCTGTAGCTTGAATCATGTCAAATGGATTTCTATTTTCTCAGTGGAAACGTTTCGCTCCTTATCCAAGGAGCTTCTTCAGTCTTTTGGACTAAGATTTTTCTATTGAGCAGGAGGGAAAATAGGATTAGCTTCTATAAGGTCTTTGGCTAAATGTAATAGTTGGGTTATTTTGGGTGAGTTTTTATGATTAATGGTAGACTTTGTTTCAAGTAACTTCCAGAATACTTGCATCTTAAATATCTTTTAGGATAAGTAATTTCTGCAGGCATTGCAATGAAAATTGTGTTAGGGCTCGGTTACTAGGAGTCTTTGGTTAGCTTTAATAGTAGTGTTAGCTTCCAGGTTAGTGTTTATGCTGAGTCATAATCTTCAACTCATAGGGAGCAACAACTTTCCAAGCATCTTTTTGGGGTGAAAATATTCTAGTGGTAGCAGGTATGAGGTAGGGGTAGGATTTGTTGTGGTCTTATGTTAATGTCATGGTAGATACAGCCTGTGAAGGTAACTCTTCGAGTAGAAAATTTCTGTTGACACTAGGTTGAAGGTAAGATTAGGCTTAGACGTTCTTGTGTTCTGTCATTTAGTTTGGCATTAGGGTTAGATTAATAAGAAGCTAGTGAAGGTTTATTGGTGAATCAAAGTGATTGTGGATCTCTCCTCAATTCCCCCCCCCCCCATCTCTTTTTTTCATCAAGGTTGTGTCTTTGGGAATGTTGTGTCTTCAAATTGTTGGTACTAGCTTTTTGAGGTGTTTGTACAAGAAAACTCTATTATTTGAGAAACATGATCACAATTCATGCTCCTGTATGCTCAGCTCAAAAGTTCAGTCAAAACTTCTTTTTCTAGTTTTTTTCTCATGTCAAAATTGCCACATTATGTTTTGGGGCTTTTTCCGATTTAGCTCCTACTCTCTGGAATCGGCTTCATTATGAGTTTCATTTTGAGTCTGATTTCTTGAAGTTTAAAAATGTCCTTAAAATGCTTCTTTCTGCAAGATCTTTTTGAAGCTGGAAAAACCTTCCCTCTCATCCACTGTAGATTTATGCAAAAATTGTGTTAATATTAGGATTGTTTATATTGATTATTATATATTGTACTTTTCTTACATTATGACATTGTCTTATGATGATACTGTTTTATATTGTATATAGTTTGGATTCACCTATACTGAGCTTTGTTGTAAGCTGACATTAAATAAAACTAATATTACTACTACTAAGAGGGAAGCATGGAACAATATACCATAGAAGGGATGTTGGCTCAGAAAATGTTGATGTTTAAGGTGAAATTAGACAGGGTAAGAGCAGTTCTGTGTGTTTATTGAGAATATCTCAGTGATACTGGGCTTATACTAGTCCTCCATACCCAAATAATCCAAGCCAAGAATAATGCAAACAGACTAAAGCCATACCAATGGATACTAATCCATTTTTGGGCATTCTATCTAAGATTTCTGAACATTGCAGAGATTTAGGTCTAGATATATGGGCTACTGACGTTTTGGGTTGATCAGGTCTGAACTGGGAGGGCTAAAACTGGCAAGACAGAAGCAGAAACCTGAAGATCAAACAAGACTATTATCAAACACAGTTCAGGTGCTCTTCAGGTTCAGTGCTGAGAAGTGAGCAGTAAGAAACCTGTTACCAGATAAGGAGAGGAGAAAGAGATAAAATAGTTAAATCCCAGGATTGTTATAAATAGTTTGATTGCTTGATTCTGCAATAGAAGATCTTCTGTATTATTAGGGATTCTTGTATCAGCAATAAAAGCAATTCATCTCTCCGAGACTTGTTTTTGGCTGTTCACTGTTATCTCCTGAGTGTGGGTTTGTGTAGAGAGAAATGTATTGCCAAGCCCTGGGTAAAGGTCTGGCATGAAGAACCAGTAATATTCTACAGTTCCTACCAGGGGTGGGCCTCTGGGTTTCAGAGGCAAGAATGAAAGATTATACTATATATTACTTTCATGCGTAGCAAACTCAAATCAGATGCACCCTATACTGAAGCATTACAGTATGATTATTGTTTCAGAAAGCCACATTCTTTGACCAAGTTGCTTGGCATGACTTTCCTCTGACATAACCATGTATAAAAGAAGGATTTTCACACCTTGGCTCATCCCTGACAGTGTGATTGAAAAAACATCAGCATTTCCTAAATAAATGCCCTCCAGAAACATTGGGATAATAAGGCTTGGCAATTTTGGGAGCTGTAATGACCACACAAACTGAGGATACCAGATCACAGAAGGATGGCATCCAGGGGTGGGAAATACTCCCAGCCACCATTATCTTACCCCATTCTTTCTGTCCAAAGTTTTATTTTCTTGTTCGGTTTCATCTATAGCAGTGTTTCTCAACCTTGGCAATTTTAAGATGTGTGGACTTCAACTCCCAGAATTCTCCTAGAGATGACGGTCAAAGTGGGGCCACTGAATTATGTAATTCAGGGGGTATCAAAAAAGGGCAATTCTTCTGAGAACAAGAATATTAATATTGTTTGCTGTGTTGTACAGGTTTTTTTTTACAATTTTGAAACTATGGAATAAAGGCAAGATCTTACTGTATTCTTAAATATAACCTCTAGATGGTGCCAGTGCCATTCCAATATTTAATTTTTTGCATAAAAGAAACTTCATAAGAGAAATATATCATTTTTCGAATGAACTATGTTCTATATATCTAATAATTCTGGTTTGTGGATAGAAATACATCACAATTATTTATTATTTTTATATATTGTATATTGATGTTTTATATTCTGTTTTAACTATTTTATTGTAAACCGCCCAGAGTTCCCCGTTGGGGGAGATGGGCAGTTATATAAATTTAATAAAATAAAATAAAATAAAATAAATAAAATAAAATAAAATAAACAATCACTTCCACCAAATAATGTACTGATATAGATATATAGATGTTATAGATGTTATAGATATAGATATATGAGATTTATACAGCTGACCATCTCACTTTTATGTGATTCTAGGCGGCTTACAATAAAATAAATAAAATACATAAAATACACACACACACCTAGTCCTAGTCACTAGGATGCAAGCGCTCAGGGCAAGGTAGACTTTACCTTCCTAACGCATGATAACTTATGATTTGCAAGGATGCAAAGGATTTTTCTATACAAATTAAAGGTGGTATCTAAGTACCTTTAATATGAATGAATGAATGAATGAATGAATGAATGAATGAATGAATGAATGAATGAATGAATGAATGAAATATTCCCATCCTATGAATTCTAAGGTTGGGCTGAAATCCCTATTCCTAAAAGTATTGTTCCTCTGTAAAAAAGAACAAAAACAAGAACCAATGTTCTACTGTAAGAGAAAAAAATTACCAGATATTTTCCCCCACCCCTAACTCCCTCAAACTTAATTTACTCAGGTCAGATCCAGACATACCTTTTGGCCCATTGTCGGAACTAGCTGGCAACAACAATGTTGCTCTCTTTTGACCCTCCAATCACTCTCAAAGCAATTTCCAAGTGTGTTTTTCTGCTCCAAAAAATGCAATTTTTCTCTTTATGTCGGCTCAGGTTTTCCTGTCCATTTGGCTGGAGAACTTCAGTTTGCTGCAGGTTAATTTCCACAGCTTATTGATTACTTCGTGGAGGAGAAACCACCCTTTCAACTGAGCCAATACTTATCATGCACTTTAATAGGTTCTATACCTCCTCTTAGCAGCAGCAGGAAAACAGTATAGCAGTTAAGATCTTCACTTAGCTAGTTTGAAACATTTTTGTCTTTTTAATTAGGATTTTTCTGGAGTAGGTAGTTTTCCCCACACTGTTTTAAAAAAATAAAACATCTCCAGAGTTTTATTCTTTTACCATTTTTCCAGTCCCTTGAGGTAGGAAGCGTTCACCCCCAGCTCCCAAATAAATGTATGAGTTATCTGGAATGAAACTACATCCTCTCAGTCACTTTCTCAGCTGGAACCTGTGATTCTGTGGTCCTTCATCCACCACATGTCCCTAAATTATCATCAGCCACTGTTTTGAGAGTCTCTCAGAGGGTTGGCACTATCCCTAAACAAGCGGGTTTGTAACTTGGGGATCTTCCTGAATTCATGGCTGCTGCCTCATGGGCAGATGGAGGCCATGCTCAGGAAGGCCCTTTCCCAACTACTATTGGAACACCAGATAAGGCCCTACCTGGGCCTCCATCCCTACTCATTTGGGCTACCAACATGCACTCTACATGGGTGCATTTGAAGACCACTTGGAAGCTTCAGCTAGCTCAGAATACAACAGCCCATTTATTGGTTGTGGTTTGTTACCGTGAGCAGATTACCTCTGTGCTTTAGGTCCTGCACTGGCTTCCTTTTGGCCTTCAGGTACAATGCAAAGTGCTGGTCGCTGCCAATAAAACCCTATGTAGTTTTCCTTTGCGGTACTTGAGAACAACTTTAGAACTTTCCCAACTGGAATCCACCCAGGCATCCTGGGAGAAACTGAGGATGGTCCCCCACTTATGTGAAGAACATGGGGTGGAAGCTCATAGATGCTGCCACTGAAAGGCAGTACCTACTGTAGATTATGGCGCAATTTCCTCTTGGAAATCAGGCTGGCCCCCACCTTGCTAGCTTTCTAAAAAATATTGAAATCCAAATTGTTTTGGAAGATGTATTTACTATTTATAAATGTACATGCTGCCTCAATTACTGAAGTAACTCCAGGCTGCTTACATATCAGGATTATACAGTGAATTATAAAAGTAGGTTCAGAAAACCAAGAAAAGACTGCATACTGCACATTGGGGAAGGATAACATATCCCCAACAATCAAAATATACCATTAGGGAGTGAACCATTACATCCTACCCTGAGAGAGACGATGCCCATGATCAGTTGATGCTTAGTTAGGTTTTTATGGCTGTTTTAAACAGGTTTTAGTTCTTACTATAGATCAGAGCTTTCCAAACTTTTCATGTTGGTGACACACTTTTTAGACATGCATCATTTTGCGACTCACTCTTACAGCAGGGCATCATTTCGCGACACACTCTTACAGCAGGGCACAAGGCAGGCACTAGGACCTGCGCGGAATCACAGCCGGTTTGGAGGCAGCAAGGCACAAGGCAGGCACTAGGACCTGCGCGGAATCACAGCCGGTTTGGAGGCAGCAAGGCACAAGGCAGGCACTAGGACCTGCGTGGAATCCTGGCAGGGCTTGGAGGCAGCAGCAGCCGCGACACACCCAGACACTGCAGCTGACACACTAACGTGTCCCGACACACAGTTTGGAAAGCTGTGCTATAGATAGTTAAGTAGGAATTGCTCTTGTTTCATGTTGCTAATTACTGTAAACTGCCAAAGGTCTTGTTGATTGTGGCAGGCACAAATTTAATACATAAATAAATAAATATTAAATAAGTCCCCTATAAATAAGATGTCATCATTAATACCATGTGTCTGATGTTCTCTCTACTCATTGCTGTCTACTAATAATTATACCTTACACACTCTAGGCCAGCCTTTCTCAACCTTTTGACCCTG
This sequence comes from Charina bottae, assembly GCA_023362775.1. Taxonomy (NCBI): domain Eukaryota; kingdom Metazoa; phylum Chordata; class Lepidosauria; order Squamata; family Charinaidae; genus Charina; species Charina bottae. The sequence goes on along the minus strand of JALMGJ010000001.1, from coordinate 3,054,279 downwards.
GAGGAACCCTTGAAATATTTTTCAAGCCTCAGGGAACCCCTGCACATTCAGGCTCAAATATAGGCCAGAAGGTACAAAATTATTATATTCGTTGCATGCGTAGGCCTGTATATATGCATTAACAGTGTTCTTAAACTAAAAATAAAGAATGAAACTTACCTCTTTAATGTGAAGCTTGCTCAGTTTGAAATAATTTTTAAAATCATGATCTCCCACGGAACCCCTAGTGACCTCTCGCAGAACCCTGGTTGAGAAACCCTGCTCTAGGTAAATGATTTCTATTAATACATTTATGACAGTTTTTCAAATGCAGGACATTTTAAGGCATATGTTCTCTAGAACACCAATGACATACATTTTGAGCTCTGCACTGTAACTTCGAATCTTCTGCCCTCTTCTTCTGAGATAACTTTTCATTGCCTCTTCCCTCCTACAAATGGCATGCACATTTTTATCTAGTGACAAAGAATAGGCCATAGCTTGAAGCTGAACTTATGTTACCACTGTTTTATGGAAGATTACCAAAGCTTTTTCAAGAATAAGGCCTGGATCTTGTAACAGTCATGCTTTTATCTGTTCTTCTTTAATGCTAAACACTAATTTGTCTCTAATCATGTTCAGTAGAGACCCCAACTCACAATTATTAGCTTTAAGTTTAGATTTTTTAAATATTTTTTTATCTCGCCTTTATTATTTCTATAAATAACTCAAGGCGGCAAACATACCTAATACTCCTTCTTCCTCCTATTTTCCCCACAACAACAACCCTGTGGGTGAGTGGGGCTGAGAGAGAGTGACTGGCCCAAAGTCACCCAGCTGGCGTCCATGCCTAAGGCGGGACTAGAACTCACAGTCTCCTGGTTTCTAGCCTGGAGCCTTAACCACTACATTCAGTCACAATGTAATTGCTCAATTTCATCAATATGAAGGAGAGCTTGAGTCCAAAAGAGAGAAGGTTTAAACACATTTTTATATGAGATGCAGTACATTTTAAGCTGATGAAGATTTCTTAAATGTTTTAGAACCTTCCACATTTGAAAGCACACTGTATTACAAGCAGCAAGTGCCTCTTCATCAATACAGTGTAGCAAAATTATTATTTGACTTTCTGAAGACTTATCTTTGCTGGTGTATTATTCCTTGAGGGTAAGTCACAGCAATATAACCTTATTAGCTAAACACCTGCAAACTTTAAAAGGTCAGGCAGCACGTGATTCAGGCTGAAGAGTATAAAAGAATCTGCCTGCCCCACCCTGCTTACTCTGTTTCTGTTTACTCCTGTTTGCTTCCTTACTACTTCTGGTATGTGGATTTCGTAATACTTCCAGGGATCTGGAAGAGGACTGTAAATAGTATCTGTTTATATGAGTAACAAATATAACTGCAACTAAGTTACTAACTTAAGGGGCGTGGTGGCTCAGCGGGTAAGATACCAGGCTTGTTGATTGGAAGATCGCAAGTTCGGAGGTTTGAATCCCTAGCCCTGCGTGATGGAGTGAGCTCCCGCACTCGCCCCAGCTCTTGCCAACCTAGCAATTCGAAAGCATGCAAATGCAAGTAGATTAATAGGTGCCACTTCGGTGGGTGGGTAACAGTGTTCCGCGCGCGTCATGCCAGCCACATGACCGTGGAAGCGTCTTCGGACAACACTGGCTCTTCGGCTAACAAACGGAGATGAGCACCGGCCCCTAGAGTCGGACACGACTGCACAAATGTGCGGGGGGTACCTTTACCTTTACTAAGTTACTAAAATGACTGGCGTCATTAATTGGTCTCTGGTGCTGATCGCTTTCTGATACTCTGCATGTGCAAGAAAACACACTCTCCAACAGTCTTCTGCCCCCATTGCTGTCAAATACAATTTAAAACTTTGCGCTCAACATTTCCTGTCCTCTGCAACATTGCCATGTACAACTGGAGAACTAAATAAGACCATTCTAAGTAATAGCTTACTTCAACTTGGGTTATCTCAAATAAATCCACAAAGAAAAAACTTATGATACATATTATATCTTTGGTAGTAAGCACACCAGCTCATGAGCACAGAAGTCTATTAAGTTGAAGTCCTGGTTATTTCAGAAAATGAGGAAGGAGCAGGTACAAGCAACTGTGCTTAGAAGCCTAAATACCAATAAACCAAGTATAAACATAAGTATCAGCAGGGGGAAATTACAGACAGGTGAGAGATATGACACACAGTTACTAAAGGCCCTTAAAGAAAGCATATATGACAGGTAGAAAGACTCTCCAGTATTCTGTTGCTTCCAAGGTATCCGAGGAATGTGAAAAGCAAGGAATTCTGGAGGAAGCCTCACACCTCTTTCCACTGGTCACATTATCAAGTTGCTATGGGAGCAACAATATGCTATTTGACGGGGTATCACTTCGAGGGCATTACAAAAAGTGTGTAAGAGAGAGTGGGAAACATGGAGCAGACTTTGCATTCCTATTGGCATTCCAAGGATTTTTTTTTTTGAAATGAAGAAGTTAAAATTCATGAAAAATCATGTAAAACATTTGGCTATTTCATAAAGCTACATGACATAAACATCAATTCATCCTCCACTCCCTACTCATTTATTTCTTTGATTTATATCCCACCTTTTGTACAAGAGCTCAAGGTCCATCCCTAATGCTTCCTCCTCCAATTTTTTCCACCCACTATTTAGGGCAGGAATTTCCACGATCTGTTGGAGGAGCTCCCTCTCTCCTGCCCCTCCCTTCCCATTTCCAATGAATAATTGGAAAAGTAAGTTGCACCCAAGCCTGAAGAATTAATTGGCTGGTGCTGTATATATGACTGGCTTTTTTATTAGAGAGATAACTATGAATTTTGGAAAATGTATTCAAAGTATAGTTGAGCTATGAAAGGCCATACATTAGAAAAGCTTGTAAAAAATTCATTTACATAAAAAGGAAGTAATTCAAGAAGTTTTACCCAATTTGGGTCATATCCTTAAAACAAAGTACTGTAGGCAGTTTCTGTGCTGCTGCATTTGGCATCCTTTAACTTTCCTCTCTATAGGACAGTGGCTGTCTGAAGGACCCTGGGAGGTGCTTCAGCCACCACTGATTTATTAGGTAAGGCTACCAGATGGCTAGGGGGGGTGATGGCTCAGTGGTTAAGATGCCAGGCTTGTCGATCGGAAGGTCGGCGGTTCGAGACCCGAGCGCCGCGTGACGGAGTGAGCTCCCGCACTCGCCCCAGCTCTTGCCAACCTAGCAATTTGAAAGCATGCAAATGCAAGTAGATAAATAGGTACCACTTTGGTCGGATGGTAACAGCGTTCCGCGCGCATCATGCCGGCCACATGACCATGGAAGTGTCTTCGGACAATGCCGGCTCTTCGGCTAAGAAACGGAGATGAGTACCACCCCCTAGAGTCGGACACGACTGTGCAGGGGAAAACCTTTACCTTTACTTATCAGATGGCTATTTGATGTTGGCCGTCAATAACTACCTAAACCAGTGTTTCTCAACCTTGGCAACTTTAAGATGTGTAGACTTCAACTCCCAGAAATCTCCCGCCAGCATGAAGTCCACACATCTTAAAGTTGCCAAGGTTGAGAAACACTGACCTAAACATTTGAAGTTGCCCTAAATTTTAATATAACTTTATTGGATTAGGGGATCCAGACATAGGCAAAGTAATAATGAGTGGGGCTTAGGATAGTTTTTAGCAGACCTGCAAAACAGCTCATGGAACAAATGGCTCACTCATCTTTCCTAACTTATGCTAGTTTTCATCTTTCCTTGGCTTCATTTTCTTTCTTTTTTTCCCTATGTGAAACTTTTCTCTGCTTAAAATGACAGACATAATACTCATGATATTTCCACATAAGCCATAGCATATGGGAAACAAAACATATTGCAACCTTGACTTCCTTCTCTTGTGGCCATTTCTCTCATTTCATTCCTTGAAAATCATGGAGAGGAAGTCATTTGCAGATGAGCTCTAGCCAGCGACAGTGTGGGTTTATATGGGTGAAGTCAAACTGAATTTAATATATAATTTAATCTTGCACTGAAATAAAACTTGTATATATAGATGATAAATATACCTTATATTTATCTCAGTGTCTTATCTCAGATGCCTTATCTCAGATGCCTTATCTCAGTGTCTGGAGGCTGTGGGGGACTGGATGGGGAACAAGAGGCTTCAACTGAACCCTGGTAAGACGGAGTGGCTGTGGATTGATGGCCCCCCTAGATCCGGGAAGTTGTCATCTTTGGTTCTGGGTGGGGTGGCACTACCGCGCTTGGATCCAGTGCGGAATTTGGGGGTCCTCCTGGACTCGCGACTCCTGCTCGAAGAGCAGGTGGCAGTCACGGCCAGGAGGGCCTTTGCACAGCTTCGCGTTGTGCACCAGTTACGCCCTTTCCTGGATCAGGAGGCCCTCTGTACAGTCACTCACGCCCTTGTCATCTCCTGTATAGATTACTGTAATGCGCTCTACATGGGGCTACCCCTGAAGAGTATCCGGAAGCTTCAGCTGGTGCAGAATGCCGCGGCGCGAGCAGTTATGGGTGCCATGAGATCGGCACATGTAACACCTCTGCTACGCGAGCTGCATTGGCTACCAGTTTGCTTCCGGGTCCAATTCAAGGTGTTGGTGATTACCTTTAAAGCCCTATATGGCATAGGGCCAGGGTATCTGAGGGACCGTCTCGTCCCGATAACGTCGGCCCGCCCCACCCATGCATGCAGAGAGGGCATGCTTTGGACCCCCTCAACAAGATAATTCCATCTAGCGGGGTCCAGGAGACGCGCCTTATCTGCGATAGCGCCCGCCTTATGGAATATCTTGCCCCCGCAGGTGAGACTGGCCCCTTCACTCCTGGCCTTTCGGAAGGCCCTTAAGACCTGGCTCTGCCGCCGGGCCTGGGACGACAGAGGCGGCAGTGCCTCCTGGGGTTGGCTGGCCCCGTAGTAATACGATCTATCCTATGGTCCCCAATCCATCTTGGATTTTATGTAATTTATTATTGGATGTATTTTTAGATATTGTTATTGTATAGTTTTTAAACTTTCAATTGTTGTAACCTGCCCAGAATCCCTTGCAGGGGAGATGGGTGGGGAATAAATTGAAATAAATAAATAAATAAATAAATAAATAAATGTCATAGAGACAGTAATTATTTCTGACATTGCCATAAATTAATGTAATGTAATCTGAATGTTTTATGTATTGTCTCTTTTCAGCGGTGTCTGCAGGATGTGATAAAAAAAGATGGCAACCACAATGATGCAATCAAAGATATTTTTTATGTGTGTTGAAATGCTTAAGACATAGATACTGTCTGCTGAACCAAAAGAGAATTTTGTTTCTAATATATAGATAGCCTGATCAAAATCTATCTTGCTGCCGTTTACTAATGCCAATCCTGAAACTTTTTTCATTATCACAGCAGAAAATATTGTAATCTAATAATCTTATTTTCACAGAATTTTCACATCAACACCGAGTTGCTTCATCTGTAATACTGCACTATCCTTTTCAAACAAAATACCGATAAATTTGAATGACTAAATGTGGCATACTCTAACTATAGTGGGTGTTCTTTTGCGGAGAGATCTCTAAGGAATTGATTAGTGTTGCTGCTACTACCAAATATTTTCCTGATCTGGAAATGTGACTTGGTGGAAGGTAGAGAATAGCACAGTCACTTTGTTTAAATGTTATAAAATTTATTATTATATAACTTAAAAAGGGATGTAAACAGGTCTTCTTAACATTACAGTTTAGGTTAAGTTCTTTACAGTATTCTCTTAATTCACAGCAAGATGATTGCTAGTAACTAATACAAAAAGAATATCCAGGCTGATGGTTGCTGTGGGTTTTCCGGGCTGTGTGGCCGTGTTCTGGCAGATTTGGTTCCTAACGTTTCGCCAGTAGCTGTGGCTGGCATCTTCAGAGGACAGGAGCACAACTAGAAGATTCTCTCTGTGCCCAAGTGGAGGGTGTGTGTTCCTGCTGGTGTTTATAGCTGCTGAGAGGGTGTGTGTCTTCTGTGGGTCATTTCCAAGAGATTAGGAGAGGGTTTTGTGGTGATTAGGTGGTGATTTCTGGTCACCAAATCTTATTTGAAAACACAGAAATACTGGACAACACCAACAGCCACTATGTTAGACTATACAGAGAAGCCATTGAAATACATAAACACCAACACAATTTCAATAAAAAAGAAGAAAGCCTAAAGATCAGCAAAACCTGGCTGCCAGTCCTGAAAAACACAGCTTGCAAAAGGTCAACGAACTCTACTCAACCACAGAAATATACAAACAACTCACACAATAGATGTGCTGATCCCACACACGACAGCACCACACCCCCTAATCACCACAATAAACCCTCTCCTAATCTCTTGTAAATGACCCACAGAAGACACACACCCTCTCAGCAGATATAAACACCAGCAGGAACACACACTCTCCACTTGGGCACAGAGAGAATCTTCTAGCTGTGCTCCTGTCCTCTGAAGATGCCAGCCACAGCTACTGGCGAAACGTTAGGAACCAAAACTGCCAGAACACGGCCACACAGCCCGGAAAAACCACAACAACCATCAGATTCCGGCCGTGAAAGCCTTCGACTGTACAATATCCAGGCTACTAATCTTTGTCTTCCTAGGAAATAAATATTTGTTTCAAAACCTGTCATTCTGTGTGTGATTATGCTTACCAATAATAGATACGCACAGAGTACCAATAATGAAGCATTACAATTGTGAGCAAAATTTCCCCCCCTGAAAGCAATGATGAATAAATTGCACAGTGAACTGACTGTATTTTGATTTGAGCTAATTTTTCCCACAGAAATTTACTGTTTGGGTCTGAAAAAATCTGAAGCTAACAATGGAATTTCAATGGATCGCACATATTCCTGCCTTTGACTTTTTCATGATTGCCAGTAAAGAATTTTTTTGTCTTTCCTAGCTTAACTATCATTTGATCTACCCAGCTTCTCATCCTGTAAATATTCAGAAATGGTTCTATAAAGTGGAAACTACTTTAATTCATCTTCTTCTTCTCTGAGTTTCGAATGTTTCTGGTTGGGATATTATGTCTGGAAAATACCAATTCTTGCCGAGGGAAAGACTCAATAGGAATTTTTTTTACTAATGCAGATTACATGGGTAATCTGTGAAAACTAGGCAGTTCAGCTGCTGCAACTAGGCATAGGTAAAGGTAAAGGTTCCCCCCGCACATTTGTGCAGTCGTGTCCAACTCTAGGGGCCAGTGCTCATCTCCGTTTGTTAGCCGAAGAGCCAGCGTTGTCCGAAGACGCTTCCACAGTCATGTGGCCGGCATGATGCACACGGAACGCTGTTACCTTCCCACCGAAGTGGTACCTATTCATCTACTTGCATTTGCATGCTTTCGAATTGCTAGGTTGGCAAGAGCTGGAGTGAGTGCGGGAGCTCACTCTGTCTCGTGGGGCTAGGGATTCGAACCTCTGAACTTGCGATCTTCCGATCGACAAGCTTGGCGTCTTACCCACTGAGCCACTGACATCTTTATAGTTAGGTTTAGCGTAATGTACAAAGAGATCCTTTGTCTGGCACCAATTAAAAAAAAAAGCTTTGGAATTTCTTCTCAATATATATTGAAGTATTGCCTATATTTCAGGTTTGGTGTAGTGGTTAAGGCACCAGGTTAGAAATTGGGGGACCCTGAGTTCTAGTCCCACCTTAGGTATGAAGCCATCTGGGTGGCCTTGGGCCAGTCACACACACTCAGCCCTAGGAAGAAGCAGGCAATGGCAAGCCACTTTTGAAAAATCTTGCCAAGAAAACTGCAGGGATTAGTCCAGGCAGTCATCAGGAGTTAACACTGACCTGAAGGCGCGTGTGCACACAAAAGAGGCACCTATATTTCAGGTGTATGTATCACAAATAAAAATGCCACCGTCTGAACACTGCTGCACCACTTACAAGGTTTTGAACGGGTTTTTATTACATGGGTTGGCCTAGCAAGTGAGGTTTACCTTCCCAGTTTGTCATGGTATATCTGTATGTATGTATGTATGTTCAGATATCAGAAGAATGAAAAGTTGGTGAACAGATGCAGGGCATAGTTATACATTTTTTATTAACTATGTTACATCTATCTTAGGCTTGCACTACAGTTTTCATGTTTCCCCTCTTAAACTTTTGGAAAACCATAAATCATTGTTGTAGTAACAGATGTTGTAGAGCTTGCAGAAAAGGTCAAGCACCCTGGAAGCTTTAGTGAGAGCAAAAGGCCACTCACCTTTGCATCCTATGATTTCTACAACACTCAGCTACTGAAAGGTCTGCACTTGTTTTCCAGATGAATTCAAGGTGTTGGTCTTAAGCCATTTAAAGCTTTACAGGCTTTCCTGGATATTGGAGGGACTTTCTGTCTTGTTCTGAGTCTGCCAGGATATTATGATCTGCAGGACAGGCCTTTTTGAAAACATCCCTACTCATAGAGGTCTGGCCGTCAGGTTTGTGGGAAAGGAATTTCAACATCCCAAACTCTAGGATGCATCAGCTAGCAGAACTTTGATTTTGCTCTCTTTCAAACTATAAATGAAGGCATTTGCAGAAAAGGAAGAAATCCCTAATGGATGCAACTCATGGGAATAGTTTCTTTCCTCAGTATGGCCATGGTCTGGATATACGAACCATGTGAGCACCTAGTATTCCTAAGAACCTTCAAAGAAAAAAGGCATGTCTTGGTTATCAGGTCCTCCACCCTATAAACAAAATTGAGAAAACAAGAATCAGCAGTTGATGACACTACCTGCAATTTGTGCTTGGAATAGTTTATAATATAATGAAGGATTGCAGCTTGCTGTGACATAGACTTCAATCGTTTTAAGACAAAACATTATTTATTAATTTTATTTTATTTTATTTTATTTTATTTATTTATCACATTTGTATCCTGTCCATCTCCCCCACAAGGAGGGACCCTGGGCGGTTCACAGAAAAAATTTAAAATCAATAAAAACTATAAATATCAATAAAAACAAAATGTACATATATACTGTATATTACACAATTTGATCCAGAATGGTAGGTTTCATCGCATCGGTCGATAAGGCTGGATACGGCAGATCTAAGGGGCCAGCCAACCCCAAGACTGGCTGTTCCCCTCCCCTCCCCAAGCATGGTGACATAGCCAGGTTTTTAGATTTTTTCTAAAGTCCAGGAGAGAGGGGGCCAATCTTATTTCAGGAGGTAGAATGTTCCAAAGGGCGGGGGCTACCGCAGAGAAGGCACGCCTCCTAGACCCCGTCAGATGGAGCTCTCTTACAGACGGGGTTCGTAGCGTGCCCTCTCTACAGGACCGGGTGGGCTGGGTTGATTGAACGGGGATGAGGTGGTCCTTCAGGTAACCTGGTCCCATGCCATGTAGGGCTTTAAAGGTGATAACCAACACCTTGAATTGAATCTGGAAGCAAACTGGGACCCAATGCAGCTCACGGAGAAAAGGTGTTATATGTGCCGATCTTGAGGCACCTAAAATCGCCCGCGCAGCTAAATTCTGAACCAGCTGAAGCTTCCGGATGCTCTTCAAGGGTAGCCCCATGTAGAGCGCATTACAATAGTCTATCTGGGAGATGACCAGGGCATGAGTGACTGTTCGAAGGGCCTCTCGCTCCAGGAAAGGGCGTAACTGGCACACAACGCGAAGTTGTGCAAAGGCCCTTCTGGCCACGACTGCCACCTGCTCTTTGAGCAGGAGTCGTGAGTCCAAGAGGACCCCCAAGTTACGCACCGGGTCTGTCTGGGGTAGTGCAACCCCATCCAGAACTAAAGATGATAGATTCCTAGACACCGAGGGGCCATTAATCCACAGCCACTCCGTCTTACCAGGGTTCAGCTGAAGCCTGTTGTTCCCCATCCAGACCCCCACAGCCCCCAGGCACTTGGACAGGGTAGTCACAGCATCACTTACTTCCCCCAGGATGGAGATGTATAACTGTGTATCATCAGCATATTGATGATACCTCATCCCATGGAGATGGATGATCTCGCCCAGTGGTTTCATGTAGATGTTAAATAGGAGAGGAGAGAGCAATGATTATCAACTTATACAATAAAGTCTCATCAGTAGGGCTCTATTTTCAGTTTAAGGAGATATTCCATGCTCTTCAAATTGTTTTATTCCAAAAAAGGGATGAGCTTGATAACGTGATGAAATTTCTTGATATTGGTAGAGACTGATATCCATTTTACTCCAAAAATAACTAGAAGTGTAAAGTGTAATGTCCTGTACAAGTAATGGATGAAGAGAAATGTAGTTGGTTGGCTTGCCTAGTATTCTGATCATTGCTGTCTTCTCTCAGTATTTCCATATCTTTATTTTTTTTATTCAACCCACTTGAACTTTAGACTTGCCTGTAATATAAATAACAGAATAGGAATATAAAATTTGAAAGTAGCAATAAATTATCCACTTTATGCCACCACCTCAATTTTTGTTACTGCTTTTTTGTGTTCCTTTGGCAACAAAAATTAAAATCTACACAACCCATTCACCCAAAATTATTTTAGACTTCTAGGACTCCAGGTTGTTTCTTAATATGTAAGTGTGTAAGTGACAATAAACCATGCGGCTACATAAGGCATCTTCCAATCACACAGAATCATGCTTTCTGCCGCAGATCCAAATGGATGAGCAGAGTAGGGTCCACCACTGACTTTGCAGCTGTGGCACAAATCGGATGTGGTTAAGACCTTGTCAAGGCAAAACCCTACTTTTATATCCTTCCTGTTGTATTTTTTTGTTTTGGCACTAGCTGGAATTGCCAAGTAGATTGCTATCTTTACACATCTTTAGGAGCCCAAGTTAACCTTTGGAAAATCTTGTGGCATGTATTTTTGTACAAAAGAAAAAAAAATTAGTCGAAAACAGAGAGTCAAAAACACTGTTTAGTTTAGGCTAGATTTTACTACTGGGGATCGACAGTTTTATTTTAAAAAGGAAAAATGGAATATATATAGAACATGCAAAAGCACTGTGGCTGCTCCTTGTGGTATATAATGGTAACTTTTGCAAAAAGTTCCACATTTCTGAGTTTTCACATGAGATTTTCATATTGGGTGAAGTTAGGGAGACTGCTTTCTCTTAGCATGTGTAGTTGGATGTTAGTTTCCAACCAACTTCTTTGCCTCTAGAGTCCTATAATAATGCTTTTTATTGTTGGTTATTGCCTTCCTCCAGACTGGCCAGGCAGCATTCAGTTATGAAACAGTCCCTGTCTGGCAAGTATTTTTGGATTATATGGCACAGAAGGCACCATATGAATCTCAAGTGCTGTTACACCGGCAGGCTTTAAGTAGGGGCTAAAGAAAACCATTTCTGTGTAAAATATTTTCAGCCATTTATTTTGGTAGGATTTTATGAGGACAAAGCAAATTTTTGTGGTCAGTTGTATACTTTTATTCTAAGGCTTCAACTGGTTTCGAGAGTTATGAAATGGAACCACTGCTGCTTAATGGTTCCCAGACATTGGCAGTGTTAAGTTGATTATTCATAACTTTTCATGTGGCTGAAAATTTAAGTAACTCAAAGCAAATGTTACACTTGCCTAGTTAGGATGCTAAAAAGATGTTCTTTGGTTCTAAAATGCTTTCCTGTGATTTTATATATATGGTAAAGGTAAAGGTTCCCCCTGCACATTTGTGCAGTCATGTCCGACTCTAGGGGCCGGTGCTCATCTTCGTTTGTTAGCCAAAGAGCCAGCGTTGTCCGAAGATGCTTCCACGGTCATGTGGCCGCATGACGCGCGCGGAGCACTGTTACCTACCCACCGAAGTGGTACCTATTCATCTCCTTGCATTTGCATGCTTTCTAATTGCTAGGTTGGCAAGAGCTGGAGCTAGTGCGGGAGCTCACTCCGCACGCAGGGCTAGGGATTTGAACCTCCGAACTTGCGATCTTCTGATCGGCGTCTTACCCACTGAGCCACCACGCCATATATATATATTTTTGTACAAAAATTTTTTTTTGTACAGTTTTGTACAAAACTGACAAGTAAAGTAACTGGAGTGAATTGGGCATGGATACCATGTATATGTATATGTATATGTATATGTATATGTATATGTATATGTATATGTATATGTATATGTATATGTGTGTGTATATATATATATATATGTACTTGTACAAAACTGACAAGTAAAATAACTGGAGTGAATTGGGCATGGATACCATATATATATGTATGAAGGAAACCAAGGAAGGAGCCATGGAAGTGAAAAAGTATAAAACAGATTTGTATTGCAGTTTTGCACTTCAGGGCTCATATACAATGCCAGTGCCACTGTGACTTTTTACAGTAACAGTGTAACCGGTCTTCCCCATCTGCCTTCCAGATATGTTGGAACAGAATCCCCAGAATTCCTATAATATTATATAATATATATATAATATATACAGTATATGGTATCCATGCCCAATTCACTCCAGTTATTTTACTTGTCAGTTTTGTACAAGTTCCACAGCATTGATATTTTTGTAGGAACTATTGAAGCAAAAGCGGTAAACAGGGCTTTTAATGTTTCTTGGGTGATAATGTGTACACTTTTTTTCATTGACACCTTGACTGGAAAAACATTGGCTGACATACAGAAGGCCCAACACTAAATTTTCCTTGCTAGCTTGGGAGAAATCTCTGTATGAGACCTCAGCTTTTAGTCTTTCTTTAGCTATCCATTGAATCTTGTTTGCTTGTGGTCTGCAAGCACAATTTCCTTGAGATGTATATCGATGAGGCCAACTCCTTCAAGTAACATCAAGAATCTTCATTTGCATATTCTTAATGACATTTTAAGAGAGTAATTTAACTATGCAAAAGGCTGATTAGTGCCCAAGAAATTTTCTTGTACAAAATAAGGGAACCTAGCCACTAACATGTAAAATATTCACATTTTTACCAATTTTCCCATAATGTTTAGAGCAGAGGTTTTTAATTTTTCAGGCTGCAGAACCTGTTAATTAAAAAAAAAACAGAACCCTTGATCCAGAGACAAAGCTCTAGTGATAGAAAATTGGCTGGATTAGAATGTTTTTCTTTCTTTCTTTCTTTCTTTCTTTCTTTCTTTCTTTCTTTCTTTCTTTCTTTCTTTCTTTCTTTCTTTCTTTCTCCCTTAATCTCTCATAGAACCCCATCAAATTCTTGGAACAGTTTGAAAAACCTTGATTTAGAAGACTATCCTTCTGATGCCTTGTAGCAAAAGGGGGGAAAAAAGCAGAAAGGCCCGAGAAATTAATTGGATGACTGTAGCCTGGTACTGCCACTGAAGATGGCTCAGGAGATTCGGAAGGTTCAAAATGATAGTTCAACCGTGTCTCATTTGAGGATTTTAAGAGAGACTAGAGAATCATATTCCACTTGTAGCCCTCACCCTTATCTACCGATTCTGTCTTCTTAATTTACACAGCAAAAAAAGCCTATTAAAGAAAGAAAAACAAAATAGCTGCATTACTGCTTTTGGAGTGGAAATACAAGGAATTCTCTATCAGAAAGACAGTTCAGGCTAGTCTGCCTTTACACAACACTTCAGTATAGCTCTTAGTTGAACTCTCTTGAAAGCAACGAACCAACATCTGACTTACATTAAAAAAGAAAATTGGTTTATTCCGCTAATATTCCCACGACTACAGTTATTAATGTTGCTAATGCAGGCATGGATTTAAAATCTAGTAATGCTTCTGTGGCAGGTTCTAATAAAGGAGTTCCATGTGTTTCTGGTTAGCTCTTGCATGTGTTTGACTAATAGGCTCTTTCAAGGTAAAAGAAAAAAAACCCTCTTTGTTGGCTACAGGCCTTGCTGTAGCAATGCTTGGATCTATATCCTGTCTAACATTCTGTTTCAAGGGTTCTGAATAGATGGTATCAGTCTTGTTTTGGCTCTTGATAGCGTTGTGTGATATGATACAGCTTGCATGCTTGTGAGATGAAAGCTGTCCCTTCAGGTTATTAAAGTTAATCCATATAATAGCTCTTTTGGAATTCATGCAAACTGCAACCATAATATGATATTCCAAGAGAGGTAAGCAGCCTATAACAAATGCAGTAGGACAGTTTTATGCCCAAACATTTATATCCCCACATTTTCAATTTATTAACAGATACTGAAAATATTTAGGAATTATTGCTGAATCATTCTATGATCTGAGTCATCCTGGAGAGATGGTACACATCATCTGTCATGCTGCATTTGTTATAGGCTGCTTACCTCTCTCAGAATATCATATTATGGTTGCAGTTTGCATGCATATGAACTATATTTTGTTGCTGGGAGTAAGAGAGGATCTCACATTCCACATGCAGAAAAAGGAAGAGAAGAGCATGTTGGTGCATTTGTGGAAGCTTTTGGAAATGAAAGGATCCAACACCTGCAAGGAAGACCAGACAGAGATAGTCTTGGGCAATAACATAACCCTGCTCAGATAGAAAATACGTTCCATCCAAGGGGGGTTAAGTGATTTGCCCAAGGACAAGTAGGAGATAGATAGAGATAATCCTTTTGTGTACGACCTACCAAAGCTATTTTTATAAAACATGTTTTCACTCAAAATAAACAGGATTAGTGAACATGAACAGTACTGCATAGCCATGGACACTTCACATGGAATACACTGAAATAGTTGGGAGAAACATCTTCTGTCTATTAACCCTTGCTTCCTATGGTGGTCTATTGTGTGTGTGTGTGTGTGTGTGTGTGATAACTATCTAACAGCAATGTTGCTATCAACCCTTTTATACTAAGAAATACCAAGAACAATTCCATAATGCTTCAAGACATGGGCACCATTAATTAGGAACAAATGGGATATTACGTTAAAAGACTTGAAAAATGAAGTTTAAATGGCAGTAATTGCCTGTCTCTCTGATTTTGAAGGAAACCAAGGAAGGAGCCATGGAAGTGAAAAAGTATAAAACAGATTTGTATTGCAGTTTTGCACTTCAGGACTCATATACAATGCCAGTGCCACTGTGACTTTTTACAGTAACACTCTACACCGGTCTTCCCCATCTGCCTTCCAGATATGTTGGAACAGAATCCCCAGAATTCCTAGCCAGTTCTGGTGAAATATTACTTAGTACTTGCAACTCCCCTTTCTCTGACAGTTTCCATCTATATCCCCAGTGGCTGTTTTCCATCAGGGGAAGTTCTGTGCTTCCAATGTTTTTGCAATCTTTTATGTTCTTCCTCTTACTACAAACTCCACCAGTTGGGTGGAGGTGGGGAATATAAAAAGTGTGTTTCTTGTTAAAACCTCACTGCAGTATTTTATATAGAAGCTAGTAATTTGGCCTAACTGCCAGAATTATTCTCTTCAGCCAGGCTGCACATTTCACTTTGTTTTGTCTTGTTTCATTAGCCTACAATTAATTCAGTGCAGAAGAACATGATCCTCTTTTCACCTGTGGCTGTATGTGAGATCCAATAAGCTTTCTTGAGATGGGGGGGGGGGTTTAAGTAATTATATGGCAATATGGCAGGAACAACTCTGGCAAATGCTTTCATAATGCCATTATTCTGGGTGGCCCTTCTCCTAGACCTGGGAAGTTTTGCTGGATGAAATAACCTAATCTGCTCCCAACTAGACACTTATAGTAAGCATCTTATGCTTATAGTATCCCTATTTCATCTTCCCTAGCAATTGATATTGAGAGGCGTATTGCCTATTTTATTTATTGGTTAAATTCAGAAACTGCCCTTCCTCCAGGAGTTCAAGGCAATGTACATAGCTCTCCTTCCCATGAGTAGGTTGGGCTAAGAGAAAGAGAGCAACTGGCCCAAAGTCACCCAATGAGCTCTCATGACTCAAGGCAGCCTTCAACCTGGATCTCCCTGACCCTAATTCCATATCTTAACCAGTATATCCTGCCTAAGATGCTGGAGTCAAATATACATAGTTGCCCTTGAAAAGCCCGATCCACTGTGAAATCCAGGCTTCACTGAACGTTGCTTGTAAAATCCAAAGCTGACATTCCTATTGCAAATCTCAGAACTTTGTTCTTGGCATTCCTGAATGACTTTTAGCAAGGGACTGTAAAACATATTTTTGAAGCTTACTAAAGTAGTGCAGCAGTCCTGATCTCACAACAATCTGCTGTCCTTGATCCTGTTATGGAAAAGGATAATTGGTTTCAGTGACAGAAGATGTGTGCAGCTAGATGTATGGGTTTAGGCAACTTTTTTTTTGCTAAAAAGACTCCTTTTTCTCTCTTTTGGTTTGCTGAGTATAGGAAGAGTTAACAAACATTATGAAAATAATTAGTATCAATTATTGGATGAAGCGTGAGGAGAAAACTGAAAAAGAAAACGAACAGTATGTACTGGCCAAGATTTCTGAGTATTGCCTCTGTATTGGTATGACAGAAAAGGAATTATTCCGTGATGAGCATAACGTTCTTTCCTTTTGAAGTGCTTTTTCTTGTTCATAATTTGGACACTGTGGCTGTGATGAAACATGAGGATCTTATTTTTTAAAAAATGGCTGTTTTGATTAGATGTGTTTGATTTCAAAAGCTGTGCATGCAAAGATACAAAGACGGACCACGGTGGGAGCTCCATGTGTTCATCTTGACTTCCAAGTGCTTGTTCTTTCAGCAACAGCTCTTGTTCCACAGTTTACATGTATGTGTCACTCCCATCTACCCACTCACTCTGCTTTTGTGAAGAGGATCTTTGTAGCAAGGAATATTGTCATTGTACAAGAGAAAGGCAGCCAGACAGACAGTTTGTTCTAGTGGTTAAGGCACCAGGCTAGAAACCAGGAGACTGAGAGTTCTAGTCCCGCCTTAGGCATGAAAGCCGGCTGGGTGACCTTGGGCCAGTCACTCTCTCTCAGCCCAACCCACCTCACAGGGTTGCTGTTGTGGGGAAAATAGAAGGAGGGAGGAGTATTTTATTATTCAAATTTATTTATTATTCAAATTTATTCCCCGCCCATCTCCCATGCAAGGGACTCTGGGCGGGTTACAATAAATAAAAATTTAAAACTATACAAAATATCTAAAAACACAAACAAAACATAATAAAATAAAATCCAGGATGGGCTTGGACCCGCAGAATAGATAGTAGAGCTATGGGGCAAGCCAACCCCAGGAGGCACTACCACCTCCGTCGTCCCAGGCCAGGTGGCAAAGCCAGGTCTTAAGGGCCTTCCGAAAGGCCAGGAGGGAGGGGGCCAGTCTCACCTCCGGGGGCAGAATATTCCACAAGGCGGGCGCTATCGCAGAGAAGGCACGCCTCCTGGACCCCGCTAGATGGAATTGTCTTGTTGAGGGGGTCCGAAGCATGCCCTCCCTGCATGTACGGGTGGGGCGGGTCGACGTTATCGGGACGAGACGGTCCCTCAGGTACCCTGGTCCTATGCCATGTAGGGCTTTAAAGGTAATCACCAACACCTTGAATTGGACCCGGAAGCAAACTGGCACCCAATGCAGCTCGCGAAGCAGAGGTGTTACATGAGCCGATCTTCTGGCACTCATAACTGCTCGCGCCGCTGCATTCTGCACCAGCTGAAGCTTCCGGATACTCTTCAAGGGTAGCCCCATGTAGAGCGCATTACAATAGTCTATACGGGAGATGACAAGGGCGTGAGTGACTGTTCGGAGGGCCTCCCGATCCAGGAAAGGGCGTAACTGGTGCACAACTCGCAGCTGAGCAAAGGCCCTCCTGGCCACGACTGCCACCTGCTCTTCGAGCAGGAGTCGCGAGTCCAGGAGGACCCCCAGATTCCGCACTGGATCCGAGTGGGGTAGTGCAACCCCCCCCAGAACCAAAGATGACAATTTCCCGGATCCAGGGGGGCCATCAATCCACAGCCACTCCGTCTTACCAGGGTTCAGTTGAAGCCTGTTGTTCCCCATCCAGACCCCCACAGCCTCCAGGCACTGGGATAAGGCATTGACCGCATCACTTACTTCACCCGGGACGGAGATGTATAACTGGGTATCATCAGCATATTGGTGATACCTCATCCCGTGGTGACGGATGATCTCGCCCAGTGGCTTCATGTAGATGTTAAATAGGAGTGGAGAGAGAACCGACCCCTGTGGCACCCCACAAGTCAGGGGTCGCGGGTCAGCTCTCTCCTCCCCTATCAACACCGACTGGGAGCGGCCCTGGAGAAAGGAGGCGAACCAGCGCAAAACCACACCGCCCGCTCCCAACTCCTCGAGCCGCTCCAAAAGTATACCATGGTCGACGGTATCGAAAGCCGCTGAGAGATCTAAGAGAGCAAGGATGGACGCACTCCCTCCATCCCGCTCTCACCAGAGATCATCCATAAGTGCGACCAATGCGGTCTCCGTCCCATATCCCGGCCTGAAACCTGACTGGAAGGGGTCCAGATAATCCGTTTCATCCAGAATCCTCTGGAGTTGCAACGCCACCACCTTCTCAACCACCTTTCCTAAAAAGGGAAGGTGGGAGACTGGGCGAAAATTGCCCAGGATTGTAGGGTCCAGGGAAGGTTTCTTGAGGAGGGGGTGCACCAGCGCCACCTTAAAGGCCACCGGGAACACCCCCTCACTCAAGGACGAATTAATCATCACCTGGACCCAGCCACATGTCACCTCACTAGCTGATTTCACCAGCCAGGAGGGACATGGGTCAAGCTGGCATGTGGTGGCGTTTACAATCTGGAGGATCCTGTCTACTTCATCAGGCGCAACAGGATCAAACTGTTCCCAGATAACGTGGTAAGTACGAGCCCCTGGCATCTCCCCAGATCTTGTCTCACGCTTGGAGTCCAACTTAGAATGAATCTGAGCGATTTTGTCCTGCAGATGCTCAGAAAACTCTTCCGAACGGCCCTGTAAGTGGGTCTCGCCCTGCTCCCGACCCAAAAGTGATCTTGTAATCTTGAAAAGGGCCGTCGGGCGGCATTCTGCGGACGCAATAAGAGCGGAGAAATATTCACGTTTCGCCGCTCTTACCGCCACAAGGTAGGCCTTAACTGCGGCTCTAGCTTGTGTTCGGTCAGATTCAGTCTTCGTCTTTCTCCAGCGGCCCTCTAGACGTCCCTTAACCCTCTTCAAAGCCCTTAACTCTTCCGTGAACCACGGAGAGCAGCGGGTCGAACAGGGCCGGAGAGGTCGCATAGGCGCGATCTTGTCCAGGGCTCCGGCCGCGGCTTTATTCCAGGCCGCGGCCAGGACCTCCACTGGAGCGTGAAGCAAGTCCTCGGGAATAACCCCCAGCTCCTTCTGAAACCTCACTGGGTCCATCAGTCGCCGGGGGCGGACCAATCGAATAGGTCGAATAGCTAATAGTATTAGCTATGTTTGCCGCCTTGAGTTATTTATAAAAATAATAAAGGCGGGATAAAAATTAAATAAATAAATAAATAAAAAATAAGGCATTAGGCTAGAAACGGGGAGACCGTGAGTTCTAGTCCCGCTTTAGGCACAAAGCCGGCTGGGTGACCTTGGGCCAGTCACTCTCTCTCAGCCCTAGGAAGGAGACAGTGGCAAACCACTTCTGAAAAACCTGCCAAGAAAACTGCAGGGACTTGTGCAGACAATCTCTGAGAATTGGACACAGATATACTCATGTGTGTGTGTGTGTGTGTGTGTATATATTCAATGTAAAAGCAGGCAATGCCCAAAACCAGATTGTCAATGAAATAATCTCTTCAGCCAAACATCTACATCCAAGGGGCTATGATTCATGCATCAGTTATGCGGGATATAAATGTAATAATAAAAATAAAAAAAATTGTGATGAAGGAAAAAATGCAGTTTTATGTGATAATTGCAACACAATTCTATTTTTGTCATCTTTCAGTTGCTTGAATAGGTGTGGGCTCCTTTGGAGTTCATTCAAGAGCTTTTGGCTTCTGCAAGAACCAAGACCAATTATGGCTAACTGGAATTGCAAAGAAATGAGGAAACTTTTGATTCAGGTCCAGGAGTTTGTTTCCAAAATTAATATATTTGACACATCTGAGTCTCTATGTTCCAGTATTAGTTGACTGATCAGATGATGTGCCGGTAACATTAATATCATTGGAAGAAATTGGTAGCTTTGCTAGATGTGCCACGAAGTTATTTGCTTGCTATGCATTCTAGGAGAAAATATTTCATGTCTCCCAGTCACATGTCTTAGGAATTGGTGTTGCTTTTGGATATTTCTATTCTGCCCTTTAAGCAAAGCACTTGTAGATGCCATGTCTTCAATAACAAAGTTTCTAGGCGGGCTTGCCAACATTAAACATAACAGTGGAAATACATGAAGCAATTTATCAAAACGAGTGAGAAAAGGCCAAATCAAGCCATCTTTAAGCAACTGAAGCTTAAGCAGCCAATGACCCTCTTTGGGGATGCAATCCCAGATGGATATTGCTAGCACTAACAAGGTACTCTCATTCCATCTAGGAGGCTTCAGATTACAGGACTTTTCAAGAGAAGCCTCTAGATGAAAACCCAATTTGGGGTCAGGAGCTCCTTCAGCTCCTCAAGTGATATAGAGATGCTCATTAAACTGTGCTCTAATATGGACTGAGGACCTGTGAATTTCTCTGAACACTTGCACAATGCGCTACCCGTGCTCGACCCCCGTTAGTAATCCATCATCTTTATTTTTTACGTACCTACTTTCCAAATAGTTTTCAAGGACACAGCCATGTAGAATGCACAACAGCAAGCTATAAAGAAGGGGAGGAATAGAGAGGGAATATTGTTAGTTTGATTGATTGATACCCCACCTTTCTACACATGTGAGCACTCAAGACAGCTAGAAAATTATGGGGAGAAGCACAAAGGGGTCGCTCAACATAAATAGGGAAGACGTCACATTGGTCAAATGAAGAACTGATCTACAGATGGGATTTGTTAGCTGGCTTACACAAGAATATACAAGAAGCTTTGATGGCATTTTAAGAGAAGGGAGTCTTTGATATGTACTTTCTTACCACCATTACCACTTCCCTACCCCTGTCATTGTGTCTCAGTTTTCAGCTGTTCTATGTAAGTTAGTCTTCTTGGACAGCTATTAGCTCCCATCTGTTTTGCATTATACCCAATACTTTTCTTCAGTCCATCATCTGCTGCTTGAGTTTTGCTCCACTAATATCAATGTGGTTGCTGATTCCTTACCAGAATTTTTTCTTATCCATTATTAAATTGGAGCCAAAGTGGATTTCCATAGTGGATAAGATTTGCCTGATTTTTGTGCATGCATGGGAGCATGAATGTCACAGGAAGAGCTTCCTAGTGATCTTGCTCCAGGTAGCTGCTCCTTGCAGTCCAACTGCATGGTGATCACCCAGCTGGTACAAAAATTGTGCAGATCTCCTGGGGTCTCTGCAGGCTGAAAGAAGAACAACCATGGGCTGTGATTTCCCCATTCCCCATTCCATAGGAAAATGATTTCTCTTGTGAAGCCAATGACAATCTGCACATGGTGGCAGACATCCCTGAACTATGAAGGGCTCAGTCTATTAGGTATTTGAGGTTGTAAACACAGTTTTCCACTTTTCACTTTTGGTAGAGTTTCTAATTCAGGCTATGTTTCTTTTAAATAATCCTTCACAGTCATCTTTGAGGCTGGCTTTTTATTTCAAGAATAAAGCTGATGTGCAATTAGAAACATGTCATATTTTATTTCAGTATCTATAAATGAGAAGAATTCCTTTCAGTCTCCAGCCCTCCGGCTGGATCATTCTGAACATTTAAAAGCGAGAAACCCAGAAATATGCTTCATTCCGGAGTGAACAGGGTAACCTACTGATGACCTGTAACATTCAGGGAAAACTCTTGAAAATAGACAAATGGAGGTGGGTGGAGAGAAGGGAGATTGTGTGAGGTCTTTCTGGGAGCGTGCGTCTTTGATTGAAAGAATTCTATTTAAGCTCATACTGTATGCATTGCCAGTTGAACTATTTTCTTGCCATGGATAAAACAAAATGTGCTCCGAGTTATTTAAATCAAATACACAGGATGAACTTTTTGTAACTCTTCCAAAAGTCATGACGCACCAGAAATCCTTCAGGTGTTCCATTGTACAAGAGAGACAGCCTCCCCAAAGAGATGATGATATATCTATAATTATGAATTACTTCACTGTTATCATTTTTAAATCACTTATTTACCATAGTTAGGCTAATTGTATTTATAAACATTTGAATAGGTCCTCTTCCATTCCAAACAGATGGAAAATTTGCATCTTCACAGTATGTTAGTTATTCATTGGGTGAAATTGTGCATGTGATGGACTGCAGTATATTGAGGGGCAAGATATGTATCCCCCACCATGGTTAGGTGTGTTTTAAATCCCATAAAGTGCTCTTTTGTCTGACGCAGGCAGTACTGCATATGATTGGAAGCTTGTGTTCAGTACATGGGAATGAACCAGTCATGTGAAAGCAGGCTGTGCCAGCCCAAATTATATCTGAGCTGGGAATTTTGCATTCAGTTAAGTAGGCTGAGCAAATGGAACGGCTCTACTTCATAAAGAAGAGAGCTTATCTGTGGTCTAATAGTGAGAGATTAGGGTGGATCTCTTCATGCTTTCAATAAGGTGACAAACAAGAGATGTCTGTTAAGCTCCCCAATCAATTCTTATTACTGCAATTTGTATCAAATTTATTTATTTATTTATTTATTTATTTATTTATTTATTTATTTATTTATAGAATTTATCACCGCCCATCTCCACAACAGTAGACTCTGGGCGGTTTACAACATTAATATTAATCTTAAAAAACCCATACACTTAAAAATACAACATAATAATAAATAGATAAGAATCCAGAGGATGGGAAGATCTTAAAAAAGGAGGGCATTACGGGGCTAACCACCCTCAGGAGGAACTATTATGTCCCAGGCGAGGCGGCAGAACCAGGTCTTTAAAGACTTCTGGAAGGCCAGGAGCGAGGGCGCCTGTCTCACCTCATATTCCACAGGGCAGGTGCTATCGCAGAGAAGGCACGCCTCCTGGACCCCGCCAGATGAAATTCCTTCACTGATGGGGTCCAAAGCATGCTCTCTCTGCAAGACCGGGTGGGGCGGGCAGATGTAATCGGGATGAGACGGTCCCTCAGGTACCCTGGCCCCATGCCATGTAGGGCTTTAAAGGTAATAACCAACACCTTGAATTGTACCCGGAAGCAAACTGGTACCCAATGCAGCTCGCGCAGCAGTGGCGTTACATGTGCTGATCTTATTGCACCCGTAACTGCCTGCGCGGCTGCATTCTGCACCAGCTGAAGCTTCTGGATACTTTTCAAGGGTAGCCCCATGTAGAGCGCGTTGCAATAATATATATTGGAGATGACAAGGGCATGAGTGACTGTTCAGAGGGCCTCTCGATCCAGGAAGGGGCGTAACTGGCGTACAACCCAAAGTTGTGCAAAGGACCTCCTGGCCACGACTGCCACCTGCTCTTCGAGCAGGAGTCGTGAGTCCAGGAGGACCCCCAAGTTTCGCACTGAGTCTGAACGGGGCAGTGCCACCCCATCCAGAGTTAAAGATGACAACTTCCTGGAAGCCGAGAGGCCATCAATCCATAGCCACTCCGTCTTACCAGGGTTCAATTGAAGCCTGTTGTTCCCCATCCAGGCCCCTACAACCCCCAGGCACTGAGACAGGGTGTCGACCGCATAATTTATGTAATGGACCCATAATTGTCCTGTTTTTCATGGTACCAAATGGTTGTCCTACCATTTGGAGGGGCAGAGAAACAGGATTTCCTCAATGTCTGCTAGCTTGAGCTCGATGTGTATCTAGATTAAATCTATGGTGTATATCATTTGGTTTGATAGTTACTGTAATATCAAATCATTTTTATAATTTCCAGAATTAATTATAATGAATGGCCACATAGTT
This sequence comes from Charina bottae, assembly GCA_023362775.1. Taxonomy (NCBI): domain Eukaryota; kingdom Metazoa; phylum Chordata; class Lepidosauria; order Squamata; family Charinaidae; genus Charina; species Charina bottae. Next base: position 3,030,444 of record JALMGJ010000001.1, on the reverse strand, counting down.
AGACATAAATGGTTATGACTAAAATATATGGCATATTTGAAAGACAACAATCTGGACTGGATTTCTGTAGAAAATATAATTGTAAACAAGTATTTAACTTGAAATGTTTTATTTAAGGAGTGGGGAATTATACTTTAAAAGGCATAAATCTTTTAATATTGTTGTTTCCAGTGACCTGACCACTCATTCCCTTGCATGTATAATCATCTCTACGGATTCTTCATTCACCACATCAGTATTACTGATCAGACCATTTATTATAGACAGGAAAGAAGTGAATGACAATGATAGAACTGAAACAGACAAAAAAGGTGTCCTGTCTACCTATTTGCTTTCCCCAATCTGATTTCCTTCAGATGTGCCAGACTACAATTTCCAGCTTTCCTAGTGGAATGACTGTTGGCCATGCTCGTTGAGAAATGTGGGAGGTATAGTCCAAAAAAGCTGGAGGTCTCTACAATAAGGAAGTCTACATTATAATACCCATAACCTATCAGTTTCCTATAAATCAGCACTGATTGAATCATCAAATCATGAATTTATCAAGAAACCCATCTCCATTGGGGTAGAAAAGGAAAACCACAAGAATAATAAATCAGCAGTTCAAGATTCTCCATTTGCCTGTCCTGTTTGTGATATATTTTCTGCTACTTTGAAACAAGAAATGTTCTAGTGAACTGTGGATTAATATAGGATCCCTTACTATGACATTTGTTCTTTAAAATAATTATATTTAAAGCTGTATATTCAATTGTATATTTAAAACCAGAAAATTGGTCTTGTTCAAATGCCTCTATTTCTTCCTTTATACATTTTGGAATGATAATTTATGACATTCAAATACTTATTTTGATCTGTAGATGGCAGCAATCTTCTGTAGAAATGATATTTCAAATGTTATCAGAGTCTAGGCTGCCTGCTTGGTTACATGGACAGGAAATCCAAGGGATGCCTTATTTGACTTTATCTTATTTTTTTAAAGGCTGGCTTTCATTTTGAAATTTGCTTCCACTGCAAGTTTGAAGCTGAAGTTGTTAACCTTTGACTGTTGTAGCCATATTTCTGTTTCCGTCTTGAAAATGCCAGCTTGTAACCATTGCCAATTCCTGGTCTTCTCCACTATCTTCAATTTCCTTTGGCCTTGTAAAGGTTTACTTCCCCAATTTTCCAAGTGGTTTTCCAACAATTCACTTTTATATTCATTTTTTGCTTCTGCTACTTTCAAGATGTTTCCTTTGTAAACTGCAATGAGCATTTTTTCTTTGCTTGCCTTGATGGAATCATTTAATCCATGTTTTCCTTCTTCAACTATCTGTTTTACCTGCAGTAAACCTCAGCATCCATTTTCTCATATTAAGGATAGTCAATCAACATCACTTTGTGAATATAATATGTGATTCAATATAATCAGTTTTCAGAAAATTTATCTACATTTTCCAATTCAAGCTGGGTCCAATTTACCACATCAGCAGCATATCTGATTACTGGTATTCCTATGTGTTTATGGCTTTGATTATATTTCACCATTTAACTTTGAATTTAGAATTCTTTACACTCATTTTAAATATTCTAAACTGATTTCTTTTTAATTTCACCATGCAAGATGTATTACTATTACACCTTACTATTATATCTACTACTACTTGAATTGGAAACCATTTAGAAATGTTTTCCAATTCACTTTTTATTTTTATATTATTATTTTATTTCTAAATGGTTCCCAATTTTTTAAAAAATTATCATCATCATCATCATCATCATCATCATCATCATCATCATTCAAACCTTTATTTTATATTCTAAAATAATATAAGGAACAAATAGCACAAAAAGCAATTCAGGCACAGATACTGATATACAGATAGATAAACAACAAATCTGAAATATCATAAAACAAATATATTTCAATATATCATTAGAAGCTTATAGTATTATGAGATAATTCATATCAATTTGCTAGTAAGAAAACCACATATCTATGGATGTAGAGGCTGGATAGTCATCTATCGAGGATGGCCGCCCAGAGTCCCCTTGTGGGGGGAGATGGGCGATGATATAAATTGAACAATAAATAAATAAAAAAAATGGCATAGTGAATCCTGCAGGGGGCAGGGCGTTGGGCTTGATGTCCTCTGACGTACTTTCCAACTCTATGATCCCATGGTTCTGTTGAGCTTTAAACTTAAAAAAAGTTGCTTAACATTGTTCAAGTCATGAAGAGATACTAAAGTAGTAAATAATGCATTCCACTAAAACCACAAATACTTTGATTAGGAATGATTCCAGAGAATATAAATTAAAAGTATCACAATTTTTTGAGATATATGTTGATGGTAGCAAGAATTAACCTGGGAGAACATTGGACAAGAGAGGCCCTGGCAATGATACATGTTTGGGAGACCAACATTGGAGAACATGCGACAACATGTGACAATGGAGAAATTGACTGTATATAATCCTTATCGAAGTCTAACTCAATTCAATGGGTCGCTCGTGTGCCACCTATTACACAGCAAGGCAAGCCAAGACATTTAGAATACAGTTTCTGAAGGAAAGAGAGAAATTGATTAAAAAACAACCGATCAATATGAGCCAGGTAGATATAAACAATAACTATAAATACTGTATATTTACCATGAGATACTCTGACGCTGCCTCCTGCCACGGGAAGGCAAGACCTATTCGATTGGTCTGCCTCCGGTGACCGATGGACCCTGATGGGTTCCAGAGGGAGCTGGGGGTTATTCCTGATGGATCTGCTGCACGGTCCGACTGAAGCCTTAGCCGTTGCTTGGCACGAGAGGGCAGCCGAGGCCTTGGGTTGGAGCTGCATTGGTTTCCAGTTGGCTTCTGGGTGCAACTCAAGGTCCTGGTTTTGACTTTTAAAAGCCTATATGGCATGGGACCAGATCATTTGAGGGACCACCTCTTCTTGATTCCATCTACCCATTCCAATCAGGCAGGAGAGGTATCCTGCGGGCCCCATCCCCAAAAGAGCTCCATCTGGTGGGACCCAGGTGGGGTGCCTTTCCTGCTGTAACCCTTGCCCTCTGGAACCTCATTCCCCCCGAGGTGAAGTTAGCCCCATCTCCATTAGCTTTCCAGAAGTCCCTTAAAAAATGTTTTTTCACCAGCCTTGGGGATCCCAGGGAAAGCCTGCAATATGGGAATATTATATGTGAGATATATATAAGTGATGTTTGTTTTCCCACTTTCTTGGGTTTTATTTGTTTATTTTATGTGTTTACTTGATCTGTTTATTTTATTTATTTTTGATTGTTTTTAGATTGTTATGGAGTTTTAACTGTTGTTGTGTTGTACGCTGCCCAGATGTTTGTGAGTGTTTGTGAGATGGGCAGCTATATAGGGTAAATATGCTAAATAAATATATTACTTATACTATACAAGAATATATATATATATATATATATATATATATATATATTCTTATATAGTAATAAAATTATATATATATATATATTCTTATATAGTAATAAAATTATATATATATATATTCTTATATAGTAATAAAATTATATATATATATATATATATATATATATATTCTTATATAGTAATAAAATTATATATATATATATATTCTTATATAGTAATAAAATTATATATATATATATATCCTTATATAGTAATAAAATTATATATATATATATTCATATATAGTAATAAAATTATATATATATATATATATATATATATATATATCCTTATATAGTAATAAAATTATATATATATATATATTCTTATATAGTAATAAAATTATATATATATATATATATATATATATATATTCTTATATAGTAATACAATTATACATATATATATTCTTATATGGTAATAAAATTATATATATATATATATATATATATATATATATATATATATTTTCTTATATAGTAATACAATTATATATTTATATTTATATTTATATTTATATTTATATTTATATTTATATTTATATTTATATTTATATTTATATTTATATATATCCGACAAAACGTGGTCCAAAACTGGAGGAGTGAATGGCAAACCACTCCAGTATCCTTGCCAAGAAAACCCATGGACAGTATCATAAGGCTAAAAGATATGACGCCGGAAGATGAGCCCCTCAGGTCGGAAGGTGTCCAAAATGCTACTGGGGAAGAGCGGAGGGCAATTCCGAGTAGCTCCAGAAAGAGTGAAGCGGCTGGGCCAAAGCCGAAAGGACGCTCAGCTGTGGATGTGTCTGGAAGTGGAAGGAAAGTCCGATGCTGTAAAGAACAATATTGCATAGGAACCTGGAATGTAAGATCTATGAATCAAGGTAAGCTGGATGTGGTCAAACATGAGATGACAAGATTGAACATCGACATCTTGGGAATCAGCGAACTAAAATGGACAGGAATGGGCAAATTTAATTCAGGAGACCATTATATATACTACTGTGGGCAAGAATCCCTTAGAAGAAATGGAGTAGCTCTCATAGTCAATAAAAGAGTGGGAAAGGCAGTACTGGGGTAAAACCTGAAAAACGACAGAATGCTTTCAGTTCGAATCCAAGGCAAACCATTCAACATCACAGTGATCCAAGTCTATGCCCCAACCACTGATGCCGAAGAAGCTGAAGTTGACCGGTTCTATGAAGAACTAACACCAAAAAAAGATGTCCTTTTCATCATAGGGGACTGGAATGCTAAAGTAGGAAGTCAAAAAATAACCGGAATAACAGGCAAGTTCGGCCTCGGAGTACAAAATGAAGCAGGGCAAAGGCTAATAGAGTTTTGTCAAGAGAACACGCTGGTCATAGCAAACACTCTTTTCCAACAACACAAGAGACGACTCTACACATGGACATCACCAGATGGTCAATACCGAAATCAGATTGATTATATACTTTGCAGCCAAAGATGGAGAAGCTCTATACAATCAGCAAAAACAAGACCTGGACCTGACTGTGGCTCAGATCATGAGCTTCTTATTGCAAAATTTAGGCTTAAATTGAAGAACGTAGAGAAAACCACTAGACCAATCAGGTATGACCTAAATCATATCCCTTATGAATATACAGTGGAAGTGAGGAATAGATTTAAAGGATTAGACCTGGTAGACAGAGTGCCTGAAGAACTATGGATGGAGGTTCTTAACATTGTACAGGAGGCAGCAACTAAAACCATCCCAAAGAAAAAGAAATGCAAGAAAGCAAAGTGGCTGACTGATGAGGCTTTACAAATAGCTGAGGAAAGAAGGGAAGCAAAAGTCAAGGGAGAAAGGGAAAGATATAAACAACTGAATGCAGAATTCCAGAGAATAGCAAGGAGAGATAAGAAGGCCTTCTTAAATGAACAATGCAAAGAAATCGAGGAAAACAATAGAATGGGGAAGACTAGAGATCTCTTCAAGAAAATCGGAGATATCAAGGGAACGTTTTGTGCAAAGATGGGCATGATAAAGGACAAAAAAGGCAGGGACCTAACAGAAGCAGAAGAGATTAAGAAGAGGTGGCAAGAATATACAGAAGAACTATACAAGAAAGATCTTAATATCCCTGATAAATATGATGGTGTGGTCACTGAGCTTGAGCCGGACATCCTAGAGAGTGAAGTCAAGTGGGCCTTAGGAAGCATTACTAACAACAAAGCTAGCGGAGAAGACAGTATCCCAGCTGAGCTATTTAAAATCCTAAAAGATGATGCTGTTAAAGTGCTGCACTCAATATGCCAACAAATTTGGAAAACTCAACAGTGGCTACAGGATTGGAAAAGGTCAGTTTACGTTCCAATTCCAAAGAAAGGCAATGCCAAAGAATGTTCAAACTACCGTACAATTCCGCTCATTTCACATGCCAGCAAGGTTATGCTCAAAATCCTACAAGCTAGGCTTCAGCAGTATGTGAACCGAGAACTACCAGAAGTGCAAGATTGGGTTTCGAAGAGGCAGAGGAACTAGAGATCAGATTGCCAACATTCGCTGGATCATGGAAAAAGCAAGAGAGTTCCAGAAAAACATCTACTTCTGCTTCATTGACTACGCTAAAGCCTTTGATTGTGTGGATCACAACAAACTGTGGCAAAGTCTTAAAGAGATGGGAGTACCAGACCACCTTACCTGTCTCCTGAGAAACCTGTATGCGGGTCAAGAAGCAACAGTTAGAACCGGACATGGAACAACCGACTGGTTCAAAATTGGGAAAGGAGTACGACAAGGCTGTATATTATCACCCTGCTTATTTAACTTATATGCAGAGTACATCATGAGAAATGCCGGGCTGGATGAATCACAAGCCGGAGTTAAGATTGCCGGGAGAAATATCAACAACCTCAGATATGCAGACGATACCACCCTAATGGCAGAAAGTGAAGAGGAACTAAAGAGCCTCTTGATGAGGGTGAAAGAGGAGAGTGCAAAAGCTGCCTTGAAACTCAGCACTAAAAAAACCCAGATCATGGCATCTGGTCCCATCACTTCCTGGCAAATAGAAGGGGAAGAAATAGAAGCAGTGACAGATTTTATTTTCTTGGGCTCCAAGATCACCGCAGACGGTGACTGCAGCCATGAAATTAAAAGACGCTTGCTCCTTGGGAGAAAAGCTATGGCAAACCTAGACAGCATATTAAAAAGCAGAGACATCACCTTGCCGACAAAGGTCAATATAGTTAAAGCTATGGTTTTTCCAGTAGTAATGTATGGCTGCGAGAGTTGGACCATAAGGAAGGCTGAGCGCCAAAGAATTGATGCTTTCGAACTGTGGTGCTGGAGAAGACTCTTGAGAGTCCCTTGGACTGCAAGGAGGTCAAACCAGTCAATCCTAAAGGAAATCAACCCTGACTGCTCATTGGAAGGACAGATGCTGAAGCTGAAGCTCAAATACTTTGGCCACCTAATGCGAAGAGAGGACTCACTGGAAAAGACCCTGATGCTGGGAAAGACTGAAGGCAAAAGGAGAAGGGGACGGCAGAGGATGAGATGGTTAGATAGCATCACCGATGTAATGAACATGAATTTGAGTAAAGTCCGAGAGACAGTGGAGGACAGGAAGGCCTGGCATGCTATGGTCCATGAGGTCACAAAGAGTCGGACACGACTAAACGACTGAACAACAACAACAACAACATTCTTATATAGTAATAAAATTATATATAATATATATATATTCTTATATAGTAATAAAATTATATATATATATATATATATATATATATATATATATTTTCTTATATAGTAATAAAATTATATATATATATATATATATATATATATATATATATTCTTATATAGTAATAAAATTATATATATATATATATATATATATATATATATTTTCTTATATAGTAATAAAATTATATATATATATATATATATATATATATATATATTCTTATATAGTAATAAAATTATATATATATATATATATATATATATATATTCTTATATAGTAATAAAATTATATATATATATATATATATATATATATATATATATTCTTATATAGTAATAAAATTATATATATATATATATATATATATATATATATATATATATATATTCTTATATAGTAATAAAATTATATATATATAATTTATATATTCTGGAGGTGACAGACTCAACCATGGGGGAGCTGGGGATGGTGACGGCCGACAGGAAGCTCTGGCGTGGGCTGGTTCATGAAGTCACGAAGAGTCGGAAGCGACTGAACGAATAAACAACAAAAATTCTTATATAGTAATAAAATTATTTCTCTCTCTCTCTCTCTCTCTCTCCAGGAAATCAAGCCAGACTGCTCACTTGAGGGAATGATATTAAAGGCAAAACTGAAGTACTTTGGCCACATAATGAGAAGACAGGATACCCTGGAGAAGATGCTGATGCTAGGGAAAGTGGAAGGCAAAAGGAAGAGGGGCCGACCAAGGGCAAGATGGATGGATGGTATTCTGGAGGTGACGGACTCAACCATTGGGGAGCTGGGGATGGTGACAGCCAACAGAAAGCTCTGGCGTGGACTGGTCCATGAAGTCACGAAGAGTCGGAAACGACTGAACGAATAAACAACAAATATATATATATATATATATATATGTATATGTATATGTATATGTATATGTATATGTATATGTATATGTATATGTATATATATATGTATACGTATATATATATACATATATTCTTATATAGTAATAAAATTATATATATATATATATATATATATATATATATTCTTATATAGTAATAAAATTATATATATATATATATATATATATATATATATTCTTATATAGTAATAAAATTATATATATATATATATATATATATATATATATATATATTTTCTTATATAGTAATAAAATTATATATATATATATATATATATATATATTCTTATATAGTAATAAAATTATATATATATATATATATATATATATATATATATTCTTATATAGTAATAAAATTTATATATATATATATATATATATATAAATATATATTCTTATATAGTAATAAAATTATATATATATATATATTATATAGTAATAAAATTATATAAATATATATATATATTATATAGTAATAAAATTATATATATATATATATATTCTTATATAGTAATAAAATTATATATATATATATATATATATATATACTTATATAGTAATAAAATTATATATTATATAATATATAATATATATTCTTATATAATTAAGATATTTATTTATTTATTTATTTATTTAGCATATTTATCTTTATTTTGGTATTTTACTTTTGTACAATGCTTAGGCTATAAAACAACTAATAAGATTTAATAAAAACAAGTTGATTTGGGTTTTTGGGTGCAGCACAAATTTTGGGGAATACCACAAAGTATGCTGGCTGGGGAATTCTGGGAGTTGAAGCCCACACATCTTAAAGTTGCCAAGGTTGAGAAACACTGCTCTAGAGGCAAAAGGAAAAGTTAGCAAGAACTGCCCTAAGTTTATTTATTTTCTGCCTGTGCTAAATAATATTTTATGGATTCTGATATTTATGTTCTCCATATATGCTAGAATTTATTTTATTTTATTCCCACCTCTTCCTTCTTCTTTATCTGCAAAGAAGGCAAAGAGACTGATGGGACTGGGGAGGAGGATGCCATCCCTCAGGAAGACAGGGGGATAATGAGAAGGTAGGACCAAGGGATTCTGGGAGAGCTTCTGGGGGATGAAATTTGAGGCTTCCAACCTTTCACCCAATGGGTTTAGCCCTGGTACTACTATCCACTATCGATCCTTATTTTTCATATGGATGAGAAACAAGTTATGACATTCATCCATGAAATTCAAAATAGCATTCATAATTTACCCAGGCCATATTGGACATAAGCTGCTTACTTTCGGCAAAGTTGCTTAGTAACAACCAGCCTTCCTCAAGCTGGTACCTGGCAAATGTCCAAATGTCCTTGCGGGGGAGATGGGCGGGATATAAATATGATAAATAAAATAAAATAAAATAAAATAATAAAATAATAAAATAAAATAAAATAAAATAAAATAAAATAAAATAAAATATAAAATAATAAAATAATAAAATAATAAAATAATAAAATAAAATAAAATAAAATGTGTGAGAGCTGTGCTCTCAAGGTTCCTTATTAAACTGTCTGGGAATTCTCAAAGTTGCTGTTCCAACACATCTGCAACAGCAGTTTAGATCTAGCCATCGATAGCCCAACTTCGTTAGTTTTGATAAATTTTAAACTGTTTGTGGCTATTACTCAAAATCCAATTAATCAGGTGTTTGTAAGGAAAATATGCTAGTGTGAATGGTTTAATCAAAGTTTCTCAAGAGGCAATGTTGGAAAACTGATTATAAAAATGCACTCTGAATAGCTGCTAAGAAATCTGTAGGAAAAACATGTCATAATCTACCCTAAGGTCATATGTACTAGAAGGTATAATTTACATTTGAGAATTATGATGTTACTCTGAAATATTTCCTATAATGAGTGAGACCTCTCACTTTGTTGCACTTGCCATCTTTTATCTTTATTTTTCATGTTTTATTGATTTTATTGTAATTTCTTCGTTTGATTGTTGTGAGTTGCTGGAGTCATTGAGAGTTGGGCACAAGTTTAATAAATAAAGTTTAATAAATTATTATTATAATTATCTCCACTGTTAATTAATTTTTAATTTAGCCTAGATTTTGGCATTTTTTTATTTAGTTAGTTAGTCACCATCTCCATATAGACTCATGATGGCTTATAACAAAGATTAAAATGTGCATGGTACAACATGCATAAACAATAAAACATCCACGGTGAGATCTAAAATAAGAGACATCAGCACAACAACATTAAGATGTCCAAATGAACAAAGACAAACCAATAGCATCCCAACACAAAGAAATTAATTAATTATTATTATTATTATTATTATTATCATCATTGTTATTAATCTGACCTTTTTAATATATAACTCAAGGTGGCAAACATTCCTAATATTCCCACCTTCTATTTTCCTCACAACAACAACCCTGTGAGGTGGGTTGGACTGAGAGAGAGTGACTGACCCAAAGTCACCCAGCCGGCTTTCATACTCAGTGGAGGACTTTACCTCACAATCTCCCAGTTTCTAATTTAGCACCTTACCCACTATATCAAACTGGCTCTCTTTAATCCACATCACCCTACCCAACTCACAATATTAACATAATAAAAGCTCATTATTAGTTACTGATTTTACATACTTCTTCACTCATACACCTACTGTAATAGTTGCTTCTTTACCTCGGGCCCTTCCTTCTTTGCTGCTGATTTCAGGGTTACCAATCACTGCTGAGATTTGTATTCTTCCTGGGAATTGTTACACTGCCATGTAATCAGCCCAATTTGCCTCATGATAATATCCTTAAGATAAACCAAAACCAAAATACTCCCAGGACAATGCTACTTGTACCAGGGGACGCGGTGGCGCAGTGGCTTAATGACGCTGGAGTTTGCTGGCCAGAAATGGTCGACATTCCAACGGTTCGAGCCCAGCTCCATGTGACAGAAGTGAGCTCCCGTCATTTCGTCCCTAGCTCCTGCCAACCTAGCAGTTCGAAAGCATACCATCTGCGAGTAGATAAATAGGTACCCCCATTTCGGTGGGGGAGAACGCTGGCGGCGCTCTATGCGGGGAGCAGGAACCAGCGCTGGATCTGCCTGGACATGATTGGCGGAGGATCGGTGGAGAAAAAAGCGCTGATGAGCCGACTTCCCTAGGAAATCTGCTGGCCAGCTGATGCAAAGCTGGATCACCCTCTTGTGGTGCACCAGTGCAACAAAGAACTAGCAACTGCTGGCACCAGAACATCTATCGTGTGTAAAAACATTGTAGACTCCCTGGCAATGTATACCATATGCTAAATACGCTACTTGTACCATGCCATGGAAGGGCATGACAATGTCCTAGTGTTTTGGAGCGAATCAAATATGCAATGACCTAAGGTGTGAATAATGCCAGCTCAGAGCTAAGATAATACTTTGTAATTTGTATTAGCCTCCCTCAGAATATGAGAGCAGCATGTTATCACATCTTTTTGAGAGCTCTCCCCAAAACATAACAGAAAGAGGAATTATTTTTATAAGAGGAAGAGTATTCCTGGAAGATATCTCACAATTTCAATCTAGCCTTATTTTTCCCATTAACCCAGGAGCAGACTCTTGTGTTTCTTTTGCCGATGAAAGCTGAGTCCCTTCCAGAACAATATAGGGAACACAAGTCCAAATGAAGTGCACCTGGCAACAGAGAAGCACTCTAAGAAGCCCAAAGAATACAAGCTGAATTGTCTTAAGGGAATTTGTTGGGAGGTCTGATAGTTTACTAATTATCACCTGATACTGAAACTGGTTGATATTGAAATGGGTTGAGAAAGTCCTAACTGCTGTTTGTGAAGATTGTGTTCTGTCACATTCCTTGATTCCACAATAAGGCACGAAGCAGTGAGGTTTCCTGCCCTGAGAGAAGAGATGGACTCAGTAACTAAATGACCCCTCCCTACTCTGTGATCCTCTTGTTTGAACAGAACTCCAGACAAGGAGATAAATACATTTCTCTGGGAATGTATCTTACTCAAGGACTTTGAAGAGAGAAGACATTGTGAAAGAGACAAGATGAGAGAGAAGCGCAGCCATCATGAGCCCCCCCCCCCTGCAGAATTAGCCCTCCAACACAAATGGGAAAATAAAGACAGATTCCCCAAAGTCAGTGTGGTGGAACAATGTGCGTGCTTGCTTAGGCGCTGAGAGCAGAAGTTCAAATCCCCAGTCAAGCTTGACATTCACTGGGCTAGTCACTACCCATCAGCCTAATCCAACTCACAGAACTGTTGCTGACTTTTTTGCTCCGGCTTTCAATCTTTCACCCTCCAGCAAGAGTGCGGCAATTGGATTCTGTTTAGATTACTATCTCTCCTAAATTGTTACCCCCAAGGAAGGCTGATTACAAGCTCATTCTAAACCAATTTGGGAACCTGAAAAAGAAAAACCCTTCTGGCTCCCAATAGGGAAACCAGCAAATTTGCCTCATGTAACTTGGAAAGCGCAGCTGAGGGTAGGCCGCATTACTTGCTTTGTGAACTGAGGCCAGACCCTGGGAGGCTTCATAGAAAGGCTTGTCCCAACTACTCCTCCTCCTGTGTTTCAGAAGACTCCTTTCTTGTGATGAGGTTATCACTTGGCAAAATTCCTGGAGCCAAACAGCCTAGGTTGAAGATCACAGCCAGCAAGATAAAAAGACCTAACTGTGTGGCCAGGAAAGCAACAGATCTGCAGTAAGTCAGGAGAAACCAGAGGTGTTTCTCCAATCCGTCTTTCACATAAATGAGATCTATAATACTGTCTTTTATACTGACATATTTGCTTGACCAGTTTAGTGAATCTATAATTGACTGGGTTCACACATCAAACCAAGCCATAATGTGGTAGTGTTTGGTTTGACTAAGGGGGCGTGGTGGCTCAGCGGGTAAGACGCCAGCCTTGTCGATCGGAAGGTTGCAAGTTCAGAGGTTCAAATCCCTAGCCCTTCGTGCGGAGTGAGCTCCCGCACTAGCCCCAGCTCTTGCCAACCTAGCAATTCGAAAGCATGCAAATGCAAGCAGATGAATAGGTACCACTTCGGTGGGTAGGTAACAGCGTTCCGTGTGCGTCATGCGGCCACATGACCGTGGAAGCGTCTTCGGACAACGCTGGCTCTTCAGCTAACAAACGGAGATGAGCACTGGCCCCTAGAGTTGGACACGAGTGCACAAATGTGCGGGGGGAAACTTTACCTTTATATACTAGACTCAAAGTGTCTTACCTCTACCACCACTAGTCCTCACACCCATTCAACCCAAAGTCTAATTATGAAAGTCTAGAACAATGGCATATGGATGTCTATCAGTGCCCTGTAGGCAATCAGGAGGTGTGGGGAGGAGATGATGATGATGATGATAGTGATGATGATATGGAAGCATGCCTTGATTATCTAAAATAACTTTGTTTTTAAAAGTAAACCTGTTACAGAATTTAATTCAAATTGGAAACCATTCTTGGATGACTCTCTCATACATTGAATTGTGCTGGCTGGGGAATTCTGGAAGTTGAAGTTGACATATCTTAAAGTTGTCAAGGTTGAGAAACACTGCTCTAGAGAGGAGACAGGCCTTAGAATACATATTACCTCTGTACCAATTTGATAATCCAGCTTCCTCCAAATTTCAGCTTAAAACTAAGGCTGAGCAAAGATGGTAGATCCCCTGATTTCCAGGCTCAAACCCAGCAAATTCTATTTAATTTTCAAAAAGACAAGCCATTTTTCTCTCCAGAAGAAAGGCAGGAGTTTGAGGAAGATCTGCGTATTGCGTATTTACATATGTGTGTATTGTGTATTCCATGTTTGGGAAGTAGCTTTAAATTTTGTGGGTGCCAGATGGCATTACAACAATAGCATTGCATTCTTTTGGTTTTGTAGTTATTAGCAAAGACAGGTGAAGCAGTCAACAATTTGCTCATATCTCTGTTTCAGTCAAATTTTATATCATCATCATTCTCCACATGAACACTCACATTTATTACTGTGTTGCAAAATTCAGTACCTTGGACAATTGAAAGGAGAGCTTTATTCTATCTGCGTATTTGTAGGGCTGTGCAAATTAGGCCAGTTCAGTTAAAAATATGGGGCAAATGACATTCTCATTCAGTCCAAGATACAAGTCCCATGACAATGAAATATCTTGTGAAGTTACTTTGCCTTATGGTATAATCACAGCCTAGCATAGTTATCAGCATTAAATCATGACAGAGAAGTGTAAAATTAGGAATAAAACGGAGAAAACGGCAGTAAGAAGTTTACTCCATCTCTTGTAATACTGAAAACTGAGTTCATCTAATGAAACAGAATGATCAGAACTTAGTGATCACAAAAAGAAGCCTTTGCCAGAGAACATAGTTAAGCAGTGAGACCCAATGTTGTCCAATGATTAAGATGTTGAATTAGGACTGGGGAGACCCAGGTTCAAATCCAATGTCAGTCATGGGAACTCACGGGGTGACCTTGGGCAAGTCATTCTGTCTCAACCCCACCACCTTCACAGAGTTGTTCTTGTGGTGAAAAATTGAAGGAGGAAGTGCCTTGAGGACCAGGAGGAGAGGTGACATATTCATCTAACAAATTATTTATCATGTGGATTAGCAATATTTTGTCTTGTAGGTACCAGGGCATCCATTGCACCCTAAAAACTCCCTCAGTTAATTTTTTTTTTAAAAAATGACATCTTCTTTCAAGATGACCAAGACACTGTAGCTGAAGCTGTTTGTCTCCCATGCTGCTCCTGACTCTTCCTGAAGGTGACTTAATAAACTCCAGTCCAGTGGTTTGGCAACAGGGCCAGGTTGGTGCACAATTCAGACTATGACCACTGCAGACCTTGATTGGTTATTCCCTTGCTTCTTGGTCCTCCCATCTGTGTAGGGAAGGCAAGCTTTGCTGGCTGGCTGTCAGGGTTCATAGCTGAAACCCACCATTATGGGTATAGAGGTCGTTTAAGCGTGTAAACTGGAAGGAGGGGGAACATGTGCTAAGTGTTGTGGGTTTCATCGGAGACTGTGGAATGCAGCCTCAAGGTCAACCACCTGCAGGAGCTGGAGGCTTGGGAACAGAGAGGGAAAGTTCTGGACATTGACATCATAGTTGCTGCGAAATTGGCGCGCAGGGGGGAAGAGTTAAGTTAGCGATGTTTGGCGGGAATCCGCATTCAGATCTTTCTGTGATGACTCCAACGTCAATGCCCCAATAAACACTTCTCGATGCAATTCATTGAAATGCAGAATAAGTTTTATTCAGGATACATGTAAATTGAAGCACTCCTAAAAATCTGAATGCGGATTCCCGCCAAACATCGCTAACTTAACTCTCCCCCCTGCGCGCCAATTTCGCAGCAACTCCCATATGGGAGAGTCTCTTTTCTTTTTAGGGATTGTTCTGTTTTCACTAGCCCCCTTTCTTTTCCTTTGCTTTCCCAGATGTTTTCACACATGGAAGCCTTCCTGCTCCCTTTCCACATTCTCTCCTTTGACACTAATGCAGACCCTTTCTTTCTTGCTCTGATGTTACAAATTTCTAAGCAAAGGGAACAGGTTGTTCCTTTGTTTCTAGGTTCCACTGTAGGTCCATAGAAACTTCATAGCATGGAAGAACTGATGACTGAGCTTCATTGAAGCAAAGAAGCATAATTCATTGAAACTTTGTAACTTTGTTCTAACATGCAACTTAATTTTAAAAATAATGAAAGAGAAACATTAGAGTGCAGAGGGCACAAGGTGGAAAAGAAAGGAGAGTATGTTTTACCCAGTCTGGGCAGAAACCAAAAGGGCACTCCCTGGGAGATGTAAGATGGAACGGAAGTATGCTGGCAGAAGAGGTGGGAAAAATATGCTGGCCAGCAGACTTTACTGGACTCCATAGTCTTTATGGGCCATTGCTGGATCAACTGAAAAGGAGCGAAAACACAAACACACACACCAGGAAGCTGCTGACAAGCTGAAAACAGCCTGGGATGAAATGTCCATTCAGGACACTTTACAGCCATTGGAGGGGAGGGGCCCTGTGAGGTGCTATGGCCAATCAAAGCTGGAGATGTCACAAGACAGAAATGAAGCATTGTAGACACTCAGAAGGGCTTAAGATGACTCAAGATGGAATATAGTATTTTTGAAGCAGTGCTTCCAAATGCAGGTGGGGGGTACATTTGTAATGAGTTGGGAGGAGTAGAGGAAGATATTGACTGTTCCTGCACTCAAGAAACAGTGGGCAGGTCATACTAGCAATGGAACACGTGAAAAGTATAGCTCTGGATGTCTGCCAGTTAGGATGTCTTTTAATTAGAGAGATTTTGGAAGGGTAAAGTAATAAATACTATTAATACTATTAAACCAGCCTTTCTCAATCTTTTGACCCTGGAGGAACCCTTGGAATATTTTTCAGGCCTCAGGGAACCCCTGCACATTCAGGCTCAAATATAGGCAAAAAGTACAAAAAATATTATATTTGTTTCATGTATAGGCCTGTATATATGCATTAACAGTGTTCTTAAACTAAAAATAAAGAATGAAACTTACCTCTTTAATGTGAAGTTGCCCAAATTTGAAATAATTTTTTTAAATAAATTGTGATCTCCCAGGGAACCCCTAGTGACCTCTCATGGAACCCTGGGGTTCCACGGAACCATCACTGAGAAACCCTGTATTAAACTATTAATCAGTATTAAACTATTAATCAGTACTGCCAGAATCAGATGCAGCATACCACTGAGAACCAGTCATTTGATGAATAACACAGGGAATGAGCTGTTGCCTTCATATTTTGCCTACTGACTTCTCCTATGCTTTTAGTTGAGGGTGCTGTACTAAATAGGTTTGCCTATTTATTTATTTATTTATTTACTTACATTATTACATTTATTTATTTATTTACAAATCAGGCAAACCCTCATCATGACCGTCTCCCACCCGGAAACCTATGCCCTCACTGTGGGAGGTTGTGCGGATCCAGAATTGGCCTTTATATCGCCAATGACTAAATAGGTATTTTGTCTGGCCCAATAGTTCTCATACACAGTCATTATAGTATAGCATTGACACAAGAATAGGTCAAAATAATGGTTGGCTATTAATGTAATATGCTGTCTAGGTTTGCCATAGCTTTCCTCCCAAGGAGCAAGCGTCTTTTAATTTCATGGCTGCAGTCACCGTCTGTGGTGATCTTGGAGCCCAAGAAAATAAAATCTGTCAATGCTTCCATTTCACTGGAAAAGACCCTGATGCTGGGAAAGACTGAAGGCAAAAGGAGAAGGGGACGGCAGAGGATGAGATGGTTAGATAGCATCACCGATGTAATGAACATGAATTTGAGTAAACTCCGAGAGACAGTGGAGGACAGGAAGGCCTGGCGTGCTATGGTCCATGAGGTCACAAAGAGTCGGACACGACTAAATGAATGAACAACAAAAAATTAATGTAATTGGGAATATGGAAGCCCTCTGGCCTCATTTCAACACCACAATGCTGAAATAAGTTCTGCAGAAGGGCAAAAGTTGGCCTTAAAAGCAGCTATTTTTTCTTCATTTAAAAAACCCCCTCTTCTAGACCTAAGAAAATACAAGAAACTCGGCACATATTTAAAGTTGTATAAGAATCCATAACATCTCTAAGATCTTGACTGAAGAAAGGAGAAGGATTTGGTGAAATCATCCATCATAATGGGGTCATTATGATGGATGATTTCACCAAATCCTTCTCCTTTCTTCAGTCAAGATTTGAGTTTCTTGTGCCAAATGTGGTATAGGAATAGCAACTTCTTGCCCTCAGAAACCTGAAAAGTTCTTAATGAATTTCAAATCCAAGTGTGCCCAGACTACTTGAACAATACTGGGACAGGTTTCATGTTTTATTCACTACTCAAAGATCTATGTAGGTGCTCAATATCATTTATTAACTTCCTTTCCATTTTTCACTTGCTGCATAGATTTTCAGTAGGTTCCAGTAAATGTAGTGCATTTACAAGAAAGATAATCAGAGAAATTATTTAATTACATTAGAGTTATTCAATTCAGAAGGAATTAGATACCATAACTCAAGTCTTATTTGCTTCTATGTTATAGACACAAACTCTTATATTGGTGGAAATGACAAGGAATACAATGACAATATGTGGGGGCTAGTCCATGCTGAAGCAACAACAACAACAACAACAACATGGTTAGAAAAGAGTAAGTTTTTGACCTTGCATGCTATGTATGCAGAGCAGAGGTATATTCTTCAGAGTAACAGTGTGATATAAGAGCTCTTCAGGAGCCATTCTGCTCCCTGTATATGCAAGGTATAGGGTTACAGCTGTTGTATATTAAGTGGGCCCATTGCTTCTCCAATTACTCAATATAGCTTAATCTCCCTTAATAGAATGTTTTATCTGAAGATAAACTTAACATCAGGAATGCTTTTATATTGCTATGTCTCAAAAAGAAGTATGCCTATACATGTTCACAACATTCAGGAGTATTAAATGCAAGGGGACACACACATTATGAAGTGATGGGCTTGGCATCTTTCCCAAGGTGTAATTATCTTATTTGCATCTGTTGAACAAGGGCAGCTTCTATGGAGGGTAACTTTAATTTGTAAGTATGAGAGGGATTAAGAGAAATAGTGATATGGGAGCAAATACTGGTCAAGTGTCCCCAGAAACAGGAAGGATGTTGATCTAGTTTTGTTGGAAGGTCACCATCCTTTTGAAGGCACCAGGTGACCAAGCTTGGTAAAGTTTAGTTTTGTAAATATATTCCACTTAAAGGTGTTTTAACAAAGATGCCAAACAACATCTATTATAGTAATAATCTATGGAGCTGAAAGATTTATTTACTGCCCACATTAAATGGAATTTCTGAAATGGCCTGCCCCATTTTAATTATTTTGAAAACTCTTATAGATGGGTCAAGGCTATTATCTGGATGTAAATTCTGTCCCTTACAAACAATTAAACTAGAGCACTCTCCCTACCTATACACATGCATTCTGCTTGCTATTAAGCAATTCCCAATCAGTATCAACAACCTTGGCTTTTTCTCTAACTCCCCTTTCCCCAACCCAGGGTCCTCCAAATGTGTTGAGATTATAACTTGCAGAATTGTCAGCCACCATGAACACCTAGAAGGCCCCAGACTGAATAAGACTACTCCAGTCATTTAACTGTTTATAAGCAATTATTCCTAGTTGGTCATTTCTGTTTTCTTATTATTGCTGGCTTATAAATAACTTTTCTCCAAATTGTGTCTTTATTGCCCAAAATATTAAAATGTAGATTAGATATTAATCCACTCACCCAAGAGCACTGTTACATGCAGAACATGTGTTGAAGGGAGCTGGGATGCATTCAATGAGCAAGCAATCTACAGGAGTAATATCCTCTTTTTTTCATAAGGTCAGATATTTATTTCTATAATGCATTGCTCAATGTTCTGTCTCAGTTAGCAAATGTAAAGCATATGATCAAACCTGAGAAAAAAATGACAATCTGTTAGCAAAATATCAACAGTATCTACTCAAAGGCTGACTTCACCGGGACTTAATAAACCGGGACTTAATAAATATAAATGGAATCAACATTACAGGACTAGCATGAGCTGGATGGATGCCTATAATGCTCTTTTGAGCAAGCAGAACCAATTGCTGTGTTTAGATTAGTGTTCTCTGCCTTGTTTCTCCATCTCCTCCCTCTATTATATAACATGATATCCTCAGTGGAATTATTCTGTATGAGAGAGTGAGTTCTGATTCACACATCATGCTAAGATTTACTTTGTTTCAACATGGTTTGTTCAACAAGCTATAATTGGCTGAATTCCCTGTAATGCTCAGCTGTCATTGCTGTGCAAATCTTCAAAGGGATACATCCTTTTGATCAAAGGTTCATTAAAACACCCCTTTGAAGTGATGCAACAAATCAAGGTGCCTCTTCTAAAGGTCAGAGTAGTTACAACTCCTGCTGCTTTGCTTTAGGCTGGTGAGAGTCTTATCAAATTAAATTACCAGTTGAGTAGATCAACTGTAAAGCTTCATGGAAGTAGATTGCATTTCCTCCACAAGGCAATGCATCTTATTGAAGCAGTGTGTAGATTCAGGGCAATCTCTGTAGGCCTAGAGCCATAAACCATTAACAAAATTGCAGGGTTTGCACAACACAGTAAGCCAGGAAGAAATAATCACATAATTTACCATGATGAATGAACCCCATTTTTGTGTGTGCTTGGTAAATATAAATTGAATCTGACCAAGAATTTCATTATTATTTTCTGAAACTGAACTTTTAATCAAATAGAATGTAATCTTCTGTCTAAGGTTTAAGTGTCCTCAACTGAAATGAGAATATCTGGGTTCTTGGCTAGCACCCATTTGCCTTTTGTCAAAATTGAAGATTTCTTTTTTCCTTACTGAAAAATGCTGGTTTAAACAAAATCCTTCAGAGAACTGGAGAAAGATTTTGGCAGATGACACACAATGGAAATACATTTTAGTTGCTTAATAGCTTTTGCAAAGTGAAGTCCTGAATTTATATGGGATCTTTCATCTTAAAGTATAGTATTGCATTTACTTTTAGTTTCAGTGTTGTGAGCCTCCAGTATAAGAAATTTGCTGTTGTGTGAGAAAAAAACAGGGTTTTTTTATTACTGTTGCGGCATGGCTGATAGAGCTGAGCGTCGGCACAAGAAGATAGAATGTAATGTTACATGAGTAGAAGTGTGTTTATACAATGGCTTTTTCTTATGCTTACTGAATTGTCCCAGTACACTTTCCAAATCATCTCTGGAGGATCCTCCAAAGCTCCTTTGAGGGTCTGCAATAGCTTCCCTTACCAGTTCTGTCAGCAAATATTATCTCAGTAGGAGTGGACCAATGAATTTTACCTAGAATTGGTTACTGAAGGCAGAGACTGTTGTGAGAACAAGAGTAATGAATCTGTTTCTCTTCACTGGTTTATATAATACTTGACATAGGATTGGCACATTCATTTTCCCCACCAATTTGAATTAATTGATATAATTCCTTTATCTGAAATAATAATAAATACCTTTAATATTATTAAACAACAATATCTGCCTATCCCAAGTCCTTGGGAAGGACTCGATAGATGGCTAAAAATGCCAAATCCAGTCTAAACATCTGACTGACTGTGTGACCAATCATCATCATCATCATCATCATCATCGTCAGTCTGTTTAGGTACCACTCTGACCACTTTTTGTGTGTGCGTATGAATGTACAGACAGTGTGCATTTTTAGTGCAAGCTAAAACAGGAGAGTTACAAGACATCCTTGTCTATAAATTGCTAACCATTATTATGTGATCTTGTCAACATGCTGTGACTCTTGGCAGATTCCTTCATCCCATGATATGAGGAGACCTGCACATGATTTCCCAGAAAAACAATATGAATCCCAAAGAAATGTATAGAATCTGCCAAACTAACACCATTAATAGCTCATTAAAGTGTTGAGACATAATTTTGCTCACTTGTGCCACCTTTGGTGACATTTCTTTCATAGATCCGTTATTATTATTATAGACATTACTGTTAGGAGAACACATGTTCTTTCACCCTTGGAATCCCTACTTTCCCATTTGCAAGCTTAATCCCCTTGGAGAAATATAATCTTTCTATGAAGGGCAAAGTAGGACCTTCAGCCAAAATGGTTCCAGTAAGTCTCTAACTGAAATGTTGGCTCTGTGTGAAAATAACATTTATTTTCAGGTGGCCAGCTTGATTATCTTAAAAAGGTACATATTGATCATCTCTTTTTTTTTTTAGATTTTTTATCCCACCTTTATTATTTTTATGAATAACTCAAGGTGGCGAACATACCTAATACTCCTTCCTCCTCCTATTTTTCCCACAACAACAACCCTGTGAGGTGAGTTGGGCTGAGAGAGGGTGACTGGCCCAAAGTCACCCAGCCGGCTTTTGTGCCTAAGGCGGGACTAGAACTCACAGTCTCCCGGTTTTTAGCCTGGTGCCTTAACCACTAGACCAAACTGGCTCTTACTTACTCTACTTACTTATTTTATTAAGTAAGATGTAAATAAGATGTAAAATGTATAGAATCTGCCAAACTAACAAGTACTATTAATAACTCATTAAAGTGTTTACTCTACTTACTTATCTTATTATTTACATCTTACTCTAAAAATAGCTCAGTTTGGAGAAATAACATTACCTGTTGCAATAAGGTCCTGGAAAAAAGCACTTTTCTCTCCAAAGTTCTTATTCATTCTGGGATGTAGGGAAGAGTTGCTATTAGTTCTGGGAAGATTTTGATCATCCTGGTGGTTTTTAAATACATAACTAGGGTATGTGCAGCACTGACATACCAACGTTTTGCAGCACTTCAGGAACAGCTCAGAACCTGTTTGACAGAATGTAAAGGTTGGACTAGATGATCCAAATCTAATGCCACAGCATCCTTGACAGATGGTCATCTAGTCTCTGTCTAGACACCCCCAGTGAAGGAGAGCCCACCAGCTCCCAAGGCAGTCTATTTCATTGCTGAATAGCAATTATCATTAGGATTTCTTTTCCTGATGCCCAACTGAAATCTACTTCCTTAAACCCATTGATTCTTGTCCTGTGTTTTGGAACAGTTCTAGACAAATCTAGCTCATCTTCTGTATGATAGCCCTTCAGATACTTGATGACAGCTATTATGTCTCCCTGTAGTTTTGTCTTTTCCAGGCCAAACATACCCAACACCTGCAGAGATTCCTCATAGGCTTTTTCTTCCAAGCCCCTTATCATCTGGATTGCTGTCTTCTGGACATGCTCCATTTTGTCAATCTTTTTCCTAAAATGAGGTGCTCAGAACTGGATGCAATAATATAGGTATCATCTGAACAATGCAGAACAGAGAGGAATGAGGATTTCTCTTGAGAGTATACTTCTGTTGATCCAACTTAGAATTGCATTTGCTTTTGTTCTGCACCCCATGACACTTTTGGCTTATGTTCAGCTTGTGATCCACCAAGAAACCCAGATCATTTTTGCAAGCACTGCTGCCCAATTGGGCTTCCACAATCCTATACTCATGCCTTTGATTTCTTTCTGAACAAATGTAGGATTTTGCATGTGTCCTTGGTGAAATTCATCTTGCTGTTTTTTACCCATTGTTCCAGCTTGTCAAGAGCCTCCTGAATCTTGGTACTTTGTTCTAAAGTGGTTGCTATCCTCCCTATCTTTGTGTCATCTGTGAGCTAATGGTCCCATCTATTTGGGAGATGGGTTCTTTGAATTTTTAACTGGGTTGAATCTATTTTGAATGTTTCTTGCCACAAAATGGTGAAAAATCACAACACTGATTTTCAACTCTCATGGCACCAGAATTTAGCAGTAGCTCTGAGGGCTGCAAAAATGATTCCGGGGACCAAGTGGCCCTAGAAGGACCATAGGCTATCCACTCTTAATGTAAGACATCTTCCTGTTTTTAGATGGTATATCAAGGCATTTAACTGCTCAAATTGGAATGACAACTGTAAAAGGAATGCATTCTTGACTAATCCTCCCTCCAAAAAAATAATAATGATTAAGAAGGATATAATCAGGCTTCTTAATTTATTTAGAAAATGAATGAGAGGACCTTGAGAAGCCAGTTAATATAAAATAATAATTTTAAAAATGGATAAGTAATAGGACCTCAATGAAACAAAAAAATTGGAATAGAAAATGTTAACACGGAAAAAAAGTATCCACTAATGATAGAGTAAGATATGAATGCCAGCCATTAATCCCACTGTTCACAGCATGTATTTCCACCTCATGCTGCAGATCTGAATCCAGCAGGAGTCCTTTCAAGAGCATGGGCTCCTTCATATAAGCAGAGTAATTAATAGCAGAATGTATCACTTAAAAATGGTAAATACTCAAAGTCTTGGAATTACAGTATGGGCTTAGCCCAGCTATCAGTTAATGTATCTCTATTACATTTGAAGTAAATTTATTTATTTATTTATTTATTTATTTATTTAATTTATTTAATTTATTTATTTTCTATCCCACTTTTATTATGTTTATAAATAACTCAAGGTGGCGAACATACCTAATACTCCTTCCTCCTCCTCCTATTTTCCCCACAACAACAACCCTGTGAGTGAGTTGGGTTGAGAGAGAGTGACTGGCCCAAGGTCACGCAGCCGGCTTTCATGCCTAAGGCGGGACTGGAACTCTCAGTCTCCTGGTTTGCCATTGGCTCCTTCCTAGGTCTGAGAGAAAGGGACTGGCCCAAGGTCACCCAGCCGGCTTTCATGCCTAAGGCGGGACTGGAACTCTCAGTCTCCTGGTTTGCCATTGGCTCCTTCCTAGGTCTGAGAGACAGGGACTGGCCCAAGGTCACCCAGCCGGCTTTCATGCATAAGGTGGGACTAGAACTCTCAGTCTCCTGGTTTGCCATTGGCTCCTTCCTAGGTCTGAGAGACAGGGACTGGCCCAAGGTCACCCAGCCGGCTTTCATGCCTAAGGCGGGACTGGAACTCTCAGTCTCCTGGTTTGCCATTGGCTCCTTCCTAGGTCTGAGAGACAGGGACTGGCCCAAGGTCACCCACCCGGCTTTCATGCCTAAGGCGGGACAAGAACTCTCAGTCTCCTGGTTTCTAGCCCAGCGCCTTAACCACTAGACCAAACTGGATTTTTTAAGAAATACATGATAGAAAACCTCACCTCTATATCAACTACATCTTGAAAAGGGGGGAGAGGGAAGGAGAAAGGAAGTCCCCTTTGTCTCTTAAATATAGACTCTCTAACTAACAATAGGCCAAGTGAGAAAGAGACCCAGGGACAGCATGTGAAGATCCTTATCTATCTCTCCCCACTTGCCCTAGTGGTCAAAATAGGCCACTGTTTCATCATTTAATGCATAATGATTGTAAGTCATGCATTTGTAATGAGGAGAAGGAAAAGAAAAAGAAATTAATTAGCATGATGTAATAATCTGTTCCCTCTATATCATCCAAGAGAAAAATGATTGTCTACTTTTTACACAATGTATATCCTATGCGGATATTTCGAAGCCCGTGTGCGGATGCCGCGTGACGGGGTGAGCTCCCGTCAGCTAGCCTTAGCTTCCAACGTCAGGCTCTAGCGACAAGCCGGTTGGTTAGCCCCCATCGCAACTAAACAGATCAACCAATTACCAACTTCTGGTTGATCCAGAAAAAAGAGGACCCTGCAAAAAAGCGGGATAAACACTAGGATGATGAAGAAGAAGATATGCGGTATTTTCAGTTACTCTGACAACCAGGAGGCATCACATGACCAGTGTCATCCTTACTGGGACTCCTCAAAGAAATTGATTGATTGATTGATTGATTGATTGAATTTATATAGCTGCCCATCTCACTTCCATGTGACTCTGGGTGTCGTACACAATTGAAACAAAACTAAACAATCAATATAATTTATTCATTAAAACAGTTAAAAGCAGTTAAAAACTATAATAACAAAAGACAGGGAAGAATGCAGTCAAACTTATACCAGCCATTTAATGGGCTCCACACTTCCAAAGGATCCCCGATGACAAAACCAAGTTTTGAGGGCCTTCCGGAAGGCCAACAAGATTGGAGCCCCCCACCCTGAAAGAGGAGGAGTGGAAGTCATGTAACTTCTGTATCCCTCTGTTCTGAGAGCTTAAGGGAAGGCAGACTGTCTATATCATTCTGATGGCTTCTAGATATACTGTAGCTCCCCTTCCTGC
Source organism: Charina bottae (assembly GCA_023362775.1). Classification (NCBI taxonomy): domain Eukaryota; kingdom Metazoa; phylum Chordata; class Lepidosauria; order Squamata; family Charinaidae; genus Charina; species Charina bottae. Next base: position 3,004,667 of record JALMGJ010000001.1, on the reverse strand, counting down.
AACTGCTGAGCCCCAAGAGCTGGATAGCTCCTAAAGCTAAGGCATTGTATATAGACAATGGAAGTATGGACGTCTGGAGTTCAACTGTGGTAGTGGGTTGACCCCCATAGAGTAATACAGTATCTGGCTATCCATGTCTGTAATGTGGGAATGACCTTGGGAGACTGGGCCCTGAGATGCTGCCTAGGAAACAGATAAGAGACAGCATAGCCCGCAGCTGGATAGTGGGAAGGGCAAGAGGCTCAGAAGAGATCCTCCCTAATTTCTTGGGGCTAAAGGAGATGGGAGGAGAATTGTACTTTCAGACTTGCAAGATTCTCTTAATGTCACCTTATAATAAAATAGAATTAACTGATCTGGTTGTGTTTCCTGTCTGGTCTACCTGGTGAGGCTGACAATGTCTGAGGAGTCTCAAGAAGGATGAAACTGATCATAGTGTGCCTCCTGGTGGTCAATATATATATCTATATATCTACACAGTATGTATGTGTGTGTGTGTGTGTGTGTAAATAAATTCCCTTCTCACCCCTATGGGTGGTATGTGTCTTCCTCCTTCTGTGCAGTATCTTAGCTGTTCCTAGCATTGCACTCTTCGGGACAGAGAGCTGTGATGTTGCTCCTGGGATCTGTTGGAGCCACTCTCCCAGCTTGGAAGTCACAGCCCCAAGTGCTCCTACCACCACTGGGACCACTTTGGCCTTCACTTTCCACATCCTCTCTAGTTCCTCCTTCAGGCCCTGGTACTTCTCCAGCTTCTCATACTCCTTCTTCCTGATGCTGCTGTCACTTGGCACTGCTTCATCTATCACCACTGCTGTCTTCTGGTCCTTGTCTACTACCACAATGTCTGGTTGATTGGCCAGTACCTGCCTGTCTGTCTGGATCTGGAAGTCCCACAGGATCTTAGCCCTGTCATTCTCCACAACCTTCTGTGGAATCTCCCATCTGGACTTTGGAGGGTCTAGCCCAGGGGTCGGCAAACCGCGGCTCACGAGCCACATGCGGCTCTTTGGCCCCTTGAGCGTGGCTCTTCCATAAAATATCACGTTCGGGTGCGCGGACAACTTCCCCGCCGCCCTCTCTCCCTCGAGTGACTTCACAATGCTGCACAATCTAATTCCGCTTTGACCACCAGGGCCGCTTTCTCCGGGAGCCCGCAAACCTGGATTACCGCGCTGGATTCCCCACCAGCTTTACTTTGCCTGGACTGGGGGCGTGAGCGGCTCCGGAAGAGAAGCGACTGGAGCAGTCGAGCCTCTCTTTCCCGTCTCCTTCTTCCAAACCTCCCCCGCCCCTTCCACGCGATTGGCTCCCACCCACAAACCCCGCCCCCTTCCACGCAATTGGCTCCCACCTGCAAACCCCGCCCCCTTCCACGCAATTGGCTCCTACCCTCAAACCCCGCCCCCTGGCCCTCGAGTGATGTTATAAATGTTATAAATGTCAAAATGGCTCCTGGCATAAAAAAGTTTGCCGACCACTGGTCTAGCCCATACGCTGTGCAGATGTTCCTGTACACAATGCCAGCTACTTGGTTGTGCCGTTCAGTATATGCTGTTTCTGCCTGCATCTTACTCCCTGCCACTATGTGTTGGACTGTCTCTGAGGCCTCTCTGCACAGTCTGCACCTTGGGTCCTGTCTAGTGTGGTAGACCCCTGCTTCTATGGATCGGGTGCTTAGTGCCTGTTCTTGTGCTGCTATGATCAGTGCCTCAGTCTTTTAGTCCAGCCCTTTCCAGCCACTGGTAGGATTTCCCAAGGTCAGCCACCTCAGCTATCTGTTGATGGTACATCCCATGCAGGGTCTTGTCTTGTCATGGCACTTCCTCTGCTTGATCTTCCTTCCATGTCTGCTGCTGCTTCAGGCATTCTCTCAGCAGCAAATCTTTAGGTGCCATCTTACTAATATACTCCTGGATGCTCTGGGTCTCATCCAGGACAGTGGCTTTGACACTCACCAGACCCCGCCCGCCCTCTTTCCGGCTGGTGTACAGTCTCTGGGTGTTGGACTTGGGGTGAAAGCCTCTGTACATTGTGAGGAGCTTCCGGGTCTTCACATCAGCAGCCTCCATGTCCTCCTTTGGCCAGCTCACTATAACGGCAGGTTATCTGATGACTGGCAGGGCATACATGTTAATGGCATGGATCTTGTTCTTCCCATTGAGCTGGCTCTTCAGGACCTGTCTTATCCTTTGGTGCTACTTGGATGTTGCTTTCCTCCTTGCCTCCTCATCGTGGTTCCCATGTGACTGTGGGATACCAAGGTACTTGTAGCTGGTCTGTATGTCTGCTATGTGGCCTTCTGGTAGTTCCACACCATCAGTCTTAACTACCTTCCCTTTCTTTACTACCATCCGGCCACACTTCTCTAGTCCAAATGACATCCCAGTGTCCTCACTGTAGATCCGTGTCAGGTGGATCAGTGAGTCGATGTCTTGCTCACTCTTAGCATACAGCTTGATGTCATCCATGTAGAGGAGGTGGCTGATAGTAGTTCCACTCTTGAACTTGTATCCATATCCAGTTCTTGTGATAATCTGGCTGAGGGGATTCAAGCCCATGCAGAACAGCAGTGGGGACAGTGCATCACTTTGGTATATGCCACACTTGATGGCCACTTGTGCGAGCTGTCTTGAGTTGACTTCCAGTGTTGTCTTCCACAGTCCCATTGAGTTCTTGAGGAAGGTCCTTAGTGTCTTGTTGACTTTGTATAGTGCCAGGCATTCACAGATCCATGTGTGTGGCATTGAGTCGTAGGCTTTCCTGTAGTCAATCCAGGCTGTGCTCAGATTGGTCTGTCTAGACCTTGAGTCTCAGGCGACTGCTCTATCTATGAGCCTCTGGTGTTTGGAGCCTCTGGTGTTGTTCCCAATGCCCTTCTGAGCTGTGCTCATGTACTGGCCCATATGGTCCTGCAGCTTGGTGGCTATGATGCCTGATAGGACTTTCCATGTTGTGGGGAGGCAGGTTATTGGCTAGTAGTTGGATGGTGTTGTTCCCTTGTTGGGGTCTTTCATGATCAGCACTGTCCTACCTTGTGTTAGCCAGTCTGGGTGGGAGCCTGCTGCTAGCAACTGGTTCATCTGTGCTGCTAGGCATTCATGCACTGCTGTTAGTTTCTTTAGCCAGTATGTGTGGATCATGTCTGGGCCAGGTGCTGTCCAGCTCTTCATGTTCTTGACACGCTGTTGGATATCTGCTACTGTGATGGTGACTGGTTCCTGCTCTGGGAGATTTCTGTGGTCTGCTATCAGGTCCTGCAGCCACGTTGCACTGGTGTTATGTGTTTTCTCTTTCTCCCATGTGTTCTTCTAGTACTGTTCCCTTTCTGCTGTTGGTGGCTCTGCTGTTACTGTGTTGTTGCACTGCAGCTGGGAGTACACCTTGGATGGTTCTTTGGTTAACAGGACATTTATCTTCTTGGCCTCTGCTTCCCTAGTGTATCTCCTTAGCCTGGTACCCAGTCCTGTGAGCCTTTGTTTAGTAGTCTCTAGGGCTTCAGATGGAGTCAGACCCTTGTATTTTTTCAGTATCCGAGTCTTATCCTTAATTTCCACACCCTTCTGTAGTTCCACTAGCTGACTAACTTCTCTCCGAGTTGCCTTGATCTCAACCTCATTTTCCAGGGTGGGTATGTAGTGCTGTTCTTGATCATGTATCCAAGCATTTCCAGGATTACAGTGGCTGGATTACAGTAGGGGTGTGTGGTGGCGCAGTGGCTTAATGACGCTGGAGTTTACCGGCCAGAAATGGTCGACACTCCAACGGTTCGAGCCCAGCTCCATGTGACGGAAGTGAGCTCCCATCATTTCATCCCTGGCTTCTGCCCACCTAGCAGTTCGAAAGCATACCATCTGCGAGTAGATAAATAGGTACCCCCATTTCGGTGGGGGGAAACGCTGGCGGTGCTCTGTGCAGGGAGCAGGAACTGGTGCTGACGGAGGATCGGTGGAGAAAAAAGCCTGGATGAGCCGACTTCCCTAAAAGGAATGCTGCTGGCCAGCTGAAGCAAAGCTAGCTCGCCCTCTTGTGGTGCATCAGTGCAAGGAAGACTAGCAACTACTGGCGCCAGAATATATACTGTGTTAAAAAAAACATTGTAGACTCCCTGGCAATGTGTGCCATATGCTAAATAAAATAAATAAGTGGCTGTAGCATATACCAGTTCATTGGTTTGAGTTATAGTGGTAGTAGGGATTGTCATAAGGGCTCTGCTGGCATCTTCTAGCATACTATCTCATGGTACTTCTCCACTGAGCCTTGGTAATCGGTCTCGAGAGTTAACTGTAGCTAGTTTATCCATGATCTTTTGCCTCATATCAGCTGCTGTGCTCTGTAATGGAGGGGGTGGCAGTGATGTTCCAGCTTCAGGTGTTGGCTGCACCTCCAGTTATTCTTCCGGGTCTTCTTGAATCTGGGATATAATGTGTAGTTGGTCTATCTCAAGTTGTGCGAGCAGCTTCCTCTTCACTATGTTGAAGCGTTGGGTAACTAGCTGTTTCTCAGTTAGTGTGGATGCAGGTCTTCTGTCCATCCATAGTTCCCTCATATGTTTCATATATCCCCTCTCATTAGGTCTACTGTTGTAGTAGCATTCCATCAATTCCAGGTTCTCTTGTCTCGTCCTTGTATGGTTTGTTCCAGTAGCCCACTTATCGTCAGATTGCCCTGGTTCCCCAACATTTGATGTGGACCTTGTTAATCCAGGCAACGTCCGAGCTGGCATGACTCTCTTAGTTCATGTCACTCTCATATTTGAGGTAGGCAGGTGAAGCGTTTGGGGGTCTTTGCCCAAGGACCCCTACTGGTAAGGTATGTACAGTCGGGATTTGAACCCCGGTCTCCCGCTCCAAAGGCGGCGCTCTAACTACTACGCAATCCAGCTGCTATAATATATACTGTATATATTTGTAAGGCCTTTTTGCCATCAAAAGTTAATTCCTTTGATCCTGCTCTGTGGCTGATACCCTGTTTGAATCCTATGTGCTGTATTTAACTTCAGGGCTTAATCTAAATTCTGGATTGACTTAGGTCCCTGAACATGTGCGGAGCAGACCATATTAGTTCCTTGAGCATGAAAGCAGAAAGCATTTCAAGTAACCTTCCTCCATCCTTTGGGGCCAAAGATCTATCTGTGAATTCAGATGGACAATTTATAGTGCTTAAGAAGTAATGGAAATTCAGCCCACAGCAGCCCTCATCCTTGGCCAATCTGGTTAGAGTTGGTAGTTTGTATAATTCTGCAAAAAATAAAGGTCAGACTTCAAAAAGGAGTTTAAATAGAAGCTCCAAGTTTCTATTTAAGAGATGAATTTGGAGAAAGACTGAAGGGTCAGAAAAGTTATTGAAACAATGCACATTATGCTTCAGATAATTTTCTCTTCCTTCAGGGCAATTTTTGTTATTCTACTGAGGACAGAACAAGCTTGTGTCAATTATTCCTTCTTCTTTTTTTCCAGTAGAACAATGAAAATTGTCCCGAACAAAAATAAATTTGGGCATTTTTCTAGTTTTGTTTCAGTACCTTCTGGCCAAAAGGTGGGGTATAGATTGAATTATTATTTGTAATAGAAATAATAACCTCTTAACACTGTAGCTCAGCAACATCTGGAGGGCAACAAATTCCCCACTTCTGCTATAATGGTTTCTTTATGGAGCAGTCTGCAGGCTGAAATACTTGAGAAAAATATCCTTTGAAATGTAAAAATAATCACTCAGCAGAACTTCAATAATTCTCTTGTCCAAAATATTAAGGAGAATTCTGTGTCTGCCCTAATAAAATGTATAAGTTATTGATAGCAATAACACAACATTTCTGCTGCCTGGGGCCAGGGAAGGATCCCCATATAGTTAGCTGGAGAATCATTTGGGTTCTTTCTGATTAAGTGACAAATTCATTTGCCCAGATCACACGATTTCCAACTCTAACCACTATACAGTTAAAACCAATGCTTCACTGCCACTGGTGCTGATAAAAAATTAACAAGTTTGAGTGAATAATTTATTGAACAATATAACATTTTCAGAGTCACAGTTCTTCAGGGACATTTTCCCCATGAGTTTAACAGGTATTTGTCATTTGCTATTGTTATTAGTGCCCTCCAGAATTCACTAGAAATGAAGTAAATGTGTTATGTACGGATGGATAGATTGATAGAGACAGATGGGGAAATGAGTGAGAAATGGCTAAATGGGTCACATTTGCACTGATTGTTGATAGTTTCAAGATTCAATTAGCAGGATGACTGTAAGTGAAATTATTTAACGTGGGTACCACGTTAAAGTGGGAGAATTTGCCGGCGTCCTGTTGGGGGTCGCCCTCGGAGCGAAAGAAGATCCCGAGAATCCCGGGAATGGCGGCAGAGGACGACGGAACCCGATCGGCAACATCCAGGACGTCAGCAGCTGACTCGGAAGCGAGGTATTCTGGGACATGTAGTCCAATACCTATGGAAGAAGAGTCGGTTCCCTTACCCCTCCCCCTTAGCGCGCGGTAATAATATATATATGAATGTCTGTATAATATATATGAATTTGCAATGTTGTTGTAAGCCACCTAGAGTCCTCTGATAGGGAGGGGATAGGCGGGGTATAAATATGATTAATAAATAAACAAACAAACAAACAAACAAACTGCTCAGGATAGAAATGTATATTGTACTTGTTCCTATTATGTGAAAATAGTGGAATAATCTTTGGGTGGTTTTAGAATTTTAAGTTTTTGTCATAGTAGCATGATTCTAAGGTTTGCTAACATAAGATAATTTCCAAGTCTTCTGTAAGCTATAAGTATAGGTATAAGTAAATATAAGTAAATACATTCTTCTTAATGAAATATAGGTTCCATTAATGGCAGAGAATGAATTATCCACTCACAAACGGCAGATGGTTTCAGTAGTTTTCACCAGCAGATAGTAGTGCGCCATCACTGTAAAAATAGAATAGGGACATTCGCAGGGATACAGTACTTCCATCAGTGAGGAAATAATCAATCCTCTGCATTTAGTGTTCAATTCTTTTCTTTTCTTTTTCTTTCTTTTTTTTTTTGGTAACTAGGTCATCCCTTGATGTAGGGTTGTTGCTTTATCATTTTTTTTAATGGATTTTATAATTTAGGAAGATTTCTTTGCATTCTAGTTGAAGGATTACCTGCATAATTTGCCAATTATCCTGATTTCTATAAAGACTGGGCAGGCTTGGACTGCAGGATCACAGAGCTGACATCTAGCTTTCTAAATAAAGAATAAAATCCCAAGTGTGGGAAATTTTAGGGAACGTTGAACAACCAAGAGTCTAAGTGCAGTTATGCGTTAACATTAAATAGATCTTGTGTCGCTGGAAAGATAGAAAGGCTCTAGGACATATAAATCACAATTACAGAAGAAAATGGCAGTGCTTACCTCAGAATGAGTAAAGGCTAGAAACGAAATCAAATGAGGGTTTGTTTTCATTCCTAATAAATGTTCACTGTTGTGTTATGACAGAACATTTATATACACTGAGATAATGTCCTTATAACAAAGTCTCAAATTTCATTAGTTTGACTGATGCTATGCTATTAAATAAACATTAATAGGGCTAGTTAAACCTTATAAGATTGTGCCAAAGCAATACTGGAAATTATAGCACTTGGTTATTTTTGTACTGTATGGAGAGTAGTGGGCTGTTCTTGTTCCACATGCTGATCGTTGTTGTCATTATTGTTAAAGTGGGGGAAGGTCATTCTTCAAATTTCACTCCATTTCCAACCAACTCCTAACTTCATAGTTTTATTCACATCTCCCACCATCATTTATTTCCCTTACTCATAAGTGTTTGCCCTTAGGAACTGTTTCAGGGCAGCTGAAGGCTCAGATTGGTGGCTTACTTCATTGTAATGTGTTTCTGTGCTGTTGAATGCATGCAATATGGCCAATGAGGTTTTTTTTTATAGTACTGCAAAGGAAAAAAAACTGTGTAATGGGAAAGAACAAGTTGTATTACCCTTTTTTCTTTGTCCAAACATGTATGTGTTTGTGTGTCTGCGTGCATATACCAAAGAGGAAGTCTTGAATGCTTCATATTTCCCACTAATTTAACTTGACAGCCTTTGGCTGGTAAATAATAAAAACAGGCAAACTTATGGGTGTTCTGCATATGAAACACTCACTGCTAAATCCATATGGAATATCCAGCATGACGTAAAGCAAACAGAAGGGACACACACTCAGAGGTGCTTGTGGTTGTCTGCTTAATAAACAAAAACGGGGTCAAATGCTCATTATATCATTATAATGAACCTGCCTTATATGTTTTATTTATTTATTTAACACATTTACGTGGCCACCCAACTCACTCACGGTGACTCTGGATGGCTTACAGAAATAAAAGAGTAAGGGTTTAAAAGGGTTACTTATGAGTAAACTATAAGAGGAAGCCAGTGGGCCTTATTCTTGAGAAATATATAAGTTTGAACTGTGGAGAAGTAGCTTTACTTGGGAGTAAGCCCCCATTGAAAGCCATGGGTTTGCTTATGACAGAGCTTTCCAAACTTGTCATGTTGGTGACACACTTTTTAGACATGCATCATTTTGCGACACACTCTTACAGCAGGGCACAAGGCAGGCACTAGGACCTGTGTGGAATCCTGGCAGGGTTTGGAGGCAGCAGCAGCCGCGACACACCCAGACACTGCAGCCGACACACTAATGCAGAGCTTTCCAAACTGTGTGTCGGGACACGTTAGTGTGTCGGCTGCAGTGTCTGGGTGTGTCGCGGCTGCTGCTGCCTCCAAACCCTGCCAGGATTCCATGCAGGTCCTAGTGCCTGCCTTGTGCCCTGCTGTAAGAGTGTGTCGCAAAATGATGCATGTCTAAAAAGTGTGTCACCAACATGAAAAGTTTGGAAAGCTGTGCACTAACATGTCCTGACACACAGTTTGGAAAGCTCTGGCTTATGAGCATGTGTGAATAGGATCAGGATGGGATAGAGCAGGGGTCGGCAAACTTTTTTATGCCAGGAGCCATTTTGACATTTATAAAATTTATAATATCACTCGAGGGTCAGGGGGCGGGGTTTGAGGGTGGGAGCCAATCACGTGGAAGTGGGTGGGGTTTGCGGGCAGGGGCCAATCATGTGGAAGGGGGCGGGGTTTGCGGGCAGGAGCCAATCGTGCACACTTAGGGCCTGCTGCCGCCATGGCCGCCGCCATGCACACCATGCCCGCTGCAGTGCCCGCCGCCGCCATGCCTGCCGCCATGCACACCATGCCCGCTGCCGCGCCTGCCCCCGCCACGCCCACCACGCCTGCCTGGGGAAGAGCCACACTCAAGGGGCCAAAGAGCCGCATGTGGCTTGCGAGCCGCGGTTTGCCGACCCCTGGGATAGAGGAAGGGCTACAGCAATTATCTGCTATTTTTTTTTCTGCCTTTCCTAACATGTCCCACTGCTCCCATTAGAACCAGTGTCATGGTGTGAATGAGGACTGGCTGGGAAAAGAGATAGCAACATCCTTTATGTGTGGGTGGGGCCTTAGGTCTCTTGCAACTGGGGCAGGAAGGACATGCAGGTAGAAAGCCCATCATGGCTCTGGATTTGAGAGGGAGGATTTGGAGTGCTGGATCGACACAATTCTGATGAGCTGTGCCTGGCCCTTGTACTAAAACCAGAGTCTCAGGAGGAGGAGGAGGAGGGCTAAAGGTACTCAACTTCACTGTGCTTCCCACCACTGTTCTCACTGTTGTACAGAGTAAACATTTTTGAACTCCTATATTTGCAGAGGATGTTCATTTTTTTGGCACAACGTGGCAGCCAATTTGAGAGATGGGTGGACTATTACTGCTAATGAATTGCTCCCCATGTAACCAGCAGACTAGGATTCCCTTGCAAGGCTGCTATGACAGGGAGAGGCCTGTCTTCTTCGAGGCTGGACCCCAATCCTTTATTCTGAAAAATGTCATCATTTCAGAAATATCAGGCCTTGTGAGCGGCCCAGTGGGGAAAAGGCATTCCCTTCACAAGGAATAAGGAAGGTATCGTGTTCTGCACTGGTGCCCGCTAGCTCTTCAGGCATTTAGGAAAGTATTTGGGCTTTGCAAGTTCCTTCTTATGATTCTAATGAATGGACGCTATTAAATAAGCATAAAAGAATTTCCATAAATCAAGGTGTCTCAGAGAAATGCTTGACTTGGTTAGGAAAAAATTACTTCACTGAATTGCGATTTGTTGTTTAAACATGGCATATCAAGATTTTTTAAAAAAACATTTCAGATGCAGATAGAAACTTTGGTGCCCTCCCTTCATAGTGTCCAAAACAAAGCAGCATGCTTCCTGAACCATTATGAAATTGGCAGAGATATAAAGCCATGGACGACAACAGTGGAAAAATAGTTAACGGTAAGACAAACAAATTAGAAATACAGTCTTGAGAAAGTAATGATATCAAAGAGAGCTACAAATGTGTTCAGATCATTCAAAAATTAAAAGCATGATTGGTCTTGCTTTGATATTTAGAACATATGTAGCTGCTTTCCGTGGCTTTAAGGCCTTTAAAGAAAAACCAGTTGTTTCAGTATTACATGCTTCATGTGCTGGAGATCCTCAAAGAATAGCACACAGATTTTCCCATAACAGTGTTTGTGTATAAAATTAGAAAATCATTGGTTTGAAAATGTGGTGAATGGCCTGACCCTTTTCCTGCTATTTGAGTGAAAATTAGCATCATTCTTCAACTGTTATAAGTGATAAAACACCAGTGTGACCTTCCATTGCCTCCTAGGAAGACTACAGTACTTCTAAGATCTTGAGTTTTAACTGGGCAACTTAGGGAAGGAAGTCAACTATTTCAGAGGCAGCCAGTGAAATATAAGGTGATGGGAAACACTTAACCTAAGAAAATGTTTCAGGGTTCTTAGGAGCTTAGCCCAGCTGAGTCAGATACAGCAGCGGATTCTGTTCCATGCACTACAGAATTGTGATCTCTTCTTCATGAGCTTCTACCAACCTGGCTGGAAGTAAGAAGCAGCACTTTCATAAGAAGCACTCTGGTAAGGTATTCCATGTCAGACAGAACTGTATACAGGTAGTCCTCACTTAACAACCACAATTGAGACTGGAATTTTGGTTGCTAAGCGAAGCGGTCATTAAGCAAATCCGATCTGATTTTATGACCTTTTTTGCAGTGGTTGTTAAGTGAATCACTGCGGGCATTAAGCGAGCCATGTGGTCGTTAAGCGAATCATATGGTTCCCCATTGATTTTGCTTGCCAGAAGCTGGGTGGGAAGGTGGAAAATGGCGATCATGTGACCATGGGACACTGCAACAGTCATAAATGCGAACCAGTTGCCAAGTGCCCAAATCATGATCACATGACCGTGGGGACGCTCTGATGGTCGTAAGTATGAGGACTACCTGTAAGTCGGGTTTTCCAGCACTGTCGTAAGTCCGAACCATCACTAAACAAACGGTTGTTAAGCAAGAACTACCTGTAGTCCATTCTTCTTCTCCTCTCTCTGCCATTTTCCTTAAATGGAGAGCTATAGAGTGAATGTTAAGTCAAACTTAACAGAAGCACTAGTATCTCTCTGGCCCTTTTAATTTGTCCTAAAATTCACGGAGCAGCTCTTTTAATTTAGGCTACTTCAGGGGATTGTTTCAGACAAGGGTTAGGGTTAGGATCCTAACCACCCGGGGTGTCCGCAGGGTAGGGTCAAAAAAGTCATGATGGCAACCCCAATGTTGCAATTGAAGTTCTGCTTGTTTTTTAAGTGCATCACACATAAATAATGGGAGGAGCTTTGATTGCACCATTGTGGCTGCCATTGTGACCTTTTTGACCACACCCTGTGAATATCCCTACTTCCTAACCACCCCACTCCAGGATTTGAAATTTATCTGAATTTGCACCTTTGCTTCCTATGCTTGGTACAATACACCCTTAAAACTACAGTTGAAATGGGAGAGAAGACAGACGAATGTCTTTGCATCTGTGCCTTCTGTGGTCCCTGTTTTCCGCCTTTCACCTCATAGAATATACCTGTGTTAAAGTGAGGGTTTTGCTTGACACAGTAGTGAAATAAGTATACACTGTATAGCTCCCAGAGTTATTTCAATATTTTGTGTACCCTCACACACTTTTGTACATAACATTAAATTCAAGAGGAAAATAAAACTGGAGAAAAGAGTGAGGACAGTGTGAGAAAAAAGGAGAGCTTGAAGGAGCATTTCATACCAGGTAGGGTACCATATCAGGTCTGGAAAAGTCCCTACGGCCCACAGATGTCAGCAAAAAGGGCGAGAGAACTCTTTGTGACCCTCTAATGGCCCTCTGAATTTTTGAAGCCCAGGTATGGTGGTCCTAGTCCCTGGGCCTCTCTGAGTCTTACAAAGAGGAAGGGGGGGGGATACTTGTGAAGATCAGCTGAGGTAGAAGTGCTATATGACCCACTCAGGCATAACAATTCAGCTTTCTGGACTGAGCAGAGCAAAAAAGATCTAATATATTTAGAACAGGGTTATGGCTTCACAAAGTTTGACAGACATGTATTGAATGTCTTTTATTTCTGTGCTCTAAAAAACATAAAAGCACATCAGTCAGTCTCAATTAATGTGGAAAAGTTCGAGCACCACCAAGAATTTGCTTTTTCACCATCAAAGTGGTCTCAGCTGAACCATGTCAATAAAGAGTGATCTGGTTTCATTTACTGTATGGGACCCTGATTATTCCTTTGTTCTGAGGAGAAAGATAAAAAGCAGGAATATGCATTCTATCCATCTGAAGAGTTAAAAAAAACTTTATGGGCTCTTTTGAAGAATAATAATCATATGAATAAAATAAAGCTGCAAGTTCTTCCTGTAAGGAGGACACCCTTCAAAGGTGCAACAATTTTTTTGCAAGGAAATCAATCCTGAGATAATACAAAGAACATGATTTATATTGGGGGTGGGGTGGGGGGAGGATTTCTATTATGAATAGGTTGGTATCAATCTATGGAAGGCACTCTCTATAGTGGCTGTTAGAAGTTGACTTATAGTACCTGTTCCATACACGATGGCATCTATACCTTTAATATTTAGGCCAAACCATAGGTAACAACACCAGTGGTAACACCTTCAACTTGTTTCAGTGAATCTTTGGAAGTTTTCCATCAAGACATGAAAATAATAAAAAAAGGAAACATTTTAAATATGATTTCTTGTCATGTTCACAAATGGTCAGTCTTGAGTTAGGACAAGTGGTTAGCCATGGGTGTCTACGGACGTTGGATAAGCATAGGATGCTCCTCCTGGCCCTGCCATCTTGTATACCTAAGCTCCCAGCCCTGATGGGGAATACCTAAAGAGCTATACCTACTTGATTGCATGGAACACAGTGACTATGCTCAGGAAATGGGGCTACAGTTCCACTAATATGGGGGATTCAGGGCTGGAAAAGGCAAGGAAAGATCGCCTGCCAGATGATCCTCCCCACTTCAGGTTTTTTATAATGCCTGACTAGAGCTTGCATGAAATGACTAGCATATAGTCCTAAAAGCACCTCCAGATTTGAAATTCTGTAAAATTCTGTATACACACACGCATTTTCATTTTCCACAGCATAACAACCCAGTGTATCCATTTGCAGCATGTGCTCAAAACAGACCACTAAGATTGGTCAGAGGATCAGACTATTTATCATGGCTGAAGCAAGTGGCAATTTTCCATCTGGATTCAAGGCAGCGGATAAATGGGCTTGTCTCAGAAATGATGGCTTCACGTTGAATGATGATGTTGTCTTTGTTAGGTCTGGATGTTTTGCACTAATTTTTCATAGCAATGTATTAGTAACACATGTTGGATTCTTCCCACAAATTCCTTATCTGGTCACAAAACACAGTGCCTATTGTTATATATTTCACTACTATATTTTAAAAAGTTTTTAAAAGCTTTAAAAAGTCTGTACCTTCCTTCTTCTCTGATAAGTTTGATAAGTTTTTGCTTGCAGTTTTCTTTTGGCTTATTTGAAACAGATGCATGTTCTACAAATCCCCCAAAATTATGGTTGAAGATAATTTTATTCTCTTGGAATTATCTGAAAATTTAGCAACCTTTTGACTTTTTTTGTATAAGTGATTTGAATATTTTACTAACTTATGCTTTATATCTCCTAGATGAAGAGTTTATTTCTGATTCAGTATCATCTCTTGAATGCATTACTAATTAGAAAAAGTGTAGTCTTGATATATGTTTTTCTTATTTTTAAAAACATTGTTATATGTAAATTTGTGCTTAACTGGTTATATATTAAACTGTTTGTTCTTTATTTATGCTTCTGTTGGGGCAGATTATCAAAGCTGAAATTTCTTTTAAAGAAGCAATTGATTCTACTGTTGCTTAATTTTATTTATTAGCTTCAGTTGTTTTATGCTTTTTGTTTTGGCTGGTGTGTTTTGAAAGATTTTAAAAATATTTTTATGCTCATCTGTTTTATAAAACATTGGGAACTATTTTTTTTAACAAAAAGGAATGTAAAATGGAAGGGAGAAGCTGGACAAAAGTAGACCATTTATCTGTTCAGAGTTTTGCAGCTCAGAAACCACATATTGAATATTATGTAACTTTCCTGGTATCTTATTAGAATGGCAAATATCTTGGGAAGCAACAATGTAGTCAAATAGAAAATTACAAGAAAGTGTGCATTACCTACCCACCCACTCATCAGGATGGACTATTTTTTTAAATATAAAATGTAACAACATCAGAATCATCTTTCAGGAATGATTTGGAGCTCCGAAGATAAGATGGTGGAAGGCCTATTGGTTGCAGATGGAAGTCAGATAACAGGAGGTTTTATTGCAAGTTGTTTGTGTTTGTGTAGACTCTATTTCCATTCTTGTTCTCTTGGTCCTCCTATACTGGAAGAAATGGAAACTTATTAAGGAAGATGAGCCCATAGCTGCTATATCTATTTTATACTTATTTTTTCTTCTTCTGAAAGTAATGGAAGCTAAAATTCTAAAGGAACAACAGGTGGGAAAAAAGCAAATAAAGAGAGTGGGGACCCTACATACTTTTACTCCTGGCTGGCATGAACTATGTGATTTTTTTTGAATCTGTATAATGACCAAGTAGCAACGGTAAGAACAGACCATGGAACAATGGACTGGTTTAAGATTGGGAAAGGAGTACAGCAGGGCTGTATACTCTCACCCTACCTATTCAACCTGTACGCAGAACACATCATGCGATGTGCTGGGCTTGATGAATCCAAGGCTGGAGTTAAAATCGCTGGAAGAAACATTAACAAACTCAGATATGCAGATGATACCACTTTGATGGCTGAAAGCGAGGAGGAGATGAGGAGCCTTCTGATGAAGGTGAAAGAAGAAAGTGCAAAAGCTGGGTTGCAGTTAAACCTCAAAAAAACCAAGGTTATGGCAACCAGCTTGATTGATCACTGGCAAATAGATGGAGAAAAAGTGGAGGCAGTGACAGACTTTGTATTTCTAGGCGCAAAGATTACTGCAGACGCTGACTGCAGCCAGGAAATTAGGAGACGTCTACTTCTTGGGAGGAGAGGAATGACAAATCTTGATAAAATAGTTAAGAGCAGAGACATCACACTGACAACAAAGATCCGGATAGTTAAAGCAATTAACCTATGGCTGTGAGAGCTGGACCATAAGGAAGGCTGAGCGAAGGAAGATAGGTGCTTTTGAACTGTGGTGTTGGAGGAAAATTCTGAGAGTGCCTTGGACTGCAAGAAGATCAAACCAGTCCATACTCCAGGAAATAAAGCCAGACTGCTCACTTGAGGGAATGATATGAAAGGCAGAACTGAAGTACTTTGGGCACATAATGAGAAGACAGGATACCCTGGAGAAGATGCTGATGCTAGGGAAAGTGGAAGGCAAAAGGAAGAGGGGCCGACCAGGGGCAAGATGGATGGATGGATGATATTCTGGAGGTGACGGACTCGACCTTGGGGGAGCTGGGGATGGTGATGTCTGACAGGAAGCTCCGGCGTGGGGTGGTCCATGAAGTCACGAAGAGTCGGAAGCGACTGAACGAATAAACAACAAACAGCTGCAGGACTTTGGGCAATTCTACATTGCAACCTAAGCTGCTTGTCTCCCATATTGTTTTGCTCCTGGCTGATTCTTAAGCCAACTTCAGAAATTCCCCTCTGGGAATTGCACTGGGTTGGAAAACTGGACTGGGCTGGTGCTCAGTCCGGTCTACAGGTGCCACGGGATCCAACTGGCCATTCCCTGATTCTTGCCCTTCCCATCCATACAGAGAAGGCCAGCCTGGCTAGCTGGCTGGCTCCTCTGTGGACCCGTCTCCCAGCGCCTGCCTTTTCCTTGTAGGGACTTTTCCCTTTTCACTAGTCCTTGTGCCTTTCCTTTGCTTTCCCAGATGGATGCTTTAACTTTCTTTTTTCTTTTTTTCCCATGATGTAGTGCTATAATGTTCAAAGCAACAGGGAACAGGTTGTTATTAAGTTCCTACATTTCTCTGTAGAACCATGGAAATTTTGTAGCAAGAAATAACTGATAGTTCAGCTTAATAGAGACAAAGTACCAGTAGTCCTCGCTTAACAACAGTAATTGGGACAGGAATTTCCATCACTAAGCGATGTGGTTGTAAAGCACGTCATGTGATTGCACCGCTTAGTGATGGAAATTCCAGCACTTTTGGTTGCTGTTGTTAAGCAAATCACCACAGGTCGTTAAGCAAGGATGTTATATGGTCGCCATTTGTGACCTCCTGCTGACTTCCCTATTGACTTTGCTTGTCGGAAGCCGGCAGTGAAGGTTGCAAATGGCGATTGTGTGACTATGGGATGCTGCGATGTCATAATTGTGAGCTGGGTGCCAAGTGCCTAGATCATGATCATGTGACTGTGGGGATGCTGCGACCAACGTAAGTATGAGGACTGGTTGTAACTACCACTCTTTCAGCACTGTAGTAAGTTCGAATGGTAGCTGAATGAGTGGTTGTTAAGCGAGGAATGCATGTAATAATATGCCTAAATTAAAAAGAAAGGAAAGGAATGGAGTTTTGCTGTACTGTGGGCAGCAGTTAAGAAAGCAAGGAGAGCAGGCTTTTCACGGCTTGGGCAGAATCCAATAGGGAGCCCAGTGGGAGAGATAAGGGTTGAATGGTGCATGAGCTTCTAAGGGTGAGAATATTTCATTGTCAATGGATCAACTGCAAGATTATAGAAAAATGCAGAGAACATAGTCACTTGGCAGTCTGGCAGGCCAGGGTGAAATGGCAGCACAGGACATGCCAGGCACTTCAACCAATTGCAGCCACGGCTGTAACTCGATTAGAACAAAGCTCAGGGGACCATCCGTTCTGAAGGCCTTAAGACAGCTTTGGTCAGGAAACAGCCATTTTGAATGGAAACTGGAAAAGACAGCCATGGGGTGCATGTGCAATGGGCTGGGAGTGGAAGGAGGATGACATCATTCATTCCTGTATTTGGGGAGTGGTGGGTGGCCTGTACTGGCATGCAACAAGCAGAAAGTGCAGATCTGCCCTATGAATCCCCCAGCCCTGTCTTATGGCTTATCTTCTGGCTTCCTAGCCCCCAAAGGATCGGGAGGAGGAGACAGAGAGGTTTGGTAGAAATGCTGTCTGTTAAACACGATTTGCTTTGCAAATAGATCAGGGAATGATCTACTTTTAATTCAGATGTTCCAGGGCAGAGGCTTAGATGAAATCTTTTGCTCAAAGACTCCACCAGTGTGGCTGATGGTGAGGGATGCTGACAGTTCTAGTTGAGCAACATTTGGAAGGCTCTAGATTCTCACTAAGACTATTATGCAGCCTTATTATGATCCTATAAACCCTTTGATAAAATTTGCAAAGTTCTCCCCCCATATTTGTTTTGTTATCCATAAAATCATTTCAAATTCATTTTGTGGCTTCCTTTGTGTGTTGTTGCACTAGATGTGCTTTTATTTCTGACTTTGAATGTTGAGCTTAACTTTTGTATTGATAATTCACTTTGTCATTTACCAGCAAGGAATTTCTTTTGTGGTCAAATTAAACCAGAAAAACGTATAAACATCATACTCAAGGGTGCATGCAGAAATGTAAGGAATTTTTTTAAAAAATTGAGAACCATCTGATTGTCATTCAAATTTAAAGACCACCCAACGGTTCTAGAAAGAAGAATGAGTTGCAGGATACAATCTGTCCTGATTTGTCTAGGAGTAAACCCATTTGAATGCTGTACAATTCATTAAGATAAATGAAAAAGAATTCAGAGAAATTAGATTAGGCTGGAGACTATTTTTTTCTATTAGTGTCATTTTTCAGACCTGTTCTAATGCTGTTTTAATCAAGTGAGAAAATGCACCCAGCTTTTAGCATGGTTTCCTATGCAAGTCTTCCACAGAAAATATGTATAAGTTCAGTTCTATCCTATGGATGGATCAGGCTGCTTAAAAAATTCATCTTTCAAAATGTGTAACCATGTTACATCATTATTAGAAGCACCAATACAGTACAAAAGTGTATGCAAGCTTTCATGTTTTCCAGAATCCTTCATCAGGGAAGATAGAAAAAGCAGGGGAAGGGAAGAGCCATGGAAGTCCAATTCTGACTTCAAAATCATTTTCAGGATAGAGATTGTAGAATAAATGGATTAGGTAATGGTAAGTATTACAGACAGCATTCAGGGACAAGGAAATCTGTTTTCTCCTTCCATCTCTGAAAACAAAAAGGCCATTCATCCCCAATCTGTTTTATGCCCAGTGCAATCTTATAGGTTTTCCCTAGAATGCAATTTCATATTCTTTCCTTTTCTTAAAAAAGAACAAAAACAAAAACATATTTTCCTTCAGTAAAACTGTGCAACTCCAAACTTCTGACTTTCGGTCCCTTAATAAAGAGTTAATCTCCTTAATGGCCAATATTGGAATTGAAAAACCTGTGTGTCCATGTGAAAGTGAATATACAGTATATCCAAGCTGTTCTTACCTCCCTGAATCCATTTTAAAGATATGGCATTATGCTACTAATAACATCTCTGTACCTGAAATATGTTGATTTAATGGCTCAGTGTATTGTCCCATGACAGTGATTGCAAGCCATAAGATATAATCTCTATATTTAATTAGAAAAACATCACATATGTTCAGGTTGAAAATTCCCCACAAATACAGATTTTTTTCCCTATCTGGTGACCTTGAGATACATTAGACTTCAACACTGGTCATGCTGGCTGTAGATTATGTGACTATTTCTTTTAAGAAACCGTGGAGCCTTTGTATTTCCTTATTTTGCTGTGGCTTTTGCAGTCGTGTAATTTGAGCTCCCTGGGTCCTGATTAGTCTAGCTTGACATGTCTCATGAGTTGAAGATGGCAATGATATCAGATTAGCTACGAGATGACCCTCCACCAATGTAAATGCATGAGCAAGAAAGGAATGTCAAGAGGGAACATTTCTCAGAACTGCTGAAAATGTTTGGATTTCTTAATTGTTAACTATCTTCAATTCAGCTTTAGTTTTTTAGTCCTCTGCACTGAAGAGGACTATTTGGAAAAGACATTTTTCAAGAGAAAGAAAGCGAGTGAGAGGAATTCCTTTTGGAATTATAGGAATACAGCATGTGTAAACTGTACATGGACTTGTCTGCAAGGCTAAAGAGATGTTAGGAGTTAGTCTTTAAAAACAGTGGGATTTAGTGTAACAGGTTTGGCAGCTGAACTGGCGCAGTTCATTCAGCTGATGAACTGATGCAGATCGGACTGCCTAACATGTACCATGTGCTTGCTTTGGCAGCAGAAGTGGAAAAATCATTTGGAGAAAAAAAATCCTGTGTTATTCAACAGATTTTGTTTTGTTTTGTTTGCACTTGTGGGTTTTTTTAAAGTCTCCCTTTAATCGAAATCACAAAAGGTAGAGTTCAGAGAGATCGTCCCCTGATTAGAATCACATTCATGCCATGGAGATAAATGGAAGGAGACAGCAAATGAATTTGCATACCACAGCTGGTCCTAGAAGAGCCTCTCTTTTAGCTGCTTAAAAACTACCATATGTGCACACAAACAGGCACAGAACAGACACAAAATGCAAAGTAAAGCTTTAGAAAAGCAGATTGTTCAGCTGTTTTTAGCTGTGAAAGCTCACACCACCACCACCACCACCAAGGAGAATCTCTTGGATCAAGACACTTGTCAACAATGCAGAGGTCATTCCATCCATTCATTTGAACATTCTTTTAATGGAGATGCTGAATCCCAGTAAATATTAACAATCTTCTTGGGAAAATATCATTTAGAAACTAAAAGAACTAATTTCCTGAATACAGCAGATTACGCAGGCCAAAAGCCAAACTGTTCTAATGGGGGCGGGGGGGGGGGTTGCCTGGCTGGCTGGCTGGCTGGCTGGCAGTGCTGGAAAAGAAGCTACTCTGCAGATTATTTCTCATGTCCCTTGATTGTGTTGCAAACCTGGCCTGGTGACCATTTTCATATGACAAATCCTCTTAACATTGCCTTCCTGTCATCCCCAGCCCACAGCTGAGACAGCTTCAAGTCATCTTTAAAGTAGTGTGCCCCCTCTTCAGACAATACAAATTTTACCATGGACATGATCTAGCACTCTTAAATGATGATGTGTGTTGACACAGTCAGGGAAGGGATCTGCCCAGCTCTTGTTAGCCGTTTCAAACTTTGGGGAAAGCACGAGGTCCTCTTTTTAAACAGGTCTGTGAGCTAGTCTTGTGCTGCACAGAAGGTGGACTTAAACCAGGAAAGAGAAGTTGGTTCTGCCAGCCATGAATAACCAAATAACCAATGAGTACCTTACAGGTTTTCTGCTGCTGCTGCTTCATGCAAAGAGTTTTGCATGGACATGATGTTTTTTGGGGGTGGGTGGTGGGTGGGTGGCTGCTGGCACTACCATTCCCTTGCTGCACTACTCAAGGATGGTGCTCATTCGTTATAGATCAATTCCCCTTGTTTCACACCTTCTCTAAGCTTGTTGGTCCAACTGACAAGTCTCAAGGAATGGTGGATTGCACTTTAATATGGCTGCCTGTCTGTGTTCCAAGTTCAAAGGGCAATGTGGTTTACAAATATAGGTGTGGAGGGAAAGATCAGAGAAATAGCAGGGAGCATGGGGCTGGCAAGCACACAACTTGCCTTGTGCTACGTGTTGTGTAGGAGGGTGAGAAGGTTGAAATGTGTTAAGGATGGCGAAATGGAACACAAAGTAATAGAATGAATGCAGATAGTTGGATGAACACTAATCAGAAATCACTAATGCTTTGCCAAAATCTCTTTTATTCAAGTTTTCTTCTTCTGCAAAAGAGGCTCCCATTTATTTATTTTATATTTATTTATTTATTTATTTATTTATTTATTTATTTATTTACACACACACACACACACACACACACACACACACTTCTGTTCCACATCATTCCATCTGCTGCAACTCCTTGGGGTGTTCACATTTCCCAGTCTGAAAAAACTCTATAAGAGGAGTTTCCTTGCTACAGGGTATTGGAAAAAAGGTTGTACAGTGAAGGACAGGACATTCTCTCTGTCCCTGTCTCTCTCTCGCTCTAAGTGTGCAGGAACATCACACTACACTCTCAAGAATTTCACTGAAATCATCTCCATTGAAAAAGCAAATATTTTTGTAGCCAATTGAATGAGAACTGATAGGAAAAAATGGCAGAAGATTTTTTTTTCTGCACAGCACTAGACATCACATCTCTGCAGTATAAGAGAGGACTCAAAGACATGGAGCATAGCCACACAGCAAGTTTAATGTGCCATCCTTAAATCTATGAGGTGTCACAGAAGTATGCCAGTATAATTTTATTTATTTATTTATCATCATATTTATATCCCGCCCATCTCTCCCGCAAGGAGGAATTTGCGCTCTCTCGATAACCAATCACTCTTCTGTCTTAGTAATGAGGTAGGTCGGTGGTGTTGTCCTTCCAGAATCAAGTAAACTTTTTTAAAAACAAAAATTATAAGCAAATGCCCTTCAGCTCCAACAGTAAATAACATAAGGCTGCAATTCTCTCTATGATGATTGTGGAATAACTCTCCTGGTAAATGTTCTGCTCTTTTATGTTATTTATAGTTTTAGCTTACTGTTGTTATTTTGTTTTTAATTGTTAGTCACCCAGGGTCATGTGTTTGAGATGGGCAGCCACATACTGTAAATCAATCAAACAAACAAACAAACAAACAAATAAATCTACTCGGCATCAATGTAGGACTGCGAACGTATATCGAATTGATAGATGGATTAACTATACCTGCGCAAGTCTATGTATAAGATTGCTCTGTAAAGCTGTTGTTATTAGGCAAACCCATTAAAGCTTATAGACCTGCTTAAGTATTTGCTTTCTCAGCAGACATATTATTGTAACCTATGATAGTTTATTAGTCCTTAATATTCTGCTCACTAGCACAGATCCCTCCCTCCCTTGAATCCATTTGAGTTTCCTAAACCTGCAAGTTATTGACACTCACCTGAACTCAGTAAGGTTTTCTTCTGAGAGGACGATTTGGTAAAGGAGAACTACCCCGCTTATTTCAGGGGTGCCTGAGACATTTTGAATGCCAAGCCTGGCTTAAGTCAAATGAAGTGCTTAAGATCACCGGAACAGTTTATTTAATTAGATTTCCTTTTGCTTAATGTAATTTCCTCTCCTTTAATTTAATTTTCTATGTTATCCTTTACAATAGCATTCAAAATGTATCAATAGAAACATAATAACAAGAAGCTAGGATTTAAAAAGCAGCAAAACCACCTTCCATTTGCCTCTTTTTGATTAAATGGCTTTGGGAATGAAGTCATCACCATTAAGACTGAACAAGCAAACATCTCATTCCTGAAGGTTTTCATCAGAGGTCTGCTCTACACACAAGTTTCATAGTGGGGTGGGGGAGCCCAGAAGGCCTAAAATGGTGAGGAGCCCAGGGTACATTCGAGCCTTTGCTCCGATATCTCTCTGTGTGAGAGTATTAGTATGAAGATCTGAAGAAGTGTACAAAGTGCTATGAATGTGCTGAGACACCTCTCCATGCGTTGTTGTTGTTCAGTCGTTAAGTCATGTCCGACGACTCTTCATGACCCTATGGACCATAGCACGCCAGGCCTTCCTGTCCTCCACTGTCTCCCGGAGTTTACTCAGATTCATGTTCATTACATCGGTGATGCTATCTAACCATCTCATCCTCTGCCGTCCCCTTCTCCTTTTGCCTTCAGTCTTTCCCAGCATCAGGGTCTTTTCCAGTGAGTCCTCTCTTCGCATTAGGTGGCCAAAGTATTTGAGCTTCAGCTTCAGCATCTGTCCTTCCAATGAGCAGTCAGGGTTGATTTCCTTTAGGATTGACTGATTTGACCTCCTTGCAGTCCAAGGGACTCTTAAGAGTCTTCTCCAGCACCACAGTTCGAAAGCATCAATTCTTTGGTGCTCAGCCTTCCTTACGGTCCAACTCGCACAGCCATACATTACTACTGGGAAAACCATAGCTTTAATTATACGGACCTTTGTTGGCAAGGTGATGTCTCTGCTTTTTAATATGCTGTCTAGGTTTGCCATAGCTTTCCTCCCAAGGAGCAAGCGTCTTTTAATTTCATAGCTGCAGTCACCGTCTGCGGTGATCTTGGAGCCCAAGAAAATAAAATCTGTCACTGCTTCCATTTCTTCCCCTTCTATTTGCCAGGAAGTGATGGGACCAGATGCCATGATCTGAGTTTTTTTAATGTTGAGTTTCAAGCCAGCTTTTGCACTCTCCTCTTTCACCCTCATCAAGAGGCTCTTTAGTTCCTCTTCACTTTCTGCCATTAGGGTGGTATCGTCTGCATATCTGTCAGGGAGATACAGGACGGCGGTGGGGGGAGCTCCCTCAAGGAAGGGAAGCGCGTGCGCAGTTCTGAAGCTTTGGCCTTGTCTCCCAAATGCCTCCGGAAAGCCCCGCCCTAGCCTGGACTTGTCTCTGGGATTCTTCAAGCCATTTTAGTTTAGCAGGATTCTGTAAGTAGGAAGGTAATAAACACTAGAGACTCGATTCCAAGCCTCGGCGTGTTATTTCTACACCTACACCAGGACAATATCTGAGGTTGTTGATATTTCTCCCGGCAATCTTAACTCTGGCTTGTGATTCATCCAGCCCGGCATTTCTCATGATGTATTATTCTTCATATAAGTTAAATAAGCAGGGTGACAATATACAGCCTTGTCGTATTCCTTTCCCAATTTTGAACCAGTCGGTTGTTCCATGTCCGGTTCTAACTGTTGCTTCTTTACCCACATACAGGTTTCTCAGGAGACAGGTAAGGTGGTCTGGTACTCCCATCTCTTTAAGAATTTGCCACAGTTTGTTGTGATCCACACAATCAAAGGCTTTAGTGTAGTCAATGAAGCAGAAGTAGATGTATTTCTGGAACTCTCTTGCTTTTTCCATGATCCAGCAAATGTTGGCAATCTGATCTCTAGTTCCTCTGCCTCTTCGAAACCCAGCTTGCACTTCTGGTAGTTCTCGGTTCACATACTGCTGAAGTCTAGCTTGTAGTATGTCTATGAAGGTTCTCAGTCATCCAGGTGGAACAGTCTGTGGCTTGAATCATGTCAACTGGATTTCTATTTTCTTAGTGGAAATGTTTCACTCCCGACAAGCCTACGCCTGCAATCTACAGTTAAGGGTCACAGAGCAGAGCAGATCTTGCAGCAGGCACAAAGACATCTTCTAAATGAAAGAATAAGGCAAGTCCACTTCACCATTGATGCCCTGCAATACAATTTTGAAAACCTTCACCAGGAACTCACAGCCACCCTTCCTGACCCAATCCTGGATAGAGTTATTCAGCTTGGCAATAAAGTACAGCTGGCCCAGCATCACAAGACAAAGGAGAGGCAAACTAAGAAATTTGACATTCTTCTTTCCCGCAGCAAGCAGAAACAAGGAACTGGAGAAACCGCTGGGAGGAACAACAACAACAGGACCACAGAGGACAAAAAGAACATGTGGGTGAAAAATCTCTCAGACAGAGAACTTACCCAACCAGAGAGAGATGTCCTAGCCAAAGGTCTTAATTTTGCCATCACTCCCAAGCAAGTTCCGGTTGTGGAGCTCATTACAGCCACAGAATCTGCCATCCACAACAACCACCTACCTTTTGAAGAAGCAGAACAACTCCGGCTTAAAATATCTGCAGCTCTGTCCAGTGCTCAACCTCCTCCCCCCAACCTTACCGTCCAAGAGAGGAGAGCCCTGACAGCCCTCAGCAAAGATGAAACCATCACCATTTTACCTGCTGACAAAGGAAGATGTACAGTGGTTCTAAACACTGCAGACTACCACAATAAAATTACCTCACTTTTGGAGGATCACCATACATATGAAAAACTGAAAAGAGACCCCACCAACAATTACAAGAAAAAGGCAATAGACAGTTTGAAACAATTGGAACATGATGGCTCCATCGATAGGATTACCTACCACCGTCTGTATCCTGGAGAAGCCATCCCCTGCATCTACGGACTTCCTAAGATCCACAAGGAAGGAACACCCCTCCGACCCATAGTCAGCAGCATCAATTCGGTAACATACAACATTGCCAAACACCTCTCTACCATACTAGCACCTCTAGTTGGACACTCTGAACACCACATCCATAATTCGGAAGAATTTGTTTCCAAAGCAAAGATCCTGAAACTGGATACAGATGAAACTATGGTCTCCTTTGATGTGTCCTCCCTTTTCACCAGCATCCCCACCACTCATGCTCTATCCGCTGTCAGGAAGAGACTAGAAGAGGACAGCACCCTGGAAAGGAGAAGCCATCTCAACCCAAACCAGATCTGCCATCTTCTGGACCTGTGTCTTAACACCACTTATTTCACATACAGAGGTGACTTTTACAGACAAAAACACGGCTGTGCCATGGGTTCTCCTGTGTCACCCATTGTGGCCAATTTATACATGGAAGAAGTGGAGAAGAAAGCACTCAACACATTCCAGGGAACGGTGCCCACCCACTGGTTTAGGTATGTGGATGACACCTGGGTCAAAATCAAGGCCCAGGAAGTACAGGCCTTCACGGACCATATAAACACTATAGATGCCAACATTAGCTTCACCAGAGAAGACACCAAGGACAACAGACTGGCATTCCTAGACTGTGAAGTCCTCATTGGGACCGGTGGCAAGCTAGAAATAGGGATCTACAGGAAACCCACACACACACATACCTGATGTTTGACTCCCACCATCCACTGCAGCACAAACTAGGAGTCATCAGGACATTGTCACACAGAGCAGAAACCATCCCCACCTCCATGGATTCCAAAAAGAATGAAAAGCAGCATCTGAGAACAGCTCTGCAGGCCTGTGGATATCCAAATTGGGCCTTCACCAAATCTAAGTCTACCAGACCTAAAACAGCAACAGATAGGGCTGAGACTCAGAGTAAACGGAAGAACCTGGTCATTCCTTACATGGCTGGCGTGTCTGAAAAGATAAAACGGATATTTGGCAAACACCACATACCTGTATATTTCAAACCCACCAACACACTGAGACAGAGGCTTGTACACCCCAAAGATCAAACTCCAAAACACAAGGAAAGCAATGTAGTGTATGCAATCCAGTGCAGTGAGGAGTGCTCTGAACTCTACATTGGAGAAACCAAACAACCTTTGTACAGGAGGATGGCCCAACACAGGAGAAGTAACACCACAGGACCAGAGTCAGCAGTTTATCTTCATCTAAAGGAAAAAGGACACTCATTTGAGGACATTAATGTTCACATTTTAGACAGAGAAGATAGGTGGTTTGAGAGAGGGGTCAAGGAATCCATTCATGCCAACTTGGAAAATCCTTCCTTGAATAGAGGTGGGGGCCTCAGGCATAACCTTTCCCCTATCTTCCTTCCTGCTTTGTCTTCTGTGCCTAGGAAGATTAAGACCATTTCACAAGCTCAACAGCAGCAGGGTAATCTTAACGATCCTCCTTTAGATGATAAAGGGACTTAGAAACAAACATCTCAAAAATAACCATGACCTAGCCCCAGGTGCAAGGTCACACAGCCAGCCTAGAAACATATTTAAGGATTCCCTTACTAACTTTACTCAGACTGAAGAAGCTCCTTAGATAAGGAGTGAAACGTTTCCACTAAGAAAATAGAAATCCAGTTGACATGATTCAAGCCACAGTCTAGCTTGTAGTATTTTGAGCATAACCTTGCTAGCTTGTGAAATGAGCACAATTGTACGGTAGTTTGAACATTGTTTGGCATTGTCCTTCTGTGGAATTGGAACATAAACTGACCTTTTCCAATCCTGTGGCCACTGTTGAGTTTTCCAAATTTGTTGGCATATTGAGTGCAGCACTTTAACAGCATCATCTTTTAGGATTTTAAGTAGCTCAGCTGGAATACTGTCATCTCCACTAGCTTTGTTGTTAGTGATGCTTCCTAAGGCCCACTTGACTTCACTCTCTAGGATGTCCGGCCCAAGGTCAGTGACCACACCATCGTGGATATCAGGGACATTAAGATCTTTCTTGTTTAGTTCTTCTACATGCGTACAGTACCATAAAAGCCTAAAGTTGGAAGGGGCCATTGAGTCTAGCCCTCTGCTAGTGCCGGAATCCAAATTAAAGCATCTCAGACAGATGGACTCTGGCTGAACACATCCAATGAAAGGAAGCCCACCACCTTTTTAGGTAATTGGTCTGCTGTTGAACTGCTCTTACTGTTAGGGAGCAACAGTGAGAACAGAGTCAATTAGTGATAAGGCAGCGCTCCAAAGGCTTCAAAGCTTGTCCAGCTGAACGAGCCTGGTGTCAGCTTTGCGAGGTAGACCAGACAGGAAGCATGGCTAGATGAGCTAATTCTACTTTATTGTAAGTTTACATTAACAGAATTTTGCAAGTCTGAAAGTACATTTCTCCCCCCCCCCCGCCTCTTTACAGCCCAAGAAACTAGGGAGGGTCCCTTCTGAGATGCTTGCCATGCCCACATTCTTGCTGCAGGCTAAGTTGCCTTTTATCTGACCATTCCCTTGGCTCTCTTCTCCCTGTCTCCCAAGGTCATTCCCACATACCATTACACCTGGAAACCTTTTGTACCACTCAAATATTTGAAGATTAGCCTGTGTATGGTGTTAGACTGGAATTAAATCTGTAAAGATTTAGCTACAACATTTTCTTTGTTTAGAATCACTGTGTATAAACAGCCCAGCAAATATAAGGTTAAACACACATCCAAATTAACCCAAACAATGGAAACCAAAAGTCCTTCTTTGTCTGTGGAGAGAAACACAGTTCCTGCTTTCAACTTTGTAGGCAGCCAGCACAAAAGTTCTCTCTGTTCCCCAAGATTCAGACAATTCAGTCAGTCCCAGGCAACAAGATAATAAGAGCAACTAACAAGTTCAAATTTGCAGCTTGAAATCACAGCTCTGCAATTAACTGTGCAAATTAAACCAATATTAGGGATGCAAAATTTGATTTCCCCCCTTCATCTCTTTACAACTGAGCCATGCATATCTATACAGCTGCAAGTGATAAGAGCTCATAATTATTATATGAACTAATAATCAGCTTCCCAATAGAAATAGATTCATTTCTACACTCTCAGAGTAAGTGTGTAAGTAGATAAAGGTGAAAATAAGTATGTCATGAAGTAGTCCCATTTAAACTTCACCCACTTTTCCTGGCTACTCTTAAAAGCACAGCCCTCAGAACATTGCCCACTCCTGGAATATACTGACCTAAACTAGAGAAACCAGTGATGTGACATAAGGCAGTTTTCTAAAGTGAATATAGAAATATAGACAATTCTCCTTCCCCCAGCTATGATGGCCACCAAGGAAAGCAGCTAATCTCTTTATTAGATTCCATTCCAGCACCCTGCCAGGACAATAAAAGTTTCCGCCATGGAACATGGATCTCATATATCAAGAGAAATGACACAGAGCAATATCTTTCTGTAGGAGAACTGGAAGCACACAGGGGGATTCAGTGATGGGAATGTTGTTGATGGGGAAGCAACTATCTGATGGCCTCTTTAGAATCCAGACCAAACTTCATAGAAACCTCCCTTGAACCTCATCTGCACTGCTGCAATTGGGTAGCAAGGATTAGGCACCTTGAGGAGAAGCAAGAGGAGATGTTCTAAGAAAAATTGGTACCTGTCTGAGCAGTCTTGTATTGGTTAGGATTTGTACGCTCAATAACCAGAGAGAGTTACCAAAAGATAGAGCAATAAGAAATAAAGGATTAAAACACAAAGACAATTCAGGTTTAATATTCAACCATAGGAACAGCAACATCAGTTTAAGGCAAGTTAAAAGGGAAACCATTGACTATTAATGGCCTAGAGAAACCAGTTTCTACAATATTTAACTTCATGATATTTAAATACTGGGGCCATTGCCTGAGAAATGAAAATTGTAGCATAAAAGATAAGTGTCTATTTTTAGTGTGATAGTCATTAATGTGAGGTTAATTTTGTAAGCGGAAGGATAGATTATATTACTCTGCCTGGGGATATTCTGCCTTTTAGGTTCATGCATATGAAATAACGTATTAAAGTAACACATACATTTAATTACTTACCTATATATACAATACAAAATATTGTACATTTGTCTTTGAAGAAGAAAAAAACCCATCTTTAAATGCTTCCCCCCCCCCTTTGGGAGGTTGTGTGAATGGATGCTTGTTCTTTCCATCACAATAACGTTTGCCACCATTTTTGCCATTTATCATTTATGGTGAGGTTTATTTCTCCCTTTGAAATAGAGAGCTCTTGAGATTAATTCAGCAGCTGATGAAATTACGAAATATCCCAGTTCCTTGGGGAATTAATAATATGGCCTTTTTGCGTGAATTTTAACAAATGCACATTAAAAGGTCAAATGGGTTTGAAGAGTTCCCATCTTACTCAACAGACTTACCCTTTCAGTAAGGCTACACTAAAGTGCCAATAATTGTAAGGTACCCATGAACCACATAAGAGTCAGATAATTAAGTGGCTCTTCCTAAAGAGAAACCTTGTGATCCAAAATTCATGGCATCCCACTAATCACCGTCTATGTCTTTTGGTGATTTCAGATGTAATTACCACTCCATAAACTGCAGAACATGCAATTTCTGAGTATTTATTATATGGACATTTCTATGTAACTGTGGACACAGTGCAATAATAAAGGCTTTAAAAAAACAATAATAGTGAATCTAACTATCTGTTTTCATTGTAATCCTCTAAAGCTTTCTTCACTAAGAGTTTCTATATTGTCCAACACAGCAAAGTAGTTACATGGGCTGGTGAAAAACTTTTGTTTGCTTCATCTGCATCTTGTATAGAAATCTAGCAGTGGCAATGCCCTAAAAGAATGCAGCATTTTCTTAATTAAACTTCATGTGCTTTCATTCATATAAACCTTTGGCTGTTAGAAGCAGCCAAAAACTCTAGATTTAGGATGAGTTGAATCAATCAAAGACCTGTGTGGGTTCATTTCCCTTTTCCTATTTCATGTAGTTCTTTGTTGGTTTGTAATGAGATCCACATGTTTGAAAAAAAAATCCTACCTCTTTTTCAGCTATTCTTCATTCTGCAAAGACCTTCTCATTTGCTTTCTCTGGCTTTTTTCTTTAATGAACTGTGTGTATTTTTTAAAACCCTTCATGCTTATCTTACTGAAAAGCTTTATCTCAGACATTGACCACAGACAGAGCTGTTTGTAAAGGTAGCTTCCATGTGGGGATCCATCAAGTGCTGTGAGACATTGCTTTTACATAGTTACACAGAGATACACTGAAATGGAAGGTTTCATACAATATTTAATATCATGCTATATAGATAATAGACAACTCCTTTCTCCACTGCCAAGGTCCTCTATCCTTCAGCAATCTTTACAATATTGATTACAATTTCATGTTTGCAGACCCTTGTTTGTAATATTGATTACTACTGAGTGCTTAAGAGAACCTGAATGTCTTCTTAATTGTCCTGGTAATAGTCACTTAATTATCCTTTTATCAGAGTATATTCCTGGATGGCTCTATGGTAGGGTTTACTGTATTTACCTGAAAGAAAGATGATTTTATTCCAATATTATTTATCCTGATAGACCCACTGGAATAGATATAATAAATACATGCAAAATTGGTACTTCCTTCTTTCATAGAGATTTTGACCTTATGTCACCTTTAAAAACAATAGGACATGAACTTTAGTTTGTTTATACTGAATCCGGAAAGAAGTTGAACCTTCTTTCTTGTGGTGCTAGATTAATTTTCAGAACTGGAAGAAAGGGGTTGCTTTTATTAGTTGTACTTGATCTCCTTTGCGTAATACTGAATGACTCATCTCACTTTTCTTCCAGCATTTTCAAAACAAAACATTTTTCTGTTTTTAGCAAAAAAAAATATATATTATGTGTCTTCCCTCCTTTTTCTGTCACTATTTTTCAGCAGAAAAAAAAGTGGAAGAAGGCTGTGTTAAAATAATTTTTGGATGTATTTGTCAGAGTTGATACCTCATGATTCAAAAGCTGGCCTTTGAAAACATCATAAAGGAACAAGGCAGTCAGTTAGTGGCTCTAATGAAGTATGCTGGAGTAAATTGGATTTCCATTTGTTCTTGTTTGTTCCTATCTCCACATATTTTAGGAAAATGGAAGAGAGCTGGATCCAAAGTTGTGATTAAAATTCACCATGCCATTTACGGGTGGTAAAATTATAAAAGCCATTTTGCCCAATATTCTCCTAGAATGACAGGAGCAGTGGCACCCACAGAGGGGAACACAGTGTCAAAATGGGGATCATGATGGGGTGATCTAAGCCGCCTCTTTTTATGTGCATGTGATATACTGGGAGCCAGTTTGGTCTAGTGGTTAAGGTGCTGGGCTAGAAACCAGGAGACTAAGAGTTCTAGTCCCGCCTTAGGCATGAAAGCCAGCTGGGTGACCTTGGGCCAGTCACTCTCTCTCAGCCCTAGGAAGGAGCCAATGGCAAACCAGGAGACTGAGAGTTCTAGTCCCACCTTAGGCATGAAAGCTGGCTGGGTGACCTTGGGCCAGTCACTCTCTCTCAGCCTAACTCACCTCACAGTGTTGTTGTTGTAGGGAAAATAGGAGGAGGAAGGAGTATTAGGTCTGTTCGCTGCCTTGAGCTATTTATAAAAATAATAAAGGCGGGATAGAAAACAAACAAACAAACATACATACATACATACATACATACACTGTATGCAACATGAGTTAAAAAGAGGCTTGGCTTCAATCATTGGGCCATGCCTGATATTTTGATGTTGTTGACTCTAACCTAACCCTAACCCCATGGATGCCCTCGGGCAGGAGGAATTATTGAAAATCTGTAACTTTTATTAATTTTTAATTATTTAACCATTTATTTATGTATTTAATTGTAATTATAGAATATATGTAACTCTGAGGCGAAACACAAATGTTTAAACATTGTTGAATGTTTTTTTCTGATGAAGTTTGTCTCAGATCTAAACCAAGAGACTTAACAGGCTCCACTGGTTCAGTTTTTCATCTCCCCTAATATAAATAATAAATTTAGTAAGATCTGGGAGAGAAGGGTCTATAGGGATCCCAAAGATGAGGCTTTGCAGAACAACTTGCATCCTGATATCTGGACCTTTTTAGGTTTCTGAAGATCTTTGGAGACATGGCTTTTCAGAAAAGCAGTTGGGAACAATGAGAATTGACCTTACCCCCATTAGGTGGTAGAGCCAGTTTGGATTAGTGATTAAGGCATCAGGCTAGAAGCTGACCGTGAGGTCTAGTCCCACCTTGGCATGAAGCCAGCTGGGTGACCTTGGGCCAGTCACACTTTCTCAGCCCTGGGAAGGAGGCAAGGGCAAACAACTTCTGAAATCTTGCCAAGAAAACTTCAGGGACTAGTCCAGGAAGTCACCAGGAGTCAATGGGGACTTGAACGCACACAGACACATTAAATGGTGCCATGAGGGAACATTGTTTGGATTATTATGATTTTTTAAATATTTTCATTGCTCAATGGAAACTGCTCAGAGCTTTTTGCAAATTGAATGGCATACCAACCACAATAAATATTTAAAAAATTAAAAAATGCATATCACTACTGAAAACATCCATGGATTTTTATCTTATCATTGTACTTTGTAACAAATATTGCAATCTTGAATATCTTGGATAACTTTTTGGTGGCCATGGCTGATTTGAGAATGAGCCATTAGTCCTGGATTTTTTGAAAAAATCTTATGTATATCTCTGTTCCTTCATATGATTTTGAATGTGGATTCTTTTGGAGAGCACTGTAAGTGTCAGAGCAATGGAAAGTTGAACAGCTCTATTAAAAATGAGACTTGCCATCTTCTTCAGACATTCATCTGTTTCTTTTTATTAAACATTACTCTTCAGTAAAAATCTGTTTTTCATAGTCTCAGCAATCAGTTCTATATTCATAGACAGAGTGCCAAATCTAGAAATTAATCTATAAATAACAACAGCTCCTCTAAAACCACAGAAGTCAAAAGTAGGGCATGCCACAGCTCATTTTCCAAAAAGGAGGAAATAGAAGTCTGGAATTATGGCACAGAGACACTTCATATTTAAACCTTCAACTGAGTGGACACAATTTATGATCCATCCTTCCTGGCTGAAAATCAGAGTCAAACTGAAAATGTAGAAGGCTGTGGAAGAGAGAAGAAAAGATTCCCCTTGTGGAAAAGTTCAATATGAATTGTGAGATTGCCATGAAAAGCAAAGACTTCTGGCCTTTTAGGGAGGATGATATCAGAAATGAAAAGAAAAACACATCCTTGTAGATTTAAATTATACAATAAGGACCTTGTCTTATTTGTGAAATGAGATGAATACATGGGATGAATAATTATTGATTTAAATTTCTCTTATTTCTCTAAGTAATGTGACTTCCAGATGTGACATTTTTTTCCCTCTTCCATTGTGCGGGTGGGAGACTTGTTTTGACCAGTCTATATCTCAAGCCATAAAATGGCAGCAACAGCTCAAGAAAATATAGAAAGCCACAAGGCTTCCAGTGGGAACATGGCAGTCTGAACAGCTGTGCTCATGGGCTCCGCGAGCAGAACTGACAACGCGGCAATTTTTTGGGCTCAGGCAGGTTTTTCCTGAACCCAGGAGCGTTTTTCCAGAGAAAGGAAAACACTCGGAATCACCCCATCTGTCCTCGGGAAGGCTGCTTGCAGCCAGAAAATCACAAACAGCGTTCGCGATTGACTGGTAAGAGCAGCCGGGAGGCTGGGGCGTCATCATTTCCAAGCCACACTGTAGCCTTAAAGGGACATTAAGACCGGCCACCCATTTCTAAATTACCCAATTTACTTTTCTTTTAAGTATGTGTACCCTAAGAGAGACTTTCTACAGCAAGGAGAAATACGTTCTCTTGGTGCTTATCGTCGTTTTTGTGATCAATTTCTTTGAAAAAATTCTTTTAAATTTTGGATTTTGCTTTCCATCCAAATGTTAAGGAAGGTTGAGAGTACGTAATCATCTCCCTGTTATTATTTTTGTACTAAATTTGAAGATTTTAGCATTTTCCTACACATTGAATCTGCTGTTTTGAACTTTCAGCTTTCTGTTGCTACTTTCCCTGGGGAACTGCCTGTTATCATACTTTCACTTGTGTAAACATGTTTCGGAATTTTTCTATTATCTCCCACTTTCACTGGTTAAGTACCTAGGGGGCACCATAATCTACTGCGTGAGACATGGAGGATTTCAAGCAGATTCTCTCGGATTTTCATCGAGACAATTCTTTTTGATTCCCGTCAAGTTTTTAGGCAAGGCATTCAGGACATTGTGGAAAACATGAGGTCTAAAATGTGTCATCTGGTTGGGGATGTTGTGGAAGAAATTGAAGAGCTTAACAATGACAGAAATGTTTCTTCTAATAGCGAGATTGGGGCTTCTGTTGAAATGCTGGATGAAGATTGGATAGTTGAGTTGAAGAAATTAAAGGGACAGATCAAGTTGCAAGTCATAAGCAAAATTGATTTTCTGATGGAATGTTATGGAAAAGAAGGGGTTATTATGTATGGGAGGCTGGGGAATTCTGGGAGTTGAAGTCCCCCCATCTTAATCTTGCCAAGGTTGAGAAACACTGGTCTACAGTATCTGCTATCTTCCAGATATTTTAGGACTACAACTTCCAGAATTCCTAGACAGCATGAAGTCGTTTCATTTATGGCCTGTTGTTTTCAATAAGGCTTGGCTCTTATTGAAGTGAAGCATTCCTTTTAAAATCAAACTAGAGTTTCATCCACAAATCCTCTGTTCTCTTCTTATTGCCTACTTTGCACAACTGGGTTTAATGTATGATCTGGCAATGTGAATGCAACTCCTTAACTGACTTGCCTGAGAACTGGTTTTCCAATCTCTGGAACGCAGCAAAAGCAGATAATTGAACTATTGTGGGGCAGACAGAGAGCTCCGTTCTTGGATGATAAAACTGATTGACTTGATGGATGACAGTTGTGCCCGCCTGCCTTATCACTTGATGGTTTTCCAGGCTGTGAATTCAGTCTTGGTGGCCCTGATACTGGAAACCTGTTCTTAACAGCTGTGATGTTCCTTTTCTGCTCACTGAATTTCTGTGCTAAAGAAACTTTGTTATTGGGCTCAAATAGCTAATGCTGACACCATCAAGAACTGATTTAATGCCACCATCTTTCATTTTTCTTACTGCAAGTTCTGTAGAGTCGCTGAGATTGCCTTGTTTCGATTAACATTTTCTTTACAAAAGCAACAGCCAATTACTGAAGGAAATCCAGAAATACAAATCCTTCTTCCGTTAGGGGTCACTGTCACGCAACTGCTAGCAAACGTACCCAGCTGCCATTAAAGAGTCAAGTTATTCAAAGACTGGGGGAAAGCTGGGCTCAACTGTTCCCTGTGGATGAGATGTCACCGTTCTGCCCTTGAATAACTTGACAAGCTGAGGCGAGAGCTTTTGACTGGGCTGATTTATTTTTACAGCCCCAATGAAACTTCCTTTACTGCGGGGAGGAAAGAAGGAAGCATTTGAGAATGCTCACAAAGAGAATAGCTGTTTACAGCAATAAGCAGCCTCATGCTTTTTGTCTTATGTAACTTAGCATCCATGACTGGCAAGAGGCCAAGTCCTGGTACTCCCAGTCCCTCCTGAATAATTCATCACTGGGAGAATGTCGGCTGAATCACTTGCTCTGCAACAAAGCAGTTGCTAAGATGAGGGTTGGGGAGAGCGAATAATGCAAGCTCACTTACCCTGCTCTCCAGGGAGCTCCGTCACTTACAGAGCTGTGCTAGGCATTCACCAGCGGAGCAAACGTGCAGTGAAGGGAACGGAGGAAAGGGGTGAATTATTTCACTGGAGCAATGAACGAAGTGCAAAGTCATGGTGGAAAGATGTGGAGGACTTAAGGATGTTTGACACAATGGTTGCTTTCCTCCCCCCCCCCCCCCCCAGCTGAATAGAAATGTCAGGCTGATATCTTTGAACACCTACACCAGTTCTAAGGACCAGTTTAGATGTTCTGTCAAATGAAGACTGATTCTGTGATTAAGCAGTGGTGTCTGAGGCTTAGTTCTCAAAGTTTATTGCTACTTCTGAGATTACAGCAGGGGAAGATGAGATAGGAACCATTCCAAGAACCCTCCAGAAAGATCAGCTTAGCCCAGCTTTCCATTTCTCTGAGCTGTTTCCAGATGGTCATAATAAGCATCTTAAAACTTAGGTTTGCCTTTTTTCTTTACCCTCCTCAGTCCCTTTTCCTTTTGTGATTAGGATTGTCAGCTTGTAGGTGGCAAATGTTTTGCTTTTAGTGATTAGGAGCAAATATCAACTTTTTTGGCTGAAGAATAGAATGAAAACATTGCCAATTGCCAGAATCACTTCAACCCAAAATCTGGAGTAGTCCTTTCACTGTTTCGTTTAACTAAATTATCAGAGATGGCTGGGGCTGAAGATGATGGCTGTTATGAGTTATTAGCTGAGAGGTATTGTTAAGTCTTAAATGTAAACCTTGAAATAACATGTCTTTTCATTGGTCTACTACATCAGCTGAGTAGCTGACTTAAAAGTTCAAGGAACTGAGGAAAAATTCCGTTCTTGGGTAGGATTTCACTGCACAAACATATGAAAGGATAGGTTCTGAATGCATGCCCAAGTAGTAAGGACAATTGTGAGTGAATCCTGCAATCAGTGTGGACAAATATTTTTTTAGAAAATATTTAAATGTTTTAGAAATTTGATAGTGGCCAGAACTAATACACCATCACTTAATGAGCCCCAGTGTTCTTTAGGACCGGATGCTTGTAGTATATAAAATGGAAAAATAACACATTTCATGCCTCACAATGCTGCTCTGCAGGGTTCAGGGTAGCTAAAAAGATATTGTTTTTTTAAAAATTAAGAACAAATGTCCTTTTTAAAGAAAAGGGTGGATGAAAGTGATATATGAATGGAATAAAAACGAATATTATGTTTGTTAAAGCTAAATTTGGTTGAGCACATACATTAACATTATAAATATGGGTGCACTTAATACCTGCTGACTGTAAGTCAATGACAAAGATTTCTGAATAAACCAGCGTAGGACAACATACAACCATGGGTTGCAACTGGCTCCTCAGACCCCCTTTTTTTTTGTGGACTTCAAAGACCCACAAGGTCATGCTGCTGAAATTCAGCGGTGAACAACTAAATAAAGGTGGTGTAATTTTCTACTTGTTTTACAGACAGAAGGAAGTACAGTAAGATACATGTGTATTTTAGAAATCCAGAACACTTCGAAATATTTTTTTTTTAAATTCCAAAAATTATAAACAAAAAGGGGGTAATAAAAATTTCTCTCTCTGCTTCCCAGAGATGTCACTTCCAAGGAAAAGATGGGATGGGGGACTGGGCAGAATAACAGGTGGTGAAGGGCATAATGGAAGCAATGTGTGCAGTCCAATTAAATTAGGCCTAGCCAAAATGTGTGGGGCAGTTGGTATTTATCAACAGTTGAATCTACCCATGTTATGGGGAGTAATGGTCTTACGTTTAGTCCAAGTTGATCATAATAAACAGAGTGAATTTTCCTCTTGTGGCATTGTCTCTGCATAAATGAACAATACTAAACAGACTTGTGATTAACTCTTAGTGTAGGCAGGTAAAGTCGCATTTCATACTCTCCAAACTTCCTCCTCTTGAGTCTGTATGGCACACTTACTGTGAATACTGAGCCCACTGTGATTTTCTGTGCTTCCTTCTGTAATATGTAGTCAGGAAACTGATGTAATTTAATTCCCCCTTTGGGGGAAGATGGGCGGTAATAGAAATTTAATAAATAAATAAATGTAAGTGCACCAGCTCATTTTCAACCCTCTACTCTTCAGTGTGTTCCAATTAAATTACTTGAAAATACATTCAAATGATTGGCAAGTTTACATTAATGATACTTGTTTCTGAGGCATCCAAGTGTAAATTAGGATGTTTCCTGATCTGGCTGTGGACAACAGGTTCATTGTCTCTTTTATTTTTCTGTCAGTTGTGCTACTCAAGTTTAGCTGATCAAAATTAGGGGCCCATAAAATTCATATTGTTGAATCGTAACAGAATATCTTGCCCATTTTCTTACAGCTTTATATGTGATCCCTTTCTCAAGGATTAAACCTTTAGCTGCTGAAAGTTGGAGGACAGAAAATGTGAAAACATAGTCTCCCTTCCCAAAATTTGGCTCGCAGAATTTTGCTCTTTCTGTTCTGCTGGGTTGTTTTGCCATTAATCGTTATCATCATCATCATCATCATCATCATCATCATCATCATCATCATCATAATTTCAGACTTATTTTTTCAAGTTTTGCAAAACCTTTAACATGCTATCAATCAATATCATTTGAAGATTAGGATGCTATTCTATTTTTCCTGGGGCACATAGTATGTTCTGTATCATCCTCCTGATGTCCTCTCCCTCCCAACCTCATAACAAAGAGTCTTGCATTGGATTCCCCGTTTTGCCTCCCCTCCCACCTCCATGGCTGGTGCTTTCCAAGATTAGGAAACTCCAACCTTGGAAAGTTCCAAAAGGAAAAAGAGGTAAGAGGTACTAGAAATCCAAGGGATTCTCAATGCTTACAGCTTTATGTCCAGCTACCAAACCTGAAATATGTTTGGGCCAGCTGCAAGTTGCTCTAAATTTATTCCCTCCCGTTGCTCATGTCTCAAAGTCTCATTCTCTGGGTTTTTTCTTGCCTTGCAGTCATCATGGAAGTGGGGGAGATTTATTTATTTTAGATTTTTAAAAAATTAAACAAAATTGGAGTATTCTGATGTCAAGGAGGTTAAATGTAGGCTCTGACTATTTAAGAAATGGTTCATAGAGTTTCTGGTTGGCAAAATAAACAATGAGCTAAGAATAGAGAAGTCAAATGGCTTCTGAAACAACAGCAATCTTTCAGTCGCATTTGACTCATTTAATGCTATAAACTTCCATGGTATATTTATGTGATTAATGGCCGATAGTATCAACTGACTTACAGAGCTTGCCCTTACATAGGATAGGAGAAGTATAAACCCTTTATGCTAGCTGGTTTGGAATGTGCTTTATTAGGTTAATATCACAAAGAAGCATTTCATAAGAAGGTGACTTAGCAATAAAACTGTGACTTCTGTGCATTGAAGGTAGTTGACCTGTATATAATCTTGATTTTTAAAGCCTGCCCATAATAGGAATCAATATTATTACCACTGTTTTGTAATGAGGGTTATTATTATTAAAAATAGTAGTAATATTTTTCCCATTCACTTTTTTAGTCCTCATTCAACAGACCACCAAACACCTAAGCCTGAGGATAACCTTACTTCACTTGAAAGAAAATATTCTTATGACAAGATCCAGCCAGTCTCTCTTGGCACTTTTCAGACCTGTTAACCTCAATAAAGAAGTGTAAGCATTTTCTTAAGTTTCCTATTGAAATGTAGGAGACTGTCAGTGCCATCTTACAAAAGTATACTCCAGAGTTCTCCGATAAACGGGAATAGATTTGCAGCTTAAAAGTTTTCAGTTTTGGCTAACTTTGCTCTTTAAAGACAAACCAATGTAAGCCCTGTTTGGGCTGTTGTATTCAGTAGAGTTAATCCCTTTCTATTATTTGATTTATAGTTCAGCCTTTTTAGATTTGTGTCAAAAGACTCCTTTAGAGTTTTAAGGTAGAAGTAGCCCATTTGACGTTGGACTAAAACCAGGAAATCTTTCACCAATAATCTTTTAACACACATCTATTTTAGGAATACAAACATACTTCTAGAATTGAGAGATCCTTAAGGCAAACCAATTTATTTTTTCTCTAGGCTTTTAGCTCATTTCATGATGGAACAATAAGTTGCATATATCTGAAGATAAGTAGTTTACATGTGTGTAGTTTTATATAAATATGTGTATATGTGTGCTGTACACATGCATAAAAAGGTAAAAGTAAAGGGTCCCCCCACACATTTGTGCAGTCGTGTCCGACTCTAGGGGCCGGTGCTCATCTCCGTTTGTTAGCCGAAGAGCCAGCGTTGTCCGAAGACGCTTCCACGGTCATGTGGCCACATGACGCGTGCGGAACGCTGTTACCTACCCACTGAAGTGGTACCTATTAATCTACTTCCATTTGCACGCTTTCAAATTGCTAGGTTGGCAAGAGCTAACCTACATGCATACAGTCATTGAAATTGGAGAGTGATTGTACCAAAAGAAAATGACTACATTCCAATGCTCTTTCCTGAATTTTTAAATGTTTTTAATTCCACACCCCTCCAATATTTTTTGTTTTACTTGCTCAAGAAGATGCAGAAAAAAACTATGAAGTTTTATTCATTTTTCTACTAATTATTCTGTAAGTACACTTCAGCTTGTGCAGTAAGAATATTCTTTTTTTCCCCATCTTGCAGCACTGATGAGCGAGGAATAATTTAACATGGATCAAATACAGAAGCAGGCAACTAGTACAAAACAAGTACTGTATGTTCAGATAGTTTGATTATATAGAGAGACTTTATGAGAATTGAATTGAATCACAAAATAAATAAAGAGTAGGGGGCCAAGGCGGGGTGGGTGGGTGAATGACAAAAGCAGTATTGTGCAAACGTAATGCAAAAAAACATAATGCAAGCTGCACCCCTTTTGTATATTTGTTGTGACATGGCCCACATGTATGAAAGGAGAGAAACTTGCATCACAACTTTGTTTTCATCAATTTGATTGGAACTGGATCCTGTGGATGCCTCTGATAAGGAGTAAATGGGTTGAGGCAATGGAAAACTGAGAAGGAGTTAATGAGGTCTTGAAAAAAGAGAGATAAGAAGTTTAAAAAATAAAAGGCAAGGGATGAAACAATGGATAACCATGGTGGAAGCAAGAATGGTTTGTTAAGGATAGAAGGGTTTGATCAGGTACAGGAGAAGGGTCTGGTACAAACTTGTTTTAGCTATGTTTTCTTATTTCATGCCTATCATTTCTCTAGCTCACTATTTCTTCCTCTTTTTCTGTGCTTTGCATAATGCTGATTACTCTGAAGTGGAATCCACAGTATGTATGTATATATGTTTGTAAAGTTTATGAATTCTCAATATAATTTACCAAACACTTTTATTTCAGTAGGAAAGATCTGAATGCATAGTTAAGATTGGAATCCCATCATCTCTAAATTGAGGGCATTCCAGAGGCCATAGGATAATTGGGACTATTTAAGAAACATATTATTGTTTAGGTCCATATTTTGCAGATAGCTATATAATTTTCATTTCTGCATCCACATCGGCTGGTATCCTATGTTTACAAATGTTGAAATGACACTAAAATACTTAGAACAAATGGTTAGAGTGCAAATGTATGTAATTCACATCAGTTCTACAGTTTTCTTGGCAGGAGTATCAGTAGTTACATAATTATCAAGATCTGCTATAAAATCAGTTACATTTTTCAGTATTTTTCATTTCTCCCTGCAAATTTTGTACTGCAAATTTTGCTTTGAAATATAATCCTTTTTAGTAAACTAAGACTGCTTGATTCTCATAGCTTTTTCTTGTACCTGAAATTTACCAGGTAAGAAACGTTTAATATAAAGGAAAATCCATCAATTGTACCTATTCTATTTGGTGCACCATAATACAGTATGCTGGAAAATGGATGTGCTAATTCTTTTAAATTAATCATCAATATGAGTCACTTTCCATTTAACTTTCGATTTTGTATAGGCACACCACAGAATAAGATGCATTAAACTTAATGGGACCTATTTTGGAAAAGAATGAATAGAATTGCATTGCAAGTTATGTCAAGACTACACAATTATGTGGATGCTATTCTTAAATTTACTTATTATGAACTGCTAATAAATGAGGAAGGAAGGTGCCTATTTGCTATCAGTGTTTTATTCTGGCTATTTGTTTATGATTCTTTAAAGTCCAACATTACGGATAAATCTAGAAGAACCTTGCTAACATCTGAAATGCATCCATCTAATCATCCGGAGGGCATCTGGTAAGGGAAATATGGTCCAAGAGATCCCAAACTAAATATTTATGTAAGTCCAGGTAACACAAATGACTTCAGTTACTTGAAATTGAAAAAATTGCCACTCCTTAAATCAGATTATTATGGGACTCTAATACTGTATGTTCATTGAGCTCTTGCATTGTCAGGGTTTCCTTATTTATTTCAATATTTCAGAGTTATCAGGGTATACCTGATAACTACTCTAACACTACCTCAGACAGACCCGGTGCATAATTTGGGGGTCCTCCTGGACTCACGACTCCTGCTCGAAGAGCAGGTGGCAGTCGTGGCCAGAAGGGCCTTTGCACAACTTCGTGTGGTGCGCCAATTACGCCCTTTCCTGGAACGAGAGGCCCTTCGAACAGTCACTCATGCCCTGGTCATCTCCCAGATAGACTATTGTAATGCGCTCTACATGGGGCTACCCTTGAGGAGCGTCCGGAAGCTTCAGCTGGTTCAAAATGCGGCCGCGCAAACCATCTTAGGTGCCTCAAGATCGGCACATATAACACCTTTGCTCCGTGAGCTGCATTGGGTCCCAGTTTGCTTCCGGATTCAATTCAAGGTGTTGGTTATTACCTTTAAAGCCCTACATGGCATGGGTCCAGGCTACCTGAAGGACCGGCTCATCCCCGTTCAATCGACCCGTCCCACCTGGTCCTGCAGAGAGGGCACGCTACGAACCCCGTCTGCAAGAGAGTTCCATCTGACGGGGTCTAGGAGGCATGCCTTCTCTGCAGTAGCCCCTGCCCTTTGGAATATTCTCCCCCGGGAAGTAAGATCGGCCCCCTCTCTCCTGGACTTTAGAAAAAACCTGAAGACCTGGCTATGTCATCAGGCGTGGGGAGGGGAGGGGAATAGCCAGTCTTGGGGTTGGCTGGCCCCTTAGATCTGTTTCGACCAGCCTTGTTGATCAGTGGAATAAGATCTACCACCTTTGGATCAAATTATATGATGCTGTAGGTCTATGTATATATATATATATGTATGTGTGTGTGTATATGTATGTGTGTGTGTGTATATATATATATATATGTGTGTGTGTGTGTGTGTGTGTAATTTTATATTATTATTATTGATATTTATTGTTTTAATTCTTTTAAATTGTTTTGAACCGCCCAGGGTCCCTCCTTGTGGGGGAGATGGGCGGGATATAAATGTAATAAATAAATAAATAAATAATAAATAAATATATCTTGAATGTTATTGACAATATAAATCAGAAAAAAAAAGATGGCTATGATTTTTCTTGATGCAAAGAAAACTTTTGCTCATTTGGAATGTTCCTTCATGCTTACAAATCTGAAGAAGATGAATTGTGGCTCAAACTTTCACACATGAATATCACATATTTATAAAGACAAGAAGCCAAGATGATAATAAATGTTTTTCTATCACAAAAATGTATCATAATGAAGAGTCATTAGCAAAGATGATTTACCAGGAAAACAACATTTCAGGAGTTAAATTAACAATTCAAGGACATAAATTGAAACTATATGATGATGTTGTACTTACAGTTACTCAGCCAAATGACTCTTTAGAACTGATATTGAAATATATACAGCAGTATGGTTTTGTGTCAGAATATCAGATTAATAAGGATAAAACTCAAATATTGACATGGAATTCAACTGAAAAGGAGCAATACTTGCAGCAAATAACAAGACCAAATATTACTGCTAAAATGTTTAAATACCTTTTTGGGAATTTTTTTCACAAAAAAAATTATTTAAAAATAATTGTTAACAGATCTAGAAAAATATAATGGCAGATATTTTAAACTGGAGAAAGTTAAAACTGTCTTGGTTAGGAAGAATTGCAGTCATTAAAATGAACACATTACCAAAGCTCAATTTTTTGTTTCAAATGATTGCAGTAAAAATTGAAAATAGGGTATTAAATGATTGGCAAATGTTAATCATCCAATAAAAGACTGAGAATTAAACTCAAGATACTGCAGGATTTGAAAGAGTGAGGTGGTCTGGCAGTCTCAAACTTCAAATTGTATTATCAGGTTGATGCTTAACTTAGATTACAGATATGTTCCTTATGGTTGGGCTACCTTTATC
This sequence comes from Charina bottae, assembly GCA_023362775.1. Classification (NCBI taxonomy): domain Eukaryota; kingdom Metazoa; phylum Chordata; class Lepidosauria; order Squamata; family Charinaidae; genus Charina; species Charina bottae. Next base: position 2,960,077 of record JALMGJ010000001.1, on the reverse strand, counting down.
AAGGGAGAGGACTCCCAGATAGTTTCCGTAAATATATTTGGACTTATACAAACAGAAATAGATAGCTTATAAGAGATTATGCAATAATAAGCAGCATATTAAAAGTTAAGGATAAACAGTCCAGATTTATCACCTTTTACCTCGTTATTTCAAACATTCATTTTTATGAAGAGGAAAGTGCAAAGAAATTCACTCCGTGAAGAAATAACAAATTGTGTAGACTGCAGGACTTAATTAATAAGACATGGGTGAGATCTTTTGAGACTCTTTCTTTGGAATTACCAGAACCACTTCACTGGTTTCAGTATCTTCAGATTAGCAGGATAGTTTTAGAAGAATTGCAAAAACAAGTGGGAACATTCAGAGACTTGACGGAATTCTAAAACCTTGTAACACAAAATTGAGGGAATTTGCTGGACCTTGTTTATAAGCTTTTTGAAATATGAAGCAGAAACTGTAGAAGGAAAAGACTGTATGATTATATGGGTACAGACCCTATAATTGGTATGCAACCATAGGAATTTCAGGGGAAGAAAAAAAATTAAATTTGCAATCAAATATTACACTTGAAGAAAACTGGTATAAGGTCTTTCATGGCTGGTGTATTACTCCAGTATTGATTGATAAAATGGACAGTTCATTTTTGAAAAATTGTTGGAAATGTAACTATTAGGCTGGATCTTTTTCCACATTTCGTGACAATATTCCAAAGCACAATAATTTTGGGAAACGATTTATAATAGAATGAAACAAACTCTTAACAGTGGAATTTCCTTTCCAACCTGCTATTTTTAAATTAAATATTACTAAGCCTTATATCTCTACAAAGTGTACTGAACTACCTTTGTACACAGTAACTGTTGCAAGGATATTTTATGCATCTTACAGGAAAGTACATACAATTCCTTCTGCAAAAAAATGGCTAATTAATCTCTGGGAGTAGGCTTTGATCTCCAACATAACTTTATATTTGAAAAGTAAATCTGACACAGAATTTAATTGAATCTGGAAACCATTTTTGGATTCTAATTCCGTATGTGGTTTGTACTACTTCTGAAATTTGGGTTTTGCTTAATATAAAGTCTTAATATTCTGATATTCAGTGATCAAATAAAGGTAGATCTTTCACTGTTCAGACAGAAATTACTGTAATTCTCTTTCTTACCTCATGATTTATACTATGCTGATTATTGCTATTGCTATTTATATGTTAACTAGATTTTAACAGTGATCTGCAGTTTTTAAAATGATGTAAGATAGTCAGTTATATAAAAATAACTAAGGTAATACTGAATCATTTTTTCTAACAACTTTAGTCTTATTTAACTCTATAATGCTTGTAAATTCTCTGTATATTCACTTTTGGGGTAGGGTTGCCTCTTCTTTTTCTGTTCTTGTTTCTTTCCTTTTTAAAAAATGTTTAATAAAAATATAATCATAGTAATTAAAAAATAAATAAAATTCTATCACTTTGTCTTGGATGTAGCATCCTATATACAGTAATTGTAATAGAATCTATCGCACAAACCTCAAGATGAAAGTGGATCTTATTGATATTTTAACAACTTCTATATAAGATTATTGCAATGTACTTTATATAAGGCTGCCCCTGAGAAGTGGTATTTCAAATGCTGTAAAATGCCACAGCTGGACAGTTGACTGCCTATGATGCTTTGAATGTATTATGCCTATTTTGTCTGTACAGTGTACAAACTTCCATACGTGCTCCGTTCAGCATCCAAGGCTTTGTTCTAGATTTCCTGGCTGTGCTCAAGAGCAATACAGTCCTGTAGAATGTACTTCCAAGTCAGATCCCTTAGGCCCATGACTCAAACATGATTATACACAAAGAGCTTCAGCTGAATTTTGATCCTCATAATATTTTTTAAAATGCCTTTTGTTTATATTTATCTTAAATAATTAAAAAATGTTTTGAGTCATGTTGATGAACTTGTTTTTCAGATATCCTTTTCTGAGCTGTCCTGAGTCCACAGTGAGAAAAATGGGATATACATTTCTTAGATACGTACATCAATGATACATCAATTATTCTAGGCAAACAAGGTATTCAAGCAAAACATTTAGTGAACTTGGCCATTTTGAGTAGGGTGGTTCTTGGAAGTAGAGATGAATGCATGAGGAAATGATGCAGGATTCGAGTAATCAGTCAATAATTGGTACAGAGCGTTTCCACAGGTTCAGCCATATCTTTAGGTGAAGCTTTTGCTATGACTGGCTCCAGAATGTGATGAACTATCCTTTTCCCATTGGGAAAATAAAATGTGTAAGTAGTATCAGTGTATTAGTGGCAGTAAGTGGCGGCACCTGTGTGAACTAATCTGGGTACAGAAGCTAAGCAAGGTTGAGGCTGGCTAGTATTTCCATGCAAGAACCTCAAGGACCACCAAGGCCATAGGCTACACATCCAGAAAGAAGGCAATGGAAACTTCTTCAGTAATGGTGCCAAGAAAACTGTATGGATGTGTCCATGCAGTCACCTGGCAGCAAGCTCCATATTAAAGGAGATCACTTACTTTTTATCATTGTATTAACAAAACCAACTAGGATTGGGACTTCTATGTTTATTTGCAGACTAGATATGATGGATGAATAGTGACAAAAACAATTCAAGGGAAGTAATGCAGTGTGCCATGTTTTGATAGTTGCTTGCTTATATCTACATGCACTTACATACTTTCTATCTTCCATAGATCAGTCTTCCCCAACTTCTAACATTCCCATCCAGTCACTATACTGGCTTGGATTTCTGGGAATTGCAGCCCTAACATTCAGGAAAGTACCAGGCTGGTAAAAATTGAACAGCTGCTTAACATGTGGGAACAGGTAGATGGATGGCCTGATATCTCAAAAGGGGACTGCAGGCTTGCAAGTGATAGAACATTGAAGTCACTATTGATGAAAGAGGGGAGCCCCATTTTCTTTTTGAAGGTCTCTTCATGGATATCGGAGAGCCTTGTGTGGCGCAGAGTAGCAGGCGGCAGTATTGCAGCCAAAACTCTCACCACGACCTGAGTTCGATCCCAGCGGAAGCTGGTTCTCAGGTAGCCGGCTCAGGTCAACTCAGCCTTCCATCCTTCCGAGGTCAGTAAAATGAGTACCCAGCTTGCTGGGGGAAAGATAATTATGACTGGGGAAGGCAATGGCAAACCACCCCGCTCTATAGTCTGCCATGAAAATGTCGCAAAAGTGGCGTCTCCCCAGGGGTCACATGACTCGGTGCTTGCACAGGGGAACCTTTCCTTTCCCTTCATGGATATCTAGATTGTTGTTGCTGTTGTTGTCATCTACTTGGAGGCTGAAAGATATTGCAAGCTCTTTGCATGGCATATTTAAATGACTGGCAGATGTTTTTAACGCTCAAAGTCTACCAGGCCTTAATAATCATGCTTACACATAAAGCAGAGCTCAAAATTAATAGTTTTGTTGATGTAAAACATATTAATTTTAATAAATGTTTTTTGCTTTGCATGTTTAACTTTCTGAAGATTTTATCCAAGGATAATTTTGATCTCTCCAAGAGCAATTTTTTAATTTGTCCATTTTTCAAGGGAAAAGATGAAATGAATAATCCTTAATGACTTTGTGTAATAAACATTTCTTATTCCCTAGACTAAGCTAAAATAAACAGTTTTCCTCACATAGAATTCTTAGTGTAGAGCTTCTGCTACACTAACGGTTCTGAACAAAATCAGGGTGCATGCTTTTGTATAAAAAACATAAGGCATTTATTACAGATATATTCCAGATAATTGTTGCAGAGATCCTGAACTGTTCATAGGAAAAAAAGATTGCCTGAGATGTACTAGGAGCAGAAGGCCCGAGACATTAATGGCCAGTCTGTACTACTGCTAATCCCTAAGGGCATCTATTACAGGTGGTTTCTATTTCTGAAATACCAAAATCTGCTGTATGCAATGGAAAATTGCTCTTAACATTTTTTCCACGACACAATTCCTCTTTCATCTGCTGTTCTTGGGAGAGTAAATGGTTGGTTCATTATTGCTTGATTATGACCACCTTGTTTTATGGAAGTGGATGCCGTTTATTTACCATTCTCATTTTCTAGAACACTTTCTTCCTTAAAGAAATGATTAAAGTGAAACAGTTGCTAACATCAAATGATCTGTAGGTTTTTTATATAGAATATCTATCTATTTATCTATCTATCACCAAAAATAGTGCCTACTATGATGTTTTTTAAGTGCCTATTAAAAATACCTCTTCACCGAGTGTTTGTGCAAGTACACCTTTCTTCCCTTCCTCTTCTTCCAACTTTTTAAATTCATATATTTTTATATTAACTCTTTGTAATATATTGGCATTTTATAGCTTTATCTAAATTGTTCAATAATTCACAGCTTCAAGATAACTACACAGGAAGTGGCATAGACTAAGTAAAATAAATAAATTTGATTACATGTAATGAATTAAATGTTCATTTACTGTACATATAAATAAAATTGCAAATATACCTACCCATTGTGCTATGCCTTTTCAGTGTCAGCAAAGTTATGCAAAGCACAGCAAAGGAGTAGGAAATGATAAGCGAAATAAATTACAGTGTGAGATTAGAAAAAGAAAAGGAAAAATAACTTCTCGCCTCTTTCAGAAGATCTCATCAATTCTATCTAACCATGACTTTTCTTTCCTCTCAAGCCATTCACCTTTCCTTCATATATTTCTGACGTTTCTCTATCCATTTCCCCATCTTTAATAAAATTCTACTGTGATGCACAAATTCATCTACTTGTTTTGTTTTTTAACATTGTCAACAAAAATCAATCCACAATTCAAGCCTATCATATACATACTCTAAATTAACAAATGTGCAATAAACTTTCTTGTTCACATTCATACATTTCTCAGTGAACTGCTAAACAGCAAAAATCTCATCTGTGTATCTGCTGCCTGGCATAAAGGTAGATTGTACTTCCCAAATTTTCTTATTATTAATTGGAATTTTTCCAGAACCTTTCCAGGGACACTTAACAAACCAATCCTCTGTAGTTTTTGCATTCACTCTTGTTACCTTTCCTTTTGTAGGGGAACAGTAAGCATGCTCACCCTTTTCTGTGTGAGCTACGATCTCTAATCCAGAGGGTACTTCACAGTCCAATACAGTATACTGTTGCTCGCATCCCATCAACTAGGAGGTTCATTAAGTATAGTGACACAGATTAAAGATGCTAATTAAAACAAAATATAATTAATCAGAGTTAATATGATTTCTTTGCATGGATTTAATCATTTTCCCTTTTATCACATTAAAAATTACTGTTTGATGACAACTTTGGGGTGGGCCATAGGAGCCGCATCCCCCACTTTTGTGGGCTATATGACTGACTGGGGCCTCCCAGATGTAATGGAACAGATTGCCGACGGATGCTTGATATAAGGTTGAAGCAGACCTATCACTTCCTTTTCTATGGTGTTGTAGCTGTGCTGGGTTGTGTTGCTTCAGTGCGGTTGAGCAATTTATGTGAAGCAAAAGAGTTGTTGCTCAAAAGCATGCAACAGCAGCAGGGAATGTTCACCAAAAGCTTTCATAAGCCCTCGGAAGGATTGGTTGTGAGAGCGGATCCTGTCCAAATAGGGCAAAGGAGCTTCTCCATAGAATAATCCCCCCCATTGTTCTATAGAGGATCCAGCAGAGCAATGGTTTACCTTGCATGAATGAAGGGGGGAAATAAAGTTCTGCAAGATGTCGATGAAGGTTCTCAGTCATCCAGGTGGAACAGTCTGTATCTTGAATCATGTCAACTGGATTTCTATTTTCTCAGTGGAAACATGAATCATGTCAACTGGATTTCTATTTTCTCAGTGGAAACGTTTCGCTCCTTATCCAAGGAGCTCCTTGGATAAGGAGCGAAACGTTTCCACTGAGAAAATAGAAATCCAGTTGAAATGATTCAAGCTACAGACAATTCCACCTGGATGACTGAGAACCTTCATAGACATAGTCTCAGTGGAAACGTTTCGCTCCTTATCCAAGAAGCTTCTTCAGTCTGAGCAAAGTTAGTAAGGGAATCCTTAAATATGTTTCTAGGGTGGCTGTGTGACCTTGCACCTGGGGCTAGGTCATGGTTATTTGAGATGTTTATTTCTAAGTCCCTTTATCATCCAAAGGAGGATTGTTAAGGTTACCATGCTGCTGTTGAGCTTGTGAAATGGTCTTAATCTTCCTAGGCACAGAAGACAAAGCAGGAAGGAAAATAGGGGAAAGTTGGATGTTGTGGGTCTTCCGGGCTGTGTGGCCGTGTTCTGGAAGTTGTGGTTCCTAACGTTTCGCCAGCATCTGTGGCCAGCATCTTCAGAGGGCAGGAGCACAGATAGAAGCAAAATCTCAGATAGATAGATTTTGCTTCTATCTGTGCTCCTGCCCTCTGAAGATGCTGGCCACAGATGCTGGCGAAACGTTAGGAACCACAACTTCCAGAACACGGCCACACAGCCCGGAAGACCCACAACATCCATTGAACTCCGGCCGTGAAAGCCTTCGACAATACAATAGGGGAAAGATTGTGCCTGAGGCCCCCACCTCTATTCAAGGAAGGATTTTCCAAGTTGGCATAAATGGACTCCTTGACCCCTCTCTCAAACCACCTATCTTCTCTGTCTAAAATGTGAACATTAATGTCCTCAAATGAGTGTCCTTTTTCCTTTAGATGAAGATAAACTGCTGACTCTGGTCCTGTGGCACATGATATGACATCCAAAACCAAGAAATCACATTATAGCTTAGTAACATGCATCAATTGGTGTGGAGTCTCATTCCATTTAATTGCCATGAGTTGTTATAATATTTTTCTGAAAAACAGGATAAAAACAATATGAATGCACTACTTCAAGTTCTCAGTGTGGTAGAGGAAAACCCAAAGTTCAAATCCCCGCTGAGCTAGAAAGGCAGAGCTCATATATGAATAAAATGGGAAGACTCCCAGCACACCATTTGGAGGAAGGGTTAGTATACAATTGTGACTGATAATTAATTATGGGAAGCCACAGAGCTGGACTTTTTCATCTTCTGGTCTTTTAAAATCTCTTGAGTTTTACCGTTCTTTTTTTTAATTCTTTGAACTGGAACAGAAAAATAATCTATACATTCTTTAGTTATATCAGACACAGAAACTGAAGGTGTGCCTGTCAAAACCCAATGTCAGCAGAGTCAGATGACGTTCTCTTGAATGGGTGAACATTATGAAAAGCATGCCTTGAGTCACAAACCCTTTTAAAACCCCGACAGAGCAGCATGTTTTTGATTACTCAGTGTGGATTGGGGGCTTAGAGATGGGGAGCAATTTTTCTCTGAAAAACAAATTAATTCAAGACAGGCAGCTTCTACAGTCTCCCTAATTCAGTCCCTCTGAATTTAGCCCTGGGCAAATTAACGCCATTATCCATCCCATGTGGGTCCCAATACAAATGGGTAAAAAGTCAACTACTCTGAGTTGTGAGTTTTCCAAAGCGCCGAGTAAATAAGTTGAGGAGGCAAAAAAAAGTTGATAAAGAATTTACTAGACCACATTTTGAGAACAAGCCAAGGAAATTTATGAAGAATAAAAAAATCTATTTTAAAACTTTCTGGAGCTTTAAAGAGTCTAAACAGCTCTAAACGTGACCCTCATTACATGACTACTGAAATATGAGTACCATGATAGGCTCGTTAAACCAACTTTTAACTGCCATGCTTTTTATAATGCTCATAGGGCAAATATTTGAAAACACTAGAAAATGCATTTTAAAAACCCAGACTTTAGGGGAAGTATGTGTTTGAAGGTTGTTTCACTGCTACCAGCACCACCATCTCCCCCTGAGGTCAATAAACTTTGGATCAAAGGCATAGATACATTACAAGTCATTATTATTATGCTGTTCCTACTGCAAAATAATAGGGAAAAGGGGGAAATTGATGCTTTAAAAAAAAAACTTTCTTCATATTTAGAATGTAGATTTTCAACTTCTCACACTGGAGGTGCTGCATAGATTTCACTGGAGAGGTCACTGGATTAAGCAGGCTAAATATTCCAGCTTTCAATTTCATTTGGAAGTGGAAACAAAACAGGAGTAAAATTTTGGCCAGGAAGTCTGTTTCCACGGAGCTAACAGCACAGCCTCAAGAACAGTGCTGTAGCTTCCAAGCTTCTGAGTACTTATCTGAAGCACGCTGTAAGAGGTTTGCCCATTTCTTTCCAAATATTAGAGTTTTCTTTTCCCTTTATGTGTTTTATGGAGTGCAGAAAATGTACTTTAAATGAACAATTTGTTCTTCTGTTCCCAACCATATCCCTGGGCACCATTTAATTTCTCTGCAGAAGTATTGTTATAATAATTTTTAAAAATGGGTCAAGATCCTCACCAGAACTAGTGATTCAAACATACAGAATGGAAAACATCTCTGCAGTATTTTCAGTGCTCTTACCTTGAGCAAGTATTAAAGCCAACTTCCAGATTCTGTGCTCTGGAAACTTTATTGTGGCCATATTTGTTTGAATTTCAAACTGTGCTATGACAAGAGATCTTTTGAAGTTCACAGTTGAAACAATCTAAGATGCTGCTAGGTTATGCTATGAAGAAGAGTTCATTCCTCCAGCAGTACGTCTGCTCTTTTTAAAGGCTTCTTTCCAATGCTACCCTCACAGCATGAATGCTATGTAGTGGATTCTTCACCAATGATATGTGGCTTCCAACATTCTTGGAATAGTCAGGAAAAGACGTTGTCCCTGTGTGCCACCCCAGGATAATAGTGACAGTCAATAGTTGCATGTAGTGGCTAAGGAACAGGATTAAGACTGGAAAGATTCACGTTTAAATGCAACAGAGCTCACTTTGACTAATCAATAACCTTATTTATTTATTTATTTTCTATCCCATCTTTATTATTTTTATAAATAACTCAAGGCAGGGAACATACCTAATACTCCTTTCTCTTCCTATTTTCCCCACAACAACCACCTTGTGAGGTGAGTTGGCCTGAGAGTGAGTGACTGGCCCAAGGTCACCCAGCTGGCTTTCATGCCTAAGGTGGGACTAGAACTCACAGTCTCCTGGATTCTAGCCCAGTGCCTTAACCACTAGACCAAACTGGCTCTGTTTACATATTGTCTTATGTTTCTACCTAATTGAAAGGACATTGCATTAAACTTGACACATTTAGGAATGTGGCCATATTAGTTCTAATTAGGCTTAAGCACTGTTCCCTTTTGATGATAAATATTTATTTATTTATTTATTTATTCAATTTATTCCTCGCCCATCTCCCATACAAGGGACTCTGGGCGGGTTACAACAATCAAAGTTAAAAACAATACAATAATTTTAAAAAATACAATATAAATAGATAAAATACAAGATGGGGGACGTAGGGAACGTAGCATAGTGTTGCTACGGGGCTAGCCAACCCCAGGAGGCACTCCCGCCTCTGTTGTCCCAGGCCAGATGGCAGAGCCAGGTCTTAAGGGCCTTCCGAAAGGTCAGGAGGGAGGGGGCCAGTCTCACCTCCGGGGGCAAGATATTCCATAGGGCGGGCGCTATCGCAGAGAAGGCACGCCTCCTGGACCCCGCTAGATGGAATTCTCTTGTTGAGGGGGTCCGAAGCATGCCCTCTCTGCATGCACGGGTGGGGCGGGCTGACATTATTGGGACGAGACGGTCCCTCAGGTACCCTGGTCCTATGCCATGTAGGACTTTAAAGGTGATCACCAACACCTTGAATTGGACCCGGAAGCAAACTGGCACCCAATGCAGCTCGCGAAGCAGAGGTGTTACATGGGCCGATCTCTTGGCCCCCATAACTGCTCGCGCCGCCGCATTCTGCACCAGCTGAAGCTTCCGGATACTCTTCAAGGGTAGCCCCATGTAGAGCGCATTACAATAGTCTATACGGGAGATGACAAGGGCGTGAGTGACTGTTCGGAGGGCCTCCCCTCCGATATGTACTTACATTCTACAAAGACACAGTCTCAGTGTAAAGAAACATGGTAAGGTCTAGAAGATTATATGTTTGATTTGGTAGCAAACTATACACAAGGACTGGTCATCCTAGGAGGAGATTTTAACCCAAGATTGTTTGCTTGATACAATGCATCAATAAATTGGATTTTCACATCTTAAATGGAGCTGCCTCTGGAGATGGACTAGGCAACCAGGGGAACTCATGTTTTGGTCCAGCTCAAAAGCATATAGCCCTCTATTGAGGACTTTTGAATTCTCTAAAAGACTTTACAGTGGTTGGTGCTCCAGAATCTACCTCTGTCTTTGTCTCTTCATTTAGATGACAAAGTGGAGCTGGTGTGACAACATTGGAAAGGAGACCACTAAGGAGTTAGAGCCAGCATCCATTAAAAAAAACCATTATCAGAAAACCATTATCTGGAAGTGAGAGAGGTATGTCCACATGTTATTAGATATTTATTTATTTAAATTTACTGGCTGCCCAGTGGACTCTTGCATACCAAACTCCTGGGGATGTGAAAACAAACTGTGGGGGTTAGAAAAATGATCCTGGAAGAGTGAGGATGTTGGTTGGAGAGGTAAACATTTAAAGTGACAGCATGTAAATCAGGTTGTGCAGCCCAGCAACTGGCAAGACTATGAAAGACCTGAAATAAAAGATTCCAGCAGAGCTTCTCTATTTGAATAGAGGACCCCATGCTCTTGGACTAGACGTTTGGCCAACTCTGAGCTGCAAGAGCCAGGTGTATGAAAGGAGGAATGTGTGTGTGTGTGTGTGTGTGTGTGTGTGTGTGTGTTAGTGAAGGCAAATGATGTTCTTTTTCAACAAAGCTTTGTAACCTGAAGAACTCTGTGTCCTCATAACACTGCTCTACTACCTAGTGCTTTACAGATGACAAGGAAAGGAGTTCCACTGAATGGTGTGTCCTTGCTATCCCATCATAAAATCCCGTCTTCTTTACCCCAGCTGTGCAAAATGAGCTCCTTCAAACAGATTTTAGGTAAACCTCAAAGTGAAAAGGCACAAGTAATCAGCACATGTCAAAGCCCTGGTTTGATAAGGGCTGCCAGAAGCAAAAAAATGGCTCTCTTTAGGGACTATAGACAAGATCACTTTGTTGGAGTTTTTCTGTGTAGGATTCAAATGGATTTCTCCACTGTGATGTCCTAGCTTATAAAACAGTATTTTTCCATTCTCTCTCTGCTGAGTGTTTATCAAAACATTCCACCGATAAACACCAGGTGTGTGGCCTTGGCCAGCCAAGGCATTGTACCACGTGAGTTATGTTATGGCTATCCAGAAGAACTCATCTCATGGGAACGTTTTCCCGGGGGGAGACAATGTGCAACATTGCCATCTCATGGCAATTTATACTATGTGCAACAAGTTGTAAGTTTCAACAGTAAGTGTATGTAACCCATGTTTTCCTCCAATCAGAATGCTGAAACAAGTGTATATCTCAGCTGTGAACTATGGGTCTATGCTTCTTGACTTCTGTCTGTCATGTTGCCATGTACTCTGTTCCTGAACTGTAACTATGCCTGGCCTTTTGTACCTGGCCATGGTTTTCTTCACATCTGCTGATGGAACTCTGCTTATGCTTTGTTGTTTATCCTTTTTGCAATAATGTAACTTATATCCATTATTGCCTTATGCTACAATAAAATATTGTTAGCCCTACACGCTGCACTCTGTTTGGTTTACTCTGCGCCTGGACCCCATAAGCCAGTACAAACCCACACACTTACCTACCTCCTATCCTTCAAAAGAAGCATTATTTAGCTACTACTAAAAAGAGAGAGGTGGTGCATGAAGCTTGGACACAGCTGATAACAGCAACTGATGCAAAAGACTCTGCTAAGTTTTGGCATTTAATTGTGGGAAGACTGAATGCTCACCCTTCTCCCCTGGAGTGTCATATCCCAGCAACAACCTGGGAAACTTATGTTCAAGCTCTGTATGGAGGGGAGAATTTATAAGATGCTGTAATTGATTTAGGGGAAGAGACTCTGCTGGAGTGGCCTCCAGTTTCAACTGCTGAAGTACCTATATACTACTAAAACTCTTGTGTCTGTTTGTAACCTTCAATTGGGTGAAATGGTGCATCATAGGGCAACAATTTTTGAATCAACAAACCTCAAATGGGCTAACTTAAAGAATGTGTCCAACATCCCAGACCCATTACTCCTGTGGGATTGAAATTTGGCAGAGTTATGGCGGATTCAGTACCACTGCATCTACCAACTACACTACCCAGAAACCTGTAGGTTGCGTGATGCAAGGGAAGATGGGAGGGGCATATCCTTGCCCTTTTCCTGCCTCCCTCTAGCCCCTGCACCAAATTGGCTGGCGGCAAGCCCAGACAGGCAAGCGGCGATTGGTTGCATTGAACCAAGGCCAAAAACTGAAATCTCTTAATGGCGGTGGGCAGTAAGGGAAGTACAAGGGAGCGACTTGGATGCCTGCTGGCAAGGTAGGGCTGACCAGGGGCACAGGAAGTCGATGGGTGAGGCCTATTCCTCCCTAGAGGGAGGGGGCTTTTGGGGACACACCAGGATGGGGAGCAAGGGTGCAGTTTTCCTTGCGGTCCACGGTTCTCTTTGTTCCCCCTCACCCCAACAAAGGGGCAGGCAGTTCCCTGGGTCAGCCAAGGAGGAGGAGTAGTGATTTCCAATGCTCCCTGCCAGCTTTCCACAAGCAAAGTCAGTGGCGAAGCTGGCAGGAATTCGGAAGTCGCTCACGCTCCCACTGCTTTTTTGCCTGCCCGTGGTAATTCTGTTTCTCTGTTTAGGTAAGGAAATATCTCTGAAAGGATGACCCAGTGGGTCACGGGTTGTCTAGTATACATTAATTAGACAATTACAACCTGGAAAAGCCCCAGGTCTGGATTTAATTCCCATTGAACTGATATGAACCCACTCTGAGTGGTGGACTCCAGTGTTGGTTTCACTTTTCACTTACAATGATAATACACCCATGTTCCTACAGACTGGGGCATAGCCATAATTATCCTATCTGGAAGAAGGGAAAGAAAGGCTTAGGCCTCCCGGACTTGAAATTATATTATTCGACTCCAGGCTTGGCTGCCAGCTCGACCAGTCAGATTTCTCAGAGAAGCTGAGAACTGACTGAATTTCCCTTGCTTGCGTGGATTGCAGAAGTTGTGGTCCACTGAAGTTTTTTTTCCCCTGGAGAGGGGGAGACCAGAAGATTACTCGTGGGGCCATTGGGATTGCCTACCCTTGTTTTTTCTGTAGTTTTCCACCGCGGAAGGAACAGGGTAAGTGCAAGGCAATGGCCGAGATATATCAGGCTCTCGCAGGGGAAACAAGTCTCTTTGAAGAGACACAAGAGCGCCCAGCCGCTTTTAGATCACTTTAGGAATGTTTTTTTTAGATTAAAATATTTTTGAAATCTAAGATCTATTTTTTGGACTTTGTTGAAAATGTTGGCTAACTTTGTGCTTTCTTTGCTATAACTGATTCTGGTGGAAGTTTGATGGACTCTATATTTGCAACATAATGAAACGTCTGCATTTTTTTTTTTACTTCTCTTTTGTATTAGAGGGATTTAAGAGACTCTGTTTGACTCTTCGCTTGATAAACTAAATGACTATTCATTTTTTGAGAAACTCTTTGTTTGGATTAAGCAGCTTGCAGCTTGAAGAACGAAAGCTCGCAGTTTGAAGAATAAAAACACAGGGTAACGTGTTTTTTTCCTTGTCTTCTTTTTCTACATCCTCCCTGGTTGGATTTTGCTTCATTTGGAATATATTTTTTATTTCTCCTTCTATAAACTGTTTAAAATATTATTCTCTCCTGTATTTTGGATTATTGGAACTTTCTTTTTTCTTTTTACTTTAAAAAAAAAACAACAACAACGACGTTCTGCTTAATAGATTCTGCTGGTAGTATTCCATGAACAGATTACATGATTATTGTTTTGACTAGAAGGGTTGTTGTTTTAATTTGAAGGACACAGGAAAGATGGCTTTCCAACTTGTACCTGAGGAGCTCAGAAGAGAGATTACTGAGGCTTTTTCAAATATTCAAAGGTCGTTGGAATTACTGTTCGTAACTCTGCAAAACAGAGAGAAAGAACAGAGAACAGAAACGGAGACAGAAAGGAAAAATGTTTTTCAAGTGGAGGAGAAACAGAAGGAGGAAATTTTGAGTATATTAGTTCAGAAGAACATTCTGAAGGCTTTACACTACAATCTTGGTATAGATATGTTGTGGCAGTGGAGACAGAGTGAAAATATGGGTGCACAGTTGGATGGATGTTGTGAAATATGTGGAAAGGGAGAGAAGGTTGCTCTGATATTCTATATGAGATATAGAAAAGAGCAGGCTGTATATTGCGAATCTCCCACAGTGTATTGTGATTTTGGCATAACCTAAACAGAAGATATGAGAAACTGTATGGATATAAAGGCTAATGAAAATATGGACTTGAATTGTTATGAGAAATTGTATGGATATATAAAAAGTGATATTCTAAATGTAAGATGCTAAATACAAACACAAGTTGATATTATAGAATATTGTTTTCCTTAGAGATATATTTATGAGAAGATAATGATATGATGGAATTAGAATGATGGTTACTACAGGATGATATATATCAATATGTATTGTATGAATATTATAAGAATTGATATATTAGCTATTAGGTTTAAGTGATATGATAGATTATGCATTTAGTTTAAATGGACACTACTACAAGGAATGGAAATTACAGATGGATAATTGAGATTCAAGAATTCCTTTTTTATGGAGATATATATATATATTAGAATTAAATTATAGAAATATATATGTATGAACACTATAAGAATTGCTAAATTATGTATTAAGTTACATAACATGTTAGGTTATGAGTCATAATATGAATAGAATATATTGTAGTTTATTAGAAGTAAATAAGGCTTTTATTTGTTATACTAATTGGTCTTTATTGAAGATATAAATATGTAGTAATGAACATTCAACATTTAACTACTACTTCAAGGAATGGAAGCCAAAGATGGATTATTGGGAGACAGTAAGATGAAGGTTAGAAGATTGGATTAAAGAAATCAAAAGGCATATGACAAAGAAAAGTTCCTGTATACTGTATGAAGGACTAACATTTAAAATCAGTTGTTGTACTTTAAGTTCAAAGATAGATTGGAGGACATCTATTTTCTATATTTTCTTTGCTTATTATTTCTTGACTTCACTTTTTCTTTATCTTTTTCTTATTTTGTATTTCTGTTTCTATTTCTTTTTTCTACTTTAAATTTTATTATGTATTGTAAAACTTAATAAAATTTAATAAAAAAAAAAAATTATATTATTCAGCCTGTGGTTTGGTATGGTTTAAAGAATGGATTGTTCTGAAAAATGAAAAATTATTGAATTTGGAGGGTCATGAATTAAGATTTGGATGGCATGGATATTTATGGTATGACAAAGCTAAAGTTAATGTGGACTTTAAAAATCATTATATTAGAAGATCTTTGTTGAGAATTTGGAATAAATACAAGGCAACCTTATGTTATAAGAGACCCTTATGGATTTCTACGCAAGAAGCATTTCACAGAACAGAAGTAAGAAATAAAGATAAATGGCTGACTTATAAGGACTTTTTAAAAAAAGAACAAGGGCATTATGTAACAAAATCAAAAGAAGAACTTGCTCAAGAAGGATATACTTTTCAATGGCTTTGTATGCAACTTATAGAGAAATTCAAATTAGACAAAAAAAATTGGAATTTGAACAAACTAAATCGGAGTTTGAGATACAAGTATGTGAAACAGATGAACACCTAATTGCTAAAATGTATAAATTACTGTTAAAAGGAGAAATGGTGGAGGAACAAGTTAAAGATTGCATGATTCAATGGGCAAAAAATATTGGACATAATATACAAATGCAACAATGGGAAGATATGTGGAACAAAGGATTAAAATTCACTCTATGTTACAATTTGAAGGAAAATTTTTATAAGATGATGTACAGGTGGTACATGACCCCACAAAAACTTGCTAAAATGTATGGGAATGTCTCCAACTTATGTTGGAAATGTAAAAAACAAGAGGGGTCTTTTTACCACATGTGGTGGACATGTGAGGTGGCAAAGAAATTTTGGACTGAAATACATTCATTGATGCAAAATATATTACAAACAAGAATTCCATTTAAACCAGAAATATTTTTACTTGGTCTATTAGATGTACAAATAGAGAAACACTTCATTAGAATTTCACAATACATGATTACAGCAGCAAGACTTCTTTATGCACAAAATTGGAAAAATCAAACTTTACCAACAATACAAGAATGGATGTTAAAATTAATGGATATGGCAGAAAATGATAAATTGACATGTTTGTTAAAAGAAAATTCAAATCGTTACTATCTTAAAGAGTGGAAACCGTTGATGGACTATTTGCAAAATGCAGGCGGAGCAAAGCTTGCATGGGGTTTTGATGATTAGATTAGATTATATAATAAAATATATTAGACAAGAAATGTATATGTAAATTATATCAAATGCTAGCATGTAAGAAAAATTCTTTTTATGTATTCTTATGACCATAGATAGATCGGAAGTTGACTACTTTCTATACCTTTTTCTATTTTTCTATTTCTTTTCTTTGCTTTTCTACACTTTTTTCTCTCTCTCTTTGATTTGTATTTGTATTTTTGTTTCGTTTCTAACTTTTAACTATGTATATTGTAAAATTTGAATAAAAAGTATAAAAAAAAAAGAAGAAGAAGGGAAAGAAAGACGATCCAGCCAGTTACTGCCCATTGAGCCTGCTTTGCATAATTAGTAAGATCCATGCTAGATGCTTTCACTGGTGTCTTAGACTGGCTGGAAGAAGAGGACCTTCTAGTGGAAGAACAGGCAGGGTTTGGGGCAGGTTGCTTTGTGTTAGATCAGAGCTTTCCAAACTGTGTGTCGCGACACAAAAGTGTGTCGCCACACAGTCTGGTGTGTCGCCACACAACCCGGAAGCGCTGATCAGCATCAGCGCTTCCGGGTTTTCCCGTGGCGACACACCAACGGCGGCACGCAAAAACCCAAAAGCGGCAGCAGCGCTTCCGGGTTTTTGTGTGCTGCCGCAACGGCGGCACTTCTGGGTTTTCCCGCGGCGACACACCAACGGCGGTTGGTGTGTCGCTGCGGGAAAACTTTGGAAAGCCCTGTGTTAGATCAAGGACGGATATTCTCCCATTTGCTTGAAAATATACCCAGCCACTTCAGATAACCCTTCTTTCCCAGGTTATACTGTAGCTCCCAAGCAGGTCTTTGATTCCACCTTTAGAGAAAGTCAAAGCATCTACAATTGACAGATGGTTACTCACCCTATTATATGCACTACATAAGAGCACGAGTTTGAGAGTGACAATAGCCTGGCACCTCTAAAATTCAGTGCTAACTAGCACAAGGGTTAAACAAGGGTGTATTTTGACTCCACTACTTTTTAATTACTATATTAATGGAATGGTAGATGCCTTAAACAAGGAAGAGTTTCGTCTCCCCAAACCGGCTAACAGACCTACATTTGTGCTGTACACAGACAATGCTATCATAACTATCACAGACACTGGTAGATCTTAGAAGAGGCAGCACTGTAGGGAAACTCATTACAGATTAATTGCAAGAAATCAGAGGTCATGCATTTTGCAAGGAGCTTCAAAAAATTCCACTGGACCTTTGAAGGACACCTAATTAGGACACCTAAGAAGTCCCTTTTTTAGGTACAGGTAGTCCTCACTGTTGGTAATTGGGATTGGGAACTCTGTCAGTAAGCGACACGGTCATCAGGTGCAACATCATGTGACTGCGCCAACTTACGATGGCAGTTCCAGCAGTTGAACAACAGTACTTGCTGTTGTTAGATGAATCCCACGTGGTCGCAGCATCCCACGGTCACGTGGTTGCCATTTGTGAACCTCCCGCTGGCTTTCCCATTGACTTTGCTTGTCAGAATCTAGCAGTGAAGGTTGCAAATGGTGATAATGTGATCATCTTTTTGTAGTTTTTATCTTTGCTTAAAATTAATAAACTTATTAAAAAAGATAAAAAAGCAAATGGTGATCATGTGACTGCAGGATCATGTGACTGCAACTTCATAATTGCGAGCTGGTTGCCAAGCACCTAAATTGTGAACATGTGACCGTGGGGATGCTGCAACAGCCCCAACAGCAAGGATCTGTCATAGGTACCCCTTGTCCAACACCATTGTAGCTTCAAACAGTCGTCAAACAAGTGTATGTTAAGTGAGGACTACCTGTACTTGGATTTTGTGTTATATTATTCAGGGAAGCGACACACTCATATCTCATGCATGCTACATTGCTTGTTGTTGTTTACTTGCTCAGTTGCTTCTGACACTTCGTGACGTCATAGACCAGCCCACGCCAGAGCTTCCTGTCAGCCTTCACCACCCCCAGCTCCCCCGAGGTTGAGTCCGTCACCTCCAGAATATCATCCATCCATCTTGCCCTTGGTCGTCTCCTCTTCCTTTTGCCTTCCACTTTCCCTAGCATCAGCTTCTTCTCCAGGGTATCCTGTCTTCTCATTATGTGGCCAAAGTACTTCAGTTTTGCTTTTAATATCATTCCCTCAAGTGAGCAGTCTGGTTTTATTTCCTCCAACAACACAGTTCAAAAGCATCTATCTTCCTTCGCTCAGCCTTCCTTATGGTCCAGCTCTCGCAACCATAGGTTACTACGGGGAATACCATTGCTTTAAATATGCAGACGTTTGTTGTCAGTGTGATGTCTCTGCTCTTAACTACTGTATTTTATCAAGATTTGTCATTCCTCTCCTCCCAAGAAGTAGACGTCTTCTGATTTCCTAGTTGCAGTCAGCGTCTGCAGTAATCTTTGCACCTAGAAATACAAAATCTGTCACTGCCTCCACGTTTTCTCCCTCTATTTGCCAGTTACCAATCAAGGCTTTGAGCTAGCTGCGTCATCACATCTGGGGCTAGCTGAACTTATCCTCTGTTCCTCCCCAGTAGCAATTTGACCATCTTCTGACCTGGGAGTCCCATCTTCTGATGGTATACCGACATATCTCTGGTTGTACTGATCCATTTAGTTTTCACGGCAAGAATACTGGGGTGGGTTGCTGTTACCTTCCCCAGGGATTGTATTTAGTCTGACCTCTCTGCCATGACCTTCCCATCTTGGGTGTCCCTTCACAGTTTAGCTCATGGTGTCATTGAGGTGCTCAAGCTCCAGCACCACGACAAGGTAATGATCTCCTTTGCTGGAGATCTCCTTTGTACTTTGTATTATATACTGTATTTTCTTTTATGAAGTCTGGGTCTGTGACCTGTAATAAAGTTTGACTGACTGGCATATTGCATTAGGACCCAGTGTGGTTTGTTTGGTTTTGGCATAATATATTGTGTGAATATGTCTATGAAGGTTCTCAGTCATCCAGGTGGAACAGTCTGTGGCTTGAATCATGTCAACTGGATTTCTATTTTCTTAGTGGAAACGTTTCACTCCTTATCCAAGGAGCTTCTTCAGTCTGAGTAAAGTTAGTAAGGGAATCCTTAAATATGTTTCTAGGCTGGCTGTGTGACCTTGCACCTGGGGCTAGGTCATGGTTATTTTTGAGATGTTTGTTTCTAAGTCCCTTTATCATCTAAAGGAGGATCGTTAAGATTACCCTGCTGCTGTTGAGCTTGTGAAATGGTCTTAATCTTCCTAGGCACAGAAGACAAAGCAGGAAGGAAGATAGGGGAAAGGTTATGCCTGAGGCCCCCACCTCTATTCAAGGAAGGGTTTTCCAAGTTGGCATGAATGGATTCCTTGACCCCTCTCTCAAACCACCTATCTTCTCTGTCTAAAATGTGAACATTAATGTCCTCAAATGAGTGTCCTTTTTCCTTTAGATGAAGATAAACTGCTGACTCTGGTCCTGTGGTGTTACTTCTCCTGTGTTGGGCCATCCTCCTGTACAAAGGTTGTTTGGTTTCTCCAATGTAGAGTTCAGAGCACTCCTCACTGCACTGGATTGCATACACTACATTGCTTTCCTTGTGTTTTGGAGTTTGATCTTTGGGGTGTACAAGCCTCTGTCTCAGTGTGTTGGTGGGTTTGAAATATACAGGTATGTGGTGTTTGCCAAATATCCGTTTTATCTTTTCAGACACGCCAGCCATGTAAGGAATGACCAGGTTCTTCCGTTTACTCTGAGTCTCAGCCCTATCTGTTGCTGTTTTAGGTCTGGTAGACTTAGATTTGGTGAAGGCCCAATTTGGATATCCACAGGCCTGCAGAGCTGTTCTCAGATGCTGCTTTTCATTCTTTTTGGAATCCATGGAGGTGGGGATGGTTTCTGCTCTGTGTGACAATGTCCTGATGACTCCTAGTTTGTGCTGCAGTGGATGGTGGGAGTCAAACATCAGGTATTGATCTGTGTGTGTGGGTTTCCTGTAGATCCCTATTTCTAGCTTGCCACCGGTCCCAATGAGGACTTCACAGTCTAGGAATGCCAGTCTGTTGTCCTTGGTGTCTTCTCTGGTGAAGCTAATGTTGGCATCTATAGTGTTTATATGGTCCGTGAAGGCCTGTACTTCCTGGGCCTTGATTTTGACCCAGGTGTCATCCACATACCTAAACCAGTGGGTGGGCACCGTTCCCTGGAATGTGTTGAGTGCTTTCTTCTCCACTTCTTCCATGTATAAATTGGCCACAATGGGTGACACAGGAGAACCCATGGCACAGCCGTGTTTTTGTCTGTAAAAGTCACCTCTGTATGTGAAATAAGTGGTGTTAAGACACAGGTCCAGAAGATGGCAGATCTGGTTTGGGTTGAGATGGCTTCTCCTTTCCAGGGTGCTGTCCTCTTCTAGTCTCTTCCTGACAGCGGATAGAGCATGAGTGGTGGGGATGCTGGTGAAAAGGGAGGACACATCAAAGGAGACCATAGTTTCATCTGTATCCAGTTTCAGGATCTTTGCTTTGGAAACAAATTCTTCCGAATTATGGATGTGGTGTTCAGAGTGTCCAACTAGAGGTGCTAGTATGGTAGAGAGGTGTTTGGCAATGTTGTATGTTACCGAATTGATGCTGCTGACTATGGGTCGGAGGGGTGTTCCTTCCTTGTGGATCTTAGGAAGTCCGTAGATGCAGGGGATGGCTTCTCCAGGATACAGACGGTGGTAGGTAATCCTATCGATTACCTTGTTGGTGGGGTCTCTTTTCAGTTTTTCATATGTATGGTGATCCTCCAAAAGTGAGGTAATTTTATTGTGGTAGTCTGCAGTGTTTAGAACCACTGTACATCTTCCTTTGTCAGCAGGTAAAATGGTGATGGTTTCATCTTTGCTGAGGGCTGTCAGGGCTCTCCTCTCTTGGACGGTAAGGTTGGGGGGAGGAGGTTGAGCACTGGACAGAGCTGCAGATATTTTAAGCCGGAGTTGTTCTGCTTCTTCAAAAGGTAGGTGGTTGTTGTGGATGGCAGATTCTGTGGCTGTAATGAGCTCCACAACCGGAACTTGCTTGGGAGTGATGGCAAAATTAAGACCTTTGGCTAGGACATCTCTCTCTGGTTGGGTAAGTTCTCTGTCTGAGAGATTTTTCACCCACATGTTCTTTTTGTCCTCTGTGGTCCTGTTGTTGTTGTTCCTCCCAGCGGTTTCTCCAGTTCCTTGTTAGACAGTTTGAAACAATTGGAACATGATGGCTCCATCGATAGGATTACCTACCACCGTCTGTATCCTGGAGAAGCCATCCCCTGCATCTACGGACTTCCTAAGATCCACAAGGAAGGAACACCCCTCCGACCCATAGTCAGCAGCATCAATTCGGTAACATACAACATTGCCAAACACCTCTCTACCATACTAGCACCTCTAGTTGGACACTCTGAACACCACATCCATAATTCGGAAGAATTTGTTTCCAAAGCAAAGATCCTGAAACTGGATACAGATGAAACTATGGTCTCCTTTGATGTGTCCTCCCTTTTCACCAGCATCCCCACCACTCATGCTCTATCCGCTGTCAGGAAGAGACTAGAAGAGGACAGCACCCTGGAAAGGAGAAGCCATCTCAACCCAAACCAGATCTGCCATCTTCTGGACCTGTGTCTTAACACCACTTATTTCACATACAGAGGTGACTTTTACAGACAAAAACACGGCTGTGCCATGGGTTCTCCTGTGTCACCCATTGTGGCCAATTTATACATGGAAGAAGTGGAGAAGAAAGCACTCAACACATTCCAGGGAACGGTGCCCACCCACTGGTTTAGGTATGTGGATGACACCTGGGTCAAAATCAAGGCCCAGGAAGTACAGGCCTTCACGGACCATATAAACACTATAGATGCCAACATTAGCTTCACCAGAGAAGACACCAAGGACAACAGACTGGCATTCCTAGACTGTGAAGTCCTCATTGGGACCGGTGGCAAGCTAGAAATAGGGATCTACAGGAAACCCACACACACAGATCAATACCTGATGTTTGACTCCCACCATCCACTGCAGCACAAACTAGGAGTCATCAGGACATTGTCACACAGAGCAGAAACCATCCCCACCTCCATGGATTCCAAAAAGAATGAAAAGCAGCATCTGAGAACAGCTCTGCAGGCCTGTGGATATCCAAATTGGGCCTTCACCAAATCTAAGTCTACCAGACCTAAAACAGCAACAGATAGGGCTGAGACTCAGAGTAAACGGAAGAACCTGGTCATTCCTTACATGGCTGGCGTGTCTGAAAAGATAAAACGGATATTTGGCAAACACCACATACCTGTATATTTCAAACCCACCAACACACTGAGACAGAGGCTTGTACACCCCAAAGATCAAACTCCAAAACACAAGGAAAGCAATGTAGTGTATGCAATCCAGTGCAGTGAGGAGTGCTCTGAACTCTACATTGGAGAAACCAAACAACCTTTGTACAGGAGGATGGCCCAACACAGGAGAAGTAACACCACAGGACCAGAGTCAGCAGTTTATCTTCATCTAAAGGAAAAAGGACACTCATTTGAGGACATTAATGTTCACATTTTAGACAGAGAAGATAGGTGGTTTGAGAGAGGGGTCAAGGAATCCATTCATGCCAACTTGGAAAACCCTTCCTTGAATAGAGGTGGGGGCCTCAGGCATAACCTTTCCCCTATCTTCCTTCCTGCTTTGTCTTCTGTGCCTAGGAAGATTAAGACCATTTCACAAGCTCAACAGCAGCAGGGTAATCTTAACGATCCTCCTTTAGATGATAAAGGGACTTAGAAACAAACATCTCAAAAATAACCATGACCTAGCCCCAGGTGCAAGGTCACACAGCCAGCCTAGAAACATATTTAAGGATTCCCTTACTAACTTTACTCAGACTGAAGAAGCTCCTTGGATAAGGAGTGAAACGTTTCCACTAAGAAAATAGAAATCCAGTTGACATGATTCAAGCCACAGACTATATTGTGTGAACTTAGCCAACTGCAGTTTATTTGTTAAACCACAGTTAAGTGAACTACAGCTTACTTCAGTATACTGCTCTCTCAGTCCAATTCATCTGACAGAACTATTGTTATAGAAATAAAACTGGTATAGAGAATACAATTGCAACCATGCAGCAAATACCCCTAAGACCCATGCTGCTAGGTGAGTTATGAAGTGACTTATGTATCCATCACACTGGTTGTGTTCGCACAACATATTAAAGCCAAGCCCCAATCATATTTTCACTTAGAAAGATGTGCAAACCCAGCCTTTTAATTAACCTAGTACAGTGTTTCTCAAACTTGGCAACTTTAAGATGTGTGGGCTTCAACTCTCAGAATTCTGGAGTTGAAGTCCATACATCTTAAGTTGCCAGGTTTGGCAAACACTGACCTAGAAAATTGAGTTAATTGGGTAAATGAGATTTCAGTTGACCATGGATAAGCATGTCCTGTAAACAAAACTGTTCTTTTTCTTTTTCCTGCAGAGATTAGCCTGAAGGCAGTTAATCTACCTGATCTGTTTGCTGACACCCTTGGAGGAAAAAAACTTCATTATTGTTCAGCTGCACTGGACAAAGCTGATGAAAAGCAGAGGAATCGCTTTGTTTTTGTAAGTCAGCTCATCTCAGTCCAGGCATCTCCAGTTCTACAACCATTCCTATATGAAAAGGGGCAGCTGTGTTTGCTGAAAAAAAATAGGGGAAAGGATATTTTGGCTAGTAGCCAGAAAACCACATTAATCATTCCATCCCCGTGTTTTCTCATGAAGGCAAAGAACAGCAGGCATGAGCCAGTTTAAGGGATCAGTTTTAGTTTTAGTGGAGAAAAGTGAAATTTCAGGAGATTGGAACAAAATTTAGAGCTTTGCTCAGGAGAGATCAAAAGCAAAACAGTCAATGTGAGCTTAAGATATTCTGATTTTCTAGCTCATAATAGTAATAGCCAATGCATCTCCTTTGGATCTGCATTTTTTTAAGCAGCTGGAGGGAAATTTATCTTTTTGGCATGCATAGCTTTTTAATTCTTGATAACGCTTACTTAGGTTATCAACCCAAAAACATGAAGAAACATAACCCTGAGGCTGAAATCAAAAGCAACCATTTCCCTCTCTGCCATCTCTCAATGACACTCCATGCCATTTGGTAGTCAAACATAAGAAAAACATGCACGTAAAGTATTTACTGTCAGATCATCACTTTTATGTCTGGCTCCAAGTAGGAATCAAATCAGGATGATATTTGATTATTTTGTCTGAATGAGTGTTCTCAAAGCAGAGAAGAATCTGGATTCAGTTTGTCAACGTCTTGATGCATCTTTGCCTTCTTAAACTGAAGAATAATATTTACTTTCAAAGTAATTCTTTCCATGTTACAGTTAGGCTGCTTGCTTACATCTAGGTGTAAAATGACTACAACTTATTTATTTCAATAGGGCATTTATTTCAATGTTGCTAGTTTATAGGCTCCAATTAAATGCAAAATTCCAGAGGTTAGCCAGAAGAGATAAGGAATTATTTTTAAACAAGCAATGTGCAGAAGTGGAAGAAGACAATAGAATAGGAAGGACAAGAGACCTCTTCCAGAAAATTAGAAACATCGGAGGTGAATTCCAGGCAAAAATGGGTATGATCAAAAACAAAGATGGTAAGGACCTAACAGAAGCAGAAGAGATCAAGAAAAGGTGGCAAGAATATACGGAAGATCTGTATAGGAAGGATAATAATATTGGAGATAGCTTTGATGGTGTGGTCAGTGAGTTAGAGCCAGACATCCTGAAGAGTGAGGTTGAATGGGCCTTAAGAAGCATTGCTAATAACAAGGCAGCAGGAGACGACGGTATCCCAGCTGAACTATTTAAAATCTTGCAAGATGATGCTGTCAAGGTGATGCATGCCATATGCCAGCAAATTTGGAAAACACAAGAATGGCCATCAGATTGGAAAAAATCAACTTATATCCCCATACCAAAAAAGGGAAGCACTAAAGAATGTTCAAACTATCGAACAGTGGCACTTATTTCACATGCCAGTAAGGTAATGCTCAAGATCTTGCAAGGTAGACTCCAGCAATTCATGGAGCGAGAATTGCCAGATGTACAAGCTGGGTTTAGAAAAGGCAGAGGAACTAGAGACCAAATTGCCAATATCCGCTGGATAATGGAGAAAGCCAGGGAATTTCAGAAAAACATCTATTTCTGTTTTATTGACTATTCTAAAGCCTTTGACTGTGTGGATCATAACAAATTGTGGCAAGTTCTTGGTGGTATGGGGATACCAAGTCATCTTGTCTGCCTCCTGAGGAATCTGTATAACGACCAAGTAGCAACGGTAAGAACAGAGCACGGAACAACAGACTGGTTTAAGATTGGGAAAGGAGTACGGCAGGGTTGTATACTCTCACCCTACCTATTCAACCTGTACGCAGAACACATCATGCGACATGCTGGGCTTGAGGAATCCAAGGCTGGAGTTAAAATCGCTGGAAGAAACATTAACAATCTCAGATATGCAGATGATACCACTTTGATGGCTGAAAGCGAGGAGGAGTTGAGGAGCCTTATGACGAAGGTGAAAGAAGAAAGTGCAAAAGCTGGGTTGCAGTTAAACCTCAAAAAAACCAAGATTATGGCAACGAGCTTGATTGATGACTGGCAAATAGAGGGAGAAAAAGTGGAGGCAGTGACAGACTTTGTATTTCTAGGCGCAAAGATTACTGCAGACGCTGACTGCAGCCAGGAAATCAGAAGACGTCTACTTCTTGGGAGGAGAGCAATGGCAAATCTTGATAAAATAGTTAAGAGCAGAGACATCACATTGACAACAAAGGTCCGCATAGTTAAAGCAATGGTATTCCCTGTAGTAACCTATGGCTGCGAGAGCTGGACCATAAGGAAGGCTGAGCGAAGGAAGATAGATGCTTTTGAACTGTGGTGTTGGAGGAAAATTCTGAGAGTGCCTTGGACTGCAAGAAGATCAAACCAGTCCATACTCCAGGAAATCAGGCCAGACTGCTCACTTGAGGGAATGATATTAAAGGCAAAACTGAAGTACTTTGGCCACATAATGAGAAGACAGGATACCCTGGAGAAGAAGCTGATGCTAGGGAAAGTGGAAGGCAAAAGGAAGAGGGGCCGACCAAGGGCAAGATGGATGGATGGTATTCTGGAGGTGACGGACTCAACCATTGGGGAGCTGGGGATGGTGACGGCCGACAGAAAGCTCTGGCGTGGACTGGTCCATGAGGTCACGAAGAGTCAGAAACGACTGAACGAATAAACAACAAAAGTTTATAGGCTACATACCACCCATGGGAAGCCTGGGGAAAAGTGCTTCCCTCTGGCAATTGTGCACTGGGAGGCTTCAGTATGTAATAGAAGAGAATATCTGTAGCTCAGGGTTGAACTGTGGAGTCCTTGGTGCTCTCTGAGCTTGGTTGTTTGCTTGCAGATGTTTCATTACCTGACTAGGTAACATCATCAGTGCCCTGGGCACTGCATCATCAGTGCCTTGTGCCCAGCGCACTGATTATGCTACCTAGTCAAGTAGTGAAATGTCTGCAAGCAAACAACCAAGTTCAGAGAGCAATGCTATGATAGCTAGGCCTGTGCTGATCATTGAAATGTGATGGATATCTAAGCAAACTGCTCCTTTGATTCACCTCTGTGAAGCAACAATGTGCTCTCCCTCTATTCAGTGGAGAGGTAGATTTGTCACATGTCAACTCTTCATCAAGGCAATATGCGACATCTCCACAAGATAAACCATCTATGGTCCTCATAATCCTAGTGATGGCCAGACTAAGCTCACATATCATTCTCAGGCAAAGCTTTCATGGGATTTGTTTGGCTTTCATTATATATTTTCACATTATATTTTCACATAATATGAGAACTCAGCAACTGTGGCTTATTAATAAACCATGCTTAAACAAACTGTGGTGTAGCCAATGTACTGTATATGGAAAGTTGGTTACTAGCAATCAATTCATATAGTGCAGTGTATAGTCACTGCAAATAGTACTGCAGGGAGATATTTGTTTTCTGGGGTTTTCTTGGCCTTTGTTGTCTATATACTAATGCACAGAGTGCAAGAAGTAAACAAGATAAGGTTGAGCTCTTGGTACAAGTGGGCAAATAGATATAAAGGGGTCTTGGTGGGAGGGTTCTCATGACTGGAATAGAGCTAGGTAAAGGTAAAGGTTTTCCCCTGCACAGTCGTGTCCAACTCTAGGGGCCGGTGCTCATCTCCGTTTCTTAGCCGAAGAGCCAGCGTTGTCCGAAGACGCTTCCACGGTCATGTGGCCGGCATGATGCGCGCGGAACGCTGTTACCATCCGACCAAAGTGGTACCTATTTATCTACTTGCATTTGCATGCTTTCGAATTGCTAGGTTGGCAAGAGCTGGGGTGAGTGCGGGAGCTCACTCCATCACGCGGCGCTCGGGTCTCGAACCGCCGACCTTCCGATCGACAAGCCTGGCATCTTAACCACTGAGCCATCACCCCCCCTAGCCATCTGGTAGCCTTACCTAATAAATCAGTGGTGGCTGAAGCACCTCCCAGGGTCCTTCAGACAGCCACTGTCCTATAGAGAGGAAAGTTAAAGGATGCCAAATGCAGCAGCACAGAAACTGCCTACAGTACTTTGTTTTAAGGATATGACCCAAATTGGGTAAAACTTCTTGAATTACTTCCTTTTTATGTAAATGAATTTTTTACAAGCTTTTCTAATGTATGGCCTTTCGTAGCTCAACTATACTTTGAATACATTTCCCCAAATTCATAGTTATCTCTCTAATAAAAAAACCAGTCATATATACAGCACCAGCCAATTAATTCTTCAGGCTTGGGTGCAACTTACTTTTCCAATTATTCATTGGAAATGGGGAGGGAGGGGCAGGAGAGAGGGAGCTCCTCCAACAGATCGTGGAAATTCCTGCCCTAAATAGTGGGTGGAAAAAATTGGAGGAGGAAGCATTAGGGATGGACCTTGAGCTCTTGTACAAAAGGTGGGATATAAATCAAAGAAATAAATGAATAGGGAGTGGAGGATGAATTGATGTTTATGTCATGTAGCTTTATGAAATAGCCAAATGTTTTACATGATTTTTCATGAATTTTAACTTCTTTATTTCAAAAAAAAAAATCCTTGGAATGCCAATAGGAATGCAAAGTCTGCTCCATGTTTCCCACTCTCTCTTACACACTACACTTTTTGTAATGCCCTCGAAGTGATACCCCGTCAAATAGCATATTGTTGCTCCCATAGCAACTTGATAATGTGACCAGTGGGAAGAGGCCCTTCTGCAATAGAGCTACTGAAGACTATTTGTTCAAAAGAAGCAGAACTGATAGAAAGGGACAGTAAGGGCTGAGGCTGGTGAGGCAGTCCACAAGCAAGAGAGTATTGTTATAGAAACATATCTCAGACACCTCCCAAGGCCATGAAGTGACCCACTAGGTACCGGTTAATTTAGAAGATAAGAAGAGAACGGTCTAGATCAGGGGTCTGCAACCTTTTTGGCACCAGGGACCACTTCCCTCGGAAAAAAATTTCCAAGGACCGGGGGGCGGGGTTTGTGGGCGGCAGCCAATCAGACGGGGGCGGGATTTGCAGGCCTTTTCGCCTCGGATCACCGCAAAAAGTGACGGGGGGTGCCCCGGGGTGGAAAATCTCTGCGCCGATCAGCTGTGCATTGGGGAAGCGGAGGCGCGCCGGAGCTACCCGGTAGGGGCCAAAAAAACCATGGGGAACAAAAGTGGGGGGGAGGAAAAGTCCACCCCGCACCCCACCGGGGTGCCCCTTTGAAAGGGCAGGCTCCGGGGACCCCGAAAATGCTCTCAGTGCCATGAAAAAAACGCAGCACTGAGCTGCAGGGAGGCAAAAAGGACACCCCCCCCCCAAATTAAACCACAGATAAAATAACCAGAAAGCAATAAAAATAGATGGCAATGTATATATAAAGTCTCTGATTTCCTTGTGCTGCAGTTGGCAATCAACCGTTAGTTTTGAGGGTTGATTTGTGTCTGCAGTAAAGATATTAATCTAGCTGAATCATGTCTGGGAGTCTTCTGCCAAGTCTAGCCAAAAATGAATGTAGGGTTAAATGCCTGGAGACCTGTGATTTACTGCCAAGACCAGGTGTGATGCCCAAAAGGGAAGAGCAGGTTGCACTATATATTAAAAATATCCACACTGCTAAAAATGTCAAATAAATGAATCCAGTGATAGTGTAGAGAGCATCTAAAAATAGGTGGAGAAATAAATTAAAGCAGTACTGTTACTGTATTGGTGTCTACTATCACCTACTCAGCCAAACAAGAGAGGTGGATTATGCCTTTCAAAAGCAAACTGCAGATCTTTCAAAGAGGCATGGGTATTTTCACGACCAAAACCCACCTCTGCCAAGCATGGTCCTTCTAGGAATTTCGTGACTTGCCTGACAACTTTCTCCATCAGCAGTTATAGGATGGCACAGATTTGATCTCATAGGGAAGAGTTGGTGAAGAAGTCAACTAGCAGGTGTACTGGGGGAAAGGGACTGCATATGCTGGAGTTCTTGAGTAGGGATGAACCCATACCTTGTAATTCAAGAAAGTTTCCAATTAGCAATAATCTCGCCTCAGATAAACCTCATTGGCTATGATACTGCCACTGTTAGTTGTTATTAGTTGGTAGTATATTATTGTATCTCTTTGTTTCACTCTTTGTTTCACTCTTCACTCTGTCTTTTTAAATTCTGCTGGTCATTGACTGAATAAATATTGTTGATTGATTGATTCAAGAAAGTAGATTTAAGAATTCTGAGCAATGTTAACTAGGATTCCATGACAGGAGAAGCTAATCAGAAAAGCATCTTAGAATACCGCAGGAGTGCCTTAAAAAAGAGTACTAAAAGCATATAGTTGCCTGAAATGATAGAGATAACACCTACAAAATTAAAGCTCGGAATGAGCTGACTTGGTGAGGGATACTAAGAAAAACAAAATGGGCTTCTTCAGATATATACCAAATTAAAGCAGGAAAAAAGATTCATTGTACCAGTTGCTCAGTAAAGATGGCAATAGATACCAAAGAAAAGCCAGAATAATCTGTTTTAGTTTGGTATATTCTTCTCTAAGAAGAGGGCATATGTTCACTAAGTCAAGCTTCTGATTGATAAAGCACATCAAAGAATTCCTATTTACTTTAAATGAGCTTAAACCTGCAGGGCTATCTGTCTTTGAGAACTTCTGGAGAAATGCCAGACAACTGTTATCTCTATCTTCAGGAAGTGGAGAAAGGAGGATCCAGACCAGTTATTCTGACATTGATACTTGGGAAGATTCTAGAGCAGATCATTAAGTAATTCATCTGTAGGCACCTTATATGTGGAAATTATTAGAAGTCAACATGGAACTGTCAAGAACAAGTCTTGCCTGACAAACCTTATCTCATTTTCTGATTAGGTAATTTCCTTCCTTGGTAGATTATGGCAGTACTGGTAGATTGGAGAACATCTTTTGTTACAGTATGGAATTTCAGCAAGCATTTGACAAAGTATCCCAGGAATATTCTGATAAGCAAAAGAGATAGCTGGAGCTGGTGATAAGTTAAGGAGATAAATAGCTGATTCAAAAAATCATACCCAAAATGTGCTCATGAACATTATCAAATTGGAGTGGGATATCTGTATGGGGGAGTAGGTGATGGGTTGATTTAATCCCTAAACCATTTACTTTTCAACATTTTTATTGGTGACTCAGATAAGGAGGGAGGAGGAATATTTATCAAAGAAGTTTATTTCTTCTTTTTTATCTTTTGTTTTTACATTTATATGGACTCATATACCTAATGGACTACAATCTTGTTATTACGACAACTATTTTTTAAGGGATTGTTTTTACTTTTTGTATTTTTTTACTCCCTCCTTTTTGTAAACAACCATTGCAACAATCATTATCTCTCTCCTTTTTTATTTCTCCCTCTCTCCTCTTTCTTTTTTCTTTTACAGGAATATTATCTACATTATGACGAATATTTATTTATTTATTTATTTATTTAATTTATATTACCGCCCATCTCCCCCAGCAGGGACCCTGGGTGGTGCACAATAAAATAGAATTAAAAATATATAAAATTACAACAATACATAATATGAATTCCAAGGGTAAAATGTTAAAATAAGATACTGGGAGGCTTCAAGGGACCAGGCATTCCCAAGAGGAACTGTTGGCATTTCCCTCCCAGGCAAGACGGCAGAACCAGATCTTTAAGCCTTTCCGGAAGGCTGAGAGCGAGGAAATCAGCCTCAGCTCTGGGGGTAAGGTATTCCAAAGGGCGGGCGCAACTGCAGAGAAGGCCCACCTCCTGGACCCCGCTAGATGGAACTCTTTGGTCGATGGGGTCAGCAGCAAGGCCTCTCTGGCTGATCGGGTGGGATGGGTCGATGTTCTGGGGATGAGATGGTTCCTCAGGTAGCCTGGCCCTATGCCATGTAGGGCTTTAAAGGTGATAACCAAGACCTTGAATTGTACCCGGAAGCAAACCAGTACCCAATGCAGCTCGCGTAACAACGGTGTCACATGGGCCGATCTTCTGGCCCCAATAATTGTCCGCGCAGCCGCATTCTGGACCAGTTGAAGCTTCCGGATACTCCTCAAGGGTAGCCCCATGTAGAGCGCATTACAATAGTCTATGTGGGAGATGACAAGGGCATGAGTGACTGTTTGGAGGGCATCTCGGTCCAGGAAAGGGCGTAACTGGTGCACAATCCGAAGTTGTGCAAAGGCCCTCCTGGCCACAACTGCCACCTGCTCTTCCAGCAGGAGTCGTGAGTCCAGGAGAACCCCCAGATTCCGCACTGGCTCCGAATGGGGTAGTGCAACCCCCTCTAGAGCCAAAGATGACAACTTCCTAGGACCTGAGCGGCCATCAATCCACAGCCACTCCATCTTACTAGGGTTCAGTCGAAGCCTGTTGTTCCCCATCCAGGCCCCCACAGCCTCCAGACACTGAGATAGGGTGGCAACTGCATCACTTACTTCACCCGGGATGGAAATATACAGCTGTGTATCATCAGCATATAGATGGTATTTCATCCCGTGGTGATGGATGATCTCACCCAGCGGCTTCATATAGATGTTAAACAGGAGAGGGGAGAGCACCGAACCCTGTGGCACCCCACACAGGAGGGGCCGTGGGTCAGATCTCTCCTCCCCTATCATCACTGATTGGGAGCGGCCCTGGAGGAAGGAGGCGAACCACTGCAGAACCACACCGCCCCCCCCCAACTCCCTGAGCCGTCCCAAAAGGATACCATGGTCGATGGTATCAAAAGCCGCTGAGAGATCTAAAAGGATAAGGATGGATGCACTACCACCATCCCGTCCTCTCCAGAGATCATCCATAAGCGCAACCAATGCAGTCTCCGTCCCATATCCCGGCCTGAAACCTGACTGGAAGGGGTCTAGATAATCCGTTTCATCCAGAATCCTCTGGAGTTGTGACGCCACCACTTTCTCCACCACCTTCCCTAAAAAGGGGAGGTGGGAGACTGGACGAAAATTGTCCAGAACAGTAGGGTCCAGGGACGACTTCTTGAGGAGGGGGTGCACCAGGGCCTCCTTAAAGGCCGCTGGAAACACTCCCTCCCCCAGAGGTGCATTAATCATCGCCTGGACCCAACCATAAGTCACCTCCCGGGCCGATTTTACTAGCCAGGAGGGACATGGATCTAAATAACAAGTGGTGGCCTTCACAATCCGGAGGACTCTGTCCACTTCCTCGGGTCCAACAGGATCGAACTGTTCCCAGATAACAGAGTAAGTATGTGCCTCCGTCATCTCCCCAGAACGTGTATCACGCGTGGAGTCCAACTTAGAATGGATCTGAGCGATTTTCTCCTGCAGATGCTCAGAAAACTCCTCTGATCTGTAAATAGGTCACTGGTTTAGACTGACCTAACAGAGATCTCGTAATCTTAAACAGGGTCGTCGGTTGGCATTCTGCAGAGGCAATAAGAGCGGAGAAATATTCAGGTTTCGCCGCTCTTACCGCCACAAGGTAGGCCTTAACAGCGGCTCTAGCTTGTGTCCGATCAGGTTCAGTCTTTGTCTTCCTCCAGCGGTGCTCCAGACGTCTCTTAACCCTCTTCAAAACCCTCAACTCCTCCGTAAACCACGGGGAGTGACAGGCCGAATGAGGGAGGAGAGGTTGCACAGGCGCGATCCTATCCAGGGCCCCGGCAGCCTCTCTATTCCAGGCTGCTGCCAGGGCCTCTGCCAGACCGTGCAACAGATCCTCGGGTATACTCCCCAGCTCCCTCTGAAACCTCATAGGGTCCATCAGTCGCTGGGGGTGGACCAATCGAATGGGTCCAGCCTCCCTGCGGAGTGCGGCAGTGCACGAGAGTTTCAAAGTCACCAGGGCGTGGTCTGACCATGACAACGGGGACAGGTCTAACTCTCCCCTCAGATCACTTTGCCATTGCTCAGACAAGAAAACCAAGTCCGGGGTGAGGCCACTGTCTCTAGTCGGGTCCCTAATTATCTGGGACAGGCACATGGCTGCCATGGTAGCCATGAACTCCTGAGCCACTTCCGAGGTCCGTCCCAGGGACGGCAGATTGAAGTCCCCCAAAACCATAAGTCTGGGGAACTCCACTGCCAACCGCAAGACGGCCTCCAGCAGCTCAGGCAGGGAGGTTGCTACGCAGCAGGGAGGCTGGTACAGCAGCAACACTCCCAACTGTTCTCGGGAGCCCAACTTAAAAAACAGGGTCTCACAACTGGCCACTTGTGGAGCAATGCCCCTGTGAGCCATTAGAGACTCTCGGATGACAACTGCCACCCCACCTCCCCTGCCCCGGTGTCTCGGCTGGTGCCACACCTGAAACCCGACTGGGCACATTTCCGAGAGGGCAACCCCTCCCTCAGGGCCCAGCCAGGTCTCGGTGATACAAGCCAGGTCTGCCCCCTCCTCTGCGATCAAATCGCATATGAGAGGGGCCTTGTTGTTCACCGACCTGGCATTGAGGAGCAGCAGCCGGAGACCAGGGCCCTCAAGGACCTGTTGTCCAGGGCCTGGGAATGAACTTGGAGGGCCGGAACACGCAACCGGTAACAAACACCAGGGGCATCTTCCCCGATGATGGCCTGCCCTCCAGTTCCCATTATAACATGCCTGACCCATCACCACTTTTATCAGTTGGCCCACCCTGCAGCCCCCAGAGCTTCCTAGGTCGGTAGCCTCCACTCCCAAACCCCCGGAAATCCTGGGTCTCAACATAGGTCCCTTGCCCCACGCACTCATCCTCTCAATCACATTCAATCCTAGGCAGCGGAGGGACCTCCCAGTGCACCAGCTCATGCTCTCGGCACTGTTGGGATCCCAACCACTCCCTTACATACACTGCTAACACTTATATTATGCACCCCCCTCAACTCCTCTCACTAGTGGAGGAGGGGCATCTCAATCATTCCTACCCCACTGAGAAACACTCAGGGAGCACTCAAACAAACACTCCTAGCCCCCACCCAGTATCTCTCACCTACTGTGGGGCCAACACTCACACCAAGGGACCCAACCCACTGCCGCTTGCCTGGGAAGGAACAAATGGATCACTCCAAGTTGTTATGTTCTAACAAACAGTCCTCTATGATGTTAGTCCTTCTGGCAAAAGATATTAAAGCCAGCCCAACGTCCAATGTCTGAGTCTCGGGTTTCTTCTCCCAAGTCCACCCGATCTCCGACATCTCCTGAGTCCAATTAACACTAGCAGAGTAGGGGGGAGTCCAAGTTGTACTATAATGCCGCATTGGGGCTCGTTGTTCAGATAATCCAATAGTGGTTAAGGGTCCGGCCTATTCAGATGTCTGAAGGTCCTTTGCGCCAAGATCCACTGGCCGTTCGCCCAGGACACTCGCTGAGGGGGCCAAAAAGACCACCCCCCCAAAGGAATATGGCATTGAGGATGAAGAGAGACAAAGAGAAAGAAAAAGAAACTGGAAGTGCATCTATAGAACTTTCAGTAACTGCAGTATTAATGAAAGCTCCACCATCAGAAGAGAAAAAAATCCTGGATGCAATTCTGGATGCAATTACTTTATTAAATAAAAAAATGGATGCTTGGGGTCAACAAATCAACAAGCAGATAGAAAATTTATTTACTTTAGAAAAAAAGACGGACAAAAAGATGGATTTATTGGGACAACAAGTAGTTAAGAAGATGGAAGAAGTGAAAGAAGAACCAACCCAGGAAATAAAACAAGAATTTAAAAAAGAAGTGCAGATAGTTAAGGAAGTAGTTAATACCTTATCAGGGGAATTTAAAGAGATGCAAGGCCAGATGCAGAAATTAGAGACTAACTCAGAAAGTGTCATTAAAGAAGTTGAATACAACTTAGATATTACTGCTTTAGCAGAAATGATAGAAAAAGAACATACTTTGAGATTGAGTGCATCCCTAGAACAATTAAATGAAAAAGCAAGAGAAAGGATTGTTTTTGAATTAGTTAAACTTCTAGAAATGAGAGAACAAGATTTGGATTTGGAAATAGATAAAATTTTCAGAGCTAATTCATGGTATGCTAGAGAAAAGAAAATGTTCAAAGGGCAAAAGTTAAGGATAGCCTCTACTTTAAAAGTAAAAACATTTTTAGAGAAATATAAGACAGATATGAGGGATGCACCAGGAGAACGCAAGAAGCATTTCATAGATAGAAGAAAGAAATAGAGATAAATGGCTGACTTAGAAGGACTTCTTAAAAATTGGGAAAATTAGATTTTACCAATGACACAAGATTGGATGTTAAAATTGATGGATTGGCAGAAAATGATAAATTGACATGTTTATTAAAAGAAAATTCAAATTATTATTTTATTAAGGAGTGGAAACCATTGATGGACTATTTGTAACATGCAGGGGGGTCAAAGCTTATATGGGATATTGAAGATTAAAATACATATAAATTGATATATTAGACAGGAAAGGTTTTTTGAGTTATATATAGAGCTAGCATGTATGATAAATCTGTCAAATTACTATGACCAGAGATAAATCGGAAGCTAACCAATTTCTATTTCTTATCTTTTTCTTTTTTTCTTTCTTTTTCTTTACTTTACTGCACTTTTTTTTTCTTCTTTTTTGATTTGTATTTCTATTTCCTTTTCATTTCTAACTTTTAACTATGTATATCTAAAACTTTGAGGGGCGTGGTGGCTCAGCGGGTAAGACGCCAGGCTTGTTGATTGGAAGATCGCAAGTTCGAATCCCTAGCCCCGCATGACGGAGTGAGCTCCCGCACTCGCCCCAGCTCTTGCCAACCTAGCAATTCGAAAGCATGCAAATGCAAGTAGATGAATAGGTACCATTTTGGTGGGTAGGTAACAGCGTTCCGCGTGCGTCATGCCAGCCACATGACCGTGGAAGCGTCTTCGGACAACGCTGGCTCTTCGGCTAACAAACGGAGATGAGCACCGGCCCCTAGAGTCGGACACGACTGCACAAATGTGCGAGGGGAACCTTTACCTTTACCTATCTAAAACTTTAATAAAATTGATAAAAAAATAGTAGTTTAACTTCTCAGTCATTGGAAGTAATCATGCTATATTCTGCTCTGGTCAGACTCCACTCATGCTACATTCTGCACTGGACAGATTTCATCTCAATTGCTGTGTTTACTTCAGGGAGGCTCAGTTGAAGACAGATTCAGACAAACTGGAACGTGTTCAGAGGATGGCAGCATGAATGATCAGGGCACTAGAAACAAAGACCTTGAAGGAATTGGGACTGTTTAGCCACAAAGAGAGAAAACTTGGGTGGGGGGTTCTTCAGATACAAAGATTGGACTGTCTTCTGTTAGGCAGGATGCTTTAATATAAAGCAAGTTAGCAATATAAATAAATAAATAAAATAAATATGGATACTTCACTGAACATGGGGTTGAACTTGTTGGGAAAAATTAAGAACACTGTCTGCCTCCATGTTGTCCTCCCCCAGAAGAGGTAAAGGAAGCCCAATTGTTAAAAGGTTACAAAATAGAATGAGTTTGATTATGCCAGAGATTAAGATGGAAAAGGAAGCCCAACTACTCAGACAAAGGGTTCCCTTCCAATTCAATTGGAAAGCTTGGAACACAAAAGGTCAGCTCGTTCACAGAACCTAGCCAGCCCATTCAGGTAGATCTTCTTCCCCAGCCAAACAGATCTCCATAATCAAATAACAGTAGATTCCTTCCAAGGTGCACATTCCAAGTAAGCCACAGCCCACAGGGAACACAGACAGGAAACACAAACAGCAGGGGGCCCAACCACAGAGCGCCTCCTCTCTGAGATCTGGCAAATTACACTTCTCTCAAGTTCCTAGGGGGCGGGAACACCTTTGCATAGCAACGAGCAAGCTCTCCTATATAAATGGCCTGTGGGGGAAATACAGGTGTGGCCACCTTCCAACCAGCATACTCTGTACTTTGTACTCTGCATATGCTCTTGGGAATAAACCTGCAAACCTCTGTTCCAGCAACTGCCTGCGTGTCTATTCATTCCCGGCTTGGAACGAACCTTGGTAAGATTACCTTCTAACAAACTCAATGGCCTATATCAGTGCTTTCCGAAGTGCCGCCATTGGCGACACACCAACGGCAGCAGCGGCGGCGACGTGGGGGCGCGCGTGGGGGCGGGGGCATGCACGGTGGCGGCGTGGGTGTGTGTGTGGCGGCGGCAGCAGCCTCCGCTAAAACACAGAAGCGCTGATGGCACACCACTGCTGTCATCGCTGCTGCTGCCGCTGTACACACCACTGCCGTGCACGGCCCCACCACCACTTCCGGGTTGTGTTGCGGCACACCAAACTGTGTGTCGCAACACACTAAAGTGTCGCGACACACAGTTTGGAAAGCTATGGCCTCTATAGTTCCTTTAATCAATGGATAATTTTATTATTATTAGCTCTTCTTTATTTTGAAGTAGATCATTCCTGTTTTTTATCTCCTTTGCCACTTTGGAAGAGTTATATCTTAAAAGATGGGCTGAAGCATTTTTTGAAAAAGCAAACAAGAAACCACTTCTTTTATGGATTCACCCAGATGGGTGTTCAATCTCCATGAAACACTGTACCTCTCTAGTGATCCTTAGCACTGACACATAACTTGCAGAGAGGAAGATTTCCATTGCTCTGCCTTCAGAGTGAAAAAGACACCAGGGAAAAACTTTCCACTTTCTTTATAGAAGAAAGAAATGCTTAAATTGATTCTTCACATGCAGGAATATCAACTTTATTATTGTTAAGCTTACACACATTGTACTCCCTCTTTACTTTTCTTCAGTAGACTAGTTACAGGGTCTATCATAGGTCTATCTATACTTTTCTTCAGTAGACTAGTTACAGGGTCTATCATAGGATAGGCTTTGCTTTCCTCCAAGAGCCAAGGAGATATTTATTTTCATAGCCTGGTGATAAATGTTTGCATTAGTGAAATTGCCATTTCTATAAAGAAAAAATCCTTATGGGCGTTAGTGTTTATTTTTCCTTGATTCTATAAAATCTCCTCACTTTACAAAGGAGACATATTTTTCTAACTTCACTCTCCCTGAAATCTGAAACTTACTCTCTTTGTTCTGGCATCTTTACTATAAGAATTCTTGTTTGGTCTTGAAATAGTTGGTGAAGTAGTAGATAATACTCCTGTGAGTAAAACATAGCAGGACTACCATATAGTTTCCAAATGCTTAGGACCAATGCAAAGTAAAATCTTCTTCAGGTCAGGATTGATTCCCAGTTACTTCATGGACACATCCATGTAGTTTTCTTGGCAACAATCCAGAACTCTATGACATTTTTTCCTCAACTTCTCAGTCTAGTCTGCAGTCCTCTGATTTTCTGGGTATCTCTCACTCAAGTACTAACTTGCTATGCTTTTTAAGATCAGCCAATGTTGGCTTGGTGTTGCCACTAGCTGACAAAACCAGAGAAATTTGTAATAAAATTCTAATTTAAAATATGTTTTCCTACCCCCAATCAGTGGAATATCAGTGTGACTATCTGAATGTTGTCTGTTTGTGCTTTCTGTTATACTCTCAATATTGAAATTTCTATTTGCATCTAAAAGCCTTGAATGTTTTTGCATGTGAATGTTCCATTTGCATTCTGAACAGGGCTTGCAACTTGCATGCAGAGTTATTTTTAATTACAAATATAAAGATGAATTAATGTCAGACTTACCATAGCATGAGAATTTTCTGTCTAGTTTCTTGTATACAGATATTTTCCCTTTCAAGAAACGCTTTTGCCCACAGTCTGGACAACAAAAGTCAATACAGATGACTTGAAAAATATTAAAATATTGTACATATGGAAGTGCTTAAACCACAATACTCAATATAGTAACATGGTTATTTTAACTAGATGCAAATTTATAAATGGCACAAAAATGGAGAAATTATTCTTTAAATAGCAACAAAGGAATACCATTCCTCCAGAAGCAGAAACCTGTGCAGCATTTTGAATGGAAAATGAAACATTTTTTTTCTGAACTTAAAAGGAGAGAGCCACGATGGAGCCAACTGTGCCATTAACTTAATGAAGAAGTAAACTGTTCATTAAAAAAAAATGTCAGATTGCAAACTTCATTTAAATGCCAGTAGAAATTCAAATTGGTTACTCAAAAAATACAGGCTTTGCTTGAAACCAACAACAGAGAGTACAACAAACAGCTCCATTCATTATTGAAGGTAATTGCTGGAGCCATGCCCAGGGACAGGTTCTCCCACTTGTGACTTAGCATGAAATGTTGCCCCAGCCATTTTGGCTCAAGACTATGGCTTAGTTTATGGCTTATGTGCAGTGAGCAAACCCCAAAAGGTAAATGTAAATCCTCCTTCAGGATGAGCTTGTCTCCTGGTGACTTCATGGTCAGAACCCATGCAGTTTGACAACGGGACAGTAAGTGGTTCACCATTGCCTTCTGGCATTATTATTTTTTTAGATTCCCAGTTTATCCAGTATGCTCTCTGGAAAATTCCCACCCATGCACCAAATAAGTCCAACTCTGCTTAGATTTTGAACCCAGCAAAGATTCTTTAAGTATTACCTCCTGCTAAACTATGATTAGTGGTATATGTCAGTATGTCCATCCATGCCTGGTATTTCTTGCACATATTCTAGCAGTTCAGCCTGGCCAAAACTGTAGCTAGTTTGCTGAACTCAAGATCTGAAAAAAGAAGATTTTGCCTGGTTCAGGCTCTCTGTTTATATTTATTAGACTTGCTTATAGTTTGCTTCAGATGGTTGACAACAGTCAAACAAACAAAAAGTAAAATCACAAAACTCACCAACCATGAACAATACAGGATTCCATTAAAGCCAAGAATTAAAAATCCATTAAAACAGGTGCCCATCCTCACCATTACTCTCCAGATGCTCATCTAAGTAAAATGTCTATTGTGGGTTTCTAAAAGCAATGGAATCCCATTGCTAAGACAACGGGAGTCCATCACTCCAGGGATAAAGTGTTCCACCATTTCTGGGCAACAACAGAAAAGATTGCTCTCCAGATTCCTGAAGAATTTAATTCTCTTTTAATTCTCACAGGGTCAGGCCCTTCAAAGGACACACCAAGTGGATACAATCACTTTGAAGGAAAGAGCCTCAAAGTTATCTATGAACCAAGCCATAAAGCTCTATATAGGTTGAAACCAGCAGTTTGAATTGGACTTCGAAACCTTTGGCAACCACTGAAGCAACCATAGCACTGGTGTTATGCGGTTAAAATGGTTTGCACCTGTTAGTCCCTGCAGTTTTCTTGCAAGATTTCAGAAGTGGTTCGCCATTGCCTGCTTCCTAGGGCTGAGAGAGGGGGACTGGCCCAAGGTCACCCAGTTGGCTTGTGCCTAAGGCAGGACTAGAACTCATGGTCTCCTGGTTTCTAGCCTGATGCCTTAACCCCTACACCAAACTGGGTGTCTATTTATTGTTTATTTATTTAAACTTATTAACTGCCCAACTCCAATGGATGCTGGGCGGCCTTGTAGCCAGGCTGCTGCATTGTGGACCAACTATAGTTTCCGAATAACCTTCAAAGGCAGATCCAAGTAGAGTGCATTACAGCAATCTAATCATGTGATGAGGGCATGAGTTACAGTCTCCAGAAAGGACTGCAACTGGTGCAGCAGCTAAAGATGGCCAATGGCTCTCCCGGCCACAGCTTCCACCTGCTGCTTGGGCAGAAGCCGTGAGCCCTAGAGGACCTCCCAAGCATGCAGTTTGGAATCTTGTCTTGAAATCCAAGGGCACCGTGATCTTTCATGTTTGTTTATTTCTGTTCAAGGGCGATTTTAATCTTCTGGTTTTGGTCACAGGCCTGGGGTTCATGTGTTTGTTGTGGGGGGTGGGCTGTTGCGCTTTGTTTTAATGTTTGCTTTTAGTCTGGGCTGCCTTGTTTAATTTTATGTTTTTGACTGTTTTAATTTTATATTATATTTTGTAAGCTGCCCAGAGTCCACTGGAGTGGGTGGCTATATAAAATCTAATAAATAATAGTAGTTATAATAACAGTTTTCCATGGCAGTTCAGTTTGCAGTGAATGCCTAATGTAATTAATTTAAATTCACTAATACACATTTACATGTTTAATTTTCAATCAGACAGTGGGATTCATTATAAAATAAAAAGTAGTTGAAATGCTTTCAAAATACTTCAAAAAGTCATTGCAAATGGAGTGCCCCACACCTAAAACTTAGCTTACTAAGAGCCGGTGCTACATTTTAAAACAGTGATAGATGCTTAACAATTGCAATTGCCCAGTTTGCAAGTAGTAGCCCATGCATCTCCCTGTGAATATCTACCTCTTGGGTGGAAGCATTAGAATCCCCTTGATGTCTGCATTCAGTCAATATGAAGAGGGACTTTTCCAATGTTTGCCTATTATGCAGCTGATAAAGTTGCACCACACTGAAGCCTCAATGGCTTAAGCACACATGCTGGATTACAGCCTTAAAAGTCAAGTTGGAAGGCATGGCAATTATGCAAATGCTGGCTGGTTTCTCAGTTCTAATTGGGTACAATGTTTTACAGAGTATTATTAAGTCACAATTAAACAGGGTTCAGTTGTGTGGCTAAATCACATGGCAACTGAAGTATTAAGACAATGCCGAAAGGTCATTTGGGCAATCTGTACATCTAATGTATTAATGGAGACTAATTTTGTCCATTATAGAATCTATTCAAGTGGATGGACTGACATTTCATAATGAAAGGCACTGTTTGCCGAAGGCTGGGAGGTTGGGTAACTTTTATGTTGAAGTCTTAGGCAAAAACAATGTTGCATTAAGAAAATGATATTTTGCCTTAAGATATGAATGAGCTATATGCAAACCAGGTCACAATGGGTTAAAATAAACTATTGTTTAACAATAGTAATTTTGCCACTTTCTTTGACTGAGCCAAGAAAACAACCAGTCTTCAGATAGCTAGAGTTAACTATTACATAAAACATAGCAACAGCCAAATTTTAAATTATATCCTGGCTATAACAGGATACTATAATTAAGTGAAGCTTGTCTGACCTGTTCCGTATTAAGCCAAGATTTGCTCATTTGAGCACAGCTAATGGCTTGACTTGCTTACAGGATTAAGCATAGCATAATAATTACATTGAGAACATGTGGAATTTTAATAGTTTAGGCCATTTGCATGATATGCTTACCCATAGTTAACTAAACCATGATCTATACAACCTGATTTTCTGGTTTTCATGACACATTGGCTCATAAACTAATCACACAGGCTGACTTTTCTCAACATAAAATGTGGATGGCTAGTTTATGCTTAAGGTGTTATACAAAAACAGTCTTACCTTCAATTCAGTATTAAATAGAGTAAGTTAAAATAATGCAATGAAAAACTTACCAGCCAGTTTGGTCTAGTGGTTAAGGCACCAGGCTAGAAACCAGGAGACTGTGAGTTCTAGTCCGGCCTTGGGCATGAAAGCCGGCTGGGTGAACTTGGGCCAGTCACTCTTTCTCAGCCCAACTCACCTCATAGGGTTGTTGTTGTGGGGGAAATAGGAGGAGGAAGGAGTATTAGGTATGTTTCCCGCCTTGAGTTATTTATAAAAATAATAAAGGCGGGATTTAAAGAAATCTAAAAATCTAAACATTGGTGGATATAACTCCTCTTATAGCCATTTCAAAGCCCTTTCAGCTACTAAAAAGAGTGTGCAAATTCTGGTCATTGCAGATAAGCCCAACCTGAAATCTATCCAGGTCTTCTTCCAGGCCCAGTCCATTAAGGCAGATTTTGAGAGTGAATGAGGATAGGCTACAATACCCAGGTTGAAATAACCCAAACAACCAGTAGATGACAGTCAATAAGGTTTATATATCTCTTTTCTGCAAAAAATTGTGGTGGTCCACAGTTTTGCAGGCCTGATATGGTAGCCCTAAGGAGGAAGACTAGACAAATCTAACAAAATGAGAAAAAAAATAGCATTGATAAACTTAAAAGCCTCTGATGGGCCAGTGTCTGTCCCACGTTACTGGTGGAGCTGCGCAGAAGCATATATTTCCATTGATTCAAATAAATGGTGCCATTTGAAATTGGCACAGAAACTATTGATGTTGTTCACCCATCTTTATTAGCATCTGTTGAAAAAAAACCCATTCCACTTGCCTGCACAAGTAGGTCCTCGTCTTCTGGATGTACAGTGTGGTTTTCAAGAAGTGACAGACATTCTTGTACTAGGAAAATGGCTGCTCCAAGATGAGGAAATGAGCTACCAAGATGCCCAGGCATTTCTATTTAAAATGTGCATATGTAGGTTGGTGTGTATTTGTTGTTCAAATCTCCCTATTATTTAAGCAGGAAGACAAGTCATTTTGATTGGCTCTTACATGCATGCAGTGGTGCAGCTTTAGGAAAGCATCCCAAGCATACCCCTTGTATTATCAGTGTGGAAGAATGCCATCCTCAGATCATGCAAAACTCCTAACAGAATGCCTGTTTATTTTTCATGTTGTTATCTGATTGTCCAGAATTTTTTTTCTGGTTTTGCAGAGGTGCAGAAAAAGATGTTATGAGCAAAAAGACACATTAATGACTCCAGCAACAACAGAAAAGATTTTTCCATGACTGTAATTGATAAAACAAACTGAAGGATTAGTATAATTCTCCTTAGAATGAGCGGGTAATCAGAACAGATGCCTTGAGTCCTTACTTGTTGCTCATCTTTGGACTGGAAGCAAAGCGTGTTTTCAGATTCTGTCTTTATTCTTTTCTCTTTTTCTTTTTAGTAGCACCCTTCTATATCTCATTTGGAAACCCTGCTAAAATGTCGTATCTTCTCTTCACTGCTTTCCCATTAGATGGGATTCATTTGAACACAGTTAAATTAGAACAACAGAGATAAAGGTCTTTATTATTCAGTAAACTCCTCAGATCTACTCTCCATGTTCCCATTGCCTTCTAC
Organism: Charina bottae; assembly: GCA_023362775.1. NCBI lineage: Eukaryota > Metazoa > Chordata > Lepidosauria > Squamata > Charinaidae > Charina > Charina bottae. Next base: position 2,915,194 of record JALMGJ010000001.1, on the reverse strand, counting down.
ATGTTATACTCTCTACAGTTTAAACCTTTTCTACTTTCTATCCCATGTTATGATTAGTAAGCTATTTCTTCATTCTGCCCAAGCCTATTCTCTTCCCCAAATACTGGTTACAACAACAACAACAACAAACAACAACAACAACAACAACAACAACACCTCTCCTTCATTAGTGTTCTTTCTAATATCTTCCCTTGTTTGCAACAATGTAGGTTCATGGTTTTCCTTAAAGGACTGGACATTTTATTCATTCCAGTTTAATCCCACTGCAAGTTTGTAGTGCTAGGTAAGGATGACCATACGTGTTAGCAAACATGTTCCATATCCTAACCTCTATCTCCACTCCAAAATGCAGGTCCTGTGTCTAACATGAAAAGCCTAATAAAGTGGAAGTAGTTCCATGTTTGATGTGACTAGGAAAAGTAAAGGCTCCCTTGAGTTCTGCTGGACTCCTGGTGACAACATGGACATTTCCACATAGGATTCTTGGTAGCAATATGATTTATCATTGCCACCTTCTGTGATTTTTTCCCCTTCCTAATCTAATACTATTATGGCCTTGGGATTTCCTGATGATTTCCATCCAAGTACTAACTAGTTCTGATGCTGTTAGCTTTGGGGGAATCATCCACAGTTGGCTAGGTGGATGATCCGCTTGTTGACCCCATTTGATTACCAGCTTGATTAAAAGATACTGCATGCATCATATCACCAATGTTTAGCCTAATGTCAACACGTATGGCTCAGCATGTGCTGGCAAAAACCTTTTTAAAAGGACAGCTGCCACAATGGACCTTTAAGGCCAAGTGTTTTCCACATACTTCATCAAGCTTAAACTGAGTCTTGCATTATGAAAGAAGGTGCAGGTGAGTAAGTGGAGGCATTGGAGGCTGATGAATAAGAATAGGGTTGGAGACATTTAGGAGGGAATGGAGGTGAGTGGAATGTAAGGTGGTTTAACTAAGGTTTTCAACTAACAGTTGGGTTGTTGCATGGTTCTCCATTCACATTTTATACATACACTAGTTTAAAAGTGCGAGTATAGTAATGGTATAAAGGACTTCTGGCATACATATTTCTGGCATATACATACAGATTTCAATACAGATTTCTGGCACTCATATGAGAGCCAGTTTGGTCTAGTGCTTAAGGCAACGGGCTAGAAACCAGGAGACTGAGAGTTCTAGTCCTGCCTTAGGCATGAAAGCCGGCTGGGTGACCTTGGGCCAGTCACTCACTCTCAGCCCAACTCACCTCACAGGGTTGCTGTTGTGGGGAAAATAGGAGAAGGAAGGAGTATTAGGTATGTTCACCACCTTGAGTTATTTATAAAAATAATAAAGGCGGGATAAAAATTAATTAATTAAATAATGAGCAAGCCACAGTGTCACAAACAAGTTTCTTTTCAGAGTTCATTGATCTTCAGTTGATACTTTTCTGCTATTTTTTCTGTCCTGGGCATCACCTGGTTCTTATCAGCCTAAATATGGAAAGCAGAGAGAAGAAGAGACAAGCTTTGGACTCATGCTTAATGCTTGCTCAGTCTCATAATGTAAACTTCTTAAAAGAACATTATACTCATTTTCTTTCTTCCAACAGCTTAATAAAAGCAAAATGGAAAGGAATAGCAAAAAATCCTCTTATCAATAATACCCTCACTTCACTTTATTGTGTTTGGATTTTTATATCCCAGAGGGCATTTTAAATAAACATCAAGTATTTCAGAAAAGGAAGAGAGTCAATTCAGATTTTCCTGGCATTCTGCTTATTATTGGCATGTGACATCCTGAGTTTGTTGGCTCCAAGACATTTTCTAGGGCTAATCTATCCAGTCTACAAAAGCCTGGAAAACCAATAGAAGACAGCAAAAGTTGTCTGGCTATTTACTGACCAGCTGTGGTAGTTTGTCATTCTGATGTGACCTTGGATTCTAGTCAGCCAATCAATAGGTTGACCTTATGTAAGAAGCTGGCTTTAGTTTTCTTGTTCATTATATTCCACAAGTTGTTAATTGGGCAATTAAATGAACTGGATTTTCTTACATTTTCTGTTATTTGTGGAGTTTAGCTTAAAGATATTGTAGGTAATCTTTTTGGATATATTGTTGCATAACATTTGTCTTGTTGATTTTAATAATGCAGTTGATGCATCAGTAGATGGTGCTATTTGTTTCTCTATTAAAACAGTAAGTCTAGCTTTTTAATAAGTAATTGACCCAAGCTTGAAAAACATCCCCCTGTAAAATACCAATATTTCTTGTTAGAGGGACATTAGAAAGGAAATCCAGGATTGTTCTTTAATTTTTCAATCTTCATAAAGTACAACAGATCAATAGTACAACTCTAGCTTCTGATGATCATTTGATAAATTGAGTATAGCAAATAATAATATACTACTGACCTTTATGTAATATAATATAAAGACACAGATGCTTTCTTTGTGGAGTGGAGGTGAATTGCTGGGAGGAGAACACTTCTGATTTTACTTTTAGAATTAGGCTTTGGAAATGAATCAAAAGATTCAGAATGCTTGTGAATGTTGAGGGGAACGCTCGAAAAATGAGCAGGCCAAGAAGCTTCATGGGGGATGTTTTGGAGGGAATAAGGGGTGAAATGAATGACAAGGTCCTGCAAAACTATGGAACTGATGCTACATTTTAAGATCCTCTCCAAGTAAAAAATGACAACATTAACAAAAGGCTGAATATTTTAGCCTCCTTTGGGGGTTGGGGTGGCCACAAAAGGGATGTTGGCAGGGTGCATTTGGTCCCTGGACTGCCTTTTTTGCACCTGTGTTCTAGAAGTAGTAGTGATTATTGTGTGCTTATAAAAAAATGGCAGTGAGTAAATTAAGTGGTATTTCTTGGAGACAGAACATCTCTCAGTGTTCTGTTTCTCTACTTGATTTGCAGTATTCAAGGTTTATTGATGGTCATTGTTACTACAAAATGCAAATTTATTGTGACCATTGTTCATAATTTTATTCATACTCTTGAATGAGGCTTAACTGGATGACATGTGAGCTATGGGAAAAATCAGGTGCAAATGTTGAAAAATGTGTAGGCTATCATACGTATGTTTCTTTTAAAATGCTGTGAATGGAATGGTGTTGAATTCATCAAAATGTATTGCTTGATCTACCATATCAGACCCAACTTAGGTAGCTAATCACTGTATGGTTGGGACATTAAATGTATTCTCTGTAATACAAATGCCCAGTGGCCTGGCTCAGAAGAAAATATCATACAGTGTGAAAGTAAGTAAAGAAGGAAGTAAAAAAGAATCTTCTCAGTACAAGTGGTTTGCTGAAAGGAAACAACTGTCATTGGGAGGGCGGTAGAATTTAAAGTGACATTCACATGATTGATTCATGTGTACCATCCATTAATTGCTCCTCTTAGGAAGATGGGAAAAAGCTCAATGTGAAGGAACACACATTTTATGTAGTATATGTTTCCAGCTGCAAAGTTCTAGTGCTACCCAGCTGCTGGTTTTTGTCCCTGCTTATGAAATGATATACAGTCAAGCTCCAAGTTGTATCACGTATCATTCATAAACGATTTCATCTCTACTGAATAGCAGAGCACAATATGCACTATATTGTAAAATTATATACTGTATCATCATTACAGCGATAGGGAGAGCGAAGCTATCCTTAAAGACACAAAGCCTCTTATAGGGATTCAGAAATTTTAATAAACTGCTTTATACAGACTAAGTTCACACGTTGTCTTAACTTGTGGTTTTCTTTAAAAATGGTTTGTTGAATAAGTCCCAAAACACAGATCACAGTAAGTCATAATGTAGTTTGTCTGGCTTCAGCTTAGCTTGATGTGTAAACCCGGCTACTGTGCTTGGTACATCATGATTTATAGCTTAGCATGGTGGCTACACCCTATCAATAATGGCTTATTTGAACAAATCATGGTTAAACAAACTATAGCTAAGTATATGTGAACCCAGCTAGACCGTCAGACCTTTCATCCATCTAGTTCAATTTTACATACTGTGACAAAGACTCTAGGACAGGTGTGGGCTTTTTGTAGCACCTACACTCCATTTATGCCTTCCAAAGCATCCAGAGGTTTACCAAAATTTAAGAGCAAAATTGCTGAATTTCAGTGGTACAATTTTCAGCCCCAAAGGATAATGAAAATAAGAGTGGAAATGGGAGTATAGGGTCTCTGGGATGTGAAATACTCCAATTCCAAGCTTTAGACCTCCCCCAAATCCACAAAATGGCAAAAAAAGATGTTCAACCCTGTTCCTTCTGTTGTCATGATCATGTAACCAGAAGGTCTCTGGTCACTTGGCAGTTGATTGGCAAACTATATTGCAACCTGGAAAACATTGCCTGAAATACCATGGAGGTGCTAGTTATACCAATTTTTATGGAAGAGAGAAAATGCTTTCTCTACTTCATAAACATTGTGGCTGTCTATGGATGATCAGGTTTTGAGTTAATAAACAAGGTATGTTCCTGTGGTTTTACACATTACTGGGAGCTCAAAATAAAGATGCATATGAAATGAGATATGAACACACTTGTTGTTCACATGAAACAAAACAAACCTGGAATACTTAACTATACCTTGTTGTGCAAACCAGGAAATTAAGGTTAAAGTCTTCAGAATATGCCAGGATATGAAGCCCTAGTGGAAGTTGGCTTAAAGTCCTGTCTTGTTCTAAATCTGTAACCTTTTTTTACCATGTTCAGATGGTTTATTCACTTTCATATAGAAGAGGAAAGTGTTCATAAGGTTTATTTGAGTCTTGGCTTAATAATCTGAGATACTATATGTTCATCCAAACCAGCCCTGTATAAAGATGAGCTGCTTCTCTCTCAGTGCTTAGCATCAAGCCTCTGCTATGCATCCTACTTCTTTTAATAGCAGAACTGCTCTGTAGAGAAATGTCATTTTCCCTCTCTCAAATCTTTGGCTAAGATCAATTAATATATATTACTTTTTGGTTAAGCCATCAACCCTGTTGGCTGCAACTTCTGGCTGGCAACCTCTGGACTATTTTGTAGTATTCATTTGCTTATTTATTTTATCCCTTGTGTACTACCGTATTTTAAATTAGCTTTATTTAATTGGTTGTTCTCTGGGTGAGGACTCCTGGCCAATGACCATTCTGAGAGTTGATGTCCACACACCTGCAAATCATCAGGTTGGGAATGGCAGTTTTATGGCAAAATATACGTGAAGCTTTGCTCAATATGCAAATGGGTGTCTTCAGAGTAGTAAATCTTAGTTTTCCTTGCAACAATAGTGCAGAACAGATTTCCACTACTTTTTTTCCCAGCTTGACCTTAAAATCTTGCTTATCCAGCTTGGTTTGGTTTGGCTATGCCATGTTGCCAACAATGGTTATGAGTTTGAATTATTGCAATAGCTGTTATCTTCCAAGGAAGACAGAACCATCTGCTTCTTCCTTCTGGTTCGGAAACCTCTATCCAGGTCTTTATATTCATCAGAGGTCAAAAGGCTTGTATTGATCTCTCTTAATCCCCCATAGCAGGGGCAACACCTTGCTGAACCTGTCTGATCTTAAAGAATCTAGGTAGGGTTGAACTTAATTAATACTTTGATGGGAGATCACCAGGAAATCCCAGGACTGTAGACTGGACAGAAAAGTGAAACAGTAAAATAAAATTCTGCAAGAAAGCAATGGCAAACCATGTTCATATCACTGCCAAGAAAATTATATGGATGTTTCTGTATAATTAACAGGAGTTAGGAGTTACCTCAAACTCATTAAGTTTCTTGAGTTACTTAATCTCATGGGTCTGAAAAATAGGAGAAAATTCCTATCTACTGTTACTTGGAAATAAGTTCTAATTCATTCAGTAATAGTACAGTATTTGTAAGTAACTATGAAAAGGATTGCCAGCTTCCATACACTGTTGATATCATTCTTCTAGCTACTCAACCTTTTTATTTTTGCTGCTTCATTTGATAGGCTTGTGCCTTTCATATGATAGGCTTGTGCCTTTCCAGACTTGATTTCATGTTTTTATAACTTTAAAACTTCATGTTTTTTAACATGAAGTTATATTTGAATCTTCCAACTGACACACAGAATAATGGAAAAGTACTGTTATCAGTTACCAATCAAAGAGTTATCAGTTAAAAGGACGGACCTTAGTAGTGAAATCTTAATGATCATGATGATACACATTATCATGCCCAATGAAAGTACTTGGCCTTTGTGGATTGTTTGTTTGTTTGTTCAATTTATATAGCCGCCCATCTCAAACCAGTGACTCTGGGTAGGTAACAACAATAAAAACAATCAACAATAAAAACAATACCAAAAAATTAATATAAATATAAATACAGCCAAGAGATCTTAAAAGTCATTATCTAATACTTCTCATCCTTCCTGCTGTTTTTTTTCCTTTATAATAAAAGGTGTGTCTGAGAGAGAGAAATAATGCATATGGATATATACATATACATTATATTTGTTAATATAGTAACCTTGTACAGATCTAGGAAATGCAAAGAGCAAAGCAGAGTCTCTTGTAAAAGCAGTCTGTAAAATTTCTCATCTGGATAGGACTTTGCATGTTTTGAGAACAGCAAATAATGATTGCGAAGAAGTTTTGGAGGAGGCTGGGACAAAAGGAATTCAGTGCATCTGTTAATTGTTATGAAATCACATATTTTTCTGATGTTAATATTTCCAATGGCACTGTGCATGTGCATGTGGTGACACAATCCAACATCTATATGTACATAGATATAGGATATTCCTTTTGCTGAATATTGTTTTAAGTTTTTACAAGTCACTCAAGCTGCAATTAGTCAACTGTGTGATGAATTAAAAGGCAGGTTGGAATGATGAACTTTGAATTTTTATGTGAGCTTTTGTAGAGAATCCTTAAATGTCAGCAGGAAATGAACTACTTAGGAATAAATCATCTGCAGATTCATTTTCAGATATTTGTATGATCAAGGTGCTGTGAAACATGCCATATTTACACTTGGTGAGCAGATGTGGATGGAGCGCCACTGGCTTTTGCTAGTATACATGTACTGTAATTATAAATTATCTCCCCACTCTCTGAGGTGCTAAAGCTTGGTGTGTGTGTAGGATGACCATATTTCCTTGAGACAAAAACGGGACATTGGGATGGCAAAACGGGATGGGGACTTATGTAATATTCCGTATTCATGAAAAAGACGGGTCCCTGCCCCCCATCCATGCAATTGGCTCCCGCCTGCAAACCCTGCCCTGTGCGATTGGCTCCCGCCTGCAAACCCTGCCCCCTGGTCCGCGCGATTGGCTCCCGCCTGCAAACCCTGCCCCCTGGTTCGCGCGACTGGCCCCTGCCTGCAAACCCCACCCCCGGTCCACAATCCTCTCCACCTCTCCTCCCTCCTTTGCCACGCACTGATAGGCGGGAGGGCTTCCTCTTCCAGGCTGCCTCCAATCGGCAGCTCCGGCTCAGATCCTCCTTCCATGTCGTTCCCTCCAGGTTTAAAAAACAGGACAAAACTGAGATTTTTATCAAAACGATGGGACGGTTGAAAAATGCTAAAAAAACGGGACTGTCCCATTCAAAACGGGACGTATGGTCAGCCTACTGTATGTGTGTGTGTCCATGCACACAGATGGGCATACAAGCATATACACATGTATTTAATTCCAGTTTTATTTGAAAACAGAAAAGCTTCAACAGACATTAGGGTTCTGATCACAAATGTTGAGCTGTGCTGTTAACATTTCATGATAATTTCCTTTAGCTGATTTCATTAACATGGCTGAATCACAGTCTTTTCTGACACATGATAGAAATTTAACAAAAGGTCCAAAATCTTTATTTTAAAGCATAGGAAATTCAACTTTTGGGATGGCATGAATTTGCAATTGGCCAATCATAAATGCATGATGTTGTAGAAGATATTTAAATGGATTTTTAAAAAGAGACCTATTCATAAGGATGTGTCTATTAATGGCCAGGACCCATGAGATTTAATAGGCTTTTCCTCAACAGAGGCATCACTCCAGGTGTGGGATACAAACAACTGGAGAAGGCAATCATTCTCATGCTTGGCTTGGGGACTTCCTCAAACTCAAACATTGATGTATTGTCGAAGGCTTTCACGGCCGGAGTTCGATGGCTGTTGTGGGTCTTCCGGGCTATGTGGCCGTGTTCTGGAAGTTGTGGTTCCTAACGTTTCACCAGCATCTGTGGCCGGCATCTTCAGAGGGCAGGAGCAAAGAAAGAAGGCTCTTTCTGTGCTCAGGTAGAATGGCAAAAAAGAGCATTGCCATTCTACCTGAGCACAGAGCGAGCCTTCTGTCTGTGCTCCTGCCCTCTGAAGATGCTGGCCACAGATGCTGGCGAAACGTTAGGAACCACAACTTCCAGAACACGGCCACACAGCCCGGAAGACCCACAACAGCCATCAAACATTGATCTTGGTGTTAAAGACATAATAGTACACTAGCCAGAGGTTTATTTGATCCCATAAAATATTTATGATTTAAATTTAATCACTCATTAAATATTCAGTGCTCATTTCTGGAGCTATAATATTTCACTTCTGAGATAAAGGAATGATCCCATTTCTTCATCATTAGGCCCTCTAATTATATGGAGACCTGATTCATCTGTATACTTACTCTTTCAAATGCAGGGGGAACCACTTTACTGTTCTCCCAACCTGGCTGGATCTCATTATGTAACTCAGTGGCCTGATAATGGTAGCTGGGATCACAACCAAATGCTCATCATTTCAACTCATGGCCTTATAAATGAGTCAGAACTGCATTGTCAAGATTTAATTAAAGCATAAAAGCCAATTCTCAGTAAGGGTGCTGCTTTCTTCACAGCATTGCCTTTAACCCTGTCTGGGCTTTTGATAATGTCACACAAATCTGATAGACCTTGTAGTGCCCTGATGACTTTGTGCTAATTATGTGGGTCCTGATAAGCTGAAAGACTGTAAAAAGAAACCATGAAAAAACAGTATCAAAGTAGTAATAGTTACAAATACTAGACACAGTATCCCAGGAGCCATAGCACTGGCCAGATTTCTTCCTCTGAATGAAAGTCTAAGGTTGGAGGTTAAATCTGACCTTCAGCTCCTCTTTCTACCTCCCTGTTTGTCTGGTCTGCTCTATGAGACCAGCTCTTTCAAGATCAAGAATATCTGACCTTGGAAAGCTTCAAAAGAATAAATGATGGGATGGCAAAACACAGCTGAGCTCCCACAAGATCCTAAGTCTCTAATTTCTCCATTAGGTTTCAAACAATTGTAACATTTACAGTAGCTCAAAAGGTGTTCCCTTCCATTTTTTAACAACAAAAAGGAAGACCCTTTCATATCCCACCTTGCCATTGTGAAGCTTGCAAGCCTTTGGGGTTTGCTGATGTACTTCTATATTGAAGCATTTTGACCACTAATTAGGATTCCCAAGCAAGCTTTCAGTATTTTCAGTTTTTATTATTTTAATGTAACTCTAAATATCTATATAAGAGCTGTTTATCAAATCATATTAGGGTTATTGTCATTCAATTATATATTTAATGATTCTCATAATCAAAGAATATAAAATAATAAAAGAACTGTTAACCTTTTCCCACTAATCTAAATGTACACACACATATTGGGGATTATGACAAATATTCATGAAGATTAAAAGAAATCCCTAAAATTCTAGATTCATGTAACATTGTGAGCTTGCACTCACGGACTTGCATGAAGCAACTAATACAAATTCCACATTTTTAAATGTTTTAATAAGGTTCATTGGCAGGTAGATCCTCTGCATATTTTTCTGGAAATAATTTCCTTTGAATTCAAAGGCACTTATTCCTAAATAAAACGAGTATCGCAATTCTTAAGGTTCCACTTGATAAGTTTACTCAGAAGTAACTCTCAGAGTTCAATGGAACTTGAACACAGGAAGCATATTTATGATTGCAGTCCAAAGTGTTTGAAAGGGGAAGAAAAATAATTTAACTCTTATGCTTCTGGAACTAGGTTTTGCAATTAAATTTTCCTTATTTGTAGTAAGAGGGATTTCCTCTTAATGCAAATAACCTTATTTAGAATCAAGGAGATCAGGCACATACAAGCTCCAGCCCAGCTGGTTTAATATGTTTTAAAACAACATCCACCCTGCATATATGCAATGTACAGTATGTTGCACTGATGACTTTAACATCAAATATATTGATATGTTGATTCATTATGTACCAGCAAGTCACTGTCAACTCTTAGCAACCACACAGACAATCCGTGCCCAACCTGGTCCTTCAGATCTGCCAATTGTGCAACCATTGACAGTAGCAACCACATTGAAACTTAAATTGATCAGAATGAATACACCCATCACGCTTTGCCAATTGGATGGGTCGGAAATGAAAGGTGGTCCAATTGAATATACCACGGAAGACATACAAATGTCTGTGGGGACTCATGCAGAGACACTGCGATTTGTTGTAGCACCTATTGCAATGCGACATATTGTGCTGGGGCTTAAATGGCTCAAGAAAAGAAACCCCCAGGTAGACTGGGCATCTGGGGAAATGGATTTCTTTGATGGGACGTACAAAGCGGTCACGGACACGACCGGAGTAAACAGTATCAAATGGGGGGCGGCTAGCATGGAGCAAGGGGGGATGGAGCAATGGGAAGAGGATCAAATCCAGGAGAGTGGCACACGCCTGGACACAATCCCGGAGAAATACCTCTCTGTGGCTGAAGTGTTTAGCCAAAAGGAATGTGAACAAGAACCCCCCCCCCCAGACTGTCAGACGCAACGGTTGACCTCATCCCCAGGGCACCATTTCCCAAACTTAAAATGTATGCGATGACCCAGAAAGAATTGCTAGAATTACACAAATTCATTGATAAAAATCTGGCAAGAGGGTTTATAGAACCTGCAAATTCGCCCCTGGCAGCCCCGGTTCTCTTTAGGAAAAAGAAAGACGATTCCCTATGACTATGCACAGACTACAGGGGGTTAAATGCTATTTCCGTAACTAACCATTACCCACTGCCACTCCTGAAAGATATGCTGGCACAATTGGCAAAAGGTAAAATCTTCACAAAGTTGGATGTCAGAGAGGCATACTACCGGGTACACATACGGGAAGGAGACGAATGGAAAACGGCATTTAACTGCCCATTGGGTCAATACCAGTACCGGGTTCTCCCGTTCGGGATAGCGGGGGGACTGGGCATCTTCATGCGGTTGATCAATGAGGTATTGTATGAATTTTTATACCAAGGGGTAATTGTGTATTTGGAAGATATTTTAATATTTTCTGACAACCTGGATGAACATACCCAGTTAGTTAAAAAAGTGTTAGAAAAATTACTAGAGGCTAAACTTTATGTCAAATTAGAAAAATGCGAATTCCACAAGGATAGCTTGGATTTCCTAGGTTACAGAATTTCACACAAGGGTATTGAAATGGACCCGGGGAAAGTGCAAGCAGTGTTAGAGTGGGAACCCCCCCCCCCGAACCCGCAGGCAACTTCAAGCATTCCTCGGGTTCGCAGGGTTCTATAGGCAGTTCATTCAGGGGTTCGCACAGATTGCACTACCCCTGACGGACCTATTGAAGATGAAAGGAAAGGGGGCCAAAGGGAAATCGCCCAGCTCTAAAATAATTTGGACCAAGGAATGCCAGGAGGCATTCGACAAACTCAAGGCTCTGTTTATGGAGGAGCCCATCCTAAAACACCTGGAAGTGGAGAAGCAATTCATAATTCACACGGATGCTTCCCACAATGCAATTGGCTCGATTTTACTACAATTCGATGACTCCAAAAAACTGAGACCATGCGCCTATATTTCCAAAAAATTCAGCGAAATGGAAAAAAGGTGGCATGTTTGGGAAAAAGAAGCGTTCGCTGTCAAACACGCACTAGACACATGGCGCCACCTCTTGGAGGGGGCGACCGTACCGTTTCAAGTTTGGATGGATCATAAAAACTTAGAGGCACTCAAATCCCCCAGGAAATTGAATCACAAACAATTGCGATGGGCTGAGTTTTTTAGCAAATTTAATTTCACACTACAGTACTTCCCGGGGGGAAAGAACCTCTTGGCGGACGCATTATCCCGCCTCCCCCAACATGACGGTAAAGTCGAGGGGATCGTGGAAACGCTCATTCCCACTCAGGTGCACACATTGACACAGACAGAAAACCTACCAGCTCAGGGTTGTCAGGCGAATAGGCTTGTAGGCAATCTAGCACGCACCCGCAGCAAATCCAGAGAGACAGAGGCAAACCCGTTTGAATCCAAGTTACGGGCGGAAACATTGATAGACACATGGTGGGGGGAGAACAAGCACACATTTACCAAAAGCAATGGGCTGTGGTGGAAGGAAGGAAAGGTATACGTCCCAGAAGGGCTAAGGAAGGGGGCTTTAGAGAAAACCCATGATCACAAGACTGCTGGCCACTTCGGGTTTGTCAAAACATTGTACCTAGTTAGAAACAAATTCTGGTGGCCAACGCTGCGCAAGGATGTAAAAGAATATGTAGCCTCATGCCCAGTATGCGCTACGGCGAAACGAGTAATGGGGAAACCCACAGGACTGCTTCAGCCGGTCGCCAATCCAACACAGCCATGGAAACAAATTGCCATGGATTTTATTGTGGACCTACCCGCTAGCAATAAAAAAACGGCGATCTGGGTGGTCACTGATCTATTTTCAAAACAGGCACATTTCATTGCATGCAATGGGATTCCGAATGCCCATAAACTTGCCAAAATGTTTATTCAACATATCTACAGAGCCCACGGTACACCCGAATGCATAATAAGTGACCGCAGCAGTACCTTCACCTGCAAATTTTGGCACGCTTTCCTAAAATTAATTGGTTCTGGGCAAGGATTAAGTTGTGCGTTCCATCCGTGCATGGATGGATCATCTGAACGCCTTAATGCAATACTAGAACAGTACCTGAGATGCTATATAAGCTACCAACAAAATAATTGGGCGGAATTATTGCCATTTGCAGAAGTAGCATACAATAATTCCATTCACCAAAGCACAGGATTCTCACCTTTTAAAATTGCGACGGGGCAGGATTTTATAACCATCCCCGAACTCGCTCTGACCCAAGTAACAGATGGGACCACCCCATTACGGGCGGATGAGTGGATCGCAAGAATAAAAAACAATTGGCCAGTCATGGTAAAAGCCCTCCAGGAAGCTAAGGAGAATTACAAAAAATATGCTGATCGCAAACGGGCGGCTGAATGGGAGCTCAAAGTGGGGGACAAAGTGTACCTCTCCACAAAAAACTTGCGCTCCACACAACCAGCTAGAAAACTTGCCCCAAAATTCATTGGGCCGTTCCCTATCATAACCGTGATTAATCCAGTAACGGCCAAACTGCAACTTCCCAAATCACTGAAATGAGTTCACCCAGTATTCCACATCAGTTTGTTAAAACGGTACAACACATCACAATGGCACCCCGAAGTGGCCAAGCCGACACCACAAATAGTCAATGGGGAACCACATTTTGAAATAGACAGAATCCTAGACTCCAGACGACACAAAGGACAGCTGCAGTACCTAGTAAAATGGCAACATCTGCCAATTGGGACAAAGAGTGGGTAGACCAGAAACACGTGCAAGCCCCAACTTTACTTAGAACCTTTCACAAAGAGTTTCCGGACAAACCTAGGTAAAAACAATAGAAATAATTGTCCTGTTCCGACTAAGACTGACATGGAAGCATTATGGAAAGTAACTTTATTTATACAGACACACAAGCAGCCCAGTTTATACAGTCCTCTTCTTCGTCTGCAGGCTGGATAACCACAGGTACAGCGGATTCTACTGGCTGGGCAGGAAGGACCAGAGGGGTTGCAGGAACTACGATTGATCTGGAGGTACCAGGCAAGGTGACTGCAGGCGTCTCGTTAGCTGGGCAGGTAGGACTTGAGGTAAACCGGGGTCCAACAAAAGCAGCCCAATGATGTCCGGCGCCAGCTGGGTTAGGTTGAGGACTATGGCTGGTGGCTAGAGGGGTAGACTGGGGCCTGACGAAATCAACCCACTGCTGGCCGGCTTCAGTTGCCTCAGGTTTGGAAACCTGAGGAGAATCTGTGGCGTGGGCAGCCGGGACGGAAACAGGCAAGGCAGCAGCGCTTATCCCGGTGGTGGCCTTTTCCTCAGGAAACAAGGAGTGCTCCGGAAGATGCCCTGGAACGGAAAACTCACTGGACGAAGACGCAGCGGCAGGAGAAGGCTCGGCGCTCGGCGGTGACAGGTCTGTGGAACTTTCACTTTGCTCGGTCTCTTCAGTGGCTATCAGGCAGTTCGCGGGGCTTCCCTCATTGCGAAGCTCTTGGCTAGGGTCGGTCCGGTTGTTGTGTGTGGCGGGAGGATCAGGCGAGGGCACGGGTCTAGGTCGTGAGGAGGATCGGTTGTCTCCGGCAGCTGAGGTAAGTTTCGCCGGCTTTTTATTCCTTTTTTCGCGCCTTGGCTCTCACAATAATGCATTTTGTCATTACAGAATTAAGACAGCAGAAGGTAGACTATGTAAATACGTGTGGAACTCATGGGGAGAAAGGGGGGGTGTCTCTTGGACGGGCGGCATGTCAGAGTTCTGGCAGACCTCTGCCATTCAGACCAGACGGATACGTGCGGTAAGACACGATGAAACAGACACGTAACTGACAAGCCAGCGGGGAAGCAAGAACTACAGTAACGAGGTGCGAAACGGAACGCATCATCCCGGGAGAGACTGTCTGAGTACCTCGGAGCCAAGAACTACACACATCGTCTTCAAAAGGACAATGGGGGGGGGGAATGTTTAAATGTAATCTGCCATGCCATGCTAGTTCATTCACGTCTTTGTTCCTGTTCCTGTGTACCAGAATAAATCCTTTTACTTCTAAGAAACCCGTGTTCGTGGTTTCCTTTAGAGAAAGGGGTTCCAGGACACCGTTGGGAGCAGTCCTTACACTTTCCTTCTACCTCTCCCAGTGTTAGAGCCTTTTCCAGAGAGCTAGAACTTTGTGTACTGTGTACAAAGTAGGATACTTTGAGCCTGTCATTTGTGCCTCAAGTGAGAACTCTGGGTTGATTTGTTTGATGATCCATTGGTTTGTTTTCTTGGCTGTTCATGGTATTCTCAGGAGTCTTCTCCAACACAAATGTTCAAAAATGTCAATACTCCTATTATGCTTCTTCAAAGTCCAACTTTTGCTTCCATAAAGTGTCACAGGGAAAGCCATTATCTGCAGAAGATAAGGTCTTCATGGTTTCTCGATCAAACGTTAGTCTGTGGCACATTTTTTGACAGCTGGTTCTTTTAGTGTAGATAGTTGTTCCTAAAAGGCAGAAGCTATCCAACACTTCATGATCTTCATTGTCAGTTCTAAGGCTGGTTGCTGTACCTGTTGCCATAAGTTTGGTGGTCTTTATATTTAATTTTAGTCCCATTTTTTCACTGCTGTCCTTTACTTACATTACTAGAGCTTGTGGATCATTTGTATCTTCAGCTCTCAGAATAGTGCCTTCAGCACAGTGCACATTACTGATGGTTCTTCCTCCAATTTTAAAACTACACTCATCTTCTTCCAATCAAGCTTCCCTGAATATCTCTTCAGCATACAGTATTTTCTCTTTGAATGTGTAATAACACTTGTTCTGACAGTGCAGGTCAAAAACAAAAGGATGTCGCAATGATCTCATTACCTCTGAGGAACGTGTACAGGATCATTCCCATTGATCTTAATGTGTATCCATAGGTTCATATGTGTGATAATATACACAGCCCTATTATTGTAATTCAGCTTGTGCATAGCCCATATTCTATTTTCATTTCTCCCTGCAGGCCTTCTTTTATTGGACAGCCTGGCTTCTTGGTCTTTGACACTGTTTCCTAATGAGGTTCTATTATCAGGCCGTTTGTCAAATGCCACCATTCATCTCAACAGAGCTCATGTCGTAGTAAGGGCGGGGTGCCTTTTTATTGTGAGGATCCCTTCCATGGCTTTTCTCCTTCAAATTCCATTCAAAAGTTGAGCTACAAGCAGAATCTAAACTGGATTTCCCAAGGGACAATACTAATGCAAAACACCCCTTTTTGCAAAGAGAGAAGAATTTTGTAATAAATCTGAAAATCAAACCTCGATGGGTTTCCAAGTTATAACATTTTGTCTATCGGAACCAAATGTGTACTCTGGATGTGGGGTGGGGCACAGTGGGTTACAGCCTCTCCCATTGGCAAGTGGAGCTGAAGAGTCCCTTTCACATGATGGTTAAGCAAAAGCAAAAAACAAAACAAAAGAACAGCACTGTTTTAATCAAAGCGATTGACCTTCTCTAGATGTTCTACAGATGTTAGGAGAACCAGTGTGGTATAGTGGTTAAAGCATAGAAACTAAAACTGGGAGAGTGTGAGTTCTAGTCCTTCTTTAGCCACAGATGTCAGATGGGTGATTTTGAGCCAGTCCAACCCACCTTACAGGGTAGCTTTGGGGAAAATAGAAGGAGGAAATATTATGTATACCACCTCAAGATGTAAAAAATAAGGGTTAGGTTATAAATCTACTAAATAATACTGATCAATTGCTAGTTCTTTATTCAAATATATATATATATATATATGTTTTGTCTCCTTGATCCATTATAGCTGGAGAAAAAAAATACTTATTGCTCTTAAATAATTTTCTATGCATGGTGTTCCTTCTTAAGGTAAAGCACCATTGAACTGAACTTGATCCCTGGTGATCGCATCCGGTTTTCTTGGCAGCATTGTACGGAAGTGAATTATTGTTGTCTTCTTTTTGGATATATCCTCAACTTCTTAATTTAGCAATCAGCATAATTTCTATATCATTTCCAGAAGTATGGTATGCATCAGAACTTCTGACTGACATAAGAAAAATATTGCAGAGATTGATTGATTGATTGATTTAAAACATTTATATATTTCTTCCCATTTAAAAAATTGTGGAGATTTAAAACATTTACATAGCTAAAACAGTAATTTAAAACAATGGATGAAAACATGTTAAAAAATTGAATGAAAAAAATAATAAAATAAGCAGTAAAATAAACAAAGGACCGCCTCATCCCCATGACATCTTCCCGTCCCACCCGATCTTGCAGAGAGGGCATGCTGCGGACCCCGTCTATGAAAGAATTCCACCTAACGGGGTCCCGGAGACGAGCCTTCTCTGCAGTGGCTCCTGCCCTATGGAACATCCTTCCACTAGGGATAAGACAGGCCCCCTCGCTCCTGGATTTTAGAAAAAAATTAAAAACCTGGCTCTGCGACCTCGCCTGGGGCAAAAAGGAAAGCAGTCAAACCTGGGGATGGCTGATTCCTTAGAGCCACCTTAGATATCTAATTTTAATCATAGTCAATGTCACTTTAGAACTATCTGCCTCTTGGATTTTATTTTATTTTATTGTATTTTATTGTAATTTATTGTAATTCTATTTTTATCATAGTTTTTATTATATTTTGTTCAGTTTTCACTGTATGAATTTTTTCTCTGTGTTTAAAAAAAATAGGAAGAGATTGTTGAAAGCTATATTTTAATACTACAATGGTAATCTGTAGCTCTGTCTATTCCCATTCTCTGTATGCGTGTTTTTGGGGGCTGATAAAGTTGAAGTTCCACCAAGATTTGGAAGTTCAGAGATTGCCTTCCCCAACTTTAATGCACAACGTGTGGGGTTCCCCAAAGCCTCAGGAGCAATGCCCAAGGCTCCTCTAAACGGTGTCATTAAATCATATTATTTTTAATGGGATAGAATATGTAAATGAGTATACATGGGGAGTAATCATATTAATTGTTTTTAATTCAATTAAAGGCAAATTATTTTTCGGCCTAGTCCTGCCTTCTTTTGAATTGCTGGCCCTGATGGGTTATCAATGGCCAGATAAGGGCTTGAAATATTTTACATGCACCTGCTTTAATGAAATCTGGTCCAGGAGCTTTATGAGACACTGAATACTGCTGAATGCCGGATACTACAAACAAATAAAGAAAATAACTGTTGTCCTGCTACCCTTTTTGTGAACTTCCTAGAAGTATCTGACTAACTATGGTCAGAAACTATTTATTGCATTGGATAGACCTATGGTATAATTCAGCAGATGGTACTTATCAGCCTGGTTTGTTTGGGTTAAAACGTATAATGCAGAGCTTTCCAAACTGTGTGTCGCGACACAAAAGTGTGTCGCCACACACAGCGTGGTGTGTCGCCACACCACCCGGAAGCGGCGGCGCGCGCGTGCACGGTGGCCGCCATGCACGCGCGCGCCGCCGCACGCCCCCCGCGCCGCCGCACGCCCCCCGCGCCGCCGCACGCCCCTCCTGCGCCACCACCGTGCGCGCGTGCGCCGCCGCATGCCCCCCCGCGCCATCGCCGTGCGCGCGCGTGTCGCCGCCGCCGCCGGGTGTGTCGCCAGCGGCGGCACTTTGGAAAGCCCTGGTATAATGGGAGTCACATTTTTTTTTTGTCTTTGTCTTTATCCTCTGAGCTTTAGACAAAACATTCGCATTAACCTGCATGGCAGCTTTTAGACAACTACCTGAAGAGATGCTAGCTGGGAGGTGCAGGATTTACAGTACATGGCAGATCTTACTGTCTGCCAGATTACACTAGTTTTTTTAGCACTGTGTTTTAAATTAGTGAGATTACTCCTGCTATTTTTTATAGATGTGAAAGAAAAGCAAAATCTTTTCTTAAATAAATACTATTAAACCAGACTTCATAAAATAAATAATATCATACAATTTAAATCAAAAAGACCAAAGCAAAAGGTCTGTTTTCTGTATGTTATGTGTATATGGAAGCAGGTTGGGGGGAGGGAGCGAGTGTTAGTTGAGCCAGTCTGTTACACAAATAATAGTGTTAAATGTCTGCTTTTTTAATGTCTTCAATAACACCATTTTGTTTCTATTCAGACAGCTGATCTTTTAAATTCTTTGCTAGGTAAGATTGTATCGGGATATAAAAGCCTGTGTGGTGGTAAGTTAAGGTAAAGGTTCCCCCCGCATATTTGTGCAGTTGTGTCTGACTCTAGGGGCCGGTGCTCATCTCCGTTTGTTAGCCGAAGAGCCAGCGTTGTCTGAAGACGCTTCCACGGTCATGTGGCCGCATGACGAGTGCGGAACGCTGTTACCTACCCACGGAAGTGGTACCTATTCATCTACTTGCATTTGCATGCTTTCGAATTGCTAGGTTGGCAAGAGCTGGAGCTAGTGCGGGAGCTCACTTCGTCACGCAGGGCTAGGGATTCGAACCTACAAACTTGCGATCTTCCAATCGACAAGCCTGGTGTCTTACCTGCTGAGCCACCATGCCCCCGTTGTGGTAAGTACAATTGTACAAAACATACATAGTATAATTTTGAATGTGATGGAAGGGGGAAATAGTTAAACACATTGGATGCATTCCAGTGTGCTTAGCTAATTTAAATTAAATCAAACTTATTTTTTTTCCCCTAGATCCATCCATTTCTAGTGAGCCCTGTCCACTTTTGGGGGTGCCACCCCTGGAATGCTGCCACTCCGTGTAGAAGGCCAGAGGGCAGATAATTGGAGGAAAACTTGGTGCCATGGGCAGGATACTCTGCTCCAAAGTAGCTCAGCTTTTGTAATCAGAACTGACTAGCTTCAGCTCTGCTTGGCTAAAGACAGAAATTATTGCATTTAAGACTGTGAATGCAGTATGGGATGGCATAATTTTCATTGCCTGTATACTCAGTGTTTTGTTCCTGGAAAAATTGATCTTGCAGCTGGACTTGACAAACACTTTCTGTCTTGCCCTCTGAACTTTGCCAGGTTTTGGTGGTGGTGTTGTTTTAATCTTTGACTCACTGTATTGGAACAATGGTCAATTTATGACTTTGGAGTGTTAGCAGCTTTGCCAAAGCCTTATAGGCCAAGACATACTTGATACCAACTCCATGGAAAATCTTCTCCTATGATATGTTGGTAATACTATGAGAGAGAGAGAGAGGGAGGGAGGGAGGGAGGGAGGGAGGGAGGGGAATCTTGAGGAATTTTGGAGGAAAAACTCCATTGGGAAAACATACTGTCTTAACACTGCCTTTAGAATCTACCTTCCAGAAAGAAGTAAAATCACTGCAAAATGATGTCTACAATTCTCAGTCCAGAGAGGGTGAAGTACACTTTGATCAACAGTACTAAAAGTCTCTGAGAAATCCATGAAGGCATAATAGAAAACAACAATAACACCCTCTCTCATGTTGTAGACCAGCTTTCTCCAACCTACTATCCTCTAGAAGTATTTGGGCAGTATTTGAGCATCCAGTATGTTTTCAAACCTAGGCCTGAAACCAGATGGAAAGAGATCCAGATATCTCTCCATGTGGGCTCATGTCCTATTTGGTGGCATAAGAATCACATTCCCTAGTTTCTGTTTCTCAATATACTCCTGTGCATTAATGGAAGAATAACCCAGGCATGAGTAACTTTGCAAAAAGTAGACACTAGATTTTCCATGGAGAAGCTAGTTCCCAGGGAACTTGATCAAGTTTGGAGTTTGCTCAGATGGATCTCATATCTATTGTAGTTCTGAGAATTTAAAATCTGTAGTCAGAATTACTCCATGTGATAAATCCATTGAAATATGAGTTGGGAAACAAAATTGATGGGCTTTGCTTGAACTGTATAATTAATTTTTTGAGAGTGCCAATTACATTGAAACTGGAAAACCCAAACTCTTACTTGAGTCATTATCCTTAATTCCACAGCATTTCACATTTTACTGATTTAGTAAAATCCTGTATAACTCCACACTATTTATTTTGGACCTCCCAAGTTTGACTTTCAGAAAGCATATATTAATCTGTGCTGGGGTTTCTTAAGCTTAATTGTAAATTCAAACAAGTGTTTAATTTATAGGAACTAAACAGGAAGGTCTTGGTAAGCATAAATACAGGCCTTGGGAAATAGCATTTGAGGGAACCCAATGATTATGGCCTCTAAAGATTACTAGCTGGCATGAATTGGAGGCAAATCCAAACAAGATCTTTCTTTTCAGCCAGAAGGATCTTGTGATATGGAGAGAAAGAAGCACCGGTGACTCTATTCACATGTACATCACAATGCTCCCCAAAGCACCAATGAAGTGACTGACACTATCATTTGCTGCAGGTGAGGATGAGCATTCCTATCTACAGTTTTGGGTAGGACTAGTTTTGCAAAACTGTACCTTTGGTACAGTTAAGGGGCGTGGTGGCTCAGCGGGTAAGACACCAGGCTTGTCAATCGGAAGGTCGCAAGTTCGGAGGTTCGAATCCCTAGTCCCACGTGACGGAGTGAGCTCCCGCACTAGCCCCAGCTCTTGCCAACCTAGCAATTCGAAAGCATGCAAATGCAAGTAGATGAATAGGTACCACTTCGGTGGGTAGGTAACAGCGTTCTGCGCGCGTCATGCCGGCCACATGACTGTGGAAGCGTCTTTGGACAACGCTGGCTCTTTGGCTAACAAACGGAGATGAGCACCGGCCCCTAGAGTCGGACACGACTGCACAAATGTGTGGGGGGAACCTTTACCTTTACCTTACCTTTGGTTAGAGTTGGACTTATTCAGTTGCAGCAAGGTTGCTGAGAGCCAGAAATGTTTACCAACCTCCCCCCCGCACCCCCCATGTAGAGATATTCTGTGACCCTGGAAACTCTCCTTCACTCACTGTATTGTTTTATTAGACAAAACTCAGACAGAAAATAATGGTTGAGTGAAACTTAACTTTGCTTTCTTAATTAGAATTATCTTTGCTCCAAACTCCAAATTATATTAATGTAACTGAATATACTGTATATATATAAACTTTCTTCACTTGGTGATCTTCAGATGGCAAAATAATTGCTCTGTGCTGCACTGGAACCAGTCTTCTCTCTTTCATCTTATACTGCCCCACTGACCTGCCAGTCAGATTATTTTTGGACATGGGTTTACCACTCTTCCAGAAGATTGTTATACCTACAGTATATTCAGAAATTGTCTGAGTGATGGGTTGCTAGTGAGGAGCATCAGGGACACTCCCAATTCACTCTGTACCCCTTGGCTGTTCCTGTGATTTGTCACTTGAGCTAAAAGTAGAAATACATTTGAACTGTTGTATTTTCTTCCCGTCTCCCATACATCCCAAATCTGAGATGTAAAGGAATGGCCATGACCAGCTGCACTCTTAAGTAGTTCATGGAGTGCCAAAATAGCCCTGGAGTAGGCAAAATGGCATATTCCACCCCCACCCCCCAGCTAATAAAACTAGTGGAAAGTATGGTAATGTGAAACGTCTTGTTGACAGAAGCAGTCAAAAACCTGCTTCTTATTTTGGACAGAACCAGCAACCTACAGCTTGCAGAACCTGGGTCTCTTTCTTTATTTTAATTAACCAGCCCAGGATTGGAGCGCTCTCTGGAGAATGTTAGTCCTTAAAAAAAATCAGACTGGTCTAACACTCTTTCAAAAGACTACTAGACGTCTTTAAATAAGAGGTTCAAGCTGTTCCAGAAGAGTACTGCTCCCATTTAGATAAGGAGCCCACATAATGCCTGAATGGAGCTTTGTGAAGGATGGTCAAGCATTACATAGGTAGATGCTAAATGTATCCATGGTTTGGGGAGAAAGGGTATGTTCCTTGCCAATATGTTAAGCTCCTTTTTAATCCAGGTCAAACCTGAGCTGATCTTAAGAAACACAGTTACTTTCCCTCTTGTGTAATTGCCTCCTTAAAATGAACAAGGCAGATGCCTCAGTGGAAGGCAAGAGTCCAGCAGCCCAAGCCAAAAAAGCCACGGGGGGGGGGGGATGCCTAGAGACTCGGGGATGGGGGCAGGGGTGAGGCTCTTGCAGCAGCAGCCTCCGGTGGGTAATAGGAGTTGGGAAGAACCCAGCCTTCAGTATATTTTCACCAACATTCTCCATGAGGCATAACAGGTAATTTGTACAGCAAGCCTTATGTCGGGAGAAGGGGAAAATCTTGCTTTAATACCAGAACAGCCGAAGGCAAATTTAGGCTGCCTGTATGCAGGGGATGAGACAAAAGCAACAACATGAGAATATGTCCTTTGAAAAAGGCGAATGAGACATCTCCATGCCTTGGTTAGTGGGACATGAGAGTAAGTCCTAGGAAAGATGGGAGGAAATGTGATCTGGATTGAGGACAATCTTTTGCCTTCAAACAGCACCTTTCTTTATTATTTTGTAATAAAATCACTCTTGGATAGCAACATAATAGTATCAATTTGAAATCCATCCCAGTCCCAGCAAATTTTTAAAAGCCCAAGTTCAGGTTGACTGTGGTGACAGAAATTTATTAAAATTAGTGTCCAGGATTTATCAGTCATGTTTTGGCTTATAAAAGGATGATGGGAGCAAAGTTGTTCTTTCACAGCCCTTGAATAAAAACATTGCCTGCATAATTTTTCTTAATTTAGTCACTTTATTATTTAAACCTTAAGCTAGCAAGAGATTTTTTTTGCAGAAAAGTCTGAATATGTAGGGAAGGGCCCTTGAATATCATCAAATGCACTAGTTCCCAGGGGACTTCAGGATAGAAACCTCCTGATAACAACTGATATTTTTGAATCCCTAAACTGATGGCAGTATTGGCAATTAGGTTTTGAGGGATCCTGCAAGGACCAGAGCAAATGGGGAAATAATTACAGTAGGTGAACAAATGAAGTTCATTTTGTTCTGACTTGCAAAGTTCTCCTCTTGGTAACAGCCTTGGGGAAAAGAAATGCAAGAGTGGGCCGTACCTTCCATTGTTGAAGTAACCTCCCTTTAGCCATGAGATGGCAACAAACCTGAAACTCAGTATTACCGCACTCATTCTCTTCCCTTTGTAACCTTCCCTTTGGACATAGTAGTGTGTGTGTGTGTGTGTGTGTGTGTGTGTGTGTATACACACACATATTTATTTATTTATTTAACTTATATGACCGCCCATCTCCCCCAACGGGGAACTCTGGGCGGTTTACAATAAAACTGATTAAAATAGAATAAAGAATATAAAAATACAATCAAATAATACAATAAATAAATTATAAAATCCAAATGGCCAGATAGTTTAATAAAAAGAAGGACATTATGAAATTAACCACCCCCACATATATATATATACACACACACACACACATACATACACACATACACGCTATGTGAGGGCACAACTCTACCCAGCACATGCACATGGACAGCTCTTGAAGGTGCACAGGCATGAACCAGCAGTTCTCATACCTGTAGAATTTAGAAAGAAAACACAACAGTAAATTAATATAAAACAGAGTGGAAAAACAGGGATATGTTTCTTCCCCCCCCCCCCCCCCCCCACGTTAGAGATGCAGTTCTGGCCACGGTGTCCCTATTGGGCTAGTACAGAAAATTGTATATAGAATTGTGATGGCTGAAAATAGCATTAAATGATCACTTACTCCTAATTACTACCTAAAGTACAGTAACTACCAGATGATTCTCTGTTCCTGTAATGTGTTTAAATACCAGGGAATGAGAGGATAATGGAGATTCTGCACTTGTTTCAGAACTTTTATCCTGCTGGCTGGCAATTATCATTGTTTTCATCCTGAGATGCCTGATTTTATTCTTTTAGTGGGGAAGGAAAGAAAAGGGCCAAGGAGATTTTCACTGTTTTCTGGTTTAATTTAAATACTGGAGTCTGCTAAATGTGTACTAAAAATTCCTCCAAGATGCTAGGTCTGGGTGTTTTCAAAATCCAGATAAATATCTTGGTCCCAACAGAAGGACATTCTTGGATAATACCTGGAAATGCCAGAAAGGGGATACCTGACTAACTTGCATATTGTCTTTCCATCCAAAGTGACAATGCCAGCAGCTTCTCGCTGGGAAACAAGCAGGCTATTTGTCTACTTGAAAAATGCATTCCCCCCCTCCCCAAAAGTCCTCAGAAATAATAAATGATCCCGAGAATGTAGGATAATTATACAGTGCTGGCCACCCATCTGGTGGCTTTGAGCATGATGAAGATATCATATCATCCACTGATGATGGCCCACCACTGTGCAAAGCTGCCACCCATACTGAGGCTTTGCTCATGGTGAAGGAATCGTATCCACAGGCTCTGAGCTAATTCTTAGTGTCTGATAAAGCACATACAAAATGCTGACAACAGAGAAGGGGAAGACTCGTAAGAAAGCCACAGTGGCTGCAGGGAACCCCAGGGGAGCCGCCTATCTTGTAAGGTCAGAGGAAAGAGGACTGAGAAGAAGGCATGTGAGAACTGCCTTTTGAGTAGGCTGACCATATTTCCTTCAGACAAAAACGGGACTTTTGGGATGGCAAAATGGGACAGGGTCTTATGCCACCATGCCGGCCTACAAACCCCGCCCCCAGTCCACGCAATTGGCTCCCACCTGCAAACCCTGCCCCCGACCCACACGATTGGCTCCCGCCTGCAAACCCCGCCCCATCAGCGTAATTGGCTCCGATTTTTAAAAAAATTCGATTTTTAAAGGTTTTTTTTTCTTCTAGCAGTAAATGGTGCGGCAGAGCTGGTGTGTTTGGGGGAGGCCGGAGTACACACACTGTGCACACAGCACCGTCATTGGCCAGGGAACAAGGGACGGGGATGGAGGGGATGGAGGCCCACCACTGCCCCATCCCCCTCGGGCTTGGCCGAGGGAGGGAGGAGAGTCGCTGCTGCTGCCACCGCCGCAGAGCAGGAGAAGCAGGAGGAGCCGGCTGCGCTTGGCTGCTTCAGCCACATCACTCCGCCCCTTGCTGCCCACTGAAGCTCCCCAGGGTGGCCGGCTCCTGCTTCTCCTGCTCGGCGGCCCGACAACTCTCCTCCCTCGGCCAAGCCCGATCAGATGCACATACACACACTCACACACTCACAGGACAGACTGCCCTCGGCAGGAGCCAGCCATACTGGGAGGCTTCAGCCACACCACTCCGCCCCTCGCCACCCGCTGAAGCCCCCCAGCATGGCCAGCTCCTGCCAGGGCAGTCTGTCCTGTGAGTGTGTGTGTGTGTGTGTGTGTGCATCTGATCGGGCTTGGCCGAGGGAGGAGAGTTGTCGGGCCGCCGAGCAGGAGAAGCAGGAGCCGGCCACCCTGGGGGGCTTCAGCGGGTGGCAAGGGGTGGAGTGGTGTGGCTGAAGCCCCCCAGCGTAGCCGGCTCCTGCTTTTCTTGCTCGGCGGCGGCAGTGGCAACAACTCTCCTCCCTCAGCCAAGCCCAATCAGATGCACACACACACACACTCACACACTCACAGGACAGACTGCCCTCGGCAGGAGCCGGCCACGCTGAGCGGCTTCAGCCACACCAGTCCGCCCCTCGCCACCCGCTGAAGCCCCCCAGCATGGCCAGCTCCTGCCAGGGCAGTCTGTCCTGTGAGTGTGTGTGTGTGTGTGCATCTGATCGGGCTTGGCCGAGGGAGGAGAGTTGTCGGGCCGCCAAGCAGGAGAAGCAGGAGCGGCCACCCTGGGGAGCTTCAGCGGGCAGCAAGGGGCGGAGTGGTGTGGCTGAAGCAGCCGAGCGCAGCCGGCTTCTCCTGCTCGGCGGCCCGACAACTCTCCTCCCTCGGCCAAGCCTGATCAGATGCGCACACATACACACACACGCACTCCACATCCTCTTTCTCCAGCCTCCCCATGACCAAATGCACCCGCACCTGTTGCAGGGAGGCTGGAGAAAGAGGGTGTGGGGTGCGTGTGTGTGTGTGTGTGCGCGTGCGATTATGCTGAGCAAGTAATCTGCATGCGCGCGCACGCACGCACACGCACGGACCCTCTTTCCACAACCTTCCCATGCCTGCTTTCCCTGGCCTCACTACTGCTGGGCAAACAATCTCAGGATCAGGTAAGGAGGCAGGAACCTGGACTGTGGTGCTGCTTCTGCTGCTGGGCTCACACGTGGCAACTGGGCTTCCAGTTGCCGTGCTGATAGGCCCTCTTCTGGGCTGCCTCCAATGGCAAGTCCGGCTCCAGTCCTCCTTCCTGTCTTCCTGTCCTCCTTCCCGCCGGGTTTAAAAAAGGGACAAAATTGAGATTTTGATCAAAACGACGGGACGGTTGAAAAATGCTAAAATAACGGGACTGTCCCGTTCAAAACGGGACGTATGGTCACCCTACTTTTGAGGGGTGCTGGAAATTAAGAAATTTGCCTAATAGGTAATATACTGGATGCATTAAAGCAATTCATAACAAAAAAAATAACAGCAAAAAGCCATTATATTGCCTCCATTAGTATAGGTTTGTGGCCAGACATGCAAGTGTTTCTCAAGCAATTAGCAAAACAAACTTTTCATTGTTTCTGTGCTGAAATCATTGCTAATCCAAAATCTGGCCAGTCAACACAATTGCCCAGTGTAAAGCTTATTTACATGGAGTTCAAAGGTATTTATTTCTGATCCAGATTAATGCTGCTATATGAAAACAATATGCAACCAATTTTCAGATTAATGGTTTAAACTATCTATTTAGCATATAAGTAACTGTAACGCAATGAACAGAAGCAAACGTGTTATTTTGTTGGATTCTTATTATATGATATGATTTCTGTATATTTAAGTATTACAGAAGTGGGTAAGGTCATTTAGTAAAAAGCAGATAGAATATCACCGTGATTTGCTTTTTTTTTACTTGCAGATCCTCAATTGTTACATATAAGCATATTTCAAAAAGCATGAGCCAACATCAATAATTGTGATGATGATTATGATATCTAGACTTTTTTCAGGATATCTTGATTGGATATTATTTTATTATGAGATTTATGCAAATATAAAACCAGTTAGCACTTTGCCATTTCCATCTATTCTATATTCATAAATTTCTGCTTTCGTTTTGAGCTGTCAAAGTAGGCCTTTAACAGTAGTACTTCCCTGGAGGAGGGCTAAATAGAATACATCTGTATTGGGAGGCATTTGACAAGTCCTGGTGACATTTCTCAGCTGGTAGGTGAAAAGGGAAATGATGATGATGAAGAAGAGAGATTAGTTGGACAGTTTCATGCATTTTTAAAAATGTCCTGCTAGGCCAGGGCTTTCCAAAGTTTTCCCGCGGCGACACACCAACCGCCGTTGGTGTGTCGCCGTGGGAAAACCCGGAAGTGCCGCCGTTGTGGCAGCGCGCAAAAACCCGGAAGTGCTGCTGCCGCTTTCGGGTTTTTGCGCGCCACCATTGGTGTGTTGCCGCGGGAAAACCCGGAAGCGCTGATGATGATCAGCGCTTCCGGGTTGTGTGGCGACACACCAGACTGTGTGTGGCAACACACTTTTGTGTCGCGACACACAGTTTGGAAAGCTCTGTGCTAGGCAGTTCAAGTCCCACGATTTTCTTTGCTTGTTTAATAGTATTTCTTTTATTTTCAACCTGTCTTTTTTCTAGGGAATAAGTTTAATCAGATCCCATCTTTTCACTTCTTTTAATTTCATCCTCTGGGCCAAATAATGGCAATGTCAGAACTAAACAAAAAAATACCCTTGCAATGCATCAGGAAAGGAGAGAGTGTTTGAAATATTTGTATCTGAATTGCATGCTCCACCCCCACAATAACCTATAGCTAGTTTATTCCTGTTCCTCTCTCATTGAAATGCTGTCAACTGCATAATCTGGAGTAACTTTGTCCAAGATAGACTATTTCAAGTGGGTTGGACTACAATTCCCATCATACTCAGTTGACACCAACACATGCATTGGGTTGAAAGGAGTTGAAATCTAAGATATCTGGAGGAGTGACAGCATGATGGGAATATATTGATTGTAAACCGCCCAGAGTCTGCTGTGGTAGAGATGGGCGGGGATAAATTCAAATAATAAATAAATAAAATGCTGAAAGGCAGTAAAGGTAAAGGGGTAAAGGTAAAGTTTCCCCCCGCACATTTGTGCAGTCGTGTCCGACTCTAGGGGCCAGTGCTCATCTCCATTTGTTAGCCGAAGAGCCAGCGTTGTCCGAAGACGCTTCCGTGGTCCTGTGGCCGGCATGACGCACACGGAACACTGTTACCTACCCACCGAAGTGGTACCTATTCATCTACTTGCATTTGCATGCTTTCGAATTGCTAGGTTGGCAAGAGCTGGGGCTAGTGCAGGAGCTCACTCCATCACACGGGGCTAGGGATTCGAACCTCCGAACATGCGATCTTCTGATCAACAAGCCTGGCGTCTTACCCGCTGAGCCACCACGCCCCTTCCCTGAAAGGCAGATCCCATTCAAAATTGTGTTTCCCATTTTTTCCATTTAATCTTAGTTGAATATGGACTTAGTAAAATATGGAGTATGCCTAAGTTGAATAAAGAATGGCAGAGAATAACAATATTTACCAAATTAAACTCAGTTGGTAGATACGCCTAACATTGCTATTTTCTGCCATTCTTTATTCCCTTTAGGCACAAGGAATAAGATGGTTCTAGGACAGAATGAACTACATGGTATGAAAGTCATTATAGCAGGGCTTTCCAAAGTGCCGCCGCTGGCGACACACCCAGCGGCGGCGGCGGCGACACGCGCGCGCACGGCGACGATGCGGGGGGGCGTGCGGCGGCGCGCGCGCACGGCGGCGGCGCGGGGGGGCGTGCGGCGGTGCGGGGGCGTGCGGCGGCGCGCGCGTGCATGGCAGCTGCCGTGCACGCGCGCGCCGCCACTTCTGGGTGGTGTGGCGACACACCACGCTGTGTGTGGCGACACACTTTTGTGTCGCGACACACAGTTTGGAAAGCTCTGCATTATAGCATACAACCTCTCTGCTTGTCATATACATAAAACTGGAAGAATTGTTAGGCTGCTCCAGTATTTTCCCTCCAGCAGGACTTTATAGGAAGTTGTCCTATGAAAACCCATAAACGGGACTAGTTGGTGACAGCTATTTATGCTTTAAATTATTTCCCCTTTCTAAGATCCAGAATGTTAATCTATTATTCTACATTGTCCTGTTCATATAAGGGCAGGGTGCAAATTTAAATAACAAATTATTGTTTAAAAAACAGCATTACCAGGTATATTACTAATTTCCTTCCTGTTATGTTGTAGCTCCATGACAGATGCAGAAGAAAGCTGCTTAAACATGTACGGCTATATTCCTATTTAAATAGAAAAGAGGGTGGCCATCATTCAGGTCATGTTGTACAGCAAACCAGTGGGGGGAGGATGAGGAACTGCCACAGGGGACCAGCAGAAGAGACCCTTTATCCTAAGTCTCGTTCATAGGCCGATAGAGGATGGATGGATGGATGGATATTGTCTTTGGTAGAAAAATAAACAGTGTATGTCTCTTTGTTGTGGTTAAATAAGAATAACACCCCAATAGATAATACTCTCTGTGTGCCTACATTTTGGCAGTAGAGTTCAAGTAGGCATTTTGCCAAAAAGTACCCACTGGCCTTCAAAGAGAGAGAGAATGTGGGTAGCTGGAAAGCTGAATGTTTATGATGGATCAGAGACAAAAATGTCCAGGCTTGCTGCCATAAGAAAGAAGTGGTGGGGGATTGGGGAAGTTTGCAAATCCTCTGTGTGTGTGTTGTTAAGGATTGGGTACTAATTTTAAAAAACTTGTCCAGGGCAATATTGAGTGGGCCACACTGAAATAATTTAATACTTTGGATTGGGAGCTAAGCTACAATTTCTTTGAAGTAGATTCTCCAAACAACTCATCTGGTATAGGACAACTTTCCACAGTAAGATGTATTGGACTACAAGTCCCATTATCCCCAGGCAGCACCACTATGCTATGTCATGGTTCAAGACATCTGGGGGAAAGCTACTACAGAATGAGCAATTTCTCTTCTGTCAGTGAAGCAGGCAGGCCAGAATATATTGATTGTAAACCGCCTTCAAGTCGGTCCTGACTCCTGGTGACTTCCTGGACAAGTCCCTGCAGTTTTCCTGGCAAGATTTCAGAAGTGGTTTGGCCTTGCCTGCTTGCCAGGGCTGACAGAGAGTGACTGTCCCAAGGGCACCCAGCTGGTTTCATACCTAAAGGAGGACTAGAACTCACAGTTTTCCAGTTTCTATCTGTTAATACAGCCTAGCATCGCTCCAACGAAACACCCACAACCGATGCATTTCACATTTTCCAAGAGGGAAATATGGTAACCCTGTGGTATTTTCCTCGGCAATATCAAAGGAAAAATAATCCTAAGTGGTGGGATTTTCATCCTTAATTCAAGGATGCAAGTCAGGTTTTGTATATTTAGCAGCACAGAGAAGATACTAAATTCCGACATGTTTGTTGTGAGGTGATATTAAACTGAAAAAGTCCCATTCAAGAGGATGGAACTCATGACAAAATAGATTTTGTTTCTTGTTATTTGTACTTTGTTTCCCATTCTTCCCAAGGAGTCAGAGAAACAGGCACGTAAAAGCTGAGAAGTTTATATAGCCAGCCAAGTATGAAAATATTGTTTTCCTTGAGCTGTCTGCAATACAGTTGGGTTTTGTTTAAGGCTACGTCTTTGCTGCTCAGCTGCTTGGTATTTTCATTTAAAAGAGAACATACACTTCATACAGGCAGAAGGATTTTTTTCAAAACTCAAGATGAAATATTAGGCGATACAAAGTCATCAGTTAATAAAGAAACTCCTGACAATTGGAAATTGTTCCCTCATGCTGTAGAAATCTGAAAACGGGATATTGTGGTACATCTTTCTCCAGCCTCTCTGGGTGTCTTGGAAACTCATGAAACAAACACAAGCCTTTCTCTCTGCTGCTTGATTGCTCCGAAATATTGTCATTTTTCTTTACAGCTTAAATGCTCAGAAAAATATTTCTAAACTGGCATACATGATCTAGAGCAGGTAGTGGGCAAGTAAACATTGCAAAGCAATTTAAAGACAATTCCCCAAGGAAGCAAGCCCATACATTGTGAAATATGAACCTGACTGAATCAGATCGTCATTCAGGATGTTAACAGGCATCACTGAATATGATTTATAAAGTCTGGGAACTTGAAAGAATGGGCAGTGTCGCTCAATGTGTTGCTCAAGGCAACTTGTGATAACACGCATTGGTGACCTTGCTGTAAGAATATTATGCACGTAGCTGCCTGTTCATTGATATGAACCAATTACAACTTTAGTCTGAGTGACACTAGTCCAACTGGTGCCTCAAGATGGGTTGAAATTATTACTGGCCAGGCTGCCTAGGAATTCTCTGGAAGCTGCAGAAATAATCAAAGAGAAGAAATCAAAGGAAGAAGAAAAAAAGGTGGGTAAGAGGGCATTGGCTCTGAGTGTGAAAGAAAGGAAATAACCCTTTACAAGCAGGATCTGATAAATGGGCCAGGCCAGGTCCTGTTTATGCACACATGTGGAACTCTGCAGTCCCCCCATTTTTCAAAATATAACATCAGAATAATAGGATCGAATTGCAAGACACAAACCAGCTAAGGCCCTTCAAAACATCTTAAGCCAACCAAAAGACCCAGTAGCCCAAGAAGACAAAACAGGAGTCATCTACAACATACAATGCAAGGACTGTAGCAGCCACTATGTAGGACAGACAGGCAGAAGACTAGCAGAGCACATCCACAAACGCCTATTAGCAGTCAGAATACATGATGAAAACTCCTTAATCTTACCACACGTGGACAGATTCAACTATAGTTTCAACTGGGAAACTATTAGCCTCTTAGAGCAAGTCAAATTGAAAAATGCTAGGGAACTCCTGGAAGCTTGGCATCCAGACAAATCAGCCGTCATAGAGATAAACTACATTTACACACTATTTTCACAATGAAAAACCTAGGATGGAAACAAAAGACTAGAACACATCCCCTCCAGCAGCTGACATTCAGATAAGCAGGGATCAGCACCAGGCAAACAATTAGGTAGAAAACAATACTCTAATCAAGGAACCACCAAGGAGGAAACCACACCCCCACCAAAACTGGCAGGGCAAGCTACTATATATAAACAGGCATCAAACCTCACACTCACTTGCACTGATGATGTTACCCAGTTGGATAATGAAACGTCTGCAAGCAAACAACCAAGCTCACAGAGCACTAAGAACTCCACAAATTGCAAGAGTTGAGTGAAGCCATTGAGTCCAGTTCCTAACTCAGTGCAGGAGTCCAAATTAAAATATCTATGAAAGAGAGTTTTCTGCTTAAACACATCTGGTAAAAAAAAAAAAAAAAAACTTACAACCTTCCTTGATAATTAGTTCCACTATTGAACTGCTCTTACTGTTAGGAAGTTCTTCGTAACATTTGACTGTAATCTGTCTTGCTGTAATTTAAGACCATTATTCAATGGGTTGCCTCTGAGATAACAGAGGGCAGATTTTGATCTTTTTGTGCCTTTCCTTGAATTCTACCCAGAAACGTATTGGTGGCCAGTGTAGCACCCACATCATTGCTGTTACATGTTCCTGGTAGCCAATACTGGTCAACAACCAGGCTGCTACATTTTGCACCAACTATAATTTATGAGTGGTATTCAAAGGCAGCCTTATGTGAAGAATAAAGAAGTCGTCTAAACAGTGATGAGGGCATGAGTCACTATTACTAAATCCTCATGCTCCAGGTGGGACCACAGTTGGTGTATCAGCTGAAATTGGGCAAAGGAGCTTCTGGCCACAGCCTCTACCTGCTCATTCAGTAGTAACTGGGAGTCCAGGAGGACTTCGCCAAGTTGCGGTCCTTGAGGGTTGTGTCTTCCCTTTCCCAGTCAAAGGCATTCAAGAATCACAATGAATAAAGAGCAACTCAGTCTTCCTTGGGTTCAGCTTCAGCCTGTTTTGTCCTATCCACGCCCGTACAACTTCCAGAGCCTGGGACAAGACTTCCACAGCATCACTGGCCTGGCCTGGGTTAGCAATGTACAGTTGGCTATAATCTGATGATAATGATGAGACTGTATCTCAAAATGATGAATTACTTTTTCCACTGACTTCCTGTAGATGTTAAACAAAAGAGAGCACACCAAGTCCTGTCAACAGCCTCTCCTCTCCTATAAGCACCAACTGAAACTACCTGCTAAAGAAGGAAGGGAACCACTGCAGAACAGTGTCCCCAACCCCTTACAACTGTCCAGAAGGATACCAAGGTCCACAATATTAAAAGCTGCTGAAAGGTCTAATAGGAAATCTGACCAAATATTCAAGAATCTGGGGCACTCCGTTAAGAAAAACAGAACAAAGAGGCATGGTAATAATTGGGGCCCTAGTGCAGGAATGCGGTGTCTTTAGGGGTGAGCAAAATATTCTGTCTACAGTCTTGTCCATGCATGTGGATGGACTGAAACTCGGGTGTTTTAACAGACCCAAGACACACAAGTTTGTCTGGACACAGCTGCAAAACAAGCCTGCTCTTGTTGGCATCTGGGTAGCTGGAAAGATAAGGAAGCCATTGGAAAGATGGGGGGGGGCAGCCTAGATGTGTTTGGCAAGTGGCAGCTAAAAAGCAGGGGATGGAAGTCACTGGAAAATGGACAGGCAGGCCATACTTGTCCCCCCCAGGATCTCCAATTATTTTCATCTGAAATCCAGACTACCAGCCCACCCCTGACCTCCAATTTTTGATTCTGCTGAATTGCCCTACCCAAAATAACTCAACAGAATCCCCCAAAACACAGTATGCATGTCTTGTGCACAGAATAAAACACTTGTTTTGTGCAGCTTAGCAAGCTTTTATTCATCAGAGCTCCAACCTGTTCTCTTGACCCACTGGATGGTTTATCTATTCTTTTAATTGTCCTGTTTTGAGTGGGGAGTTAAGGCTGGAAGTGAGGCTGGGAGGCATTTGGGGTGCAAACAGTTCCCATTTCTACCTTTAAATTCCTTCCAAATCTCTCCAAATGGCGCAGAATCATATTGCTTGAACTTTTGATCCCAGGATGGCATTGTTACTCAGACTGTACTCAAGAATTTTGTCACTGTGATGATTCAAGAACATCAGACAGACCAGAAGATAGGCCATGATGAGTTTATTTTACATCTATAGCTGCAATCACTCTGGGGTGGCTGGGGATGTTTTTGAATGTCCACAGCTGGCATTGATTGCAGCAAAAAGGAATGTGTGACACCCCCATCCCCCATGAATAAAACTGTCAGACTGCATGCTTTGATAAAGTCATGTCACTTTTGAGCAAATCTTTGAAAGTGAGGAATAGCTGTAGAGATTTGTGTTTTCTTATATACTGAAATCCCATCATTCTTCTCTAACATGTGCTCTTTCTGTCTGAGCATTAACCCAAAGTCACTGCAGACTGCACTTGCAAAGAAAATCAACAGCACAATTCATATTCATTTGGGAAGAAGCACTGTTTTGTTGCCAGAATGTATAAATATTTTAAAAATAAAAATGGAATGAGCATCAGTAGCCATGTACTTGACCAGTCATCCATTGTAAGAAAGAGTGCATTATCAGGATAGTAAAGGTGACCAGGCATTGAGTTGTTATAGTTATTGCTCATAATTATCAATATGATTAGTAATATGTTTATAACCTTTACATTAACTTGTATTGCCTACTAAGGCTTAATACAAAATTGATTTGGAAAAGGTAAACTCTCTGTGTATACCTATTACTTTTTCATTTTGGTTTAGAGTTTTCAAACTTGAACATATTTATAGAAGTTTTCTTACATTTTCATGGCCCATATATTAAAAATCTGCCAATTTATGCCTGTTGATGTTATATAGGAGGAGGAAGGAGTATTAGGTATGTTCACCGCCTTGAGTTATTTATAAAAAAAATAAAGGCGGGATAATAAATAAATAAATATGCACTTAATGACTTTAGTAATGAGGAAGTGCAAGCTAATGTTTCATTATTATATTTAAAAATGTGGACAGTAGAGTTTTTAAGTATGCTTCTTGTGTACTATGTAATAAAATAAAGATTTTATAGCATTTTCAAGTTATGAAAATGCTTAACTCATGAAAGATTAATTTTATCTTGGAAATGTAAAAGAAGAGGAAGTAGAGGGAAACATTTCAGCAGTGTTATATTTCAAGTTTTCTTACAGTGTAAAAAGAAAAGAAAAGATACCACGAGCATAAAATTATTAGCAATGTGGTTTATTGGAATGTAGAAGATAACATAGTTTGCTTTGGTTTATTAGGACACGGAAAATGCATTGCTTGCTGAGGGGTTTAAAGCCTATCAGCCAACCAAGCAATCATCATAAATAAGCTGACTTGAAAATATGTCTACTCAGATATAACTTCCATTCATTAGATTTGAATGGGCCTTCCCACAAGAATGTGCCGAGACTTGCAGCCCCATTTATTGATAACAACATGTGCTCTTAAGTTTAAAACGAAACCATTCTGTTTCCAATTCTCTGGCCAACAGATATGCAGTAACCAGCATATTTTATTGGGAATTGGGCACTGGCTGTGCAGAACTGGGGGTTGCCCTGTATGTATTCTTCCACCATTTTCTAGGCCAGAGCTTTCCAAACTGTGTGTCACGACACAAAAGTGTGTCGCCACACACAGTCTGGTGTGTCGCCACACAACCCGGAAGCGCTGATCATCATCAGCACTTCCGGGTTTTCCCGCAGCGACACACCAACGGCGGTTGGTGTGTCACCGCAGGAAAACTTTGGAAAGCCCTGTTCTAGGCCCTTGACTGTGATTGGAGGAGCATCCTGAACTGGAGCTGTAGCAATCTGGTACTTCATTTCTAAAACACAGTTTGCAAGGTATTATTCATGTGGTTGATCAGAGATCTGAATTAGGAGGAAAAAAGCCCTTGCTTTTAGTGAATGTTAATATTTTCTGCATTTCATTCAAAAGTATCAGCCCTTCATAAGATGTAGGTGTTTTACAATCTCGATTGATTGATTGATTGATTATGTACCATCAAGTTGTTTTGACTCTGAGTGACCACACAGAGAGATTTTCTCCATGGCGATCTAACTCTAACCCAAAGCTTTCCAAACTGTGTGTCGCCACACAAAAGTGTGTCGCCACACACAGTCTGGTGTGTCGCCACACAACCCGGAAGTGCTGATCATCATCAGCGCTTCCGGGTTTTCCCGCGGCGACACACCAACGGCGGCGCACAAAAACTGAAAGCGGCAGCAGCGCTTCCGGGTTTTTGCGCGCTGCTGCAACGGCGGCACTTCCGGGTTTTCCCGCGGCGACACACCAACGGCGGTTGGTGTGTCGCTGAGGGAAAACTTTGAAAAGCCCTGCTCTAACCTGTTCTTTCAAGTCTCCTAATGGTGCACTCATCGCCATTGTAACTGAGTCCATCCACCTTGCTGCTGGTTGCCCTCTTCTTTTTCCTTCCATCTTTCGCAGCATTAGAGCCTTTTCCAGAGAGCTGGGTCTTTGCATAATGTGTCTGAAGTAGGATAATTTGAGCCTGGTCATTTGTGCCTCGAGTGACAACTCTGGGTTGATTTGTTCGATGATCCATCAGTTTGTTTTCTTGGCTGTCCATGGTATTCTCAGGATTTTTCTCCAACACCAAAGTTCAAAGGCGTAAATACTCTTCCTATCCTGCTTCTTTAAAGCCAGTTTTCGCTTCCATAGAGTGTCACAGGGAATATAATGGCTTGCACGATTCTGATCTTTGTAGGTATAGACACATTGCTGCGTTTGAATATATTTTCCAAGGCCTTCATGGCTGCTCTACATAGTGCTAGTCTGTGGTGTATTTCTTGACTGCTTGTTCCTTACTGTTGATAGTTGATCCTAAAAGAAGCTCTGGTATCTTCATTGTCAGTTCTGAGGTTGGTTGTTCTACCTGTTGTCATTAGTTTGGTCTTCTTTATATTTAATTTTAGTCCCATTTTTTCTGTGCACTTTGATTTTTAGTACTAGGGCTTGTAGATCCTTTGCATCTTCAGCTATCAGGGTAGTGTCATCAGCATAGTACAGGTTATTGATGTTTCTTCCTCCAATGTTAAAACCACACTCATTTTCTTCCAATCCAGCTTCCCTTGATATATATTCTGCATATAGGTTAAATAAATAAGAGGAGAGTATGTAGCCTTGCCTCACTCCTTTGCCAACCTGGAGCCAGTCTGTTTCGCCATGTTCTGACTGTACTGTGGCTTTCTGACCTGTATATTAGTTTCTCATGAGGACAATGAGATGTTCTGCGATTCCCATTTTTCTGAATACTTTCCACAGCTTGACGTGATTGACACAATCAAAGGCCTTTCTATAATCAATAAAGCACATACTGACTTCTTTTTGGTATTCTTTGGCTTTCTCAATTATCCAGCGTACATCAGCAATAATGTCTCTTGTTCATCAGCCTTTTCTAAAGTCAGCTTGAACATCTGGCATCTCTTTTTTCATGTAGGGCTCTAATCTGTGTTGGATGATCCTAAGCAATTTCATATAAAGCAATCTAAATTTTATTTGATGTAGCAATAAAATTCACAGTAGTTTTACTGTATTTAGTGAGAGAAAATCAAAGCATCAATATGCTGAGCTTTGGAGTATCACCTTACGATTGCTGTTTAAGCAAGGAAGTCAACAGTTAATCAAATCAGAAAGTGTTCGATGTTTTCTTCTGGCTAAAAAGAAAAAGGCTTTTGCAGTACCATCCCTAAGTAACTTAAGTGATGAAGTGAATGGATGTTTGCCTGCCCATAAACCATATTATTGTTTTAATTGCTTAAAATTCCTCCTCGTAATATCCCTGCTCAAAGGTATTTTAATGTAACCATTTTACAGATAGGAATGGGTGCTAATGCCCTGCCCAAGGCAATTCAAGACAGCAGAACCAAAGCTGAGCTTTGTTTAGAAAGCAGGTGTCTTGTGGTGCCACAAGAGGCTATGGGGAAGGAGACAGAGTAGGGTTGAAGTGGTGTGCCAGGGCATCTTAATTTGTTGTGTCCGGTGCTTTGGAGATGCCTTGTTTACAACTAAGGAAATATTCCGATTGACCTGAATCACACCTCTCGGAGAGGATCCAACAATAGCATTTCCTCACTTGTCAGAGCTTGTCTATATTGTTTGATACTCACTCGCTGGATCATTTTGAAAATGAAAATGAGGATCGCCTCATTTTCTCCCTGACTGGATTACTGCGACCAGTGGGGTCACCATCTAGCGGTCATAAAAAACACATGAATTTTGGAACATGGAATATACGGACACTGCAAGACAATATGGATAGTGAACGACCTGAACGTAGGACTGCCATTATTGCAAGGGAGCTGAGACGTTTTAATATTGATATAGTAGCACTCCAAGAAACTCGAAGAGCAGGAGAAGGACAGTTGAAGGAAGAAAAAGGAGGTTATACCTTCTTTTGGAAAGGACTGCCTGAACAAGAACGACGAATACATGGGGTAGGCTTTGCTATCAAAAACGACCTTGTGAAGCTCTTGTCAGAAGTTCCCACTGGGATTAACGAACGACTCTCAACTCTGCGAATAAAACTCGCCAAAAACCAACAGGCAACTATCCTAAGTGCTTACGCACCAACACTAGATGCAGATGAGGATATCAAGGAAAAATTTTATACCCAGCTGGACACCATCTTATCAGAGATACCAAAGGAGGATAAAATTATCCTCCTGGGCGATTTCAATGCAAGAGTTGGGCGTGATTTTGATTTGTGGCCAGGGATCATTGGGAAAGAAGGAGTTGACAACAGCAACACGAATGGAATCTTACTTCTGACTAAATGTGCAGAGCATAACCTTGTCATTACTAACACACTCTTTCGCCAGAAAAATAAATTTAAAACATCATGGAAGCACCCACGGTCAAAGCACTGGCATCTTTTAGATTATGTAATTGTCCGTGCTAGAGATCGCCGTGATGTACTTCTCACCAGAGCCATGATGAGCGCCGATGACTGCTGGACAGACCATCGATTAATTCGATCCACAATGGCCATAAAGATTGTCCCTCATCATAGGCTCCAAGGAAGAAAACCAAGGCGTAAAATGAATACACTGGCCCTTCAAGATCCTATTAAACGAGCTTGCTTTCAATCAACTCTCAAGGAACATCTGCCTATGGAACTTCCTGAAAATGTTGAGGAACACTGGATTAAATTGAAGACTTCTATTATTTCAGCCTGTGAACAAACTATCGGATACCAGACTAAGAGACATCAGGACTGGTTTGATGAGAACGATAGTGAGATTGAACATATTATTGACAAGAAAAGGAAAGACTTCCAGATATGGCAAAAAGATATTAACTGTGCCGTTAAGAAAAAAATCTACGCCAGTGCAAAGGCAGAAGTCCAAAGAAGAACTAGAGAACTTAAGAACATATGGTGGATAAAAAAAGCCCAAGAAACCCAACATTTTGCAGATGCTCATGATGCACAGGGCTTTTTTAATGCCATAAAGTCCATCTATGGACCAACAAACCATGGTACAAATCCCTTACGCTCAGTAGATGGTGCTAAACTTCTAAAGGACAAAGAGTCTATTGCACTGCGCTGGAAAGAGCATTACTACAATCTCCTTAATCGTCACTATACTGTGGCTGATGAAGTCTTCTTGCAAATCCCGCAAAAACAAATAAGAAATGAGCTTGCAGTACCCCCTAGTTTGGAGGAAGTCAGTAAAGCCACTAAACAAATGAAAAATAACAAAGCTAGTGGACCT
This sequence comes from Charina bottae, assembly GCA_023362775.1. Taxonomy (NCBI): domain Eukaryota; kingdom Metazoa; phylum Chordata; class Lepidosauria; order Squamata; family Charinaidae; genus Charina; species Charina bottae. Next base: position 2,874,676 of record JALMGJ010000001.1, on the reverse strand, counting down.
GATGGGATTCCTGCTGAAGTCTTTAAAGAAGGCGGGCCTGAACTTACACAACAACTTCATAAGCTCATCGAAAAAATCTGGATGAGGGAGGAGATTCCAGCAGACTTTAGGGATGCCATAATTATCACTCTCTTTAAAAAGGGTGATAGAACAGACTGTGGAAACTATCGAGGCATCTCCCTTCTAGACACAGCAGGCAAAATCCTGGCAAAGATCATCGCAAACCGTCTCCTATCTGTATCAGAAGACATCCTCCCTGAAACGCAAAATGGCTTCCGCCCTTCCAGGGGAACAGTGGATATGATCTTCACTGCACGACAGCTTCAAGAAAAATGCAAGGAGCAAAACCGCCCTCTGTACATGGCGTTTATTGATCTGACTAAAGCTTTTGATTCTGTAAATCGTACTGCTCTCTGGACCATCCTTCTGAAAATCGGATGCCCTGATAAATTTGTGAACATCTTGCGGTTACTCCATGACGACATGATGGCAACAATCCTGAATAACAATGGCTCTCAAAGCGATCCATTTAAAGTGGAATCCGGCGTTAAACAGGGATGTGTTATTGCTCCAACCTTATTCCCTATCTTCATCGCTATGATTATGCACCTTGTTGAAGAGAAACTTCCTACTGGTGTAGAAATTATATATCGAACAGATGGAAAGCTTTTTAATCTTAGTAGGCTGAAAGCAAAAAATAAGGTAATTGCAACTTCTGTTATAGAACTTCAATATGCTGATGATAACGTAGTCTGTGCACACTCCGAGGAAGATCTTCAAACTATCCTAAACATCTTTGCAGAAGCATATGAAAAACTCGGCCTCTCGATTAACATTAAAAAAACAAAGTGCTTTACCAGCAAGTTCGAACCAATCCCTCTGCAGCGCCATCAATCCAGCTTAAAGGTGTGTCACTAGAAAATGTCGATCACTTTTCTTATCTCGGCAGCCATCTATCTACAAAAGCCGACATCAACGCTGAAATTCAGCATCGCCTGAGCTCTGCGAGTGTAGCTTTCTCCCAAATGAAGCGTAGAGTGTTTGAGGATCGGGACATTCGCAAGGAGACCAAAATGCTTGTTTACAAAGCCATTGTACTACCAACCCTTCTGTACGCCTGTGAAACATGGACCCTCTACAAACGCCACCTCCAACTTCTTGAAAGATTCCATCAACGCTGCCTCTGAAAAATTCTGCAAATTACTTGGGAAGATAGGCGGACTAATGTTAGCGTATTAGAAGAAGCGAAAACCACCAGCACTGAAACAATGATCATCCAACATCAACTTCGCTGGACCGGTCATGTTGTTCGAATGCCTGACCATCGTCTTCCAAAGCAGCTACTTTACTCCCAACTTAAGAATGGAAAACGGAATATTGGTGGACAGCAAAAGAGATTCAAAGATACTCTCAAAGCTAATTTAAAAAAATGTAATATCAGCATTGAGAACTGGGAAGCCCTAACTCATGAGCATTTCAATTGGAGGTCATCCTTTATTAATGGCGCTATGGACTCTGAAGAAGCACGAGTACAGGGCGAAAAGGAGAAAAGAGCTAAAAGGAAGGCACATCAGGCAAACCCTCATCATGACCGTCTCCCACCCGGAAACCTATGCCCTCATTGTGGGAGGTTGTGCGGATCCAGAATTGGCCTTTATAGCCACTTACGGATCCACCGTTAAAATTTTACCTTTGGAAGACAATCTTACTCGGCTACGAGTGATCGCCAATGATGTTGTTTGATAGAGGAAGTAAGTAAAGGTTTCCCCGCACATTTGTGCAGTCGTGTCCGACTCTAGGGGCTGGTGCTCATCTCCGTTTGTTAGCCGAAGAGCCAGTGTTGTCCGAAGATGCTTCCGTGGTCATGTGGCCGGCATGACACACGCGGAACGCTGTTACCTACCCACCGAAGTGGTACCTATTAATCTACTTGCATTTGCATGCTTTCAAATTGCTAGGTTGGCAAGAGCTGGGGCAAGTGCGGGAGCTCACTCCGTCACGCGGGGCTAGGGATTCGAACCTCCAAACCTGCGATCTTCCAATCAACAAGCCTGGCGTCTTACCTGCTGAGCCACCACGCCACCCTTGATAGAGGAACTCTATGGTAAATCTTCCTTTGGAAGACCTCCGCAGCATACAATTAAACCTAACCACACTATTTCAAGTCGAAGGCTCATGGTTCATAATTTAAAATGACTATCAGATGTTGCGTAACACTGAGAGAAAAGACTAAAGTATGCAGGACTAGAGCCCCAAACGGTGGGCAACACATTTTATTTTTCTCTTGCTCTCTCTTTCTGTACTGAGCATGGGCTGGTGTGATAAAGGAGCCTGCTCTCATCAGAGGTCAGAACAAATCACTCATAGTGGTGGTGGGTGAAACTGCATCCTGGCAACAGTTTTTTGGCAACATTTTCAGAAGTGGTTTGCCATTGCCTTCTTCCTCAGGCTGAGAGTTCACTTCCATGCCTAGATCAGGATTAGAATTCAGGCTCCCTTGTTCCTAGCCCAGTGCTTTAACCACTAGACCAAGCTTCATTGTCAACTTTTGCAGCAGGAGCTGTTCTGTAATATCACTGTTTCTTGTCTGAGGGGCTCCTAATGGGTGAGAACGAACCATTTCAGTGAGAAAGGGCACTCCTAAGAATCCATGTAAGGGAAAGGTAAGGGAAAGATGGCAACACCGTGGGAGCAGCTCAGTTGCCAATGCTGGGACAGGCCTTGGGTGGGAAGGCACACCACTGTGAGTCACTCTCCCAACACACACTGAATCAAAGGAGAAAAGTTGCTGAGAACCTGCACGACCAGTGGCCACCTGTTCAAGAAAGAGATGGGTATTTGCATGGTAAACTGAACCACAAATTCATTGACTTAGCTTGGTGTGAAGCCAGACCCTGTTCAGAATGATTCAGAAGCCACTTTCACAGGAAAGGCTTAACCAGATCAGTTAAAGATCAGATATGATCTCTGAATCCTGTATGGCTGAACCAGTCATTTCTTTGTTGGTACTGAAGCCCCAGCCCCTCAATTTATCAACATCATCATTATTATTCTTAATATACACAAGATTAATTGTTGGGTAACTCTGTCTAGGGATCCTGAGGTTATTCTTTTGGGCCTCCCAACAGAGCAGGGCAGAGAAGACAGTCTAGGGGGGCCTGGCAGAAATGGAGCTGTTCCAGCTGCTGAAATTCTGGGTTTTTTCCCCCCACCCTCCCCTGCCTCTTGCTGGTTGCCAATGTCTCCTGCCCTGATTGTGCTATCATAAAATTTAATTTTGGTTCTGAATTGTAATGTGCACATACATACATACATGCATCCACACATGTGTATGTGTTGTACAAACAGCCTCAATGTGTTGGATAAATACAGCAATAGTCTTCAAGCAGCAGATGAAACTAATAAGCTGTGCCCTAATTTAAAGTTTAATTAAAAACCTTACTTAATCATTGGTTGCCATGAATTAATGAACACTCCAACATTGCCTTATTTGCCCACAGAACGTCTGTTCTTTTCCCAATCTCTTCCTCTCCCACCCTCCAGAGAAGACTTTAACAATTATGATGGTGTAATAAGTAGTGATTTATTTGCATTCATGGTGCGGTTGTTTGTGGGCAGTTTCTCTTCCTTTTTTGAGTCCTTAGCTAATTCTGTCCTCTCTTACTTCAGTATGGAGCAAGAAAGAACTATCAGCAGCTTATCATGATAGTCCAGTTGTTGATTAAGAAGGAAAAGCCCAAATGCCTGTTCAGGTCAATGGAATTGCTTCTATGTGTATATATACACATGCATACATACATATTCCAGACACTTTGACTCTGTTCAGTGTTGTTTGTGGATGAGTGAATGATAAGCTGCTTTTAAATATGGAGATTCCATTTTGCTATCAAAAGAAACAAGGCTATAGAACCTTCCAGTTTTGGCAACTTTGAATGGTAGGAAAAACTAAGTTACTTGGTTCCAGTTGTGAGAGTACCTCAGTTACAGGATAGGCCTCTTACCATCTTCTGTTGATTTACTAACTGCATCCATAACTGGACACAGAAAGCCTGGTATCTAGAATCCCAGTAAGGATAAATTCTCATTCATTTTTGCTCAACTCCTGATGACATCATGGATATGTCCTGTACTTTTCTTGGCAACACTAAATAAGTGTCTTGCCCCTGTCTTATAGTGCATTGTTTTGAATTTCTGCCTCACATATAGCCTGGTATTTCCTGATGGTCTCCCATCCAAGTGCTAACCACATCAAACCTTGTTTAGCTTTACAAGATCACCCACAGTTGGCTAAGTGCTGCCACCTAGCCAGACAACTACCTGGTTACATTGCTGGAATGGCTACCCTGGGAGCAACCATAGAAAAAATTTCTGCAAATGCAGCTAGGTAAGAAGACAACTGCTAGACTGCTCGTTGGGGACAGCTGCTATATGCACATAAACCTGATGGTCTGCCCCAAACACTGGCTTCTAATCCATGTTTAGACCTAGTACAGATCTAAACTTGATAACTCTTTATAATTTAAGATCGAGATATTGAAGGAACTCACATCCCCATGTCTAGCTGCACATATTTTGAGACCTCGAGATCCTTATCCAAATGTTCCTATGGTCTAATGGGCAGAGAATCAGTACTGGGTAGCAGACCTTTTTAAATCATGGCATTAATTTATTTTAACATGTTAAATATGTTGTGCTGTTTTAATCTTTCATTGAAAGCCTTTCTAACAATATATCTGAGGGGTGAGGCACAGATTAAAATAAGTAATGCTGGGTTCAGCTGTGTTAATTGCACATTGCTTTTTAACAAATCCAAGCAACTCCTGCATGTAAAGGTGATGAATCATATTGCATATGTACTCAGTTATATGCACGTGGTAGAGTTAACTAGACTTTCAAGATGTAGCAGTTCAGGAATATATGATCTAGCTTTACTGGTAAATGTCAGAAAATTTCCAGATTTATTTTATCTTGATATAGAAATTACATTTTGCTCATGTACTGTATTATCTTGGGTGTGTTAACTAAAGAGTTCTTGATAACATACTGTATGTTTCTTTTCTGTCTGGAGTATTATGTCATGTATTTCATCATAATTAAGGTTTCCACCCTGATCTTCATCTTACATTTTATATAGTTTATTTATTTATATAAAGATTTCTAATCTACCCTTCTATTGCATACACATCACTCAGGGTATGTTGCATAGATCCAACACAGAGTTTCATACATGAAGAAACTGGACTCAGTTCCAGTGCAGCTGTAGGTGGCATTATTATTGTTTTTATTACTTACTTTTCATAGAAGTCCTTTATCTAGATGTCAACATGTGGTATTGCATGCCACATAAAACCATCAAAGCAGAAAAATTATACTAAAACAACATTTAGCTTGCAATCCTATGGTGCAAGGTGCAAATATAATGGAATTTGCCATTTTCTCTCTCCAATAAATAGTTCTAATCTTGAACAATTGAATTTAGGCTCAGAAAATCTTTTTGGCCCCTGCTGAGAACCTCTACTGCTGCTGCTTTGGTGTTGTAACTTGGTGTCTGAAAGGGCCAAAGAACAGATGCTGAGGTGTGTGCCAGAAGAGCCTACAAGCCATCAGATCCAAAGCCACTCTGCCTCATAGTCACACTACCTAATGACTGCTAATACGGGCTATCTTGGCATCCAGTTTAGGCTAATCCCCTCTCCTTGGTTTCAGCAGGAGAGATTTCAGTTAAAGACCAGAGAAAGGGGGCAAGGGAAAAAAAAAGTCCTCCTGCCTTGTCAGCAGGAAATTAGCAAGGTTTCAACCTATTGTGGAGGCTCCAACTGTGAAGCTTGCCGAAAGAACAGGTAGAATTGGTCCTTAAGACAGTATTAAAACCACAATTGGTAATTGAAAAAGTCAGATTAAAGATGTGCGACCTAATCCCCGGTTCAAAGCAAAAGGCAGTTCAAAGTAGTTCAATTCTGGATCAAGGAGCACCTCCTGAGCTAGCATAATAGTTCAGAGAGGCTCTTTGGCTATGATGACTACTTTCCATGGAGTCACTCAGGTTCCCTCTTTATTTTTCCCTTCCACTTCCCCATATTCAGGATCAGCTTAGATTCAAGTCTTCACCGTGTTCTTATTTTGCAATCTCCCAGCTCCTTTTTTTTTTTGGCAAATCTATGTAGCCATGTATCCTTTCCATCATTTCAACATACCATGCACAGTTGGTACAATTGCCCCATAGTTTGCTTTTGGCCATGACCCATGTATGAACTCATGATAATGGCATATTCACTGAGTTCACCTTCACCCTTTGAAGGTGGGGATCCTAAGATAGTCACAGACAATGCTGGACACCTTGCCTATTATCCCAGACATCCTATGATAGTGTTGTGGTTCTCTAGGTGTGAAGTTATGGATCCAGATCAACAGGTATCTGTGAGAAATGTAGTTAGCACATATGAACTTGATCTGCCCTTCCAATACAGGTATGATATCCACAAACTTCAGTTCTGGTAAACCTTTTGTGTGGCTGGTTTAAATGAAAAACCAAACTGAAATTTAATGTAACTGAAGAACTGGTTTAAACTTGTTTTTGAGATCTTAAATGCCACTAAAAATATGTAATTGTGTGAAAGTGCAACACATTTTGGGAATTCTTCAGTCAAGGACACTGTGTTTACCAGCTAATTAGAGAAGAGGACACTTGTTTTAACTGGTGCTTTTGACAAAGGAACTTCTGAAATGTGCTGGTCTTTCACATAATTAAATATTTTTTTCTGTCACTTGAGACATTGCTATCTTGTGTCTTATTTCAGTTTTCAGTGCTTGCCCTCCTTTTTCCTTCCCTTTTGAGAACCTGATAGCCTGCACCCATTAGCAGTTAGAGTGTAAGACACTAGGAGCCCTGTTGAAATTCCTGACTCGGTTATGAAGTTCACACATAAAGTATAGCACAGCCTAGGAAAATTTGTTACCCTAAATTTCCTCAGGAAAGGATTGGGACATTTTAAAATAAAGTATTGCATTTATTTTATCTTAAAATAGACTTTACTCTTATTCATGCAAGATATCACAGCAGAGTAGACTGTGGGCAGCCAGTGACTGTATTCAGAAGCATGTTAACCAGGTCAAGATCTAGCACAGGGGTCCCCAAACTGTGGGCCGCGGCCCACTAGTGGGCCACGGCCTGTTAGGAAGTGGGCCGCGGAGCTCCCTCCTGCAAACCCCGCCCCCTGGTGCACGCAATTACCCCGTCCCCGGTGCGCGTGGTTAGCTTCTGCCTGCAAACCCTGCCCCCCCCCCCCCAGTCTGTGGAAAAATTTTCTTCCACAACTGGTCCCTGGTGCCAGAAAGGTTGGGGACTGCTGATCTAGCAGATGCATTTGCAGAACACCCAAAACTTAGTTTACCCTTATCCTAGTTTAGGTTTTCTTGTAGTTTAGCATGCTGTGTGAACCCAGCTTGTCTAATTAGTTTCTGGTTTCACCTTCTGATAAAACCCTGAGAGTGGGTTAAGTTTACAAGTTACATGAACATAACCAGTAAAAATCTTATTTCTTAGAAAATCGTCACTTATTTCCCAACTACAACTGCATTAGCATTAATGGCAAACTCTGCCTCTTGCAGGTACGTGCATTAGTACATGCATGGCTGTTGTGAAGCTGTGTTTGGACATGAGTGACCAAGTAATCCACTCCTCCAAGCAAATGACTTATCCCTGTGTGCTGACAGCACACAGTTGTGGATCACTCAGTCAGTCCTTCCAGCTAATGTAAAAGAGTCTGAGAGACTGCCACTCCCTGGTATTCCTTTTTGTTTTCTCAGGAACTAGAAGGAGAAGGAGGAGAAGGGGGAAAATCTGCAGGGTCAGCACCACTGGGGAGGAGACTTATTGTACTTTACCCCTTGTCTGTCTCCTTTTTACCCTCATGAGACAAGGAGAGGGGGAAATAAATGGATAAGATGGCAGAGTTCTTAGAGGAGGCCACATGTTTGAGGGCTCTCTAGGACTTTGTCTCTGTCTTGGAACCCCAATTTATACAACATAGGTTGACAAGGAGGAGTTAATGTAGCACCAAGAAGTCCTAGGCTGTTTTGGGCTATTTTTGAGTTGTTATTGCTTTAGTATATGAGAAAAAAAGAAGAGAGAGAGAAAGCACAAAAACAAACAGAGAAAGAAAAAAAGGAAACGACAAAAACACATGCTTTATATTGAAAATAATCTGGGTTAATAGCCAAGGTTAATTAACTGGAGGAAAGGGTGTTTGTATGACATATTAGCCCCCCTTCTTGACTCAGTGTGCTGTGAAACAGGTCAGAGGCTTGTTTTAGTTATTTCTGTTTTGCACTGCAAAAGCAACATGTTCCTGTAGAAAATGTGTTCATTTTCTCTTTAGATGAGTCTCATCTACACAAGTTTTTGATAAAAAGTGTAGGGATCAGAAAGACATCATTCATACTTCTTTTTCCAGTTTTTCTTGTATGCTCAAATGGTGGAACAACTTCTTCAGTCTGTTGGAATGAGCTGATAATGACCCATCAAATATTTCTGTCTTCCTTATGGAAGATGTTCTCATTATTTCATAAATTTTCAGGCTGCTAGGTTAATCTGCCATGCATTTTAAAATTATATTTAACGTAATCGTAATATATGTACATATTTTTCCATTGCACCAAAGAAAATTCTATGATGTCCAAATGCATGTCCAAATAACATTCTCAGCTAAATTTTTATCTCTCTGTTTAGTATGGTGACTTTCTGACACTTCGGCAGTCCCTTTGCATCAGAACAAACAGTAGATCCCTGCTACACTAGAACCAGAGGTTTTACTGTATGTGGGTGTCAAAGGGCACAGCTGGATGGCTGCATTAAAGGGCTATCAACCAGTCCTTGAGCTGGCAGAAAACTATGCCAGCATAAAGTTTGCTGTCCTGATTGTGGCACCTTATTTTGCCACAGTAATAAGGCTGGAGACTAGTACTGTCCTATTTTAATACAGGACAAGGCAAGGACTTCCAGATTCCTCCAGTTACACTTTCCCTCTCACCAAATGTTGCCTGTCAGTGGGGAAACAACCTCAAACACTCTCAAACATGGGATAGACCAGGATAGGGTTGGCATAGGCTAGTGTTTCTAATGCCATGTTCAGCTACCTGTCAAATTGCCTAAGTAACAGGCCACAGATGCAGAGTTGCTCAGTTCTTCTATCAATTGGAATATTTCTGTACACAGGTCTAACGTTTTTCTGAACGAGTGAGAAATCTGTGTCCAAACATACCCTGACAAACAGGTGGCATGGAAAAAGGACATAGGGTGAATTGGGGAGAGCTTAACAGTTGAGCTCAATCCTTAGCTAGGACTGCAAGAGAATGGAAGTGCTGGCTTTGAGTCTAATTCTACCCTCGTGACTGGCACCACTGTGTAACCAGAATGGAGTAGGCAAAATGCATCCCCAAAAGCAGGAAAAACAATAAAATGTATGGCCACATGAAACCCCCTGTTGGCAGCAATAGCAGAAAATATTTAATGAACCCATTGGTGACAGAACCAGCAAAATATAGCTGGCACAACCTTGCTTTTTTTCCCAGCTTAATCCAATATTTTGTGCAGCAGAGGACCAGTAAGAGAGCATTAAACTTGTGTTAAAAATAGGTCTAATGCTCTTTCGAAACAGTTTATAAGGAGCCTTCAAAAATGCAAGTCAGGCATTATGTAGGCCAATGCCTCTGCAGAAGCCAGGTGTCTGGGCTCTTCTCCAGCCAAAATGGCCTTGGAGGACAGTTCCCAGTGCCCAGAGGGCCTTATTCACAGCAGCTTACCATGACCAGTTGTTTCTGGACAGATCCCAACCCTGTCAGCAGCTACATCACTGATGAAGCAAGCTAGATTGTATCCATGACAACAAATTGTGTCAGGAGAAGAGGGGACAACTCTATTTGTGAAAGATGATTGAATTTCCTCTATTATGGCCTGGGGATGAGATGAAGCCAATGTCATAAGGACATGGCATACCGAGGCAGATTTGTGTTGTGACTAAACAGATGTGAGGTTGAGCTCCAAGGTAGTGCAGTAGGATTTTGGGAACAAGGAACATAACTCCCCCTTTTCTACTAGAAGAATACGGAAGAAAAGGAGTTTTCAAACAAGGCAATCCCCAACTTTTTCCCACTAGTTTCCTTGGAATAGTATTAAACAATGCCCTATTGTAAAGATAGAGTATATCTCTGAAATTACATTCAGTGATGCTCCACCAAGGTTCGTCCTCAAACTGGAGTGAGGATATCACGTGCAGTGCTGCAGGGTTCAGTCCTGGGCTCTGTACCTTTCAATGTTTTTATTAATGACTCGGATAAAGAAATGGAGGGAACATTCATCATATCTGCAGGTAACATAAAACTGTGTGGGATAGCTAATACCCTAGACAGAGGTACCCAACCTTTTTGGAATGAGGGACCGGTTTCGTGGAAGACAATTTTTCCACGGACCGGGGGGGCGGGGTTTGCAGGTGGGAGCCAATCGCGTGGACCAGGGGGTGGGGTTTGCAGGCGGGAGCCAATCGTGTGGACCGGGGGATGGGGTTTGGAGACCGGCATGGCAGCCCAGTTCCTAACAGGCCATAGACTGGTACCGGTCTGCGGCCCAGGGGTTGGGGACCCCTGCCCTAGAAGATGGAAATAAAAGCCAACATGAACTTCATAACTTTGTGAAGGGGTTTGAACATAATTGCATTTAACAAACACAAATGCAAAGTTCTTCACTTAGGAGACAGAAATCAAGTGCTCAAATATAAGATGGGATATCTGGCTTGGTAATAGTATATACTGTATGAAAAACATCTTGGAATAGTAATTGATTGCACTTGGCATATGAGTCAGCAATGTGACATGGCTGCAGAAAGGCAAGTGCAATTTTAGGTTGCATCAAGGGAAGTACAGTTTACAAATAAGAGAAGTAATAGTTCCACTTTATTCTGGGTTAGTCAGATTCCATCTCAAGTGTTGTGTTTCACATTGAGGAAAGATTAAGACAAACTGGAACAGAATCAGAAAACTAAGAGAGATTGCAAGAAGTGAGAATATGTAACCCTGAGAAGAGTATGACCCCTAAATTCTGAAAAGATGTTGTACAAAAGAAGGTCAAGGCCTTTGTTCTGCTATCCCAGTGAAGATACAGAATAATGAACTTAAGCTACAGTATATACAGGCAGATTCCAACTGAAGCTTAGGAAAAAAAATCAGAGAATTTCAATAGTAGAACCCAATAATCTGAGAGACTCAATGTTCTAAAATGTGTGTTCCAATCCAGGATTCTGTGCATACAATGAAAGTGTAAAACCTGAATGCAAAGGGATGCCTCTAATCCCTGGAAGCCTCAGCTGTGGCCCTCTAGCCCTTCCAAAAGTTTCTATCAAATTGGAAATGTTAATCTGAACCGGAAGGGCAACATTATTAAATACATGGGAAGCAATCATATAATTAATTTAATTAATTTATATTGATTACATAATTGTGTATTGAATTAATCCACAGAAGATGGCAGCCTCTAGCTGATTTTGGCTGATCTCAGAAAGACTAGTCAGGTCTGGTTACTACTTGGATGAGTGACCATCAGGAAATCTCAAGTCTTTGGGCTAGACTGGGAAGTCAAAGAACTATCCTTGAATAAGGCAATGGCAAATCACGCCTGTAGCATTGTCAAGAAAATGGCATATCTCCAGGGAAACTTTTAACATTTTAATTAATACATTGTTTATTTATGAAATTTCTATCTCACCTTTCTGTCTATGACTTACACTTACTTTTGGGGAATATGGCCTCCCAAAAAATTCTCAAAGGCCAGACCAGATACAGACCTTGGACCCCAAAATGTTGTGTAGCTCTTACATTAGTCATATAAAGTAATTTGGCCCTACATGCAAATATGATGGAATGAAATGGATCACAACAATGAAAGATGCTAGCCCTGAAGCAGCAAGGAAGGCTACAAACATGGTAACATGACCCCTTTTGCTGAAGCAATGAGTGACTTTCTGTGTATATTCTTAATGCCTGTTGATAAAAAGACTGCTTACCATGAAGAACTCCTGAGGTGGGGCAGGATGGCACAACCTTAACAAGAGGACAACCGTTTTACAGAAAGAGACTGATTTATCAACTTGAGTGCTATAAATACCTGAGCTGCAAAACTCTAGGTAGCTACTAGATGGCGACAAAAAGATACAGAAGATTTTAACTCATTGCTGCTATCTAGTTATTTATTTAATTTGCATGGCCACCCATCTCAACAAGTGACTCTGGGCAGCAAACAACATTAACAATAAAATGCAAACAATTACAATAATGCAAAAATTGAAATACATGGCAGCTGAGAATAAACCCTACACCATAAGCACTAATATAACCAAGAAACAGATCCCTGCAGACCCTCGGGGCCCCAGGTCCGGGCACAGAGCCAGGTCTTTAAGAAAAGCCAGCAGGGTCGGGGCCGTCCTGATCTCCAGAGGGAGAATGCTCCATAAGGCAGGTGCTATGGCAGAAAAGGCAGGTCTTCTGGATATTTTTCAGCCCCAGATCTAGTCGCTCTAAATGGGATGAAACGTACAGAGAGAATCATTTGCCACTGAATCCAATAGAGCTGCTGATTGGTTACATTAAAGTCAGATTTGATAATGGATTATCCTCTACCTTAGTTTATACTCCCTTACAAAGATAGCAACTCTATCATGCTTTATAATGGTGGGAGCTATGGGGTCTTTTATACACTTAGGTCTAAGAAACTGGTCTCATGTAGCAATAGGAAATTGCATTCCATCTTCAGAAAATTTATTCATTCAACTTCCTTTCCCTTTGCTAATCCTGCTCCTTTTTTATCTGTTAAATGGTGCTTAGCTAGGTGGTGGGGGTATATGTCTTAAGTGGCACCATGAAAGTTTCATTGAGAGCAACCCAGACAGAGGCTTAACATGGCAAAAAATTCCAATCCCATACCGTCTATATGATTGAAGTGATGCCTCCATATTTAGTTTAAAAGAGGACTTGTCCTGGGTGAGCACATTCCTTCCTAAAAGACCTGAAACAATAAGTGAACATCCCGAAGAATATCCACATTGCACTCTAGCTACCAAATAAAATAACCGATTCGATTGCCTTTAGAGAAAGAACAATTCATTCAAGATCTGTATACTGTATATACACAGGTAGACAGAAAGGAATTAGGAAAAAGTGATTGGATAATCTGTGGGTTAAATAAGTACTTGTTCAACAATTAACAAAGGTTGCAATTAAGAAAGGTTGATCCAATCATGTAATCAAATCTTTTACAATAAAATCAATACTGAATAATCATGATGTTCTAATCCAAATGCAGCATTAGAAAATCTTATCAATTGGATGGAACCCTTGGCATCAGGAAACTGGAAGATAATTCATTCCTACATAAACCTATTATTCATACGAAATAAAAATATAGCTATTTTATTGAACATAAAAGAGTACAGCAAGAAGATAATCCCAACTGAAAAGTGACTGCCCAACTATGCTGCTTAGTCATTTGTATGCAGCAAGCATACAATCCAATCATTGTGGAGTGTGGATTGTGAACAGAGATGATGCTCTGATATGTAAAGAAGTTACCAAAGGTCTTTCGTTTGAATGAGAACATTCACCTTTCCTGGCTGAAATCTAAATCTTGTGGACATGGAGTTAAATTAAAAAGCAATACCCACCCTCTCCCACGCTTAACAGCTGTGCACGGCTGTGCAGTTTCTGATTGCTGCTATCTAAAATGGAAGAATTTGGGGGGGAAAACTACGGATAAGGAATTACTTTGCTAAAGACAACACAACAGGGGTTATTTGACATAATTAGATGAGGGCAGATGATGCTACTGATTGGTTCTTTCATTCCCAAAAGTTTCAAGGCTTCTAATTAAGGATTTTGTTGTGGGAGATTTGCTGCTGTTTTATATCATACATAATTAAAAGCTCTGTCCACACCACACCTCCTGCTTCCTGACAGCAGAAAGAGGTAATGGCTGTTTGAAAAACAAAATCAAAACAGCCCATACCTGTTTGGGCAAGCATTCCTACAACATATGGAAAGTCCAAGGAAACTTGGTGAACTGACTTCAAATAACAGTATCATTCTGTAAAAGAGTGATTTTAGGGTATGAAACTGAGAATTTCAAAGACACAATAGAGACTTTCAGACACCTCTTTCCCCCCCACCCCTCTTTCCTCTTTTATGTTTCACTACTCTTTGTTGCAGCTAATTAGGAATGGCATGTTCAATACAGGAAAAGCCAGTAAAAATGGTGCACAAGTGAAGTTTAAGAAGGGCTGTAATTCTCCTGGGTATTTAGGCATTTTATTGTGCCCCACTGACTGTTTTGCTTTTTAAGCACTCTCAGCAGGGCAGCAATAAAGGGAAGGTCTTCAAACTGTGCTAAGAATTACGTATCAAAGGATAGCAGCGAGGTACATTGTTTCTGCTTGGTTATGGCACCTTTCATCCCCTAATTTGGCAGAAGGGAGAGTGTAATATAGATTAAAGGAAGACAATGGATAAATCTCACTAGAAATCGAATGTGCAAAATGCAGGATTGTAAAAAGGAATGCATTCAACATGCAGCACAACAACTTGCAAAGGATATGTCTATGAAGGTTCTCAGTCATCCAGGTGGAATTGTCTGTAGCTTGAATCATGTCAATTGGATTTCTATTTTCTCAGTGGAAACGTTTCGCTCCTTATCCAAGGAGCTTCTTCAGTCTGAGCAAAGTTGGTAAGGGAATCCTAAATATGTTTCTAGGTAGCTGTGTGACCTTACACCTGGGGTCATGGTTATATTGAGATGTTATTTTAAGTCCTTTTATTATCTAAAGGAGGATGTTAAGATCACCATGCTGCTGTTGAGCTTGTGAAATGGTCTTAATCTTCCTAGGCACAGAAGACAGAGCCGGGAGAAAGATGGGAGAAAGATTGTGCCTGAGGCCCCCACCTCTATTCAAGGAAGGATTTTCCAAGTTGGCATAAATGGATTCCTTGACCCCTCTCTCAAACCACCTATCTTCTCTGCCTAAAATGTGAACATTAATGTCCTCAAATGAGTGTCCTTTTTCCTTTAAATGAAGATAAACTGCTGACTCTGGTCCTGTGGTGTTACTTCTCCTGTGTTGGGCCATCCTCCTGTACAAAAGTTGTTTGGTTTCTCCAATGTAGAGTTCAGAGCACTCCTCACTGCACTGGATTGCATAAACTACATTGCTTTTCTTGTGTTTTGGAGTTTGATCTTTGGGGTGTACAAGCCTCTGTCTCAGTGTGTTGGTGGGTTTGAAATATACAGGTATGTGGTGTTTGCCAAATATCCGTTTTATCTTTTCAGACACACCAGCCATGTAGGGAATGACCAGGTTCTTTCGTTTACTCTGAGTCTCAGCCCTATCTGTCGCTGTTTTAGGTCTGGTAGATTTAGATTTGGTGAAGGCCCAATTTGGATATCCACAGGCCTTCAGAGCTGTTCTCAGGTGCTGATTTTCATTCTTTTTGGAATCCATGGAGGTGGGAATGGTTTCTGCTCTGTGTGACAATGTCCTGATGACTCCTAGTTTGTGCTGCAGTGGATGGTGGGAGTCAAACATCAGATATTGATCTGTGTGTGTGGGTTTCCTGTAGATCCCTATTTCTAGCTTGCCACCGGTCCCAATGAGGACTTCACAGTCTAGGAATGCCAGTCTGTTGTCCTTGGTGTCTTCTCTGGTGAAGCTAATGTTGGCATCTATAGTGTTTATATGGTCCGTGAAGGCCTGTACTTCCTGGGTCCTCACGGACCATATAAACACTATAGATGCCAACATTAGCTTCACCAGAGAAGACACCAAGGACAACAGACTGGCATTCCTAGACTGTGAAGTCCTCATTGGGACCGGTGGCAAGCTAGAAATAGGGATCTACAGGAAACCCACACACACAGATCAATATCTGATGTTTGACTCCCACCATCCACTGCAGCACAAACTAGGAGTCATCAGGACATTGTCACACAGAGCAGAAACCATCCCCACCTCCATGGATTCCAAAAAGAATGAAAATCAGCACCTGAGAACAGCTCTGAAGGCCTGTGGATATCCAAATTGGGCCTTCACCAAATCTAAATCTACCAGACCTAAAACAGCGACAGATAGGGCTGAGACTCAGAGTAAACGAAAGAACCTGGTCATTCCCTACATGGCTGGTGTGTCTGAAAAGATAAAACGGATATTTGGCAAACACCACATACCTGTATATTTCAAACCCACCAACACACTGAGACAGAGGCTTGTACACCCCAAAGATCAAACTCCAAAACACAAGAAAAGCAATGTAGTTTATGCAATCCAGTGCAGTGAGGAGTGCTCTGAACTCTACATTGGAGAAACCAAACAACTTTTGTACAGGAGGATGGCCCAACACAGGAGAAGTAACACCACAGGACCAGAGTCAGCAGTTTATCTTCATTTAAAGGAAAAAGGACACTCATTTGAGGACATTAATGTTCACATTTTAGGCAGAGAAGATAGGTGGTTTGAGAGAGGGGTCAAGGAATCCATTTATGCCAACCTGGAAAATCCTTCCTTGAATAGAGGTGGGGGCCTCAGGCACAATCTTTCTCCCATCTTTCTCCCGGCTCTGTCTTCTGTGCCTAGGAAGATTAAGACCATTTCGCAAGCTCAACAGCAGCATGGTGATCTTAACATCCTCCTTTAGATAATAAAAGGACTTAAAATAACATCTCAATATAACCATGACCCCAGGTGTAAGGTCACACAGCTACCTAGAAACATATTTAGGATTCCCTTACCAACTTTGTTCAGACTGAAGAAGCTCCTTGGATAAGGAGCGAAACGTTTCCACTGAGAAAATAGAAATCCAGTTGACATGATACAAGCTACAGACAACTTGCAAAGGAGCTAATTTTATTTATGCCTTGATTCATATTTATATTCCCCAAACTCTCTTTTTTGGTAGGCAGTTTTGGAGTGGGGGGGACATGTCTTCAAAATAATTATTATTTAACATACGACTGGGAATCTGCGATCCTTGCAAAAACCCTCTCTCTTGGCTAGGTTGTGCAAAACAATTTGGAGTTTTGATCATCGGCATCTGGAGACCACTGATTCCCCACTTCTAACTTGGAAGGAGAATTAATACCATGCCAGAGGATAATAGTCACTTATCAAATAAATTTAGATTATTTGAAAATAGGGTGTTTATAATTTCACAAACGAGGGAGAGGGTTTACAGGTTTACAATCATTTCTTTGTTTCTTAAAAAGGGCCTTTCTGCAAATTAGGATAAGACCCAATTTGCATGCCTGGAAGCTGCTTATTCCATCTAAGAATACACAGATAGGGCACAAAACACAATTCCCTCCTCTTTTCCCCTGGTTTTAATTAATTTAAAAGAGCTCTGACATACAAAGCTAATGTGTGTGTTGTGTGTGAATGCTCAATTCACTCTTTTATGGCACTCCTACTCATAACATTGAGATCTGCAGAGGCCAATGCAGGTTTGATCTATTATGAATGTTAAGTTGTTAATAAACATCTAGATTTGTCATTCCTTCTTAAGCTATAAACTATTTCTTGAAGGTTGTTGATTTATTTTTAGAGTGTTACAATCCATGAGGGACCTACATAAATATTCAGAGCTGCCTGTTCCTTGAAAAAGGAGGAACCCATGGCTCCTAAATTCAAATTCTATAGAGAATTCATCTATCAGGGTTTATGCATCTGTTTGAGGCCTAATACACATTGGAATCATAAGTATACTGATCATCAAAATGATGTTCTGTCTTTCTCTTACTCAGAAGGCCCTTTCAAAGGTGCCATGGGGTTATCTGGGAAGGGAGCATTCCATGGTGTACTCATTTCAAAAACCCCTTCTAAAAAAACTTACCTGGTGCCTATCTATGTCAGCCCTTCAAGGCAGACCAGACTAGGAAACCAAAGTCATGCATGCCTTTTGTTGTTGCTGCTGCTGCTGTTGTTGTTCTTCGTGTCATTTTTTGACTCCTGGTGACTGCCTGGACAAATCCCTGCAGTGTCTTGGCAAGGTTTTTCAGAAGTCATTTGCGATTGCCTCCTTCCGAGGGCTGAGAGAGAGTGACTGGCCCAAGGTCACCCAGCTGGCTTTGTGCCTAAGGTGGGACTAGAACTTACAGTCTCCCGGTTTCTAGCCTGATGCCTTAACCACTACACAAACTGGCTGTCTGTGCAGGCCAATACTACTTTTATTATAAGGTTATGGTAACAGAGTTTTGCAATGCACTTTCCCTTTCTCTCCCTTTATCTTCATGAGAACTAGGGAGGATCTTGTCTGAGATGTTTTCTGAGATTACAGTTCTGCCCTGAACTCAGGTTTCTTTTATCTGACCATTGTCTTGGTAGTGGTTCTACCTCCTGTTCCTCAAGATTGTTCCTTCTGCCCATTGCAACCTTGTGGCCTTGTAATAGTGTTCTCTCCCCCCCCCCCCATAAATATCTTAGTAATTTTTTTTCAGTCCTTGGCACCAATTATTGTTCCACTCCACAGCGCTGCTTTTTGGTCAGTTTTTAATGGAATTTATAGGGTAATAAAGTAATAATGCTGTTTTTATTATATGTTTCTATTTGACTGTATATTTCTACTGATTGAGTCATAACTTTTGTAAACTACTCAGAGGGATTAGTTGAATGATGTAAAAATGTATGCATGGGTCTGTCTATGACTGTATTTCTGTTGTCTCCAATTATACCTCTTTCAAAACAGGAAATGAAAAATAACTTTTCCCTATGGCTTTAGCATTTCACAAAATTGCACTTCCCTGATCAGACTCATATTACAAGATATGCAGCCAGCCCCAATGTATGTTAATTTTGAAACCCAACTGAAGTTAATGAGACTGATTTTCAAATAAAGTGAATGTACAAAGGACTGCAGCCTGAGTTCCATTAGACAGAGTTGTGCAGTGGCAGTGAAATAAAACAATTGCCAGCAAGCCATGGGGAAGTTGATTGTATGTTCTTGTTGACAATAAATAGGGTTTTTTTTTAATCCATCCCGCATTTCTACACTGCTAAATTCCTTATCAGATTTGTAGATTATCAGCCCATATTTATTATTTTTCCCCCATGGGTACTAAATGCACCTTTTAGCTGCTGGTGAAGAAAATAATATTTGTTCTAAAACTGCTTTGGAAAATATGCTCTTGAGAAGCTAAATGGTAACAAATAGCTGGGGTTTAACAGAATGGTTTTTAAATAGGATAAGATCTTTAAAAAGAAAACAAAAGAGGGAATGTTTTCTTTGAAAACAGTAGATGAGCAGCCTTCATAAAAAAACAGAACATTACAGGTGCCCTTGTTGTTTTACTGACCCCTTCAGCTTTTCACGTTCTTAAGAGTTCTCCCACAAGTAAGCAAGATTTCAAGGGGAACACTCCTCCCCACTTTGCAATGATTTTAGAAACCAACCAACCAACCAAAAATGCCATTTTTGACCAGAATGTCTCTTCTTTAAAAATATGGTGATATGAGAATTCCAGATATGATGAGTATTCTTCCTCTTTTTGGCCAAGTTCAGGGAAGATAATTCCAATTATTCTATCCAAATCAATTCCAAGTTTTGAGTGACCTGCTATGGACCTTCTCCCTGTGTGCTTCTCCTTCATCTCACCACTGCTGGTGCTGCCTCTTTGCTTCTTTTCCCCTCTGGATTCATTCTAGGCCATCTCCTCGGAAGAGAATGAGAAGGGAATGACATGGCTTTCAAAAGAATTTACTCCTCCCCTTCCCTGCTTGTTTGTTTATTGTTTGTTAACATTTATTCACTGTTTATATGGCTGCCCCTCTCACAGTTGTGACTTTGAGCCACTAACACTGGATTAAAAGTAACAACAACAACAAAAAATAACCTTGAAACATCAGAAAAAAGAACCTCTGAGGCCAGTCTCAATCAATCCATTAAGCCCTAAAGTTGGGCTCACCTAACACTCTGACCCACTGCCTGAGAGAAAAACCAAGTTTTCAGAGCCTTACTGGCTGGCAGGATCAGACCATTCCAATAGCAAGGGGTATGCAGGCATCACAACAGAGAAGGCACATCTCCTGGGTCCCATCAGATGGCGTTGTTTAATAGATGGAACCTGGAGCATGACCATCCTGTCAGATCTTTTGGGATTGGCAGAAATAATTGGACATAAACAATCCACAAATAATCAGGCCTTGTGCCATGAAAGGCTTTATAAGTGATACCCAGCACCTTGAATTGCACTCAGACATCCACTGGCAACCAGAGCAGCTTGAAAAGAAGCAGGGATACATGGGCTTACCAAAGTGTGCCCATGCTGCTGTATTCATGTATTCTGGTTCAGTTGCAGCTTCCCAGTAGTCTTCAAGGGCAGTCCTGTGTACAATGCATTACAGTACTCCAAACAGGAGGTGACCAAGGCATGAATGATGGTGAGCAAGGCTTCCTGAACCAGGAATGGGTGTGTTGGGCACAAGGTAGATTTGTGCAAAGCCCTCCTAGCCACGGTTGACACCTGGTCTTTCAGCCAGAGCCAAGAGTCCAGGAAGACACCCAAATTGCACATCAGTTCTGCAAGGGAAGTGCTAATGATGGGGCGGGGGAAACAGATTTTGAGACCCCTAAGACTCATAATCACTTGGTTTTGCTAAGATTAAGCTGGATCTTGTTCTTCCCCACAGACTCCAGACACTGGGAAAGAACCTTGATGGCATCACTTGGTTGGCCAGGGGTATGAAACTACGCATATTGATGATACTTAATCCCATGCTGAAGGTTAAGGTTAAGGTTCCCCCCGCACATTTGTGCAGTTGTGTCCGACTCTAGGGGGCGGTGCTCATATCCGTTTGTTAGCCGAAGAGCCAGCGTTGTCCGAAGATGCTTCCATGGTCATGTGGCCGGCATGACGCTCGCGGAACGCTGTTACCTTCCCACCGAAGTGGTACCTATTAATCTACTTGCGTTTACATGCTTTCAAATTGCTAGGTTGGCAAGAGCTGGAGCTAGTGCGGGAGCTCACTCCGCACGCAGGGCTAGGGATTCGAACCTCAGAACTTGCGATCTTCTGGTCGACAAGCCTGGCATCTTACCCGCTGAGCCACCGCGCCCCCTCCCATGCTGAAGGATCCCATGCTGAAGGATGACCTAATTCAGTGGCTGCATGTAGATGTTAAATAGGAGTGGGTTGAGAGTAAAGCCCTACTCTCAGGAATCCTACAAAGCAAGGGCTTAGGACTAGATCTCCCCCCCCCCCGCCCAAGCACCAAGTGGAACCAGCCCTGGAAGATGGAGAACTACTGCAACACCATGCCTCCCACTTCTAACCCCATTATTTATTAGAATACCATGATCGATGTTATTGAAGGCTACTGAGAGATCAAGGAGGGCCAGAAAGATGCACCATCACCATCCCAATCCCACCAGAGATCATCAGTAAATGTGATCAATGCTGTCTCAGTTCTATATTCAGCTTTGATACCTAACAGAAAAGGATTCTGTTTCCTCCAGGGTCCTCTGAACCTGTAACCTGGCCACCTTCTAAAAAGGAAAGGTTGGAAACAGAATGAAAGGTGTCCCAGCACCATCAGATCCACAATGGATTCTGGAGATGGGGATAGACCACTGTCTCCTTAGGTGCTGGTGAGACTTAAGATGAATTTACCACCATCCTGGATCCAGCCACATGTCATCTTCCAGAAGGCCTTGACCAACCAAGTAGGACAGGGATCTAATACACAGGTATTATACACAGGTGGCTGCACTTACAGCCCCAAGGATCCTGTCTATTTCCTCAGGACCCATAGGCTCAAATTCTTCCCAGATAACCAAGCTAGACTGTGCCTCAGTCAACTCCATAGGATC
Source organism: Charina bottae (assembly GCA_023362775.1). Classification (NCBI taxonomy): domain Eukaryota; kingdom Metazoa; phylum Chordata; class Lepidosauria; order Squamata; family Charinaidae; genus Charina; species Charina bottae. The sequence continues at coordinate 2,852,791 of JALMGJ010000001.1, read as the reverse complement.
TGCAGAGCCAGAGTTCATCTCGGAGTGAATCTAAGCAAATGTATTTGAAAAATGCCCTGAATAGTCCTCACAGTGGCCCTGTAGATGTTCCTCTGGCCCCTCCCTTTTCAAGGTCACCTTGAAAAGGTCCACCAACCAGCTGTCTGTGACAGGGGCAGGGAGAGTCCACACAGACACAATCTGATCCAAGGTTGTCATCACTTTCTCATTCCAAGTGCCAACTAAGGCCTCTGTGCATTAGAGGCTCAGGAACAACCACAACTCTCCACTGAAACCCAAATGTGACCATCAGGCATCATACCTCCCTTTGGCAGGAAGTAACTACAGAGAATTCCAGGGTTATCAAAGAATGATTTGACCATGGCAAGGAACCGATGTTAACATCGCCTCCCCTTGCCCCAACCATGTCACCCTTTCCCCAAGACAAAAAAGTATTTGGATCAGTCTATGGCTGCTGTGGTGGCCATGAATGGCCAAGCTGCCTTCAACTCTGCACCCAGGAAAGACAGATTGAAGTCCTCCAATACCAGAAATCTCAGGAATTCTACCATTAACCCAGCGCAGTACCAAGCAGCTCAGGCAGGAAAGCCATTATGCAGCATGGAGGCTGGTACAACAGCACTAGTCCCACCTGATCCCTAGAATCCAGCTTCACAAACAGGGTCTCATATCTGCTTATCTGCAGAATAGCACCTTTGAATGCCACCAGAGTGTCGTGGCTTACTATAGCCACTCTATCATCATCATTCTACTCCACTAAACCTACATGGGCACATCTCTGAGGAGGGCATACACCACACCCCTGCAGGTCTTCATAAAATATGCCAGGTTGGCACTCTCATCCATTATTACAACCTGGATGAGAGCGGCCTTATTACAGGCTGACCTGGCAATCAGTAGCAGCAGCCAGAAACCCAGGCCACCAAAGGTCCAGTGATTGGGCATCAGAACAGAGCTCAGGGGGATGGAACATGGCATTGATATGAATCACCGAGACCACTTTTCCTAAGAATGGCCAGCCCATGTCTCCTACCTTATCTCCTTCTGTCCATTACCACCATGATGTTGTTGTCTGCCCCTTCCCCCCACACACATAAATATCACCCCCCAAATCCCTGCCATCCCTCTCCTAGGTCAGAGGACCCTATCTATCACTCTGAGGATACAACCACCAAACCAGCCAGCTAGTCTGATTTGCTGGGTTGCTTCTGCTCAGTACTCAATGATCCCTAGTCCCAGACTATTTGGACCACCACCATAAATACCCACACATATCAGATCATATCCTGGTTCACGCCTGCTGGAGGCATAAACAATACTCTCAAACTAAAACCAGGGCAAAATAAGGATCACCACTGACCCCTCTTCATCTCTCACTTGGAGGGAGATAAATGGAAGATGCAGTATATGCTCCTTTCCCTCCGAGTCTAATCACCACATGTAGAACAGAAGTTGTTGTTGTCCAGTGTGACAAACTTCATGACAGCTGCAAGACTTAGGCTAGCCCTCCATCATACCCACCAGCCCAATTCAGCTCCCACTGCCACTCAGCACTGTCACATGGATACCTGTATCCTCTGGAAGATCAAGGTCAGGTATTCTGGGTTGCCATCACCACCACCACTCAGCTGGAAGATCAGCCTCTGTTGAACACATCACTAACGTTCTTCCATCACTAACGTTCTTCCAGCCTCAGTGCCATTGCAAACTCTATTTTTTTTCCAAATTGCTAGTAGTCCCCCTAATGATGCTGATCCCTATTTTCCTTTCCTTTCCATACTTGATACAATTTAGTTGATTTGTTTCATGCAAAAACTGAGTTTTGCACAGATATCATTTAAAAACAAAACAGTATTCTTCAATTTCCAGTGGTGAGGCAATTACAGTCAACCCTTATGACTTAGAGTTGTTTAATATACATGAAACAAATATTTCTGTTGTAACTTCTTATTTAAGATAAAAAGGAACTGATTTCACAATTCTCAAAGCAATGCAAAAAAGGATGTTTGAGCTTCAACTTCTTATAAAAGTAGTTTATTGGCAGAGGACCCTCCAAAATTTCCAAAAGATATAGAACTTCAAAAGCTGCAGGACCAAGTAATTGACTCCTCCAGATGGCTTTGGGATCTGTGCACCCAGTTCTTTGAGTGAATGAACTTAGTGGTTTATAGGTCTTAGGACAGTGTTTTTCAAACCTGGCAACTTTTAAGATGTGTGGACTCCAACTCCCAGAATTCTCCAGCCAGCATTATACTTCACACACTGATCTTACAGGGATCTTTCCTTCTGGATGACAATATGTCCATTTCCACTTCAAATAGTGGAAAGCCAGCCCTAATGCAACTGGACGCCCTTTTAAGCATTCTGCTGAATGGAACCCTAGATCCCACCCCAAAGATTCTGTCCTGATGGCCACAAAGAATATGCTAGCACAGGGGTCGGCAAACTTTTTTATGCCAGGAGCCATTTTGACAGTTATAAAATTTATAATATCACTCGAGGGGGCAGGGTTTGCGGGCGGGAGCCAATCCCGTGGAGGGGGGTGGAGTTTGCGGGCGGGGGCCAATCGCATGGAAGGGGGTGGGGTTTGCGGGCGGGAGCCAATCGCGTGGAAGGGGGCAGGGGAGGTTTGGAAGAAGGAGAAGGGAAAGAGGCTCGACTGCGCCAGTCGCTTCTCTTCCGGTAAAGCTGGTGGGGAATCCAGCGCGGGAGCGGGGTTTGTGGGCGGGAGTTTGCGGGCCAATCGCACACACTTAGGGCCTGCTTCCGCCATGCCCGCTGCCGTGCCTGCCCCCGCCGCGCCCGCTGCCGCGCCTGCCTGGGGAAGAGCCACACTCAAGGGGCCAAAGAGCCGCATGTGGCTCGCGAGCCGTGGTTTGCCAACCCCTGTGCTAGCATATGTAGAGCAGAGATTAAATTTAAAGTAGATCTTGCATGAGACTCAATAACAGCTGTGGTTTAGGTATGCATGGCATGGGGGGTGGAGTGGGGAGAATGCAGTTATTTCCAAATTAACAGGTAACAGTAATAATAATGATGATGTAGTTGAATATCACACTGTTGTTCATTTTGTTTCTTCTCTTGCACTGACAGCCCCATTTGGAAAACCCATTTCATGCTTCATGTCTTTCTTTGCCCTCCCAAACTACATCTGGTCACAAAACCAATCTGAGCAAGGCAACAAAATCCTTAAAACTACCACATCACAGGGCTCCAGTTTCCTCTTGAAATGCATGCCATTCACATGAGATATTATATCTGTCATCTTAAGGATCAAAACAGCATGAGCGGATTGACTTATTTATACTAAAGTAATGCCACAGTCACACATGGGCACCTGCTTAGTCTCATAGTTAAAGAAGGAGAGAGAGAGAGAGAGGGAGGGAGGGAGGGAGATGAAGGCAAGACAAGAGTGGAATAAATGGGCATAACTATTAACATAATCTTTAATAAGTTCAACAAATTCACCACAGGTTACCTATCATGCAGGCTTCTGCTTTCAAAGGCGTCTGTCATGAGCCTTTCAGTTTTGTCATGCTTTCAAAGGCGTCTGTCATGAGCCTCCCAATTCTTCATCAGCCCAGGGTCTGATCATCCAGATGAGAACCCAGCTGTCTGAGCAGCCTTCAGAGCTTCCCATACCTTTCCATATCCCCTCTCCCTGGATAGCTGTGATGAACACCCCTTCCTACAGCAGATGCCCATGGATACTCTCCCAAAAGCTTAGAGTTCATCTCCTTCCAGCCTACACAGTAGCTGCCCGTTGTGCCAACAGCAGAGGGGAAATGAGAAACCAAGAAGCCTTAACATGGTAGTGAACTCTTCCAACCTGGAACAGCATAGCAAGGGAAGGCCTTTTTCAAAAAGCTAAATGAGAAGGTCCCTTCCAAAAACTTAATATCTTCCATAAACAGCAGTTGGCTTTCCCTGGCCAATTCTTGCAGAGGTTACCTGGATTGCTACTCAGAAAAAAAAAAAGACTAAGTGTCATTCAGTGACTTGTTTTTCTTTCCCTGGAAGTTAGGAGAGGAGAGTCCAGCAAACGCAGCACTTTAGAAACATCTCGATGGGGTCAGTGCCAATCTACACTTGAAATAGTTCTGTTCAGAAGTCTACTGTGAGAACAGGGTAGCTGATTTTAAGAGACAATGGGATAGCTATTAAATTAAAGCACATAACCTGCATTATTTTGCCCTGGCTGTGTTCAATTTCAGTCTCAACAGCATGAGCATGAAATATGGTCGAGGCCACACTTAGCATTTGGGGGGAACAGAGGGTCACAGTGTAGATGGAGCTAAAGAACACACAGAGGGAGGTGCTGATAGTTCTTTCAGGGAATTTGGTATGTGTGTGTGAGTGTGTGTGTAAGAGAGAGATTTTGTGTTTTAACTGTGAGTGATATGCCTACTTGGGAGCTTATGTTGCCATTTTCATCTGTTTCCCACCTCACAATGGTAGAAGATTGTGCTGTCAGTTTTCAGCAACATAGTTAGAGGGAGCTCTGTGGGTGGCAAAGGCAATACTCAGGGGCCAGCCCTGCTCTAATGTACATATCTACATACTGAGATGCACTGATTGCGAGTAAGAGACTTTGAGTTCTGGAAGCATCTGAATCATTCAGCGGTGGGAAAAGGAGAGAGGGAAAGAAAGAGAGAAAGTCAAATGAATGTGAAGAGTGCAATCAATGAAAAAATGCAGGTTCATTGTAGTCCACCTTACCAACACTTAAAAACATGAGTAGTAATAGTGTATACCTTTTTTGTATGGGACTAATCAGATAAGAAAATGGGGTGACTAACACGCAGGGGATCATGGGAGGGGAGGGACTATGACGTCACTTCCGGTGACGTCAGCATTTTCTTATCTGATTAGTCCCATACAAAAAAGGTATACACTATTACTACTAACATGACTAGAAGACAGACATATATGGCCAAGATTATTATTGATTTACAGCATATCAAATATTTTAAACTTTGACAGTAGGAAATGAAAATCAGGAAAAATGAATTTTGATTGATTATGTGCCATCAAGTTGTTTTCAACTCCTAGCGACCACATAGATAGATTTTCTCCATGATGATCTGTCCCTAACCTGGTCCTTCAGGTCTCCCAACAGTGCACTCATCACCACTGTAACTGAGTCCATCCACCTTGCTGCTGGTTGTCCTCTTCTCTTTCCTTCCACCTTTCCCAGCATTAGAGCCTTCTCCAGAGAGCTGGGTCTTTGCATAATGTGTGTCCAAAGTTGGATAATTTGAGCCTGGTCATTTGTGCCTCGAGCGAGAACTCTGGGTTGATTTGTTCAATGATCCATTGGTTTGTTTTCTTGGGTGTCCATGGTATTCTCAATTAAACCATTGGTTTGTCTAGCCCAGTACAGAAACTGGCAATTCCTTTCCTGGGACTCAGAGATTGGACTTTCATATTACCCATTATGTGACCTTTTTAAAATGGAGATGCCAGTGGCTGTTGCTAGGACCTTCTGTATGCAAAGCACATGTTCTGACACAAGGTCCTTCCCAGCATCCAAACATTAATTAGATGTTGCAAGTATGTTAGGAGTGAAAGAACCCTTCCTTAGTCTGGTGTGCTCCAGATGTATTAGGCTTCAGTTCCCATAATCCTCCAGTTAACATTGTCCAACACATATGGAAGGCTTCAGATTGGTAAAAGCTGAGTAAGAAGAATGAAAATAATAAATGAACTCAGCAATATATTTACCAAGTGTAATACACTTCCCCTCCCACAAATATATTTCTGTTTGTTTTCCCTTTTGAAAATATGCTTGGCTGATTAATGAAAATGGAGTACAGCCTTTACAAGCAAATGTCTTAGTCAAAAATAAAAACAGCATTTAATTAATACATGCCTCACTTATTCTAAATAAAGGCTTAGAAGTAAAGGAAGAAATCAGGCTCCCAAAAGAATTGTGATTCTTCAGCTTGAATTTATTACCCCTTTGCTAGGAATTTGATATTTCAGCTTTCAAGAGAAGATGAGAGAAAATAATGGGCCTTGATACCTATTCTTTTTTCTCATGTAAACAGCTAAATAGGACAAAAGCCACGAGGAAGCTGGCACATTTCTTTATGGCCATCAAGCTGGGTCATGTTCAGCTCAGCATCAAATCAGGGAGAGCCACAAGTTTCAAGCACAGAATACTGTCTTAGTTACAACAGCTTCAAATCTGCTCACAGTTTTTAAAGCTTAAAATACACTTCCTTAAAATCCATTCAATATTAAAGGTATGGTTGCTTCATAAACATTTTAGAGAGGAAGTCATATTGGTTTCAACAGGATTTAATCCTAAATAAACATGATCATTGTTCTTACCTGTCAAGAGATCTGTAAAATTTGCCTAATAGTGGAGAAAAAAAAATTACAGTTGGATCTTACGTTTCAAAAAAAAAAAAAAAAAAAAAGAGGGTCAATTATTTGCCTGTATCTTTTCCTGCAGTCTTGGTGAGATTCCTTGGTGCCACCTAATACCTCTTCTGCACCTGCCCTGAAGAAATTTGTATGGCTGGAAACTATTCCCACGCTTGATTGAAGCTCGTAAACTAATATAGACACAGCTTAGACCAGTGCTTTCTAAAGTGCCGCCATTGGCAACACACCAATGGTGGTGGTGGCAGCGGCGGCAGCGCGGCGGCGGGGGTGTGCACGGGGGCAGTGCGGGGGGGCGCACAGGGGCAGGGGCATGCATGGTGGCAGTGGCGGCGGCGGCGGCCTCCGCTAAAACACGGAAGCGCTGATGGCGTGCCGCTGCCGCCGCCGCCATGCACTCCCCCGCTGCCGCTTCCAGGTTGTGTGGTGACACACCAGACTATGTGTTGCAACACACTAAAGTGTCGCGACACACAGTTTGGAAAGCTGTGGCTTAGACCAATGGTTCTCAACCTTGGCAGCTTGGAGACGGGTGGACTTCAACTCCCAGAATTCTCCAGCCAGCATGGCTGGCTGGAGAATTCTGGGAGTTGAAGTCCACCCGTCTCCAAGCTGCCAAGGTTGAGAAACACTGGCTTAGACACTAGCTGCATTTTTTCTTCCCTCTTTTTTACTATCTTGCCTTATGATGAACTCTTGAAAAAGCTCTTGAAAGAGCATGGTCCCTGAGGCCACTGAGCCTTGACCAGAAATGGACAACACAAAGGAAAATCAATAATATATGAATGTGCATAATTGTTTTGCTTGGGATTCTGTTACATGGACAGATTTGTGGGAGTGATTTTTCAAAACGAATCTGAAGCTTGTTTCTTGCTGCACAAAAATGAAAATATATTTCTCCTGGTGTGTTTGTTTTTTATATTCATTCAATAGGAAATTACCATAATATTATTTATATTTTTCAAGCTTACTAGTTATACCTCATGTTGTTTTGAGCACTTTTAATTATTAAGCACAACTTTCTTTTGGAAAATATTTTGAATTAACATTTGATCAGGAAAACAAAATGACACACATTGTTCTTGTGATTTCACGTGCCAAAATGTTCAAAGCTTGCTTGGTCTAGTGGTTAAGGCAATGGGCTAGAAACCAGGAGTCTGTGAGTTCTAGTCCCGCCTTAGGCATGAAAGCCGGCTGGGTGACCTGGAGCCAGTCACTCTCCCTCAGCCCACCTCACCTCACAGGGTTGCTGTTGTGGGGAAAAGAGGAGGAGGAAGGAGTATTAGGTATGTTCGCCACCTTGAGTTATTTATAAAAATAATAAAGGCAGGATAGAAAATAAATAAATAAACATCTGTGTAGAGCATCGGGGTTAGCAATCCTCTTAGGTCCTTATATCATATGCGATTTGACATGGGTGCCATGAATAAATATATAAATCTTTAAAATAGCTGAAGTGTTATGAGACTCTCTCAAATCTGAGTTTGAAAGATGTTACCCTAAAACCTTATGAGATCTCATGTGAGAATGCTGAAATTGTATGAGATTTCATGCAAGAATGCTGAAAATGTACAAGATTTGGTGATCTCTCCAAATTTCAGCTATTTTTCTTCAATGTTGAGGGAGAGGGGCTATTTTAAGCCCCGGCAGTCATCCTGACACCAATGGAAGCTGTACTGTTAACACCTAATATAACTATATGTCAGTACTTTCATGGAAAGTATATATTATCATCATGGAGTCCTTGGTGCTCTCTGAGCCTTGTTGTTTTCTTGCAGACGTTTCATTGCCAGGCTAGGCAACATCTTCAGTGCAAAAAGGGAGTGGGACTTTCTCTCTGTTGATATACCCTGGCTTGTCCTGCCTGTGTTGGTGGGGGTGTTGTACTCTCCTTGGTAGTAGCTTGATTGGGTTGTTGTTTGCTGCTTGGTTGATTGAGTAATAGTTCTTTGATTAGGGTCTATTGTGTTGTTTGATTGCTCCTCTGCTGCTAATCTTGATGTTAATCTTTGCATATCTTGTTGTTGATTGCTGGCAAAGAGGGTGAGTTAAAAATTGCTGGCAAAGTTAGGATGAGCCAACATTGGTGGGATATTGTGTGTTGTTCTAGCTGCTGCTGTGAATTCTCTTCCCATCAATGGGATCCAGTGCATAGGTAGTGTATGACCTGCACTGTGACACTCACATCAGTTGAATTCCCTTCGCAGAGATTTTAGATGTGTTTATGATTTGTGGGGGAAGGTTATCCTTTCTCCCTATATGTACAATTCCCCTGTTCACTTGTTAAAGAAGAACCCTTAGAGAATTTGTTTTTATAAGTCTGTCCCAAATATAAATAATAACTGTGGAGTCCTTGGTGCTGTCTGAGCTTAGTTGTTTGTTTGCAGAAGTTTCATTACCTGACTAGGTAAGTTCATCAGTGCAAGTGACTGTGGGGTTTGCTCCCTGTTTATATACAGCAGCTTCCCCTGCCAGTGTTGGTGGGGATGTGGTTTTCTCCTTGGTAGTTCCTTGATTAGGGCATTGTTGTCTGCTTGTTTGTCTGGTGTTAATCCCTGCTTATCTGGGTGTTGGTTGCTGGAGAGGATGTGTTCTGGTCTTTTTGTTTCCTTCTTAGCTTTTTTGTTGTCTCTTTTGAATGGTGTGTAAATATGGTTTATTTCTATATGTCTATTGATGGTTGATTTGTCTGAATGCCAAACTTCCAGGAATTCCCTGGTGTTTTTGGATTTAGCTTGGTCTACGATGCTCACTCGCTGGATCGTCACCTTGTTGTGGTGAGTGGGCTTGTGTGTTCCCAATGAACCCTGTGAGCGAAGCCGTCGGGAGTCATGTACTCCTGGCAGGGTCACCCATGGCGATCCAAGAAAGTCCTCAACGGCAGAACAGGCGGAAGATAACAAGGTGTATTGTTACAACGGCTGTGAAGGCGGATGAAGGCTGCAGCAGACAAAAGGTCACCAATCGTCATGGTATCCATGCCATTGGATTAGAGCCTTTCTCTGTGAAGGTTGTGTGCTGATCGTTGTGCACCGATCTCCACACATAAAACAAATTCACGCACAGGCGTCTTCCAACCACACCAAACCCAAAACAACCAAAAGTCCCATGGCGACTGACGAATGGCAACGGGGGCAGGACTGTGAAATCCGGAAGCTCCTAGTCATGGACCAGCACATGGGCAGTGGATACGGATTCAGTCGCCCTGACTCAAGGATCGAGGCAGTTGAGTAGTTCGGCAGCTGTATCCACGACTGAGCAGCCCTATTTAGGATCCACTCTGCTCACCCCATATGGGGAGGGGGCTAGAAAAGGTGCCCTAAACATAGTCTGCCTCATTTTCTCCCTGACTGGATTACCGCGACCAGTGGGGTCACCATCTAGCGGTCGTAAAAAACACATGAATTTTGGAACATGGAATATACGGACACTACAAGACAATATGGATAGTGAACGACCTGAACGTAGGACTGCCATTATTGCAAGGGAGCTGAGACGTTTTAATATTGATATAGCAGCACTCCAAGAAACTCGAAGAGCAGGAGAAGGACAGTTGAAGGAAGAAAAAGGAGGTTATACCTTCTTTTGGAAAGGACTGCCTGAACAAGAACGACGAATACATGGGGTAGGCTTTGCTATCAAAAACGACCTTGTGAAGCTCTTGTCAGAAGTTCCCACTGGGATTAACGAACGACTCTCAACTCTGCGAATAAAACTCGCCAAAAACCAACAGGCAACTATCCTAAGTGCTTACGCACCAACACTAGATGCAGACGAGGATATCAAGGAAAAAATTTATACCCAGCTGGACACCATCTTATCAGAGATACCAAAGGAGGATAAAATTATCCTCCTGGGCGATTTCAATGCAAGAGTTGGGCGTGATTTTGATTTGTGGCCAGGGATCATTGGGAAAGAAGGAGTTGACAACAGCAACACGAATGGAATCTTACTTCTGACTAAATGTGCAGAGCATAACCTTGTCATTACTAACACACTCTTTCGCCAGAAAAATAAATTTAAAACATCATGGAAGCACCCACGGTCAAAGCACTGGCATCTTTTAGATTATGTAATTGTCCGTGCTAGAGATCGCCGTGATGTACTTCTCACCAGAGCCATGACGAGCGCCGATGACTGCTGGACAGACCATCGATTAATTCGATCCACGATGGCCATAAAGATTGTCCCTCATCGTAGGCTCCAAGGAAGAAAACCAAGGCGTAAAATGAATACACTGGCCCTTCAAGATCCTATTAAACGAGCTTGCTTTCAATCAACTCTCAAGGAACATCTGCCTATGGAACTTCCTGAAAATGTTGAGGAACACTGGACTAAATTGAAGGCTTCTATTATTTCAGCCTGTGAACAAACTATCGGATACCAGACTAAGAGACATCAGGACTGGTTTGATGAGAACGATAGTGAGATTGAACATATTATTGACAAGAAAAGGAAGGCCTTCCAGATATGGCAAAAAGATATTAACTGTGCCGTTAAGAAAAAAATCTACGCCAGTGCAAAGGCAGAAGTCCAAAGAAGAACTAGAGAACTTAAGAACATATGGTGGATAAAAAAAGCCCAAGAAACCCAACATTTTGCAGATGCTCATGATGCACGGGGCTTTTTTAATGCCATAAAGGCCATCTATGGACCAACAAACCATGGTACAAATCCCTTACGCTCAGTAGATGGTGCTAAACTTCTAAAGGACAAAGAGTCTATTGCACTGCGCTGAAAAGAGCATTACTACAATCTCCTTAATCGTCACTCTACTGTGGCTGATGAAGTCTTCTTGCAAATCCCACAAAAACAAATAAGAAATGAGCTTGCGGTACCCCCTAGTTTGGAGGAAGTCAGCAAAGCCACTAAACAAATGAAAAATAACAAAGCTAGTGGACCTGATGGGATTCCTGCTGAAGTCTTTAAAGAAGGCGGGCCTGAACTTACACAACAACTTCATAAGCTCATCGAAAAAATCTGGATGAGGGAGGAGATTCCAGCAGACTTTAGGGATGCCATAATTATCACTCTCTTTAAAAAGGGTGATAGAACAGACTGTGGAAACTATCGAGGCATCTCCCTTCTAGCCATAGCAGGCAAAATCCTGGCAAAGATCATTGCAAACCGTCTCCTATCTGTATCAGAAGACATCCTCCCTGAAACGCAAAATGGCTTCCGCCCTTCCAGGGGAACAGTGGATATGATCTTCACTGCACGACAGCTTCAAGAAAAATGCAAGGAGCAAAACCGCCCTCTGTACATGGCGTTTATTGATCTGACTAAAGCTTTTGATACTGTAAATCGTACTGCTCTCTGGACCATCCTTCTGAAAATCGGATGCCCTGATAAATTTGTGAACATCTTGCGGTTACTCCATGACGACATGATGGCAACAATCCTGAATAACAATGGCTCTCAAAGCGATCCATTTAAAGTGGAATCCGGCGTTAAACAGGGATGTGTTATTGCTCCAACCTTATTCGCTATCGTCATCGCTATGATTATGCACCTTGTTGAAGAGAAACTTCCTACTGGTGTAGAAATTATATATCGAACAGATGGAAAGCTTTTCAATCTTAGTAGGCTGAAAGCAAAAAATAAGGTAATTGCAACTTCTGTTATAGAACTTCAATATGCTGATGATAACGTAGTCTGTGCACACTCCGAGGAAGATCTTCAAACTATCCTAAACATCTTTGCAGAAGCATATGAAAAACTCGGCCTCTTGATTAACATTAAAAAAACCAAAGTGCTTTACCAGCAAGTTCGAACCAATCCCTCCGCAGCGCCATCAATCCAGCTTAAAGGTGTGTCACTAGAAAATGTCGATCACTTTTCTTATCTCGGCAGCCATCTATCTACAAAAGCCGACCAAAATGCTTGTTTACAAAGCCATTGTACTACCAATCCTTCTGTACGCCTGTGAAACATGGACCCTCTACAAACGCCACCTCCAACTTCTTGAAAGATTCCATCAACGCTGCCTCTGAAAAATTCTGCAAATTACTTGGGAAGATAGGCGGACTAATGTTAGCGTATTAGAAGAAGCGAAAACCACCAGCATTGAAACAATGATCATCCAACATCAACTTCGCTGGACCGGTCATGTTGTTCGAATGCCTGACCATCGTCTTCCAAAGCAGCTACTTTACTCCCAACTTAAGAATGGAAAACGGAATATTGGTGGACAGCAAAAGAGATTCAAAGATACTCTCAAAGCTAATTTAAAAAAATGTAATATCAGCATTGAGAACTGGGAAGCCCTAACTCATGAGCGTTTCAATTGGAGGTCAGCCTTTATTAATGGCGCTATGGACTTTGAAGAAGCACGAGTACAGGGCGAAAGGGAGAAAAGAGCTAAAAGGAAGGCACGTCAGGCAAACCCTCATCATGACCGTCTCCCACCAGGAAACCTATGCCCCCACTGTGGGAGGTTGTGCGGATCCAGAATTGGCCTTTACAGCCACTTACGGATCCACCGTTAAAATTTTACCTTTGGAAGACAATCTTACTCGGCTACGAGTGATCGCCAATGAATGAACGATGCTTACAGTTTCCCAGTTGAAACTATAGTTAAACTATGGTTTATAAATGGTTTATAAACTATGGTTTATAAATAATAAAAAGGCACTTGAAAAGCATTGATGAATTGAACAACTTGGCTTTTTGAATTGAACAACTTCCCTTTCCTTCTCCTCACCCAGTTTTAAAAATCTCTGACTGTAATTCTGAGTAAAACCAACATTACTTCCTTCATCTACGTGATCCCTGGCACACAGGTATGAGCAATACCAACAGTATTTATCTTGGAGCTGTGTTATGCAAAATATGTGAGAATAAAAGATTTTAGTGATTAGATTCTTCCAACAGAAATGAGTGTTACATTGCCAGTACAAGTATCTTCAGATTTGAATCTATACTGGTATTGTATATTTTCAACTTCAAATTAGGCACTGCTTCTTTCTCACAACACACCTTACAGCAACTATATTGATTAATTGATGGATCAATTGATTGATAGTAGTTGTTTTTTGCAGTAGGTACAGTCACTTCACCCTAATCAAATGTTCAACAACTATCATTTCTATTTTTTTTCTTAAGGCAAACTGCATAATGATGATGCATAACTATCAAGTTAGGCAATACTATTGTATTTCCCTCCTTCCCCATTTCTTATTTTCAGTTTGCTAGTAAATGTCATGCTCAAATAAGGGGTCTAGTATATTCCAACACTTGTTTTCTGCCTTATTCTTTTCAGCCAGTTGTTAATGCCAGTGTGGAATCTTTACAAACAATGCTACTTTTGGTTTGCATGCAGAAATGGGACATCAAAGCACCGGATTGTTTTCCAGTAAGTACAGAGGGAGAAATGCCAAATAGCTGGTTGAAGTAGCCTCAGTAATCCTGCCTGTGACACTTCATCATTAGAACAAGGCTTGCAGCTTGCTACGGCTAACCAAGCTTGGGCATGAAAATACGTGTGGCTGAAACATTATGAGTCAAAGCAGACAATCAGAAATTCCTTGCAATGTCTATTCTGCCAAGTGTTACTGCTGGGAATAGCACATGTAGGGACTAAATATTACTAACCTATCAGGGGTCATTTCCTAAAAGGGCTTTTCCCTCCATTTGTTTGCTTCTGATGGAAATTTATTTTATGTGGGGAAATATTCAAATATTAACTCTCACACATGAGGTCTCAAATAGTACAGCTTAGGAAGGAATCCATTATGTAGGATTTCAGTGGCTTTTTCTCCCCGTTTCACAGATCTTATAACTACCATATAAGTTATAAGTTATATCTTATAACTACCATTCAACATCCTGATGTTTGTTCTGTGGGACTAAGTCATGTTTAAGTGTTTTGTGGAACCAGATATTTGGGGTCCATTAATCTGTATAATTGCTCATTCCCATCCTTGCTTGAAATATTAAGCAAAGTTTCATATGAAAAACAAAACAGAACAAAAGACTTTGTTAATTTCTATAAAATTTGGCCAGTATGGTCCTTTGCCGCAGATGCGAGGGCATGTGAACGTGCAAAAGAAAAGAGAAAGGGGAAGTCTTGCTCAGAAGTATGTTTCTGTCATGTTAGATGTGGCTCATTACTTTTTGATTCCATTTAGTAGCAAGAAACGATACTTAGGAGAATTTTTAAAGCTGTGTGTGAAAATCATAGCCATGTTTTCATGTTCCTTCAATTCCTGCTTTTTAGACTCCAATAACACTAGAAGGGAAAATCCATCACCCATGGACTGAAAGCAGTGGAGCTGTGAGAATCAAATTCCTTTTAAAAGAGTTATTAAAAGTAAGAAAGGGAGGTAGCAGAAACACACTCATAACAATAAGAGCTCAGACAACACAGTTTTATGCATTAGCTAGACAGAGAGGTTATTCAGTGTGCCAGTAAGAATGATTGCTAACTAGGATAGCTTCTCTTTTCTGTTTTTTGAAGTGCCCAGGAAGTTCTTCTAGCACTCTGCTTATTATTTTATTTTATTTATTGCAATTTTGTTTTATTGCATTTCATGCTGTGTCACAAGGTTATGACCTATGGGTACAACAATAAACTTATTTACTTACTTACTTTTACAACTCTGTACCATTTTTGGGATCTGAATAATTGTTCCTTTTATGACCAAAATTGTAGACATTTAGTATTTCTGTCTCCTGAAGTTGGAAAGGCCCCTGTGTCCATTAACTAGTTCTATATTCTCGTGTGCACTAGATGTGCATCTAGTTCCCTTTTCTGCTATGCTCTGAGTGTCCTTTCAAAATGCTCATGGTAGCTGTCATTTCAGCTAACAGACCTATTTGTGCTAACTGGTCCTAAATGGAGACTTTTTAGGTAGAGCTTTCTATACCTTAAGTTGTTGTAGCTTATGGAAGGCACTTACAAGCATAGCTGAAATTTGTGTAAGTGTTTACAGATAGATAAATGTTTTGGCCTTTATAGCAAATTTCTTCAATTTCCCTTCTTGCTCCACAGGATATGTTCACCAGAAGCTAGTAGTTTTATTCTTAAAAGTGTATGGGTTCAGTCAATCCACTGAAATTCTTGTGATTTACTGGAAATGGACTTGGCTAGGGTAAAATCTTCTAGAGTGAAGGCTACCTCTAGAGTTACTTGTGTAAGTTAGATATATACACTTTATGATTCTTATGATTTTAGAAGAAACCAGGAGACCATGAGTGCTGCTGTAGGCATGAAGCCAGCTGGGTGACTTTGGGCCAGTCTCCAGAAGCAGCCAAGGGCAAACCACTTCTGAAAATCTTGCCATGAAAACTGCAGGGATTTATCCAGACAGTCACCAGGAGTCAAAACTGAACTGAAGGTACACACACACACAAAAAGGTAATAACAAGGGAAAAAAAACACCACCACACAGATTAAAAACTAACATGGGAAATATTCAGTCATTATTTTGTGTACTAGTATAGACAATTTCATTGTTAAAACAGCTAACATGTGGAATGTAAATTATATAAATAAACACAATCGCTTTCAAATGACTCTAGCTGGGAAATAAAACTTCATGGCAAAATATGCACAATACTTAATTCACAGCCCCAATAAAAGGGGTGTGACATCATAAAGATAGATATGGATATAGATAACAATATAATTTCCTAAGTGATCTGATACAAAATCAGATACCACACCAGCTTGTTTCTTTGTCTTTTGTAGCAGCTGGATCTGCTAAAATTATTTGCATGAAATTTTTCACAGTTTGGGGATAAGGGAAACCAAATGATAGCCTAGTGCAGTGGGTGAGCTTAAGTAGTTTACAAGTGACTATGCATCAACCTGCTGTTAAAGGCACAATAAAAGAAGCCAGTGGAAAACTAATTCTGATGTTGAGCTGGTAAAGTTCCTGTTGATTGTGCAAGCTATCATCTGATTTCTGTTAAATGTTCATGCAAAAATACTGATTGTGACCTTGGCATGTAAATTACACATTGAAATGAATGATGACTGTTGTTGTTGTTGTTGTTGTTGTTGTTATTATTTGCATATCTTGCTTAAATGTGGATCGCCTTTTTGTATCAATTGGATCTATATGTTACTCTATTCCATTTGCTTTTGAACGATACACCAAAAACTTCACTGTATGAAAAGTTATAGATTTATCAAGCATTGAGAGCTGCAAATGATTATTCTATAATGTTGGAAAGGTAACACAGCCCCAAATTTACCATCTTGGACTCCTGATAGGTGTTTGCTTTCGGTATATAACATGGATCTACGTTGGAAAGACTGATCAGTACATTCAAGGTTTAGTAACATGCTAAAGAAAAGTTAGCCAGAATGATTTCTATATATAATGTATTTTTATTGTTTCCTTTTTTTCCTTTCCTTTTCTCTGTTTGTGCATTTTCCTTTTTTTATTTTTCTCCTTTTTTCTCCCCCCACATTTTTTCTATATGAAAATAATAATAATAACAACAGCAACCACCATAATAACAACAACAACAACAACAACAACAACAACAACAACATAGTTAGTGGAAAGTTTTGGCAAGCTAACTGAAATCCAACCAGTTTCACTATTTCTTTCATGTAGAAAAGCTCTTCCCAAGAAGAAGAAAAAAACCTTCACATTTTTAGTTTTCTTTAAAAAAACCCCAACATACTAATTGGATGATGTGTATCTCTTCTATGCTAGGGAGACAGGGCAGACAGGCATTGTACATTTATTTGATTGGAGCTACTGGCGAGCAACTGGCCTCTTTCCTTGAGCAGAATGGCTCAAGGATACTCACTGACCTTCTGGCGTTGCTTGCACCAATAAAGGCAACTCCAGGTGCAAAGTAATCCTCCCACAGACACAGCCCAACCCAGTTTGTTCTGCTGTTCCCCTGTGTCCAAGGTCCTTAATCCAGATTTGATTGGAACAGATGTGAGAGAAGCCTCTTTAGGTATAACAGCCGAAATAATTTGGCAGAGTGTGAGCCTCACAGACCGATTTGCTCTTAGATCTGGCCCTGTTATATATGTTAAATCCCTCTGCAGCGCCATCAATCCAGCTTAAAGGTGTGTCACTAGAAAATGTCGACCACTTTTCTTATCTCGGCAGCCATCTATCAACAAAAGCCGACATCGACGCTGAAATTCAGCATCGCCTGAGCTCTGCGAGTGTAGCTTTCTCCCGAATGAAGCGTAGAGTATTTGAGGATCGGGACATTCGCAGGGAGACCAAAATGCTTGTTTACAAAGCCATTGTACTACCAACCCTTCTGTACGCCTGTGAAACATGGACCCTCTACAAACGCCACCTCCAACTTCTTGAAAGATTCCATCAACGCTGCCTCCGAAAAATTCTGCAAATTACTTGGGAAGATAGGCGGACTAATGTTAGCGTATTAGAAGAAGCGAAAACCACCAGCATTGAAACAATGATCATCCAACATCAACTTCGCTGGACTGGTCATGTTGTTCGAATGCCTGACCATCGTCTTCCAAAGCAGCTACTTTACTCCCAACTTAAGAATGGAAAATGGAAAACGGAATATTGGTGGACAGCAAAAGAGATTCAAAGATACTCTCAAAGCTAATTTAAAAAAATGTAATATCAGCATTGAGAACTGGGAAGCCCTAACTCATGAGCGTTTCAATTGGAGGTCAGCCTTTATTAATGGCGCTATGGACTTTGAAGAAGCACGAGTACAGGGCGAAAAGGAGAAGAGAGCTAAAAGGAAGGCACGTCAGGCAAACCCTCATCATGACCGTCTCCCACCCGGAAACCTATGCCCTCATTGTGGGAGGTTGTGCGGATCCAGAATTGGCCTTTATAGCCACTTACGGATTCACCGTTAAAATTTTACCTTTGGAAGACAATCTTACTCGGCTACGAGTGATCGCCAATGATGTTATATCCAGCGACTCCGAGCAGTAAGCAGCATTCATTTTTGGATTTCATACCAAATGACCTAAGCATCCCCCCACACCCCAATTTTCTTTGAGAATCTCCTAAGTTTTAAAGCATGGGAAACTGCACTCTTTAATCCTTCAGATTTCATTCCCAGAACTTGTGTCAGTTCTGTGAACTGGACATCTCTTATTCGGGATTAAATAATTTGTTTAATAACAGCACTGGATAATTGGTTGGGATTAGTGTCTGAGAACTTGAAAATGTGTGTGTCGTAAATTTCAAAGATATTGGAGTCAATTAGCATTGGATCATTATTGTTATTGTTATTGTCAGAAACTGAGAAAGGAAAGAAGGAAATTAATAAGTGAGTAAGTTGTGTGTGAGAGAATATACAGTATATGCTTTTGCTTCCTAAATCACTTTGCTAGTCTAAAAACTAGGCACACAAAGTAACAATTTGTCTTTGGATTACTTTGGAGGAAACAACTTCCAAAGAGCACTTTCACCCACAAATAACAATTGCAGACAATTGCAATTAAATCAGGAAGGGAAACCAGCTTGAGTACTTTTGTGGATTTGGCAGCCAACAGGTTGATCTCTTTCCTCCACCAACCTAAACTGGTGATTCAGGATTAGAACAAAGAGAGTTTGGCAGGGGATCTAGGAGATATGTGAACAATTCTGATGAATACAAAGCAGCTTATTCTGATCGTGTCCACAGTGGATGACAGTAGCCCCCTACGCTATAATCTGAACCAGATGGGGGAGAGGGCACTCATTACTATTTTTGAGTAGTGCAAAATAGACATTGCTGCTTGCTATATCATAATATAATACATCATCTGGGAAACAGACAGGCGCATTCTCCAGAAGGGCCAATTGTACAGTTTTTGTAGTATTGTATTGTATGTACAGTATATTATACAATTCACAATAAGGTGTGAATTGGGCTGAGGTGGTAGAGGTGGCCAGGAAGGCTTTCTACTCATTCATGCTAGTATATTGATGACTGGGAAAAGACAACCCTACTTCACTTATCTCTGCAGTGGTAGCATGGAGACTGGATGAAGCTGCTTTGAAAGATTTCAAAGATATGAGATATATGGCCAGGCTCCCCAAGCCCTGGTGAGATTTAGGCAGCTGGATCACCTGCTAACTATACTGTACCATGTGTCCAACTGGGGCGGGGTGGGTGGGCAGTGTTAGTGGCTGTAATTAATGTGGATCACTGTTTTTATGCATTTATTACTAAACCCTGACAGGTCTGTGCAAAACACTGCATGTCAGATGACCGTCTCAGCAATGTGCCAAATGAGCAAGTTTAAACTGGTGGACTTAATTGTCTGAGGTTTTTTGCTTTGCCCTTTACAGCTTAATGGATGAAATCATCAAAGGTTTTCCTTGCAGAAGGGTGGTTCTCCTGATGAGAGTCAACAATTCAGTTCTATGTATGGCTTCGATTTTCTAAATAAGTGTCCAAGATTACTATCATTATTTTTTTTAAGTGCAAGGGTTGATGATGTGACTAACAGCACGTCTAGTTTGTTATTTAGAAACGACTGTACCACATATGGAGGAGGCATGATCTTTCATGGATGATGAAACAAGATTTCATCTTAACAGGTTTAGGAAAGTCCTTCAGTTGCTTAATTTGTTGCCTTTCTCCACAGTTTTCTGAATGTGTTTGCTTAAAACAGAGAACGAAGATGCTATCTTTGAATATGTCAAAATACAAAAACATTTTGGAATGCACAAATGAACATGAAAAGTAATAATAAAACAACATCTGAATTGCTACAAGGGTTACTGAATCATAAAATAATTACTATATAATAATACACAACAATACAACTAAAGCCAAATACAGATTTCAATCACCCACTGAATCAATTTCCCTAAAACAGAAACCATAGAATTTCAGCATCTGCTTTCCCCTTTAGATTTATTGGGAGCCAGTTCTCAGAATTTGGGGAATTGCATATCCAGACGATATGGAGGAAATTAGGCTATGCAAAGTATTTGATAGGGAACTTCACAAAGTGTGTGGTATAAGAGAAGGATTTTTCCTAGAAGTGTTAAAGCCAACACATCCTCTTGAAGGCTTTTCCCTCTTGTCTGTGCATGTAGCTTTATGTCTAGATGATACTTCCCCTGGGTCCACCAATGAAACAGCTGTATGCCTGTTCATGTGCAGACCACCAGAGAAAGCCCTGAAGAAACTGCAGTGAGTCTTCTGGAGGATGCAGCTACTTTAATGCTTCAAGAACAATGATTTGCTTGTGTCAATGGCTTTTGCTAAGTCTTCCTTTCAAATAATTTTCACAGCCCTAGGAGGAATCGTTGGGAAGACTGCCAATACAACAAAACCATCAAGACTAAACATACTTTTGGGCCTTATGTATCATAGTTTGTAACAATTTCCATAAATTCAAAGTCTTTCATGGCCCCCATCTCAATTCTTCCTTCCTTCCTAGAAATCTAGCTAAAGAATAAATAGATGGTAAAGATGTGTTCAAATTGAGGTTGTCTAAATGGATACAACTGTGCAGTTTTGTTGGTCACAATATAGATTGCCAATACCTTCTTCCAGGATGTTTTTCAGCCCTCACTGTTGCCTACAATCTTGGAATGGCCTGGGTTCCCCATCCAAGCACCAACCAAGTCCAACCCTGCTTATCTTCCAAGCCCAGACAAGATCATCCAGGTGCTGCCACCTGCTAATTCCAAAAGCCTTTGGAAAACCTGGAGTGACTGGTTCTACATTCTCCCTTTCTAGCCTTATGATGCTTAGGGCAATATTGTTTGAGAGTTCATGATCAGAGTTGGCTGTATTTCTGCACTGCAATAAAAGTTATGACTGTAATAATAATAGTCAGCCATAAGCCTATAGTTGGCATCAAATCAAAGAAGTGTCATAAACAGCACCCACTGCAATGTGTCAAACCAAGAAGTACTTTCATCATTTCTTGAAATAGTGGGTCATGTTCCATGCTCTGCTTTTTAAGCCTCTCCTGCATAACTTACCTGTAAATGGTTTTGTCCTGTGGGAGGAAATGCTTTTGCATCATTTGGTCGTCATGGTGAATGAAAGAATGGAATTTACCCTGCAGTGAGTAACTTAGATTTCTGTGAGTGAAGACAGATAAACAAACCTTCACTCATTAAAACAATTTTAGGAAGCAAGAAAGAATGGTGATACTCTATTAGAGTCATAGTTAACTCTTCTCTATTCAAGAGTTGAAATGGTGCTTTAGTTCATTTTATTTTCAGATACTTGCTTGCATTTTTTCCTCCATGTTAAACCTGGCAGTTCAATAGCTGATAAAACCTTTAGGCTGGGTACATTGTCTGTTCTGTGTCTCATGAACCTAATCCAAGGATATATTTTTCATTAAGCAATAGGTTATCACCTCAGAAGTCTGGGAAGTGATCAGTCATGCAACTGAAAAGAGTCCCATGATAAATATCAGGAAGCAAAAAAGTTGACTACCACATCCCATTCCAGAGTTGATGCAGATGGATGACACACCCAAGTCATCAGTGACCTTGAGTTTGGGAGACATCATGGAAAACATAGTAATAAATGCAGGGGTTAGGTTATAGTTGATACTGATCCAAATGCTGTTCCTTATAAGCAGTCTAATCACTTTATAATGTGTCACATAAAGTAGGTAAATCATCATTTCATGGTATTTGGGTGGTGGGAAGTATTCTTCCTGAATTTCAACTTAAGCTGAAAGTTTATTCATTAAGCTCTCGCTCTGAGTAGGAAAATGTGTGTGTCTTTGAGTCAGTCTTGACTTCTGGGGACTGCCTGGACAAGTCCCTGCAGTTTTTTTGGCAACATTTTTGGAAGTAGTTTGTCATTGCCTCCTTCCCAGGGCTGAGGGAGAGTGATTGGCCCAAGATCGCCCAACTGGTTTCGTGCATAAGGCGGGACTCGAACTCATGGTCTCCCAGTTTCTAACCTGGTGCCTTTAACCAGTACACCAAACTGATAGGAGAACAATACCTTTATTTATTTCTCAGAAATTTAACAAGGGTGACAAAGCCCTCCTCCCCTCCAGAAATGTGCCTTGTGCTCATTTCATGACTATTGTATATTTTGCTGCTGCCCCTGGGAATTGCCCATTTTCACTCACTCCTGTGGAATGGTCTTGCTTGTGCAAAGTGAATAGCTGCAGAAGAAGATCATGAGAAAGTGAGAGGTTGAGAGGAAAAAAACCCAATGCAGTGTTATGTTGTATGACTTTTGAGTTTTCACCCACTTGAACCATATCCCTTTGGACCTGAAATCTCTTCTTATTCCCTTTTGGTCCCATCCTGGGGGGTTGTTTTTTATTCTCCCTAAATTGGCTAGCACAAAAAGCTTCTCTTTATACTCTCTCTCTCCCACCCACCCCTTTCTTTGGACCTACTTCCTGAGCTCAGGCCCTTCTCTAGCTAGTTCTAGCTCTTCTTACAGAGATCACTTGTAAAGCAAGCCTAGGTTGTCACACTTCTACAGTCCATGAACTCAAGGCACGTTATCATTGCTTGAGCAAAAGGATGATGACGACGACAATGATGATGATGATGACGACAATGATGATGATGATAATAATTCCCAAACTTTTACCATAGCATAGCATTCTACTCTGATATCCTCTATTGGCAGTGCAACTTGTCTGCCTCTTCTGTTCCCACGCTCTGCCCCAGCTATTGTTATCAGCACAATTAGTTGGCAAAAATTAATCTCTGGGATAAAGCAGGCTGGGCTCTTAGGACACCGGGAATGATGTGAGAGAAATCACTAGAGTACTCACAGGGGAGATCTAAAGGCTTTCCTAAGCATGAATTCCAATCCTAATAGCTTTAAGCACTGGGGGGGGGGGGAGGCGGGGGGGGGGAGGGGAGGCAAAAATAATTGCGCTTCTGTAGTCTAAATAAATAAATAAATGGAACTATATTGATTCCTGTGGAGTGATCCTGTACAGGAGAGTTGAACAGTGTCTTAATTAGGGCTAAGCCCCCCCCCCCCCCAATTACAGTATGGTAAGAGATTTTGTAAAAGTATTTTATCCATGCTGAAGGATTAAACAAGAAAAGAATGTTTCTGTATTTAAAAAACGACAGGACAGGAAATGCTCATTGGTGGTGTCCCCTGAAAGGGAAAAGATTCTTCAGGATGCAAAATCCAAGAGATGCATTATACAATCTAAGGACATATTTGCATCACATATTAAGGCGTAACAGGGCTATGCCTCACACATTGTATGAACCTGGCACCCTTTTGAAATTGTGCTTAAGACAAAGGGCGTGAACTATAGTCACAAACTTTGTACTTGGCTTAGCTGGTATGTCATATCTGTGGTTCTGCTGTTGTCTCAACATGAATAACGTTGGCAACACACCAACGGCGGCGGTGAGTGTGGTGGCGGCGCGGCGGTGGGCTCGTGTTTCACGCTAAAACCTGGAAGCGCTGATGGCGCGCTGCTGCCGCCACCTAACATGCCACTGCCATTGCCACACACGCCACCGCAGGGTGTCGCGACACACAGTTTGGAAAGCTATGAACTAGCCTATAGTTAGGCAGCCTTTAGTTCACCTGGATGAGACAAAGTGCAGAAGCAGACATCAAGCGGAGCCACTACAGCAGTGTTTCTCAACCTCAGAATTCTGAGAGTTGAAGTTCACACATCTTAAAGTTGCTGATGTTGAGGAACACTGCACTACAGCTTCCCTGCTGTTTCTATCTGCCTCCTGCCACCCCAACTGCCCCACTGCCCAATTGCTGCTGTTTCTCTCCTGCCACTTCATCACCACTGCTGACACCATCTCCCTCAACTTTCTCCCCAAAGTGCACCAAGGCCTGCAGAACACTGGTCAGCCTGCTGTGGTAACGATTACAAGGGAACATTCTTTGGCATTTCAGAGATGATAAGAGCCCTTTTGC
Organism: Charina bottae; assembly: GCA_023362775.1. Taxonomy (NCBI): domain Eukaryota; kingdom Metazoa; phylum Chordata; class Lepidosauria; order Squamata; family Charinaidae; genus Charina; species Charina bottae. The sequence continues at coordinate 2,828,590 of JALMGJ010000001.1, read as the reverse complement.
AGAAAAAGGCAAAGATGGAATAGTGCAGAAGGAAATTATGGCGAGGAGAAGCAGGATACGAGGGAAATAGATAGTGTGGCCTGGGATGTGGAAGTGCCAGCTAACCAACCCCCACAAAAACGATTGTGTTAAACCAGGGGGAATGGTGTTCTACTATGGGATATAGTCAAGGAATAGAGAATTAATTCTGACTAAATCTGGTTATACTTAGATTTGGTGTAGATCAGTTATTTGCTGCAAGATCTTGTTAAGCAAATGCTTCCAAGTTCCGTTTAGCATGATGATGCTAAACTTAGCAGGGAATGCCTGGATTATATAATTAATTAACATATTTAGTTATCATAGTTATATACTGTGGGATTAAAAAGAATGACTGTCTGTGGTTTAGACTATAAAATAGCAAATACATGAAAGCCATTAAAAACATAAAAGTAAAGGTTCCCCCCACACATTTGTGCAGTCGTGTCCGACTCTAGGGGCCGTGCTCATCTCCGTTTGTTAGCCGAAGAGCCAGAGCTGTTCGAAGACGCTTCCGGCATGACGCACGCAGAACGCTGTTACCATTTATTTATTTTTTATTTATGTTTCAATTTATATACCGCTCCATCTCCCCACAAGGGAACTCTGTACCATCCCACGGAAGTGGTACCTATTCATCTACTTGCATTTGCATGCTTTCGAATTGCTAGGTTGGCAAGAGCTGGGGCGAGTGCATAACCATAAATGAGGTGGGCACAATAGTGATCATCATTCACTCATCCTCTGGAGCAATTCTGTCTTTAACAGTTTCTGGAAGGCCATCAATGAGGGTGCCAATCTAGTCTCAAGAGGATAGCTGTTCCATAGCATGGGGGCTGCAGCAGAAGAAATTCACCCAAGCCCCATCCTCCCTGCTTCTTCTCCACGTATAAGATAGGCATTACCTAGAATGCCCCACCATGAAGAATTATGCCCAGTGAAGTAAACAAAATAAAGCTTTGCAAGGCAGTTCTTCAAAGAGGATGTTGTAGCTAAAATGTGGGCTGAAAATGTAACCTTTTCTCTTTCACTGTGAGGGATTCTTAAATTCATCCCAAGACCATTAATCAAGCATTACAGATAACAATGTAGCAGGAAATGACGGGTTGCTTTCTGAAGTCAGAGTCATTCTACAAAGTTCCCCTATAATTTACATTAGAAGCTTCCTCTTTGGGACCGTGCCTCCAAGTGTTTCTTCTTTAAGACGAATAGCTCCTTAATTAATCAGTGGCTTGGGAGGGTTTATTTTTTTTGGGGGGGGGGAAGGGTTTCTCCTTCTTTGGATGCCTTTTGTTCAAGTTGTGAAACAGTATTATTTTGAAATCCGAAAGGAAAAAAAAATAGTAAGGAATTAGAAATTAAATCCCCCACATCTGGAGAAGATTAATTTGCTCTTTGCTCAACAATATCCCATATCAACACTATATGCTGTCCTACAGGACAAGAATTTGCCTTACTAGCATCCCTTGTTAGTGACCTTGTATGATGTAGCACTCAAATCACTAGATTTGGACTCAGCCTACCTCACATTTTTTGTGCACACTACATGAAGAGAAAAGTCAGAATATAGATATAAAAATTAAATCATACATACATCTAATCCACAATACATTGCATCCATTACTACCTACCATAATCAACTTCCTTTGGTGTTTTCATGAATTATATTCTCCATTAATCTCATTTTACATATCTTTGCCTACCATGTGTTTTACTAAATAAGATTTTCAGGCAACAGGCAATTACTGCTATGTGATTGTTAGGAACCTACACATGCAAAGACAACAACTTGTTGGGATCATGATAACTTTATCCTAGTTATCCTAGCTTTTCTTTGATCTGCCCCATAAATGTTTTTACCAAGAATTGTTTATAGTGCTGTTGTCTCTGTCAGTAAAGAACATTGTGGGTATCTCAGTGCTCAACAGCACAAATGCTATGGCCACATCTGCTTTCATTATTGTTCAATTACAAAATAGCAAAGTAACTCTACTGCACAATATGTGTCCAAAATGATAACAAACATGTCAACAGGAGGGAAAACTCTCATATTGAGAGTTTTCTGCATTTGCTGCATTTGCGGGCACAATCCAGTTTTAACAGATCATAACCTCTTGCTCTTTCTGTCTGCTTGTTTCTAAGTTTACCCTAGTTGATCTTTCTAGTACTTTGGGGAACACTTTGAAGATCCCTTAATTTTGAGGAATGCAAATGATCTCAAACTCTTATGTCTGGAAATGTTCTTTTTTTAAAATACAATTTTTATTAAAAGAAAATTTTACATGAGATTAAAAAACTACAGAAACATAAAAGGAGAAGTAGAAAAAAGACAAAAATCTGAAAGAATAAAAGAAAAAGTGAAAGATGACTTCCAGGGGAGGTATAATGAACTGAAGATGGCTCTGCAAAAGCAGAGCAGCAGATCATTTCCCTGGAACCTCCCTGGACAAGGAGAGGATGGGAGATCACCCACATGTGCTCCAGATGTCTGCTCCTTGTGAGGAGACTGCAGGACAGTGGTTTTCTGTGGGTTTGAGCACTGGGAGACGAAGGGACTAGCCATCTTGCTCACAACCACAGCAGAGCCTTTTAAAGGACACTAAGTTCACAAACCTCGCTTTCTAATCACTTTCAGAAATGGCCTATTAACCATTTTAAAGCTATTAGAGACCTTCGGAATGAGAATTTTAAAAAGTCTTCATCAGGTGAGTTTATCTTCAACTCTAAGCAAAAGAAAAAATAATTATAATCTTAAGAACTTAAAGAATCTGAAATAAACAGCAAAAACCTGAATAAGATTTTGATCTTAGAAAGTTATAAATGTACTAAGTGTCCAGTTAAATTTGGAATAGAAACTTTTACAATAAGATTTTGGAATTAATTACAAAAAATAAACAGCTTCTCGTGGGAAATAGATCTGTTTTGGTTTTTAGAAGACATAACAGAGATAAGCAATTTCATGATTTAAAATGTGGACACTAGAGAGGACTAAAGATTTTAGGTAGAGGGAAAAAATACAAGCCTATAAAATGCAAAATGTTATAACAGTGAAAATACTGAAGGAGATTTTTCAAAAATGGAGTCAGAAATTAGTAGCCACAATATCAACAATGTCAGTAATGATGTCTGCTTCTATGGATAGACTATGTCCAAACAATGTTACTGAAGAAATAACAGATGTAGAACAAATTTTATCTGGCAAGATAGAGAGGGTATCGAAAATAGATTTACAACTGACAGGTCAAGAGAATGATTTGGAAAAGGATGTTTCACTGGATCTACAAAAGAAATTGGCTGAAGTTTTAAAATTCAAAAGGGAAATATAAATGATAAACCAAGATAGTGACCTGGACAATTTTTTTTCCTATTGGATTTACAAAAGAGGCTTGTTAAAGCCTTGAAGAACTCTGTGCGATGGGACAAAGAAGAAATGAAGAGAAATCAAATCCTACGACAATATTTGAATGAACTAAAGATTAAGACTGTTAGAAGTAAAAGGAAGGAATATAAAGTTTGTTTATTTGATCAAGGTTAAAACAAGGTATGTTATTACCTCTGGCAACCCTTTTTGGACTTTCTGCTGACACCAGGACTGAAAAGATGATGCTTTATGGATTTGTCTATAGATACAGGATGGGATATGGGATGAAGAGATAAATGTTTGTAACCTTAGAGGGGGTGAAGAGTCACTAAATTTGTTTATACTTGTTGTGACAAAGGTTGGAAGTAACTTCTTCATATATTTATTTTATCTTTCTTTATTATATTCTTAATTTTTTCTTTTTTCTCTCTCTCTTCCTGCACAATATGCACAAAGCCAATATTCCTAAATGTTGTACCTGCATTGGCCCTCTGTATATGGCCTCTGTTGATGATTGAAGGTTGGCAACAAAACAAATCACCATGAAAATTATATTGCCCTATATAATATTAGATTATAAGAAGACACAAACTACTTATTTAACAATATTTGGAGAGGAGTATTCATTTCATTCCATTTTAACTGTGTCTGAAAAGTTGTAAACTGAAATAAGGTTGTCAAGATAGTAATAGATGAAAATGGGAAAATGTATGATTCATTTATTAATCATATTTACAGCTACCCTTTCTCTCAACCTTTTAAACATAACCTCCATGTAGCAATATGATGATGCATAAGTCATGCTGCAATGTCTTGACCTCTAATCTCATGATCAGTTGATGCAAAACTGTTGTTTTCCCTGTATATTAGGAAGGAAGGAAGGAAGGAAGGAAGGAAGGAAGGAAGGAAGGAAGGAAGGAAGGGAGGGAGGGAGGGAGGGAGGGAGGGAGGGAGGGAGGTTTCTGCTTCACAATCACCATCAGGCTATATCTGCCCTTGGCTTTCCTTCAAACTTAGTCAAAATTGTATCTGGAAAGGAAAGAACCATCTGTTAATGTTGACCAAATGGAAGGTTGTGTCTGTGTAGCACTCTGCATAAAATATTAGTTCCCTGTATTTGCCTGTGCTTTTCAAAAGCTACGTCAATTGTATCATTTTTCCTTTTCTTTTTGCCATAAAGAACAAAGAAAAGGAATGTGTGTGCAGATGTCAAATGTACAAAAGCACATGAGGAACCTGAGAGGAGAATTAGATTGGCTTTATCATCCTTATTGGACCTCTAGAAAGTACAGAAAATCACACGCCCCACTTCTGATGGTTAATTTATGAAAAATAAAAACAAAGGAGGAATGTAGACTCTTCCCTGCCACTCCCTTACTCACCCAGTCTATTAGAAATCAGTTGCCAGAACTTTCACAGTATGGTATGAGCTTGTTCAAATGGTGGTCATGCTAAGTTACAGGGTATTTTTGGAATATTATCGAGTTTTAAGTGTCCATGACTTCCATTTATTTATCTCAGGGAAGAGGGATTTGATTTTACCATTTCATGTAGCCTGTCGTGACTCAGTGGAACTTTGCCTCCATATTCTCCATGTGGGGCATTTTGAGCTCGTTCTAATATTCAGTTGCTGAAGGAGTATGATTCTGCTTGACTCCATCTCAGCGTGTTTAAAGCATTAGAATGGACAACATTTGCTTTCCACATTTTCTATGCAACTGCCAAAAAAGAAGTTTATTAAGTTGGTGAGATAGGCGAGTAACAAAAGCATGTAGAGCTTATGACATTCTCTAGCACAGAAACACACGTTTCTTTTGGGAAATTATTACCAGAAGCATGAGAAACCCGTGTCCATTTTCTAAGCATTCGCTTCTACAGAAGCAACTCTCTTTGAAAGGCCAACTTAAGCCAGGCCTTTTCCAGAAGGTAGGCCAGAGATCAGCTATATCCCGAGATCAGGAGATGGTGAGCTAGCAATTGGGAGTATACTTGCACACAGTCAGAGTTAAGTCTGAAGAAAAGGAGAAGGAAGAGAAGGCAGGCTATAGGGAACAAGCATCACCAAGGAGCTCTTTCTTTTATAAGGGCTGCTGGGAGGCTGAAGTCAAAGAAAGTGGAGCAACACCTACCCTCTCTCTTTTGTCTTTCAGCCACAGTGTTTAGCTTGCCCTGGATATGCTGAATTCCCCAACTTGTTTTCTGGGCACTAGCACAGCATTTTATTCCCCGTCCTCCCCTCCAGACCTCTTTAATTGCCCTTTTTCCTTATGTACAGTTTCCATGTAGTAGTACGGCTGGGTTCCAACTTATCAGTGTTTTAAATTGTAATCCATATCAGTTCTGCATTATTTTCCTGAACTGGATCTTTGATCCAAGGTGCTACAGCAGAAGGTGACAGTCAAGGTCATCATCATTATGTTCGTAGCATAGCCGTAGATTCAGGCAGGCAGAAGTAACTGATTTCTTTTTCAAGATGTAGTCTCAGTGGCTAGGGAGACTTAATTTTACAGAAGTCTGTAATTATCAGCTTCTATTTTCAGTCAGTTCTCGTAGGTCGCTGCCGTCTCTTTGAACTGCTATTTGAAAACAACAGCTCTTATCTTACAGTCATGGATCATGTGTGTTTTTGTCACTCACCCCTGTGAGTCTGGTCTCTGATAGAATCATCAGCATGGCTTGTGACATAGAATTTTGGATGCCAACCAATATCTCTAGGAAGAAACATATGATTAGATATCTCTCCAGCAGTGATAACCTACCTGCACCAGCTATATCATATGAAGTCTCTCTGAGTAATACTTTATCCCTCACTCTATCCCTGCAACGCAGAGAGGGGCGACCTGGTAGCCCCTTTGGAGGAAGGGTTGCGAAACCTGTGCCTTCCAGTGTCCCAAATGCCCTTCTTTTGAATCAAGATACTGGCTGGAGCAACGTTGGTTGGACTAAATTGGTGGGACCATAGGAAATTTAAATTCTTTCTTTTGCTTTCTGTTTGACTTAAGGAGTTTTCTCCTCAGATGTGTTTTCCATTTGTTCTGTACAAAGGGTGAATAGAGATAACAAGGATCAAATTTATTTTTTTGTAAACCGCCCAGAGTCCCCTTTGGGGGAGATGGGGCGGTGATATAAATCGAATTATAAATAAATAAAAATTAAAAAATTGGTAACTTTCTACACTGTGATTCTAAACCTTCTGATAAATGTCTTCTAAAAAAATGGTTGCTTATATTCATCTTCTTTCTAAAGCACTCGGGCCAGTTCTAAAAGACAAGAAACGATGGACTTTATACGGTGTATTATGATACACAAATAAGTCCTAGATAAAGTAAGAGATTATAAGAATGATCATAGTTCTGTATTCCTAAGGCACATCAGACAAAGCCACTAGCCAAGTATTTATTTACAACATAGTTATACATACCATCATTCCCCCCACCACCACTGTATTATTGTTAAGTAGGGCTCATTGGTTCTGCAACTTCTCCTGTTGTTTTCTGGATTCTACCACAAATAAAAGTGCAGGACTTCCTTAGGAATGCTAAGATCCAGCTCCAATTCACTTTCCCAAGAACTCTGTAGATCACTGAAATTAATGAATCTTAATATTTGAAACTCTGAAGAACTGAACGAAACCTGCCAAAATGCAAATGTTTAAAATACTGTATAAAGATAGTATGACTTTTTTTTTAATCGTACAGGAGAGTGGGACCCTTTGAATCCCAGTTTGTTGAGCCTTGGAGGAATTCTCATTAGTCTTTCCAAATCAGCTGGAATGAATTGCAAGTAGATAACCAAAAATTATGTCTGTATTTTTAAGTGTAGAAATAGCAAGCTAGCGCTTACAACTGGTGCATGTTCTGCCAACCAACCTTGGCCAATCTTGGAAAGCTAGGTGGGCTGGTAAGTACTTGGATGGAAGACCACTAGGAAATTCCAGGACTGTAGGATAGACTTGGCAATTGAAAAAGTATTCTGAAAGAAGACAATGCCAAACCACATTCCTTCATTGGCCAGAAAACTACATGGAGCTGGACTTGATTGAAATTTTACTTACTTCTATTTATCTTCTTCCCTCACTACTAACTAAAGCAAATTGGAAATGGACTCTGCACTAGAGCGTGCTGGAATAAAGATGATTGAGGGCCTTCTTGTGCGTGACAAATTCATTGATGGCTTTCTATATTTCTCCAAAGCTATGGAAACCTCTTCTCCAGGAGTTGTACTCAGCTCCCACTCTTTTTGCTTCAAGGAAAGTGATAAAACCTTCCTCTTCAACTGTAAGGCACTCCATCCGATATCTGTAATCTCCCTACTCTAGAGTAACTCACAGACGCATGAGTTCTTAGAAGTAGGATAGTTTATTACAGGATACAGAAGCTAGCACGAACAAAGACTGGAATGGCGATTCTGGGAACAAACAGCATATTTAAACCTTTCCCTCCCCCAGGGTCCTTTACTGCTGACACGTGTGGTCAGGTCTCCCTGGTTGCTCCGGCAACCGCCTCCCAGATGTGTATTCCCGTGCGTCGGGTGGATGTCAGCTTCGCACCACTTCCAGTCTTCTGAGGGGCCCTTTGTCTGCCTGCCCTTTTGGCAGAGATCGGATGATCTCTGACATGCTCCCGCCCCAAAACTCACCCCCCCGGTTCAGTGGGGTTTGTCTGGGAATTCTTTATGGAACTTCTTTACTAATTTAGGGGCGCGTGTGTGTTTGGCGCTGACCCATTCCTTGTCTCCAATTGGTAGGTGTTGCCACTTCACTAGGTACTGTATTTATTCAGAATTTCGCGCAAATCGCACTGCCCCTGACTGACCTACTAAAGACAAAAGGCAAGGGAGCAAACGCGAAAGCCCCATCACCGAGCACGAAACTTGTGTGGACGCAGGAATGCCAGGCTGCGTTTGATAGCCTAAAAGAAATGTTCACAAAAGAAACCATACTCAAGCACCCAGAAGCTGACAAACCATTTGTGATACACACAGATGCATCTATTAGTGCAGTGGGGGCCATACTCTTGCAGGAGGATGACATGGGGAAATTAAGGCCATGCGCGTACATTTCCCGAAAGTTTAACCTAACGGAGAAAAGATGGAATATTTGGGAAAAAGAGGCTTTCGCTGTCAAACATGCCGTAAGCACGTGGCGACATCTCTTAGAAGGCACAGCAGAGCCGTTCCAAGTGTGGACGGACCATAAAAATTTGGAAGCTCTCAAATCACCCAGGAAGTTGAACCCTAAGCACCTCAGGTGGGCAGAATTTTTTAGCAGATTCAACTTCACGTTGAAGTATTTTCCTGGGGGAAAAAACTATTTGGCAGACGCGTTATCACGCTTGCCGCAACATGAGAGCAAAATGGAAGAGGTCATCGAATCCCTCATCCCCTCCCAGCCAGTGGAGGCACAGAACTCAGCAATAACAGACGGGAGGGGGGAGGGCAACATGGCAATCACCCGCAGCACCGCGAAGCGTGCGGCTGAAAGCGACCCGTGGACAGCCGAGCTGCGGGCGGCAACAGTAACGGACACCTGGTGGGGAGAGAACAAACAGAACCTAGTGGAGAAGGATGGAGTGGGGTGGAAGGACAACAAAGCCTATGTCCCTGAGCCCTTAAGACAAAAGGTCTTAACCATGCATCATGATCACAAAACGGCAGGGCATTTTGGCTTCGTAAAAACGCTACACTTAATCCGACGCAAATTTTGGTGGCCATCCTTGCGCACTGATGTTAAAGACTATGTGCGCTCATGCCCAGTGTGCGCAATGGCCAAAAGGAAAATTGGGAAACCTACAGGGAAGCTGCAGGAAGTAGCAAACCCCTCACAGCCATGGAAGCAAATTGCCATGGACTTCATAGTAGATTTGCCGGTGAGCAAAAAGAACACGGCAATTTGGGTAGTCACTGATCTATTCTCCAAGCAGGCACACTTCATTGCATGCAAAGGAATACCGAATGCTCAAAAACTAGCTAGACTGTTCATACAACACATCTATAGAGCCCACGGAACGCCGGAACGCATAATCAGCGATCGTGGCAGCACTTTTACTTCCAAATTTTGGCGGGCTTTTTTGACTTTAATTGGAGCGGCACAGGGGCTCAGCAGTGCGTTCCATCCTTGCACAGATGGTGCGAGCGAACGCCTGAACGCTACATTGGAGCAATACCTTAGATGTTACACTAACTACCAACAGAATGATTGGGTGGAACTGTTGCCGTTCGCAGAGGTTGCTTACAATAACGCGGTACATCAAAGCACGGGGTTTTCACCATTCAAAGTCGCCACAGGGCAGGACTTTGTAACTATCCCCGAACTGGCCATGTCACACAACACGGAATTGCCACAACCCCTAAAAGCGGATGAATGGATAGAGAAACTAAGCAGCAATTGGCCAGTCATGGTGCAAACATTGAAGGAAGCCAAAGCTAGTTACAAAAAATATGCGGACCGTAAGAGGGGGGAAGAATGGGAATTAAGAGTAGGAGACAAGGTGTATTTGTCAACAAAAAATCTGCGGACAACACAACCAGCACGGAAATTGGCGCCAAAATTCATAGATCCATTCCCAATCATTGAGGTCATCAACCCAGTAGCGGCAAAATTACAATTGCCAAAAGCGCTAAGAAAGGTGCATCCTGTGTTCCACATCAGTTTGTTGAAACAACACCACAGTTCACAACACTGGCACCCTGAACCAGAGGAAACCCCCCCCCCCCATTGTTGGTGGAGGGCGAACCACATTTCGAGATTGATAGAATTCTGGACTCCAGACGACACAAGGGGCAGCTACAGTACCTAGTGAAGTGGCAACACCTACCAATTGGAGACAAGGAATGGGTCAGCGCCAAACACACATGCGCCCCTAAATTAGTAAAGAAGTTCCATAAAGAATTCCCAGACAAACCCCACTGAACCGGGGGGGTGAGTTTTGGGGCGGGAGCATGTCAGAGATCATCCGATCTCTGCCAAAAGGGCAGGCAGACAAAGGGCCCCTCAGAAGACTGGAAGTGGTGCGAAGCTGACATCCACCCAACGCACGGGAATACACATCTGGGAGACATCAACCAGGTCTTTGCAGTTTGAATTAGTTTAATATTTATTTACTGTTTGTTTATTTTTTAATTGTTAGTCACCTTTAATGTCCTCTGGGCAGAAATATGGAGGAGGAGGAGGGGGAGGGGGAGGAGGTGGTTTTTGGATTTGCCTCCAATGGCGCACACCATGAATTGATTATTGGCAATTTGGCTACATTTGCTTCTTCTGTAACTCAAGTGACTCCAGGGGGGGTGGAGTTGCTGGGAGATATTTTTTGACTGGCACTATAGCATACCTTGAGTTTCTGGATACTTCCACATTCATGAGTTCCTCATTGTAATGGGAAATGTCATTCTTAAGTGGTATTCAGAATTCAAAACCAGCTATAATCTGCACTGTAGGAACTGAAATTTCTCTCTCGGCTGGATGAAGCAAACAGAAACTTTCAGTTCAGCTTGCAAGCCATTGTATATTTGTAAATGCGGATGGCACTTATCAGGTTTAGAGTTCCTCAGATGATGGACTATAGTATGTCCAAGAGCTAATCTGAAATCTGGTGAACTCTGGAAGGCCCTAAGGTTTCAAATAGTCTGAAGTTAGCCTTAGGAAATGGAGATAGAAAACTCTTGAAAACCGAGGAGTCTTTGCTTTTAGTGCACCTGCTTGTGATTCACATAATGCCTTAGCTGGCCTGTTCAGCCCCCTCCATCTGTATGGCCCTGAGTTCAGCTGACTTTAGCACACTGACACCACAGTTACATTTGAAACTGCAGCCAAGCAGCTCTTCTGCATGTTGCCATGGCTGCCTAAAAGGGAAGCCTTTCATAAGTGTGTGTTTCATTCCCCTGAGCTTCAAACATCTGCCTCTAACATCTGTTTTTCATCAAAGCAAAATCCAAGGTTCCCATCAATGGACAATATGGAACAGATAAAAAGAAACCTGCAAGGGTTGCATTGACAGCTGAGCTTTCAACTTACTTCTTCCTACTTAGATCGTTTGCCAAAGAACCCAAGTTGTCATTTTGGTTTTTCCAGAAATCACCTTCTTTTATCCCTAAACATCCAAGGCCCCTTACCATAATCATCTTCAGTTTTTGCAAGCATGAGAAACCCTGAACAATTTTTTTTAAATAATAGGGCCAAATATGTTATACTCATCCAAATCATTTGATTGTTGTTCCAATGTACCATAATAATATTTTTTCTCTCTGACCTTTCTTTTCAGTTCTATGGACTACCTATTTAATTGACTTTATTTCTCCATTGTGTCAACTTATACTATTGTGTATTGAAAACGTCATGGTATTAGTAGTCCAAATGTTGGTAAATCATATGCAAAAAGATTTCTCACTTACAAAGCCCCTTATTGTTTACACTCCTGTAAAGTTAGTAGACTTCCAGGAACCTGAAATGAAAGCTGGGTTACAACCTACTTCCCCAGTTTAGCCAGCAGCTATGAAGCTTCTTATAATGATGCAGATAAAGGGTAGCTGTTTAACTTAGAAATTATCCAAGTTTTGTCTACATTCTCATTCCACTAAATAATAATGGAAACTTCATTTTAGCAATATCCCAAAACATTAAAGTCATTCATTCATATCTGGGATCTTACTATTTATCTCCTTCCAGAGAGGTAGCAAAACAATAGAGAATCGTGTGATTTTGAAGCAGGCACATTTATTTTGGCATGAGACATTCCACTAGTGCCATAACAGGCCAGTTTTCATGCAATTTGGATTTTGGTTTTATAAATGACTAAATATTTATTTCTGATGGCAAGGGAAGTTAGGTTCCAATCTCCCCTGTCTCCAATATTTGATACTGTTTGAACATGAACATGTGCTAAGAATTACATATGCATATAATATATCCCTACTGGAGAATCCATGGAGTAGGTGGCCTATAAATGCTTGCATGAATGAATGAATGAATGAATGAATGAATGAATGAATGAATGATCCTACCCAATGAGACAGAAATCTCTGTGTTTAAAACATGGAATTATACCTCTCATTTCCCCTTAACGGGCACCTCTATACTGTATTTCCAGACTTTAAACAATTGCAAGCAAAGAAGTATGTTAGGAAAATGTCCACATCTGTGATCCCACAGGGCTTTTAAAGCATGCAAGGCATTCACAGCCCTGCTGCATAGATCCTCTATAGCAGGGCTTTCCAAAGTGCCGCCGCTGGCGACACACCTGGCGGCGGCGGCGACACGCGCGCGCACGGCGGCGGCGCAGGGGGCGTGCGGCGGCACGCGCGCGCACGGTGGCGGCGCGGGGGGGCGTGCGGTGGCGCACGCGCGCACGGCGGCGGTGCAGGAGGGGCGTGCGGTGGCGCGGGGGGCGTGCGGCGGCGCGTGCGTGCATGGCGGCCGCCGTGCACGTGCGCGCCGCCGCTTCCGGGTGGTGTGGCGACACACCACGCTATGTGTGGCGACACACTTTTGTGTCACGACACACAGTTTGGAAAGCTCTGCTCTATAGCATCCATACCATGTTTGTGATAAACATCAACATTTGAAGTGCCCCGAAATCTTTGTAAGCAAACATGTCTGGCAGCTCAGCCTTGCCATGAATCCTCACATGGTTTCCGTTTGAAAAATAAACCAGCAAGAGCTTCCTTTGTGAGGTTAGTGAGGATTTAGAAGATCTAAAAATTCTGTTTCTACATAACTCCAGCCTCCATGTTGGACCAAGCGTTGGATGATGTTTGCAAGTTTTGTTGTTTCTATAAATATAATTACTCTCTATAAATATAATTCCACCATATGTTATAAACCCTTTATCCTTTTGGGGAACAGTTTAATCTCTTGCTCGTTTGATCAAAACCATATGATATGATCTTGAAGAAAGTAGCATTTTTCTCATGTAAGAGTTCCATCAGTTGGGAAAAGCCATTGCTCTCTGTTCCCTTGGAACTATGAAAATGGAGCCTGAAGTTGCCTCTCAGGAGGATAGGCAAGATCCTCCATTGTCCTCCTTTGGAAAGAAGTAGGTATTGTTTAATTCTGCCCCACCCCTCCAAGGCATAGGACCAGCACTACCATTATATAAAACAGGGGTAGGGAACCTTTTTTCTGCCAAGGGCCATTTGGATATTTATAACCGGGGACCGGGGTGGGGGTGGGGGGCAGGGTTTCTGGGATTTCCGCCGACCAGGGGCCGGAGTTTGCGGGCGGGAGCCAATCACAAGCACTGGGGGGTGGGGTTTGTGGGCGGGAGCCAATCACGTGGAAGGGGTGGGGTTTGTGGGCGGGAGCCCCACGGGCCTTAGGCGGGAGCCCCGCGGGCCTTATACGGCCCATGGGCCTGACGTTGCCCACCCCTGATATAAAACAACACAGCCACTTCAAGCAGTGGGTAGGATGGGTGGTGAATTGGGACCAAGTTCCCATCCATTGCTTTCCTGGTTCTTATTCCTATCTGGAGCAGAAGCTTCATTATGTCTAAAGCATACAACTCCCTGGAAGAAGTAGTATCTCTGGCCAGGTGCCTTGATGTGCTGCTCTAAGGGCATCTTCAAAGCAGTGCATTTTGAGATGGTTGCAGTGGTGATGGGGGTCCTCCTCCCATCCCAGGTGAGGTTTTCTTGGTTGTCCCTGACAAGACAAACTAAAGGTAGGTAGCTGGCCACTTTTGTTTCCAAATTCAAAGCTCAAAGCAAAGCCATGAGTCCTGAGACTTTCATTTCAAACTCAAAACAAAACTTGCTGGTTTAGATATTATTTTTCAGGAAGATTAAAAAAGCCTCCCATTTTATGGTAATTTTTTCCCTGTAAATTGAGCAGCAGGTAGTAGACTTGAGTGAAACCAGCAGAGCAGGAGGCTTCTTTGGAATTGCATTGTTTTCCACGGCCAGTCAGAACACAGCCAACCTGAAATGTTTTGACAAAATGTTTTGAGTGGGACTGCTTTGTTCTGGTTTCAAAACAAATATAATTTCCCTTTTTGTGCAATCTCCCTAGTATGTGCCATGAGGTCCTCATCATATTTGGTGTATGGATAACTGAACTGTGAAAGGTTACTTCTCAGTTCATGCAGTTTCAAGAAAACAGCTATAAGAAATCATGTTGAGTTTGGGAAAAAGTAGGAAGTATGGTGTTAATGCATCACTGTTTTATTAGCTACACGCATGATACACATGTGTTGGAAAAGGAATTCATGTTGGATCATCTACAGAAATGTTTCATTCTTTTTTTTTTATGCTGATATGTAGAAAACCTCATATTTAATCCTGATTCTCTACAATTTTCTTCTTGGCTGCATAACCTCAAATGTATGTCTAGTTTGGCACAGCAGCTTATAAAGGTCATCACAGACCTGGGAGAGATGCTAAAAGGGCAACCAAAATTATTAGAGGGCTAGTGCCATTCTCCTACAAAGGAAGTCTATAGGAATTTGGGCTCTTTACCTTGGATTAAAGCAGGGGTCCGCAGCCTGTGGGCTACGGCCCACTAGTGGGCCATGGCCTGTTAGGAAGTGGGCTGCAGGGCTCCTGCCTGCAAACCCCACCCCCGGTGCACGCTATTACCCCGCCCCCGGTGTGCGCGATTGGCTCCTGCCTGCAAACCCTGCCCCCCCCAGTGTGCGCGATTGGCTCCTGCCTGCAAACTCCCCCCCCCCCCCCGGTCCATGGAAAAATTTTCTTCCACGACCGGTCCCTGGTGCCAAAAAGGTTGGGGACCACTGGATTAAAGGAAGGGTGACATTATAGAGGTATATAAAATCAGACATGGCTTAAATACTCTAGATAAAGATATTTTACAGGTAGTCTTCATTTAGTGACCACAATTGGGACTGGCAACTAGGTTGTTAAATGAAGGGGTTGCTAAGTAAAACTGCAACTGTGCTTATCATCTTACTTCATCTTTCCTTGGTTTTACAGACCTGAGAAGGTCATAAATGCAAGGATTGGTTGCAAAGTTACTTTTTCATCACCATCATAACTGTGAACGGTCGCAAAATGAGGCTGTCACTAAATGAGGACTCTACTTCCTCAGTTGCAGGGCTATTCATTCAAACTACTGGTGAGGAGACTCAGGACTGACAACGATACTGTTTTAACTATGAGTCCGTAAATAAACTGTGTTTGCCTTTCGTCTCTTGCCTGGTTCATTGTCATATGTTGTTGTTAGTTGCCATCGAGTCATTTACGACTCATGGCGACCCTATGTATAATAGAACAAAATGCTAAACGGTCTTGCGCCAATTGCCTGACTGTTCCAATGTCTGCATCCATTGTTGCAGTAATTGTATCAATCCATCGCGTTGAAGGTCTTCCTCTTTTCTGCTGGCCCTCAACTTTACCAAACCTGATGTCCTTTTCAAGCGATCGGTCTTTCCTGACAATGTGCCCAAAGTATGAGAGTCTAAGCCTAGTTATCCTCGCCTCTAGTGAACATTTTGGATGTATTTCTTCTAAAACTGATTTGTTTGTTCTTCTGGCAGTCCATGGTACTTTCAATAATCTTCACCAGCACCACAATTAGAATGCATCAATTCTTCTTCTATCTTCCTTTTTTAATGTCCAAGTTTCACAGGCAATTGAGAAAACCATAGCGTGAGTCAGACGCACCTTTGTTTTTAGACTGACGTCTTTACTTCTGAAAACTTTAGATAGGTCTTGGATGGCAGATATCATTGTCATATATATGCACAGAATTAGTACTGTTTTTCTTTTCAAAATGCTTCTTCCCCAACTGGCAATCCATTAAATGTTTCTGTAGCTTTGTATACTAACTTGTTCAGTTTTCCTCCCTTCCTCCTAGATTGAAAACGGAGGTGCAATTTGTTCTTCGGAAGTGATAATTTTCAAAGAAAAATATTGGTTTGGAATGTTCAGGAAGTAATAATAACAACATACCATATCAAATTGAAGCAGATGAATTAACCTCATAAGGTTTGATTTCCTGTTTTAGCTTTATTGAAAGGGGAAAATGTGTTTATCAAAAGGAAAGTAGATACTTTCTGGGATCCCAAGTGTAAAATATATGTATTCAGTTCAGAAAAGCTGGTGGTGGGCTTTCCTGCTGGGTTTTTAATGAATTATGCAAGTACTTAAATGTATAATTACAGAGTGTGCATAGAAAAACTTGTTATTTGAACTTGTTGATTCTCATGTTTTATATAATTTTATTTTGTTGTAAGGGGCGTGATGACTCAGCGGGTAAGATGCCAGGCTTGTCATTCGGAAGATCGCAAGTTCGGAGGTTCGAATCCCTAGCCCCGCGTGACGGAGTGAGCTCCCGCACTCGCCCCAGCTCTTGCCAACCTAGCAATTTGAAAGCATGCAAATGCAAGTAGATGAATAGGTACCACTTCGGTGGGTAGGTAACAGCGTTCCGCGTGCGTCATGCCGGCCACATGACCGCGGAAGCGTCTTTGGACAACGCTGGCTCTTCGGCTAACAAACGGAGATGAGCACCGGCCCCTAGAGTCGGACACGACTGCACAAATGTGTGGGGGGAACCTTTACCTTTAATAAACTCCTAAACAATGATGGGACAATCTACACCCCATACCACACAGCACATTGATAAAATGAAGTCCTCTTACTAAGGATATTTCTATCTATCCACAAATAGCAACATCAGACTGGCCAATATGGCCATTTGCTAATCAATGCCATTTGGGGGTGTGGGTGTGGGTGTGGGTGTGGGTGTGGGTGTGGGTGTGGGTGTGGGTGTGGGTGGTGCCACTGCTGCTGCTGAATTAGAAGAATATCTGGATAGATTCTAATTTCAACAAATGAGAAGGAGCAGTGTCTTCTAATGAAGAAAGGCAAATCTGGCTTAGCACTCCATCTTCAATCCAGAACTGATTCTTGGCATATTTCTATGTCTCTCTCATACTATCTCTGTCATTTTTTTTTCTTTTTGGCTCACCTTTAAAGGAAAAGAAGTAGAACATTCCACTGAGTGAACTGAATTGCAAAATATTAGCTCATTCAATTATTGGCTTGTTTGTTATAACTTCCATTTGACATTTTCCCCAAAGAGAATAAAAATTGCAAAAGGGCCATAAAATGGATGGTAGGAATCCAAGGAGCAAATAAAATAAGATTGAGCAGGGCAGCAAAACTGCATTGGAAGTATAATCAATAAACATTCTGTCACATTTTATGGCCCCAACATTTTAACTATGGCAGTAGACTATATACAATGGATGGAAAGTCAACGGAATTAACTACATGCTTTAAGAAAAGAATCTGGAAAAGAAGGGAAGGGAAGGGAAGGGAAGGGAAGGGAAGGGAAGGGAAGGGAAGGGAAGGGAAGGGAAGGGAAGGGAAGGGAAGGGAAGGGAAGGGAAAAGCTGGGTCATGGGTATTAATTTGAGCATGTAGGAGACAACGCAAAGCCATAATCCAATGTAGTGGAAATGTGTGTATACTGTATGTGAGTGTTTCTGTTTCTCTAGTAAACATAACCCTTCAATGTGATGCATTTATATGTGACTGGAGTTCTCAGTGGAGAAGACAATTGTTTAGATGCCTTTCAAATTTGGAACTATATAATGTACTTAGAAGAAAACTCTTAGTCAGGGCTCATATTGAATGTCTTGTTGCAGGAAGGGTGTCCCAAGCAACACTGTCTTCTACTTGTAATGCATCCTTTTCTGTTCCTTATTAGTAAATTCATAAAGGAGGGGAAAATGGAATAGCTGAATAATATCTTGAGACTGATAGCACTAGGCACTGTCCATCTGGAAGTACATAGAGATTCCAAGACCATCAGATTAAGAATCACGAAATCATAATGAGAATTTTATGAGTCAATACTATTTTCCCAAATCAAAGTTGGAAGGTGTCGTGCCTTGAGGATTGGTTCACATATATGCATATTTATATAATTTGATGTCCCATTGCCCAATGGCACATAGTTGATGGTGTAAAGTGTTTCCGTTGGCTATCTTTCCTGGATGTTATATCCTATGAACATGAAACATTCGGTAGGTATTTAATCAGAATCTAGGACCTAAACATAGTGCTGAAACTATGGCAGCGTATCTAGGAAACAGTACACCAAAGTGGCAACAAAGAAAAGTTGGCATTTCAAGGACATTTCCAATGCAATTTATTCTCCTCTCTCATTACCCTTAATATAAACCTTTCTTCTGCATATAAATTTCCCCTATATGTATGCACTTTTTTCAATACTTCTTTCTCAAGTGTATGCTGTTTTTTATGAACTGTTTGCACCAACGAGAGATACAAGTTCTATCATCAGTGCTGTGACAGAATCCATATTCACAGATCATGCCACTTTGTTCTAAAAGAATGTTACAGTGGATTATATTCCTAACCTTAACACAGAATTTATAATCTTCATAGATGATAAGCAAAATGTTTTGCCCTAAGGTGCATCATCTTATATTAGTTTACATTAAACAGCATTTCAGTGCCATTCTCCCAGTTTTTCTCTTTTCTTTTAATCTCTATAAATTATGTTTGTAATATCAGCAAACTTGGCCACCACACCACTCACCCCAAAATTCCAGATAATTTATGAACATGAACTGTTTATTCATTTCTGTTCTCTGCTCTCTGCTCTCTGTTCTATTCTATTCTATTCATCAAGTTTCAAGTTTTTGATCAAAAAGAAGGCCTCTCCTCTAATTCCATGAAAGCAAAGTTTGTGTGTGTGTGTGTGTGTGTGTGTGTGTGTGTATGTGTATGAGTATGTGTATGTGTATGTGTATGTGTATGTGTATGTGTATGTGTATGTGTATGTGTATGTGTATGTGTATGCGTATGTGTATGACTGAGAAGGCAAAAGTGGTCCCGGTGGTGGTAGGAGCACTCGGGGCTGTGACTCCCAAGCTGGGAGAGTGGCTCCAACAGATCCCAGGAGCAACATCAGAGCTTTCTGTCCAGAAGAGTGCAGTGCTAGGAACAGCTAAGATACAGAACCCTCAAACTCCCAGGCCTCTGGTAGAGAACCCGAGGTTGGGGAAGACACATACATTTGAGTGAGAAGGGAATTTTTATATACATACACACTCCCAATGCTCCCCAAAACAACATCCCCACACACATCAGTAAATGACTTTACTGGGGTCCAGCCTCACTCTACCCCAACACTTAGGGGGAAAGCCAGCACTTCAAGGCTTTCTGGAAGGCCAGGAGGGTAAGGGCCTGCCAAATCTCAGAGGGAAGGGTGTTCCAAAGGTCAGGGGCCACTACCGAGAAGGCGTGCTGCCTAGGTCCTGCTAGATGGCAACATTTAAGGGAAGGGACTTGGAGCACACCCATCCTTTGTGACCTGGTGGAATGGGCAGATACCCTCAGCTAAGGCGGTCCTGCAAATAACTTGGTCCTTTGCCATTCAGGGTTTTAAAAGTGATAACAAGCACATTGAATTGTACCCAGAAAGAAACTGGAAGCCAAAGCAGCTCATGCAAGAATGGTGTAACTTGGGCAAACTATGGGGTACCCAAAACTGCATGCACCACTGCATTCTGGACCAGTTGTAATTTCCACATGGGCTTCAAGTGCAGCCCATGTAGAGCACATTGCAGTAATCTGGGAAGTGACCAGGCCATGAGTGTCCATGAGCAAGGCCTTCCAGTCCAGGAAATGGCACAATTGGTGCACACGGTGAATCTGTGCAAAGGTCCCCCTAGCCACAGCTGCCACCTGCTCCTTGAGGAGGATTCCCAAATTATGTACAGTATCAACTCTGTCTGGGGAAGTACACCCCCAGCAATGGTCAGAGATGATACCTCACCAGATCTAGGGGGACAAAAGTCCTAAAGCCACTTCATTTTGCTAGGGTTGAGTCGGAGCCAGTTCCTCGCTATCTAAACCTTTACAGCCTCCAGGCAGTGGTCGAACACCATGACAGGGTTGCTTGGTCAGCCAGAAGTGGAGATGTATTGCTGGTTATCATCAGCATACTAACAATACCTCACCCTGTGCCATCGGATGACTTCTCCCAGCAGTCACGTGTAGATGTTAAAGAAGAGGAGGGAAGACCCAAACTTTGAGGTATCCCACATTGCAGGGGCTTAGGGCTTGATCTCTCTCCCTACAACACTGACTGGAACCTGCCACAGAAAAAGGAGGAGAACCACCGCAAAAAAGTGCCCTCCATTCCTAGCCCCTTGTAGGTCATTCAGAAGTACACCATGGTTGATGGTATCAAACGCCACTGAGAGATCCATGAGGATCAATGGGTTTAAATGAAATATAGTGCTGAAGCTAATTCCTAATGGTTTCCTGAAATCTATACAGAGCTTGATGCCTTTAAAGAAAATGAAGGAGTTACAGACTTCTTCTCGTATGCAGCATGTAAAGGAACTAGACATAGAAAGAGATAGAAAAAAATATTCCTGATGGGGGTCTGTTTTTATTCTGGACAGGGATTAAAGCAGTGCTCTAGCCCTACGTGCAGAGTGAGCTCCTGCACTAGCTCCAGCTCTTGCCAACCTAGCAATTTGAAAGCATGCAAATGCAAGTAGATGAATAGGTACCACTTAGGTGGGTAGGTAACAGCGTTCCGCGCGCATCATGCCGGCCACATGACCGTGGAAGCGTCTTTGGACAATGCTGGCTCTTCGGCTAACAAACGGAGATGAGCACCGGCCCCTAGAGTCGGACACGACTGCACAAATGTGCGGAGGGAACTTTTACCTTTACCTAGAAAGCTATTTCAAAATCTAGCCTAAACCTTATTTAACAAGAAAAATTGTGCCTAAGAATTAAAGCATAAAAGAATAAAGCAGTCCTTGCTTTTATCTAAATCTCAATTTATAGTAATAACAGTGGTCTAACACTGATAGGTGAATCACTGAAAGGTGATTAGGTCAGCAGATAGATGTTGGTGGAGGGAGGGGAGGTCCCAATGAAAACAGTAAATATACCTATAAATAATTTTGTAATACAAAAAAAAAAAAAATAGAAAAACAAAGTCTTCATTTGGTGAACAAATGAAATGAAATGAAAACATTTTTTCCCCTTTCTGATGATTTTGCTTAGGATTTTAAGATAGTCCCAAACTTGATCCCTCCTCTGTCAGCACATAAGAATTTAGGATGAACTATATTTTAGATGGCCTGAGTGGAGAAATGCCATGAATTATACCAGGGGCACTGTGTGTTATAGACCCATCCAAAAAGAGAAGGTACAGATACACTGCAATCCACTACAGGCTTTGGACCCACAGATCAGTAACTCCAGTGGGTCCAAGGCCATGAGTTAGTCAAAAAGTATCTTACGTTGGAAGAACAAACATTTGAAGTTTTGAAATGTAAGATTATGGAAAGCTTACATAGATGTTCTCTTGTGGTGTATATCAGCAAAGCTAGACATTCTAGCCTTATTCATATTTGCTTAGAAAGGAGTCACACTGATTTCAAACATTTTTACTCTGAAGCAAGTCCCATTTAAATTTATTTGTATAAATGCTCTTCTTCCAGATTGATATGTGTAGATAAAAGTTAAAAAAATCAGTTACAAAATTATGAAACAATAAGCCATTGAAAGCATAGTAAGTGGAGTTAAGACTGGTTCAAAATGGGGAGTAGATGGTGATGGATGAAGCCCTGATTCTATTTTCTTTAACAGTTCTAATTTCTAAACCCAGCATTTTTACATTTACCATCCTTTATGTCAGGGGTCCCCAACCCCCGGGGCCATAGACCGGTACCGGTCCGTGGCCTGTTAGGAGCCGGGCCACACAGCAGGAGGTGAGCGGTGGGCAAGTGAGCAAAGCTTCATCTGTATTTGCAGCCGCTCCCCATCGCTCGCATTACCCCTGAGCTCCGCCTCCTGTCAGATCAGCAGCGGCATTAGATTCTCATAGGAGCGCCAACCCTACTGTAAACTGCGCATGTGAGGGATCTAGGTTGCACGCTCCTTATGAGAAGTCAGAATCCGACACAATAAATTACAATAAATGTAATGTGCTTGAATCATCCCAAAACCATCCCCCCCCCCCCCCCCGGTCTGTGGAAAAATTGTGTTCCACGAAACCGGTCCCTGGTGCCAAAAAGGTTGGGGACTGCTGCTTTATGTGTTTAAATAGTCAGCCATGACAATGCAGGCCATTGGTTTGTCAAAAACAGGAGTGAAGGAAGAGGAGGAAACTGTAAGGAATTTTGCATATATATAAAAAGGCTGAAATGTTTCATTTTTCAGGAAATAAATATCTTAAATGGTTTTTAACAGGCACTTATTTTCATTTTGAAGTAAGTCTATTAAATGTTTTAAAAAGCTATTTTTCAGTAACTTAAGCACAAAGAAAAAAAATTAAACATCTTTAATACATATGTGCATATTCCAATGATTAAAAACAGTCCAACAGAATTAAAGCAGTCTTATTACATATAAAAATATATATCTTCTATTCCAAGAAAGGATTAGTTAGGAGATTGGAAAAAAATATATTTTGGAAAATAAAATTTTGGTAAGACAGAGTGTTGAAAAAAAATTGCTTTAGATCTACCAATAAATAAATTCTAAATATAGGTCTTTATTTATTTATTTATTTATTTGTTTATTATTTAAATTTATCCCCGCCCATCTCCCCGAATAGGGGACTCTATTATTTTCAAATAAGTAAACAAACAAACAAACAAACAAACACAGTTTGTTACTAAGATTTCCATGCTGTTCCCTTTCAAACCCACTCTGAGCAATGCCCGTTTAGTACAGTGACTAATTGTGCAATCTTTCCCAATGACTAAAATGTCAACGGCCATTTAGAGACAAGTTTCGTTGAGTTCAATAGGGCTTATTCTCAAGCAAATACGTACAGGGCCATGACTTCCTTGTAGAAGACCCAGGGTATTTCAGAATGGCAGCCTAAACTGCTTGTCTTGCATGTCGCTCTCAGCTGCTTCTGAAGCTTTAAAAAATTCCAGCCCAATTTGCAGTGGTTTTGCATTGGGGCCAGGTTAGTGCTCTCTCCAGACTGTGGCCACCACAGACCCTGGCCGGTTGTTCCCCTTCTTGTCCTTTCCATCCTTCCGGGAAAAGCAAGTCTCGCTGGCTGGCTCCTATGTGGGTGGGTTTTCCAGGTCCTGACTTCTTTTAAGATTCATTTTCTTCTTACTAGTCCCCATTCTTTTCATTTGCTTTTCCAGATGTTTACACACATGGACACCTACATACATCCTTCTAATGACCAGGCACTAGAGGTGAGGAGATGTGGTCAACTGAAGCTAGGGCTGTCACTAGACTGGAATAAAGCATGGTAGGCCCATTGCTCAAAAGGGCTTAAGATGGCTCAAGATCGAAAACAGTACCTTTGAAGTGTAGCTTCAAAACAAAGGCAGGAGAGTGCATTTACGATAGGCTGGGTAGAAAACAATGTCATTCATTCCTGCCGTCAAGAAATTGTAGGAGGCCCGTACTAGCAAGAAAATGTGGATTTGGCCCAGTGAAAAAATAGAATCAGCTATTTAAGAGAAAAACATTTTCAGGATGGAGAATGTCCTATCTACTGTTTCAGTTATTGGACTATAACATTCTCGTTAAAAATAATATTCCATGATCTTCCACCAGGAATATTCACATCATCCTGCACATGATAAGCATCCGTAATTCTTATTGGCCTCTTGATTCCTTATTGTCTATATTTCTGGAAACCTTGGGATATAGCCGATTCCCTTATGTGAATGATGTCATTTTGGCTAGATAAGTTACAGTAGTCACACCTGATTATCAGAAAAAGAGAGACCATATACAATAACACTGTCAAATCAGTAAGATAAACACAAGTTAAAAAGTCAAATAAAAAATTAAACAGCTGAGTGAAATAAGAGCACTTTAATTCCATGTTTAAAATATAAAGACTTTGTTCTTAAAACCCAATTTATTGCAGATGTCTGGAAGAATAGAAAAAAAATCTTAATAATAATCAAATATGGCAGCTGAACAGTAAAATGGGAACACTTTATCACCAAAATGCTAATGGAAATAGCCTTTTCTTTGTTTCCTACCACCTGCATGATCTCATTTGGACATTTGATATGGCAAAAAAAAAAAAAATCCTTAGAATACCTGAGTTCCATGTTAAAATAGCCATGTTATATTGAACTTGGAAATAAAGTGATGCTAGTGTAGTTATCTTAAAATTAAAAAGATATTTTGTCAGTGAGTTGTCAATCTGATAATTGAGTTCTGGACTACTAAGAAGTTTCTGAACCATTTTTAAGAGCAGACCTACATACAACCTAGTGTGGAAATCTAGATGATGCTTCCAAAGATTGGATTATACTGTAGATAGTAGACTATATTTGTTGAAAAGAGACTATAGCCAGTGCATCATCTAAAACTGGTTTGTTTGTTTATAAAAATAACACCACAAAACGTCTTGCTACTGAGGACTTTTGTGCCTCAAATGATGGAGCTGGATCATGGAGAGCTGCCAGGATGTGGGCCTGATTCTTCATGGATAGCATAATCCCATTGAACTGACATTGAAGCCCCCTTCCCAAATCAGGGTGTACCTCCATTATGTCAGAACTGAGCATCAGTTTATTAGCCTTATTGAACTAGGACCAGACACATAAACAGACTGGATGCAGACTATATAATGTCCTGCTTATAAGAAGCAAAGTCCCCTTCTCTTGCCTACTTGCACACTCTTGCACACATACCAACATATTCCATCCTATCCAATCACTTGCATGGATGCTCCACATATATGGTAGATATTCTGATTTAGAGACCTGCAAGTTGAATCCAAGCTAAGTCATGTGGGCATCCTTTTCTTCTCTGTTCATGATGGAGGCAAGTTAGGGCATCTGCAGAGAGGAGCAAATAATGAAACATGCATCATACCTTTATGATGCCAAATTTGCATACTTGTGTTAGACACTGGGATGTAAGTACATAGGTGGGATCTACATCATGACACATGTGTCAGTTTGCTGCAGATGCCTGTGAGGCAGACTCCATGTTTACCTTTTCTATTTAACTTTTCTGGGAGATGTTATGAAGATTACTACAGAGGGATCAACACTAATGTACTCTACATGTTGTTGTGCTTGTGAGGGCTTTCTCTTTCTATCATTTTATGTTCGTAATTCTAAAGCCTGACGTTCTCTGTAATACAATATATACAGGAGTGGGTGTGACTGAATGATCAAGGGACAATAAAGACTAACTGATAGTATAATAACATGCATTTATTCACCTAACAGAGGGTTTTTAGAGCACTTATTACATAAAACAGAGGAGGCAGAACACTGTGTCTTTGTTTCAATAACCAATATTTTATCATCTTAAATGTGAGACAAATGCCAGAGGGCTGAAACTACAGAGGAAAAGAGGAATTCAAAGATTTTAAAAGCAGTGAAAGAGAAGAATAAGGCCTAATTCATCATGAACAAATGTGTAAAACAGTCTTCATTAAGATCATTCTTCCCACATTTAATATTTTAAATTCTAAGGATAAATGAATCTGTCAAGCCTAAGGAAAAGAGAGAAATGGAATAAGTAAAAAGAAAAAGAACAGATGAAAAGTAAATGATTAAAGTACAGTATACAGCAAGAAAACATAAAGAGATTCAATGGTGGTTGTGGGTTTTCCGGGCTGTAAAGATAAAGAGATTATAAAGAGATTCTCTTATGAAACAATAACTAGAAGAACAGGGTAGGTCAGCCTCTTCCTGGTGCTCTTCAGGTCATTCTGCTTACCTGGGAATTTTGGGAATTGTTGAGCCAAGAGAGATGGGAGATGTCAGTGATAACCTGTTGTAGAATCCTGGTCTAGCTTCTAACTTTTAAATGTACGTACATGTTTGAATGAAAATATCTTCATTTATTGGACTTTAAACCACTGATGGAAAAAAATTCCTAAGTTCATAGTGTCTCAGTATTTAGAACGGAAATAACTTGAATCCCAGCAAAAACTGCAATGGAAAAAAATGTGGTTTTTTTTTTCTTTTAAAAACATTTGATTGATTACAATAGGCGAAAAGTTTGCCTTCAAAATTATGTCTTGAAAGTTTCTATTTCAGAGCTTCTTATCCTTACTATCTTGGCTTGACTAGGATTAGAGGAACAAAGAACTTTACCATGAGAGACAGTATTGTTGATATGATCCTTCCTACTTGTGCCAAAGCATCTTGACAACAGCCTGTGTTTCATCTGCATATTAAGAAACTATTCACTGGGCAGCATGAAACAGATGCTTGCAATACTGGAGAAGTTTTTATCCTAAAATATACTGTGGTTAATGTGAGAAGGAAGGAAGGAAGGAAGGAAGGAAGGAAGGAAGGAAGGAAGGAAGGAAGGAAGGAAGGAGCCAAATTGGTTTAATTGATGGATATTATCTTTCCACGACAAGGAAAGAGGTTTCATTTTTGTTATTTCCAATCCAACAGAATGTTGGAAATAAATTATGTAAAGAGGGTTGAGATTCTCTTTTTCAGCAGGATAGCTCTCCAATAACAGAATTTAGTGGGATTAAATTTGTCATGGTGGGAGAACCTGGTGGAAGGAAGGAAGGAAGGAAGGAAGGAAGGAAGGAAGGAAGGAAGGAAGGAAGGAAGGAAGGAAGGAAGGAAGGAAGGAAGGAAGGAAGGAGAACCAGATCTGGCCAAGGGTTGCAGAGGAAAACATTACAGAAAAAATTATCCCAATGCATCCCCATGGGGGAGTCAGGGCTCCATTTGAAGCCCTCCTCCCTCCTGATTGTGTGACCCTGAGAAGCATATATGCAGCCCACCCTGCGCTTCCCAGTGCATATATGCATGCAAACATGCACAGATGCAACACAAGGCAAAGCAGAAACACATGCACGGAAACAAGATATTACTTTGTTACACAAAGAAAATAGAGGCCTCCTAGGGGCATTGCTGATAAAGGGGTTGGAAAGAATTCCAGAAGCCAGGCTCTGGATTCTTTTCCTGCCTTGTCCTTTGTTTATTTCCAAGCCAACCTCCAGTGGCCACGTGGCTGTGATGTGCGCAGAAGGGCTGAGGTGCTACTTGTTCTAGAGCAGTACTTACGCCCAGTGAAGAAACAGAAACTCTGTCGCTTTTTGTGAATACAGTACAGCTTACTGGATACAATTATGGGATACGTGCGCATGTGAGAAGGTTATAACCAATCCATTGCCTGCCAGACTAGCAGCAACTGGAACAACAGACTAAAATCTGCCTCAAGGGAAGTTACACTTTTGGGGGTGGAGGGGGGAAGGAGGGAAAGAGTGCCCTGGCCTCATTAAGAAGGGAGGACTTTTCCCCGTTCCAGTCCCTGCACATGACAGATTAACTCATGGCCGTTGCACATCTGCAAGGTTTGTTGCTGTGTTTTGGAGGCTTTAACAAAACTGCAAAATAAGGTGGTAAAGCCTTGTGGAGGCATAACACTTTTTCAAAACTTTTTTAGCTGCCCCTTCTTTTTTTAAAGTCCTGTTTTCCCAAAGCTGTGGAAAATGTGGCAAGTTCTTGGTGGTGTGGGGATACCAAGTCCATCTTGTCTGCCTCCTGAGGAATCTGTATAACGACCAAGTAGCAACAGTAAGAACAGAGCACGGAACAACGGACTGGTTTAATATTGGGAAAGGAGTACGGCAGGGCTGTATACTCTCACCCTACCTATTCAACCTGTATGCAGAACACATCATGCGACGTGCTGGGCTTGATGAATCCAAGGCTGGAGTTAAAATCGCTGGAAGAAACATTAAAAATCTCAGATATGCAGATGATACCACTTTGATGGCTGAAAGCAAGGAGGAGTTGAGGAGCCTTATGACGAAGGTGAAAGAAGAAAGTGCAAAAGCTGGGTTGCAGTTAAACCTCAAAAAAACCAAGATTATGGCAACCAGCTTGATTGATCACTGGCAAATAGAGGGAGAAAAGGTGGAGGCAGTGACAGACTTTGTATTTCTAGGCGCAAAGATTACTGCAGACGCTGACTGAAGCCAGGAAATCAGAAGGCGTCTACTTCTTGGGAGGAGAGCAATGGCAAATCTTGATAAAATAGTTAAGAGCAGAGACATCACACTGACAACAAAGGTCCGCATAGTTAAAGCAATGGTATTCCCTGTAGTAACCTATGGCTGTGAGAGCTGGACCATAAGGAAGGCTGAGCGAAGGAAGATAGATGCTTTTGAACTGTGGTGTTGGAGGAAAATTCTGAGAGTGCCTTGGACTGCAAGAAGATCAAACCAGTCCATACTCCAGGAAATAAAGCCAGACTGCTCACTTGAGGGAATGATATTAAAGGCAAAACTGAAGTACTTTGGCCACATAATGAGAAGACAGGATATCCTGGAGAAGAAGCTGATGCTAGGGAAAGTAGAAGGCAAAAGGAAGAGGGGCCGACCAAGGGCAAGATGGATGGATGATATTCTGGAGGTGACGGACTCAACCATGGGGGAGCTGGGGATGGTGATGGCCGACAGGAAGCTCTGGAGTGGGCTGGTCCATGATGTCACGAAGAGTCGGAGGCAACTGAACGAATAAACAACAAAACTCCATTTTGTTAGATCATTTCAGAGCAGTTCTCAAAGTATCAAAATATGGGTCACACGGCCCTATCTCTTAAATTTTTATCACTTTTTTGATCCAAAATCATCATGTGCCTTTGTTAAATCCCCAGAATTATAGTTTTTTCCCCCCTGAATGTTTTGGAAATATTCTGCAATGTCCCAGATGAGTGCATTTGCACATCAAAATATACAGTCTAAATATGAGCTTGCCAAATCACCATTCATTTCATTTGCAAATCAGTCCCAACACAGGTTACTGTAAATCCAACCTGTGTTTTCCCCCACAGATCTGCAGATCATGATATGTAGATCCCAAAATTTTAATTTGCAGAGACACCATTGCTCAGCCCAAGATAGCCAATAAATGATCTCTGAGAATACCAGCCAAGCCAATTCAGTGCTTCAGTCTTGCAAGACACCGAGTGTATTCCATACAGTATATCAAGAACTTCCAATGATCCCTAAATCTTGGACAAAAGGAGAAACAAACAAACAAATGCTATCATTGTGCACATATTTGATGCTCCAAATCAATCAAGACAAACTTGAACTGATTCTGAACCAATTCATATCTATTCAGACAGATTAAGATGCTTTCTCTGCATTCACATTTGTGTTTTAATTATCCAAAATGAATGGAGTCCCATTGGTCTGAGTCATTTTGAATGTCTGAAATGAAATGAATCAGTTTTAAAATCAACTTGACTGCTCGGATCAAATTGATTTTCTGAACCAATCAACACAAACACACACACACACCTTTTCCAAGGAAGCTGAGCTTTTAGGACCTTGTAGCACGTTGCCACTGTATTGCTATCAATGTTGTGCCGTGTATAGGGGCATTCAGCACAGAGGCAAGGAATAATTGTTGTATGGTGTGCCTCTATAGAAGTTTTTCCTTTTGAGGTTTCTTTAACGTGGCTCTAAGGCCTAAGTGAAGGCAATAAAACAAGTTTTGTGTGGCTGTGGCCGTGGAACATTTTTAAAACTATTCCTTTATATGAGAAGTCCCCATGAAATGGGACCACACTGTCTTTTATTGAAGCATGTTAGAACTGGGCCTCAGTAATTTTCCTCCCTGGCAAAAATCTGCAATTCCTTCATGGGTTCATAGACAGAATAAAATTATATCAGCTAATATTGTACCCCCACTGCATTTATTGTTGTGTGCTTGCTTTTAAATCTTCATCATTTACATAGCTGTTAACCTAGTTAACCCTTGGCAGACATCCATTAATGTCAAATGGTTCCTAAATGTAATTTAAATTCTTGGGAGTTCACCAATTTTTTTTCTGAAAGCAGCTTTTGCAAATGTCAAAATATTAACTCCAAAACAAATCCAGAGAACTTTATGATTTCTGTCTTCCTCTGCCACTCCAAGCAAGGAAGTTAGAGGTTCATAAAATACATCCAGTTCTGCTTTGGGCTGGTGGGAACACAGGAGAGTTGTATTAATCTATCAGTGGAGCAAGGCTTAAATCCACATTAAAACTGACTATGGATAAGAGCAAGTTGTGCAATCTAGGCCAGTTAGAACTTCCAGAAGAACTGGAAGTTCTCGAGCAAGAAATTTATATTTGGAATTATAAACATACCTTGAAAGGAAGAGGATTTATTTGTGAACTGAGAAAGAGAACAGAGGAAATATTAACTATTGTAAGTGCTTGTTAATCAAAACTTGATAGAATGAAAAATTAGTATCCAAGGTCTTTATTATTGATTACGTGCCATCAGGTTGTTTTTGACTCCTAGCAACCACATAGGTAGATTTTCTCCATGGATTTTAAATTCTCTCAGTCATTGAAATATGCAAATAACAAAGGAATATGACAGAATGATTCCAGTGAATAACCATAGAACAATAAGTGGGGATCCAGGTTAAATTAACTAAACTTCACTCACATTTCTTGGATCCTAAATAAGCTTCACTGGATAGAATTTCTTTTGTTCATGAACAGATCCTGCATAAAGTTCAACTGGCAAAAGAATAAAGGCCATTTTCATCATTTTCCCTTTCTTCCTGAAATGTTCTATTTTTCTGAGCAGATTTGGGGGATGTACAAAGGGGTGCGGAGAAAAGAAAAATATTCCTCCTTCTACTAAGGGATTTATAACTCTGAAAGGCCAAGGGGCAACCTTTATTCCTATGTCCTCCTATTCCAATGTAATTTTTTCACCATTGCTTTTTCTCCACTGAAGTCAATGGCTCAGTAATAGGGATGTATGGAGAAGCACAAAATAACTTCAGGGTTACAGCTTGATTTATTGGTTTTACTGCCTTGAATGAAAAGGATCAATCCATCCAATGATTCCAAATACTGAACTATAGTTTGGAATGGGCTTCCTTCATGTTTTGAGCTAAGGGCCATTACCTCCCCACCCAACACTCAACCCACTAACCAAAAAAAATAATAAAATAAAATCCTGTGACCAGAATTTCATTCAAGGAATGTTCTCAACATTGGCATTAACAATAAGTCAAACACTTTCCATTGATTTCAGTGGGCTCCAAGTCTGAATAATTAATCCAGAATGAATGAATGATTTATTATGGGCAAAGGCCAGCAATGTAAACATATTATAAGAACTATAACCTCTAAATAGACAATATTTACTGACTATTGATATTGTGTAGAGTAACATAACAAGTTCTGATATTAATTCATTCATTGGCGATCACTCGTAGCCGAGTAAGATTGTCTTCCAAGGGTAAAATTTTAACAGTGGATCTGTAAGTGGCTGTAAAGGCCAATTCTGGATCCGCACAACCTCCCACAATGGGGGCATAGGTTTCCGGGTGGGAGACGGTCATGATGAGGGTTTGCCTGATGTGCCTTCCTTTTAGCTCGTTTCTCCCTTTCGCCCTGTACTCGTGCTTCTTCAAAGTCCATAGTGCCTTTAATAAAGGCTGACCTTCAATTGAGACGCTCATGAGTTAGGGCTTCCCAGTTCTCAATGCTGATATTACATTTTTTTAAATTAGCTTTGAGAGTGTCTTTGAATCTCTTTTGCTGTCCACCAATATTCCGTTTTCCATTCTTAAGTTGGGAGTAAAGTAGCTGCTTTGGAAGACGATGGTCAGGCATTCGAACAACATGGCCGGTCCAGCGAAGTTGACGTTGGATGATCATTGTTTCAGTGCTGGTGGTTTTCGCTTCTTCTTCTGGTGGTTTTCGCTTCTTCTAATACGCTAACATTAGTCCACCTATGTCTATGAAGGTTCTCAGTCATCCAGGTGGAATTGTCTGTAGCTTGAATCATGTCAACTGGTCAGCCACTCGTTAACATTTCAACACAACAAAAAACCCCACCTAATCTCCTATAATTTAGCTCTATAAATAGAACATTGCCACTCTACCTGGGCACAGAGATTTTGCTTCTATCTGTGCTCCTGCCCTCTGAAGATGCTGGCCACATGTGCTGGCGAAACGTTAGGAACCACAACTTCCAGAACACGGCCACACAGCCCGGAAGACCCACAACAGCCATTGAACTCCGGCCGTGAAAGCCTTCGACAATACATTGAACGCCTCTACGGGGAGGAAAAGTTCCGACAGACACGGAGACTGGAAACACTCCGGAACAGAAAAGCACACCTTCTCTGCTCCTTAACCTTCCTAGTGTGATGCAGAGATACCAGGACCATTCCAGCTTTTCTCAGAACGAAAAGGACCTTCAAATCGTCACAAGCCAGCCGCATTTACGACCGCCTTGAACAAGCCCTCCTGCGCAAGAGAATTCACACAACCCGCCGAAACCTTGCCATCACAGAAAAAGATCTATTCGACACACATATGAGCCTTAGTCACAAAATGAGAAGCCAGGATTGGGACAAGATTGATACCATATCCTACAGAAAAATGGAAAAGGGCATCTTTGACTACACAAACAGACAAAAGCAAAAATTCAACAAATGCCAAAACAGTCAACCAAAACCGGCACTGGATACTTCATGCATTGTCATCAATTTGACAGAACGCCTGCTCTCTCCTGAAGAAACCTCCATCCTAAGCAAAGGAGGAAACTTTGCAATTACACCCACCAGAATTCCAGTGGAAGATATCATTGCCAATGTGGAATCAGCCATTCACCAACGTCCAGAGGAAGAAGCAGAAGAAATAAGGGGTGAAGTGGCAAGAATCCTAAGGAAAGCAAAGCCCCCCCACCAGCAACATTACTAAGAAGGAGAGAAACGCCATAGAGACCCTCAATTCGGACCCAGACATCATCATCCTTCCAGCGGACAAAGGCAATGCCACGGTAATTATGAACATAGATGAATACAAAGACAAAATCAGAGAATTACTAGACCCCACCACATACAGAACAATAAGACGGGATCCGACCAGCAAAATCAGGAAGCAAACCAACACACTGATAAAGAGCTCCTCCCTGCATCCCAACGTACTACAACGTATTTGCAAGACAGAAGCTCTCTCACCTAGACTATACGGACTCCCCAAAATCCACAAAGACTCGATCCCACTCAGACCCATTGTAAGTGCCATTGGCTCCCCGACATATGAATTATCCAAACATTTGGCAACCCTTTTACAGACCCACATCGGACAGACTCCATCCCACATCAAAGACTCAGGACACTTCATCAACAAAATCAGCACCCTAAAACTCAACCACACGGACAAACTGGTCAGCTTTGACGTGGTCTCCCTGTTTACCAAGGTGCCAGTAAGGGACACCCTGGCACTCATCAAGCAAATCTTCCCAGAAGACATTACAGCTTTATTTCAACACTACCTAACAACTAGTTACTTTCAATGGGAGAATGAGTTCTACGAACAGATGGATGGCGTTGCCATGGGAAGCCCCCTGAGCCCAGTCATAGCAAACTTTTACATGGAACACTTTGAAAAACAGGCTTTGGAATCGGCACCCATTACACCAACAGTCTGGTTCCGGTTCGTGGATGACACCTTCGCAATTTGGAGTCATACTGAAGAAGAACTGGAGAAATTTCTGGACCACCTAAACGGCATCCACCCCAATATACAATTCACTATGGAAAAAGAAACTGATGGCAAACTTCCATTTTTAGATACGCTGGTCATACGCAATCCGGACCTCAAACTAGGACACAAAGTATACAGAAAACCCACCCATACGGACCAATATCTACACAAAAATTCCAATCACCACCCACGACAAAAGAGAGGCATGATCAAAACCTTGGTGGATCGTGCTAATCGAAACTGTGAAACCCAATTTCTCAACAATGAACTTAACCATCTGAATTGGGTCCTACAGGCAAATGGCTATTCCAAGAATGAAATAAAAAGAGCCATCAAACCAAGAAAACAACATCCAACTGAAGAAAAACAGCCCCCCACAAACAAAGTATTCCTGCCCTACATCAAAGGAGTCACTGACCGCATGGGAAAACTGATGGAAAAACACAACTTTCAAACAGTCTTCAGACCCACCAGAAAAATACAACAAATGCTAAAATCAGCAATAGACAAAAGGGACCCCCGCACCGCTGCAGGAGTATACCGCATACCATGCAGCTGTGGACAAGTATACATCGGAACCACAAAACGAAGCATTCACACCAGGATAAAAGAACATGAAAGACACTGCAGACTACAGCAACCAGAAAAATCTTCAGTAGCTGAACATGCTCTCAAGCAAACGGGACACAAAATCCTATTTGAAAACACAGAAATACTGGACAACACCAAAAGCCACTACACCAGATTATACAGAGAAGCCATTGAAATTCACAAACACCAGCACAGTTACAATAAAAAAGAAGAAAGTTTAAAAATTAGCAAAACCTGGCTACCAGTCCTGAAAAACACAGCCTGCAAAAGGTCAACGAACTCAGTCCAACCACCAGGACATGGGAATACTTCTCACAATGAACATGCTAATCACGCTCATCAGCCACTCGTTAACATTTCAACACAACAAAAAAACCCACCTAATCTCCTATAATTTAGCTCTATAAATAGAACATTGCCACTCTACCTGGGCACAGAGATTTTGCTTCTATCTGTGCTCCTGCCCTCTGAAGATGCTGGCCACAGATGCTGGTGAAACGTTAGGAACCACAACATCCAGAACACGGCCACACATCCCGGAAGACCCACAACAGCCATGTCAACTGGATTTCTATTTTCTCAGTGGAAACGTTTCGCTCCTTATCCAAGGAGCTTCTTCAGTCTTCAGTCTTCAGACTGAAGAAGCTCCTTGGATAAGGAGCGAAACGTTTCCACTGAGAAAATAGAAATCCAGTTGACATGATTCAAGCTACAGATTAGTCCACCTATCTTCCCAAGTAATTTGCAGAATTTTTCGGAGGCAGCGTTGATGGAATCTTTCAAGAAGTTGGAGGTGGCGTTTGTAGAGGGTCCATGTTTCACAGGCGTACAGAAGGGTTGGTAGTACAATGGCTTTGTAAACAAGCATTTTGGTCTCCCTGCAAATGTCCCGATCCTCAAACACTCTATGCTTCATTCGGGAGAAAGCTACACTCGCAGAGCTCAGGCGATGCTGAATTTCAGCGTCGATGTCGGCTTTTGTAGATAGATGGCTGCCGAGATAAGAAAAGTGGTCGACATTTTCTAGTGACACACCTTTAAGCTGGATTGATGGCGCTGCGGAGGGATTGGTTCGAGCTTGCTGGTAAAGCACTTTGGTTTTTTAAACTATCCTAAACATCTTTGCAGAAGCATATGAAAAGCTCGGCCTCTCTATTAACATTAAAAAAACCAAAGTTCTGATATATAGTAACACTAACATAAAAGCAACAATTAGTGAGGGAGCTGGATTAGCACTTGTACTGGCATCCCTTGTTATCAGGTGCTGTACACTTGTCTCTCACCACACAAAATTTAACAAAATTATAGGTAGCAGCAGGCTGCCTCTCCAAAAGTAAAAAGTAGAGAAGGAATTTATTCAACTGGCCTGAAATATTTACTAAAGGAGCACTGCAATTGCTAAATAGCACCGTATAAATAGTTTATAATAAATTTACTACATAGATCCCTATCTGCTCAACTGTTTCAGTCACCCCTGAGACTCAAGGACAGGGTCATTCCTCACATGGGTTCCTAGTAAATCTGCCTTCCAACACAGCTGATGAAGTTATGAAACTGAGTTTGAGAGAATACTCTGTGATGGTTGGATAGAATCAGTGTGATAAACTATTAGCTAGCTGCAGATTTGAATTCAGTCTTCAGGGCCTAATATCATTAGATATAAGATTTAGATCATTTTGCCCTTCAGCATCCATTGTTTAACAAGCAACCTAGTTGCTTAAACAGCTAGGTATAAACAGCAAGAGCTCTTTGTAAAGGCCATAAATCATTGTTTAACCTATGGGGTTCTTCTCCGGGCTGAATAAAATTTATCAAGAATTGTTAGAGCAGAGCTTTCCAAACTTTTCATGTTGGTGACACACTTTTTAGACGTGCATCATTTCGCGACACACTCTTACAGCAGAGCATAATTTCGTGACACACTCTTACAGCAGGGCACAAGGCAGGCACTAGGACCTGCGTGAAATCCTGGCAGGGCAGGTTTGGAGGCAGCAAGGCACAAGACAGGCACTAGGACCTGCACGGAATCCTGGCAGGGCAGGTTTGGAGGCAGCAAGGCACAAGGCAGGCACTAGGACCTGCGTGAAATCCTGGCAGGGCAGGTTTGGAGGCAGCAAGGCACAAGGCAGGCACTAGGACCTGCACGGAATCCTGGCAGGGCTCGGAGGCAGCAGCAGCCGCGACACACCCAGAGACTTCAGCCAACACACTAACATGTCCTGACACACAGTTTGGAAAGCTCTGTGTTAGAGAAACCAAACCCCACCAGGTAACAGTTACGTTTTAGCCAGTGATTCAAGATTGCCAGTAGGTATAAGTCTCCACCGTGGATAAACCAGATCCAGCTGCATGATAGCATTGGGTACCTGAAATCCTGCCCTCAAGAACTAAGATTGCACTGCTTCTAGAAGGGAATAACTAGGAGATGGTCCTAATTCAACTGTACACAAAATATTTGACCAAATTCATCCAGATCCTATCTAGTATTTTTGCTCATTTCCCAAGTCTAAATGTATATCAATGAAGCACTTTGCTTAACATCAATAAGATATATTTCCATTTAATATGGTTTAGGCTGTGTGCGTGTGCTCTTTAAACGCTTTGGTAGAGCTAAAATATTTATTAGAAACAATTTTAAATATAAAGCCATCAAAAAGCTTCCAACTACAGTATTAGAACTAACCAAACAAAATAAAAGCAAAAGCAATGTGTAACATGAATAATAGAAAAGCAGCCAACATAACCACTATTAAATACATATCATGAAAATGACACTGAATAAGAGGATTTTTAAAAAAAACTTATGCAGAAGGGGAAATCTGAATGGCTTGTGGTAATATATTCCAAAGGTTTAACCCAATGTAGAGAAGAACCTGTTACCTGTACCTGCCAACTGAACTTCTCTTGGTGATGTAGATCCTCTAGCAAGGGCTGTTTGTTGTTGGAACACCTGCAGAATCGTGTAGGTGACATTTGTCCTTCTGATCTAGATTCCAAAACAATTTAAGCATTAAAGGGTAGAGCCAGCATACTTTGAATTGGGTCCAGAAATGATGTGGGAGGTAATGTTTTTTGTTGTTCAGTCGTTTAGTCGTGTCCGACTCTTCGTGACCTCATGGACCATAGCATGATCACAAAAACTGACTCTAGAAATATGCATCAACTAAAGACATTTTTCTGAAAGTAGGTCCATATGCTATAATAGTGTAACCTGGAATATCAGAAGCATATGTAACTGGTAAAATTCATATTCAGGAAAAAAGTGATTCAGCCTTTTGTTGAACACTGAAGGCACACCTGTTCATTACCACCACCTTACATTAATTGCCTAAGCTAACAGCCTGTTCCTTAAGACAGTTGGGATTTTACTTTTTTCATTCCTAAATTTATTGAATTATAAAAGGGACAGGTTTTCAGTTTTAGAAATGTCTGGCCGCCAGGCACTGATGTTAACCAAGATATGGGCAATGTTAAAAGGCCAAATCCTATCTGCCTTTATGGGTAGAGAAATGAATTTTAACTTCATTATTTCAGGAGAGACAAGAGAGACAGATATAGACACATTGGAGATTTATTTATTTTTTCATCAAAAGCTTAGGTTGCCCAACTCAAGAATGACTCTGGATGGCTTCACAATTAAAATCAGATATAAAGCAATATCATATTTAAAAAACCCAACAATCTCTCAGACGGAACA
The DNA here is from genome assembly GCA_023362775.1 of Charina bottae. Lineage (NCBI taxonomy): Eukaryota > Metazoa > Chordata > Lepidosauria > Squamata > Charinaidae > Charina > Charina bottae. The sequence continues at coordinate 2,790,470 of JALMGJ010000001.1, read as the reverse complement.
GATCAAAAAGAAGACTCACCCCATTCCCTGACTTAAAGTGGCCCAAACACACACTAACCCAAGGTCTGTGGGAACAGCCAGGTTTTTAAAGCTGGTTTAAAGGCAGGTGGGAGAAAGAGCATATGAATCACTCTGTTCTGCTTATTTATAATTATATAATATAAATTACCAAGAAGATATTGTCTGTTTTCTTGGCGCATCAAGATTCATGGGGAGGGGGGTGTCATATAAAAGGCAAAATGGCACATGTACAAAACAGGCAGGGCTTCAATCATTCTGTCAGGGCTGCCATCTTGCCTTTTTTGACACCCCCTTCCCCCGCTTGCTTGCCTTTGAGAAAATGATTGATAGATAATGTGCATAAGCAATAATAATAATAATAATAATAATAATAATAATAATAATAATTCAGGCATTTATATTAGATGTAGAAGATGCATCTCAGTCATACCATTTACCACTCAGAAATGAGAGCTACAAGGTAATAGGAAATGCAAACCCATGGCTGTTCAGAAAAACAAATGTACCGTTGATGCTTCTGAAAACGTAGCTGAAGACAATTCCATAATTTCAGAGAGCTTATGGGGAAAGGTTTACTCTGCCCTGCATCCGTTCCTAAATCTTACAGTGAATGAAAGGGACCTCTCTCTTGAGAACGAGTAGGGGGACAAGACCATTGTCAAATCTAGGGTGGCTCTGAGGTATAGATATTGTTAAAGAATTTGTAAGGCTTTTCAGAAGCCCTTTTTTCTGCCAAATTCCTAGAGATTCCCCTGTGAAGGTCCCACTCCCCTGGCCACTTTCTTGCCTGTTCAAAATGTATGACAGCAAATATCGGTTCCCCCAGAATCATTTGTCCCTTCTGGAATGTCATCTGTAATGCTGCCTGGCATTTCATGAACGTGTCCCATCTCTGAACTTCAAATTACAAGACAAGCATTTCCCATTCTCTGTGCTAAAGAGGACAAGCTTTAGAACAGCTTCCCATAATTGTTCTGGAACTACATTTCCAGGCTCTATTTTACAAAGAAGTCAACAATATTTCCTTTGTTGATGCAATTCCCACTAGGAACAAAACAAAAAGATCCTGTTTGCTCTCATATAGGTCAGTGCTTCACATAAGAAAACAAAGAAAAACCTGAGACTCTTGTATTGTTTTTACACTCAATGTATGGAATAGATGAAAAAAAAGCAACCCTATTTAGACATTTCCTGGATTCTAGGCTACAAATGTTATTCTGTCTTCTCTGAAGGCCAAATCTTTACTTATTAGAAAGGATTTCGCAAAGTGTCCTTCATCAGGTCCAGAAGACCTTGTTTAGCTTTGCTCTCGGTACAGTCGCTTGTGTACAGGCTATCCCTTTAAAGATTGTGGGAAGCTGGTGACCTCTTTCCCATTTATGTGAGAGCTGAATGAAGACAAGTAATGCTCTGAAGGTCATCAGATCCTTTGAAGAATATGGAACCTGTGTACCATCTACTTCACCTAACCATCCATTTGATATTTAGAAACTTTTAGCAAGGTTCCATGACTTTCTTGAGGTTGCTTGCATAGATATAATGCTATCTATACAAGTTCTAAGACAGTGGTTCTTGCTTTACCATGTGGATACTAGCCTGGCCATGTATATTTCCCTTTCCTTTCTGTTGGAATCCGGTAAATCAGGCATGCCTCATTAGCATATGGGTGATTGCTCTAGGAGGCAAACTCTGTGCTAGAGGAAGCTGCTTGTTGCCCCTCCCACTTCCTCTTCTCTCTCTCTGATTCTTCCACCAATGGGGTAGGATGCACATGCCTGTGCTCCTCCATGGAGAGGCCATGCCTAGGCCTCAAGCCCCCCTTTCTCCATGCAGCCTCTGGCAGCAAACAGGGCCAGAGGTATACAGTTTAGGGAACAGAAAGAAGAGCTGAAACCAATTTTCTACTGAAATGGCTGTGCCTGGACAAAATAAATGTATGAACTCTTTTGTACTTACGTTTTGTACCTGCAATGTCTAGCGTGTGTTTCTTTATGCTTGGGTGGGCTAAAAGTGTAAGAATAAGAACCTCAATCTCTCTAACGTGCTCACAGGCTGTGTTTTTAAACAATATTCCTTTCTGTATGCACGAGTTTACACAATGTTAGGCTCTGCTCCATTCACTGATTCTAACAGGCCACTGAATTATCTTCACTTTCTCCATAGTTAAATAAAGAAGATATACTGGGAAGAAGGTCATTACTACATGTCCTGCTAATTGAATCTAATATCTGTTGGCACATGATGCCTCTACACCAATGGTCTTTTCCCTGCACCTCTCCCATTAATTAGCCAAGAAGGAGAATAATAAATGTTGCCAAAATGAATTAACCAGTGCCTCTCAGCTGATGGAGATAAGAATGAGGAAGGAATGATGAGGGAATTAGTTTGAAAGACTACACATGCTAATTCTGCCCTATTAAACTGCAACATTATTCTAAAAATTGAGATAATGAATGCACAGAGCTTTGAACATTTAGAAAAATGCTCTTAATATTAAAATGTTGTGAATGTTCACTTAGTTCCCAAACTTTAGAATGCTAAGTATTAGATCACAGAATTAAAGATTCCAGTGACTCCCTAGCTTGTATTAATTTAGAGAGTTATTCAGTCCATAAACATATGACCTCAATCAACCCTATTTTAGAGTTATTGTTTAATAGCAGCTCTTTGTAAGCAGGCTAGGGAAACAAAACATGGTTGATTCATTCAAATAATTCTATCTGTTTGGGAACTTGTTGACAGTTTCTCTCTAGTTTTCCCCTTAGGTGGTCTGAAAAATGCATTTGTCTGATAATTCTCAGATGCTGGTGTCCTATAATCCTATGCACATTGTTCTTGTGTACTGCAAAATGAATAAAAACGCCTCTTAAATTGACTTGTGCTGAAATCAAATTGGCTGCGCCCTGAAATGAAAAAAGCCTTTAGCTCTCCCTGCTATATCTAGAGTAGACCAGAACACTAAGAGGAGATGCTATGCAAATATGTATCCCTACACTTTGTGCCACAGCACTAAGGAATGAGGTGTTGAAATATAATGCATGTCTACTTGACTTAGGATAAAAAATGTGGTATATCTGGGACTCATTAATTTTTTTTACAAATTCCTCACAGGACTCCAACTGCTAATGAGTAACAGATAATAGAACTACAAGAATCAGAGCAAATTAAAAGCATGTATTTCACTTTGAAAAGCACTGTTGTATTTATTTATTATATTATATTATATTATATTATATTATATTATATTATATTATGTATTTTCTATCCCGCCTTTATTATTTTTATAAATAACTCTTCCCCTGGAGGTGGAATAAATAACATTCTTCCCCTAGAGGTGAGGCAAGCCCCCTCTCTCCTGGACTTCCGTAAAAAACTGAAGACCTGGTTTTGCCATCGTGCCTGGGGCGGGGAGGGGAATAGTGATTCTTGGGGATGGCTGGTGCCCTAGACTGGCTGTTTATACACTTATGGACTGAAGTAGAACTTACCACCATCTGGATTTTATTGCATTTTATATTTCTATCTTCTATTTGTATTATTGATAGTTTGTATTGAATTTTAAATTTTGTTTTTATTGTAAAGCGCCCAGGGTCCCTCCTTGAAGGGGAGATGGGCGGTGATAAAAATTTTGATAAATAAATAAATAAAACAAATAAACTCAAGGCGACCAACATAGCTAATGCTCTTTCCTCCTCTTTTCCCCACAACAACAACCCTGTGAGGTGAGTTGGGCTGAGAAAGAGTGACTGGCCCAAGGTCACCCAGCTGGCTTTGTACCTAAGGTGGCACTAGAACTCACAGTCTCCTGGTTTCTAGCCTGGTGCCTTAACCACTAGACATTTTATTAGCTGAGCAATCCAACTGCAATTCAACTGACTATGTCTAAAAAATGACTTCAATTCCCAAAACTAAACAGCACATTTATGAGTAATACAATATGCATGTCTAGTAATCTTCAATGGGTTTGTGTGTGTCTGCAGATTTTCTTTTTTCCTTTTCTTTTGTTGGAAACATATCTTCTTTATGCTGTTCACAGCTCTCTTTCTCTGTAAGGAAAACAGTGAATTCCTATGTCATATTATTTTCATCCTCCTCCATTCTAATGGGAAGGGGGAAGCACATAAATATTTTTTTTGGTTATGCTGCTCTGTTAGAATTGCTAGATCAGCTCTTTGGCAACACATTCTGAAGTCTCAATCTAAGTATTAGGAGACCAGCATTCAAAACTCATTAATCAGCTGGTCTACTGACATAGGTTTTTGACATTTGGTCATTTTCAGCCTAAATCATTTGCATTTAGATGGAAGTGAAAATAGTTTGGTTGAACCAGCTGGATTGGCTGGCTCAGATTCAGATTAATATTTTGGGAGTCTGATATAGTATTTTGGCCACTCCATGCTTTAAGTGAGCTTCATAAAGGTCTCCTTCCTTCAACCAACCACTAGAAGCACCTACATTTCTGGGCTGCCTCTTAATTCCTAATATGGATGAACTTATTAAAAGTATTCTTCTCTGAAACATGCATGTCAAAGGCTTGAAAAAACAAAAGATTATTGGCTGTGTTAACAATATTGCTTATTGAGGGTTCAACTATAGCCTGTTTTCTTAGCATACATTTCAGAAACAAAACAGTATTTTTCCATGTGGTCCCCTGCCTTGAGTCTGAAATAACACCCATACTTTCCCTCCCACTTTCTCTCTCCCTCTTCCTTCCCCCGTTTCCTCTTTTTTCTCTTGAGGGAGAATTCTCAGGTTTGAATTCCTCAGCATCAATGATCAAGAAAACACTATGGTACATTATGCAGATGTTTGAATCTGACCCTCCTTTGTTGCTAGGCATTTAGTCTTATTTTACACTGGGCTGGATTTAAATGTATAGCCAGATATGGAGTTCCTTGGTAGCATAAAGAGGGATTTTCTTTTCACCCAGAGGTACAGGAAAGCAGGTTTCTCCCGGAAGGGCAACACAACCTGTCTAACTGTCAGGATTAGAGGCATGTTGAAGTAGAAGGAACAGTGGCCGATTCAAGGATATGTTTCCTTGCTCACTTCATAAAGGCGTGAGTAGACAATGGAGAGCATGAGCTCTCTAGCATCTATGATCTTGTGACATTTGGGGGAGATCTGTACTGGTCTGAAAGCAAATGTCCTCGAGTACAGAGAGGTACCCAAGCACACAAGTATGATCAGGGAGATGCAATACCTCTGAGCAGCCATACAGACTTGGAATCCTCAAGTTCCACCTGCATTGGACTTCTCCAATGGTTACATTTGAAACAAAAATGAAAACAAATCCTGAATACTGAATTTAGAAGGACATGACAATAGATATGGTTGGCACGGTTACATGTGGTATAATAAAAGCAAAATACATAAGGCATTTAATAACCACATAATAAGAAAATCCTTGCTAAATATTTGGAACAAATACAAAAAAAACACTATTACCAAATCTTCCACTATGGGTGTCAACCCAAGAGGCATGTACCAGATTAGGGAGTCAAAATAAAAAAGAATATATAAGATATAAAAATTTGTTAAAATTTGAAGGAAATACTCAGAAACTTAAAACAAGGGAAGAACTAGAAAATGAAAATATAATATGTCATTGGTTTACGTATTTCCAATTAAAAGAGCAATATAAAATAGACGAAAAAAATTATCAATTTACAAAAATAGAAAATAATTGGGATAATATATTAAAAAAAGAGGAAGAACATTTAATCTCTAAAATATATAAAACATTACTGGAAATGAAAACCAAGGACATAAAAATTAAAAAATACATGAAAAAATGGGAGGAAAATTTAGGAATTGAAATTACATATGAAGATTGGCAAGAAATCTGGGTCAAAAATATAAAATTTACTTTAAGTAATGATTTAAGAGAAAACATGTATAAAATGATTTTTAGATGGTACATGTCTCCTGAGGTGTTATTTAAATCAAAAATGAGTAACTCTATTTTATGTTGGAAATGCAAAAACAAAAGGGGTTCTTTCTACCATGTATGGTGGCTATGTGTAAAAGCAAAAAAATATTGGGTCAAAATACATAAATATGTATGTAAAATATTCGACAAAGAAATAAGAATGAGACCAGAATTATATTTATTGGGTAAAATTGAAGACAATATAAATAAAAAACAAAAGATTTTATTTCAGTATCTAAGTACAGCTGCAAGGATAAAATACGCCCAATACTGGAAACAAGAAAATATTCCAACAAAAGAAGAATGGATTATAAAAGTAATGGATTTAATGCAATCAGACAAATTAACAAATTTAATAAACGGAAAAGAAATGGGGAAGTATAATGAAACATGGGACCCCTTCATAAAATATATTCAAAAAGAATATAACATTAAATAGAGAACAAATAATAATAATAATAATAATAATAATAATAATAATAATAAAAAAGTACAAATAAAGAAGGGGCGAAAGGAAAAAAAAAGAGGTATAAGAAGAGAAAAATGTAACTCAAGTATTTACAAGAATTTTTTTGTTTGTTTGTTGTTATGTGTTATATATGTTCATTGTTATGTGTTATATGTTTGGTTTATGTTTGATGTTAAATGTAATAATAAAAAATTATATCTAAAAAAAAAAAAAAATGAAAACAAATCCCTTACATCTATTTAAGGCTGTCAGTTCATACAAGTCAAAGGTTTAAATTGCTCTGTGGAAAGAAAGTTTTCTACTGCAATTGATGCTCTATTTTATAGTTTTTTGGTTTTAATTATTGTATGATACTTTTGTTTTTTACAACTTTTTGCTCTAAATTGATTGATGATGTGCCATCAAGTATTCAACTCCTAGTGACCATATAGATAGATGTTCTCCATGATGATCTATCCCTAATCTGTTCTTTCAGGTCTCCAAACAGTGCACCCATCACTATTGTAACTGAGTGCATCCACCTTGCTGCTGGTCATCCTCTTCTCTTTCCTTCCACCTTTCCCAGCATTAGAGCCTTTTCCAGAGAGCTGAGTCTTCATGTGATGTGTCCAAAGTAGAATAATTTGAGCCTGGTCATTTCTGCCTCAAGTGAGAACTCTGGTTTGATTTGTTCGATGATCCATTGGTTTGTTTTCTTGGTGGTCCACAATATTCTCAAGAATCTTCTCCAACACCAAAGTTCAAAGGTGTCAATATTCTTCCTATCCTGCTTCTTCAAAGCCCTAAAAGCATTTTTTGTTCTAAAAGTAGCAGAGAAATCAACAATGTTAGGCAATTGTGTGTGTGTGTGTATTCATGTGTGGATAGATAGATAGATAGATAGATAGATAGATAGATAGATAGATAGATAGATAGACAGACAGACAGACAGACAGACAGACAGACAGACAGACAGACAGACAGACAGACAGACGGACAGATGGCTGTATTGTAGATATAGATATATAGACAGTGTGTCAGCTTCCTCAACCTTCCCCCCATCAGTTCCAGTCTCCATGTATTTTTATTCCAAACTGACCACTGTTATTGTCCCCATTTTGCAAATGGCATGGACACAGTCTTACCTAAACTAAAATCCAAGATGGTGGCCGGGAGCCGATGCCGGCTGCCGGGTTAAGGGGGGATGTTGGTTGGACATCTAAAGACCCATCCTCACCCCCTTTTTAACCCCTCTTACTGGGTACGGATGTTTGGGGGTGTCTCGGCCCCCAAGGTCAGCACGTCAGGTGTTGGAGGAGCCAGGCGGAGGCCCCTGGGGCTCTGCAAAGCCATGGAGCAGCGGAACGGCAGAGGTGCAGCACAGTGGCTTAGCATCACAAGGAGCCCTTGGGATGGATGTTTGGGGGCATTTTGGCCCCTTGGACAGCACGCCGGGTGTTGGAGGAGCCGGGTGCTCTTCAGGTGACGGAGCAGCAGCTGCAATGAACTTGGACAGTGCAGCACAGTGGCCTGGTGCTGTGAGGAGCCCTGGACTGATAGACCCAATGGACCCAGACCCTGGTGGAACCAAGGGACCCAGACCCAATGGGTCCAGACTGAGCCTGGCGTGGTGGAGGCGAAGTGCGGTGGCCGGGAGGCATGGTAAAGCCTCAGGGTGGCCCAGTCGATCCAGGCAGATCTTCCTGGTGCAGTGGAGGCACGGCATGACACGGCAGATCCCCCTGGAGCAGTGGAGGTGTGGCACAGTGGCTGGGTGGCACAGCAGACACCTGGGCCGGCCCAGTGGATCTGGTGGGTCGGCAGTGAGTTTCCTGTGACCCCCAGCCCAGCAGCTGAACTACAATTCAAACTGGGTGGCCCAGTGGACTCCCCAGGCTGAAGAGTTAGGCAGGCTAGTGAGATCGCCGGAGTGGGGAGTGAAGCATCATGGTGGATGAGAGTGACCTGGTGGATGGCCTACAAGCCCCTTGGAAGAGGGGAACATAGACTGGGGTGGAGTCTCCAGGAACAGCAGGAGCGCAACCTATAAGAGTGTGCCATGGCAGGGCAAGGGGTGATCGAGCCCTCAAGTGAAGACCTGGGTAGACCAGTGAGGCCCCTGGAGTAAGGGGCCGAGTGCCTATTGGGGTCCCTCCTGTGCAATGAGTGGGTGCCACCTCCCTGGTGTGAGAGATGGGGAGGGAGCCCGAGAGTGGATGAGGTATGGGTGTGGGGATCCTCCCTCCTTGAGTGAGAGTCAAGAGGGAGTAGATGTGAGAGTTGGGCCACGAGCTGGGCCACTTACCTGTCTGCCGTCCGATCTGGAAGAGTCCGATCCGGAAGAGGAGCCAGCCCCCGGAGGCAGCAGGCTTGACGCGAACCATGTGGAGGAAACAGAGACGCTGATTGACAGAGGCTCAGAAGGAAGGACGCCTCCACCAATCAGCGCGTGCCAAAGGAGAGCAGAGAGGTGGGCCGAACAATGCGAAGCCCGATTGGCCCCTGCTTTCCAAAGGTGCGAAAAATGAAATAAAAGACCGGCGCGACTTACCTCCATTGCCGGAGACAACCGTTCTATCCGCTCCACGCCGAAGCCGCCAGATTCTGCACCGGACCCTGCTCCCGAGCCTTGCCTTGCTGCCGCCCCGGACCTCAAGCTAGAGCCCTGTCTTGCTACCATTCCGGACCTCGTTGACGAGCCCAGCCCTGCTGCCGCACCGTACCCTGCCTCTTCGCCTCGCCTCGTCGCCGCGCCAAGCCCTGGAAACAAGCCTTACCTTGCCGCCGTGCCTAGCCTCATGCCCGAATCTCCGCCTGTTGTTGCGTCTCCGCCCTGCAAGAGTCCAGTCCCGGAACGCTCTTCAGAGCCCTTCTTGCTTCCTGTGGAAGAAACCAGCACCGGGGTAAGCGCCGCCGCTTTGCCTGCTTCTCTCCCGACCGCCCGAGCTACCGCTGCTCCATTGCCCTCTGTCCCGGACCCAGCCGACGCCGGTCACCAGTGGGTTGCCCTTGTCGGGCCCCGGTCTACCCATATGGCCACTAGCCCAGACCAGCAGCCGAGCCCAGCCGATGCCGGTCAACAGTGGGTTGCCTTTTTCAGGCCCCGGTCTACCCAGACAGCCACGAGCCCGGACCAGCAGCCAAGCCCAGCCGACGCCGGTCAACAGTGAGTTGCCTTTGTCGGGCCCCGGTCTACCCAGATGGCCACGAGCCCAGACCAGCAGCCCAGACCAGCCGACGCCAGTCACCAGTGGGCTGCTTTCGTCAGGCCCCAGCCTACCCAGACGGCCACTAGCCCAGACCAGCAACCGAGCCCAGCCGATGCCAGTCAACAGTGGGTTGCCTTTGTCGGGGCCCGGTCTACTTCCAGCCCCGACAGCCAAGCTAACTCCACGCCCGCAGTCACCTTGCCGGTCTCCTCTGGATCGCCACCGGCTGTAGCAGCCACCACAGCACCTGGACCCTCTCTGGTCCTCCCGGTTAGGCCAGGGACGTTCTCTGAACTGGTTGTGGTACAGCCTGCAGAAGAAGAAGAGGACATTATAAATTGGGCTGCTCTTGTAACTGTGTAAATAAAGTTGTTTTTCAGTAACGCTTCCGTGTCCAGTCTTAGTCGGAACAGGACAGTAGAAGTGAGTGGGGTGCCCCCTGCTGGCTAGTGAGAGAGGCTGGTGAACGGGGTGCAGCAGACATGGGGGTGACGGCTGGGTTCCCATGGCACTGAGAGCGAAAGCTGAAGTGCTGGGGGACTCACCACAACTCCATGGTTGTTTGGTGTATGTTTGTTGTGGTATGGTTGGATGGAGGGACCCCTAACTAGGACACTTGGAGGGTCAGGATTGGGGGGAATTGGGAGCTGTGGGGGATTTGGGGTGGGTTACTCTATTCAGGTGGTGATGGGTCAGAGGTGTCATGGCGAGAGTCAGAGGGTGGGCCATCATTGGGGAATATGCCCCCAGTGTTTGGTACCAGTTGCGTGTTCCAGCTCTCTGTACTCAGACTCAGGCCCTGGACAGCAGACCATCGAGGCCCTGGCTTTTGGCTGCTGCTTCTTAACACCAGGTCAGTTAACAACAAGGCCCCCCTTATACATGATATGATCACCGAGGAGGGGGAAGACCTGGCATGTATTACCGAGACCTGGCTGGGCTCTGAAGGGGGGTACCATTTTGGAAATGTGCCCAGCCAGGTTTATGGTATGGCACCAGCTGAGACCCCAGGGCAGGGGAGGAGGGGTGGCTGTTGTCATCCGGGAGTCTCTGGTGGCCTTCAGGGGCACTGCTCCACAGGTGGCCGGTTGTGAGACCCTGTTTCTCAAGTTGGGTTCCCGAGAACAGTTGGGAGTATTGCTACTGTACCAGCCTTCCTGCTGCATAGCAACCTCCCTGCCTGAGCTGCTGAAGGCTGTCTCAGGGTTGGCGGAGTTTCCCAGACTTATGGTCCTGGGGGACTTCAACCTGCTGTCCCTGGGGCATACCTTGGAGGCGGCTTGGGAGTTCATGGCCAACATGGCAGCCATGGGCCTGTCCCAGATTATTCTGGACCCAACTCGAGACAGTGGCCTCAAACTGGACTTGGTTTTCTTGTCAGAGCAGTGGCAATGTGATCTGAAGGGAGAGTTACATCTGTTCCCCTTGTCATGGTCAGATCACGCCCTGGTGGCCTTGGGATTCTCCTATGCTTCCCCCCTACACAGGGAGGCAGGACCCATTTGATTGGTCCACCTCCGGTGACTGATGGACCTGGTAGGGTTTCAGAGGGAGCTGGGGGTTATACCCAAGGATCTGCTGCATGGTCCAGCGGAGGCCCTGGCTGCTGCCTGGAATAGGGAGACAGCTAGGGCCTTGGACAGGATCACTCCTGTGTGACCTCTCTTGTCTGATCGAGCCCAACACTCACCGTGGTTAATGGAGGAGTTGAGGGTTCTAAAGAGGATTAAGAGACATCTAGAGTGCTGCTGGAGAAAGACAAGGACCGAATCTGACCGAACACAAGCTAGAGCCACTGTTAAGGCCTACCTTGTGGCCGTAAGAGTGGTGAAATGCCAATATTTATCTGTTCTTATTGCATCCGCAGAATGCCGCCCGATGGCCCTGTTCAAGATCACCCAATCCCTTTTGGGATTGTGCTGAGGAGTTTTTGGAGCATCTGGAGGATAAAATCACTTGGATTCATTCCAAGTTGCATGCCAAGCGTGCAGCAAGGTCTGGGGAGATGCCTGGGGAGGGTACTTAAGCAGTTATCTGGGAACAGTTTGATCCTGATGGGCCCGAGGAAGTGGACATGGTTGTCCAGACTGTAAAGGCCACCACTTGTCAATTATATCCTTGTCCCTCCTGGATGCTGAAGGCAGCTCGGGAGGTGACATGTGGGTGGGTCCAGGCGATGGTGGATTCATCCTTGGGGGAGGGGGTGTTTCTGGCTGCCTTTAAAGAGGCACTGGTGTTCCCCCTCCTCAAGAAACCATCACTGGATCCCACCATCCAGGACTATTTTCGTCCAGTCACCCACCTCCCCTTTTTAGGGAAGGTGGTTGAGAAAGTGGTGGTGTTGCAGCTCCAGAGGATCCTGGATGAAATGGATTATCTGGACCCTTTTCAGTCGGGTTTCAGGTCCGGATATGGGATGGAAACAGTTTTGGTCGCACTTCTGGATGATTTCTGGTGGGAGCGGGAGGGGGCAGTGCATCCATCCTTGCTCTTCTTGACTTCTCAGTGGCTTTTGATACCATCGACCATGGTACCTTTTTGGATCAACTCAGGGAGTTGGGGTGGGCGGCGTGGTTCTGTGCTGGTTCACCTCCTTCCTCCAGGCCTAGTCCCAATTGGTGTTGATAGGGAGCGAGAGATCCGACCCATGGCCCCTCCTTTGTGGGGTGCTGCAGGGTTTGGTACTCCCTCTGCCCCTTTTTAACATCTACATGAAACTGCTGGGTGAGATCATCCATCGCCACATCCATCAATATGCTGATGATACTCAGTTATACATCTCCATCCTGGATGACTTAAGTGATGCTGTGACCTCCCTCTCTCTGTGCCTGGAGGCTGTAGGGGTCTGGATGGGGAACAACAGGCTTCAGCTGAATCCTGGTAACACAAAGTATAACACAGAACCTGGTAACACAGAGGTTGGGGACTCCTTAGCATCCAGGAATTTACCATCTTTGGTTCTGGATGGGGTTGCACTGCCCCAGACAGACCTGGTATGGAACCTGGGGATTCTCCTCGATTCATGACTCCTGCTCGAAGAGCAGGTGGCAGCCGTGGCCAGGGGAGGTGTTATAACCTAACCCTAACCCTAACCCTAACCCTATATAACGATCAAGTAGCAACGGTGAGAACAGATCATGGTACAACAGACTGGTTTAAGATTGGGAAAGGAGTACGGCAGGGTTGTATACTCTCACCCTATCTATTTAACCTGTACACAGAACACATCATGCGACGTGCTGGGCTTGATGAATCCAAGGCTGGAGTTAAAATCCCTGGAAGAAACATTAACAATCTCAAATATGCAGATGATACCACTTTGATGGCTGAAAGCAAGGAGGAGCAGAGGAGCCTTATGACGAAGGTGAAAGAAGCAAGTGCAAAAGCTGGGTTGCAGTTAAACCTCAAAAAAAAAACAAGATTATGGCAACCAGCTTGATTGATCACTGGCAAATAGAGGGAGAAAAAGTGGAGGCAGTGACAGACTTTGTATTTCTAGGCGCAAAGATTACTGCAGACGCTGACTGCAGCCAGGAAATCAGAAGACGTCTACTTCTTGGGAGGAGAGTAATGACAAATCTTGATAAAATAGTTAAGAGCAGAGACATCACACTGAAAACAAAGGTCCACATAGTTAAAGCAATGGTATTCCCCATAGTAACCTATGGCTGTGAGAGCTGGACCATAAGGAAGGCTGAGCAAAGGAAGATAGATGCTTTTGAACTGTGGTGTTGGAGGAAAATTCTGAGAGTGCCTTGAACTGCTAGAAGATCAAACCAGTCCATACTCCAGGAAATAAAGCCAGACTGCTCACTTGAGGGAATGATATTAAAGGCAAAACTGAAGTACTTTGGGCACATAATGAGAAGACAGGATACCCTGGAGAAGATGCTGATGCTAGGGAAAGTGGAAGGCAAAAGGAAGAGGGGCCGACCAAGGGCAAGATGGATGGATGGATGATATTCTGGAGGTGACGGACTTGACCTTGGGGGAGCTGGGGATGGCGACGGCCGACAGGAAGCTCTGGCGTGGGCTGGTCCATGAAGTCACGAAGAGTCCGAAGCGACTGAACGAATAAACAACAATATGAAATGCATATGCAAGGCTTAAATTTTCCATGTTTAAATCTTGCACATTTGGCTTCTGAAAATAAATATCCCTCACATTAGTATTTGAGTTAGGTGAAATAATAATACCACCTCGAAGGTTATACTTTTTCTTTCTTTCAGAGATCAAGTTGGGAAATCCATTGGACTCAAGGTCTTTATTATTCTTTTTGCTGCAGAAATGTCATCTGTGGGTGCATTCATGTTGATCAGAGATTTCAGGGCTCTGCTGGGGACATATGTAGCTGGTAGTTCTCTCTGCACAACCGGGGGAGATGTACTGAATGGGCTTGGCTCATTCTGTATGGCCAAAAGAAGGCACCGAAAGATTTAAGTAGCCAAGTTGGTTTGTGAAATGCAGTGTTTTACTGCTCCTCTCACATTGCTTGCTTCAGGCTGGATAATATTGTAGGCCAAGAGCTGGGACCATATACAGATCTAAAACTCATGCTCCCTTCTTTCCCATCCCCCCTTTTTTTCTGTATTACCACTTTTTCCAAGCCAAAATAACATGGTATGAGATAGGAAATGAAAAGTGAATGTTAATCTCCCCAACAGTAATGAGTCTGTATCTCTGTTTCTACAGACAGCTAGTTTATCAGGGGGGGAAACTTTTATGGCCTTATGCAAACAGTATGTACTACATCAACCTAGGGCTCAAATTCAACTACAGTTTGCGCAAGCTGTTTGTATTTAAGTCAACAAACCCAAAACCATAGGCTAAATTCAAACCCTTTAAAATATTTAATAGTCATGAAATAAGCAAGGATATAGCAAGAGAAGTCTCTTGAAGGAAATTGTAAGAGCTGAACCCAAATAAATGAGGGGACAGAGTGAAATCCTTTTGATGATTGATTAGAACACTTGGAGGTGCTTAGCTTTAAAAAAAATTGGCCAGGCATCAACAGAGAAAGAAGACAGGTTACAAATCTATAAAATTATGCATGGTACAGACATTTAAAGGTGGAAAGGGAAATGTCCTCCTCTTTTTATCATACAAAACCCTGGGATCGTTCAATGGATGACACATTTTGGGTACCTATCTTGAAACATGCATATGCATGCAGCTCATATTGCGGTCACTCTCATTAATATTCACCACTTTCAATGGGCCAGCATGTTGTTGTTATTTATAATTTTAAAGCTTTTTTTGTTTGCTTTAACAAGGCTTCCAGAGAGCCTTCAAAGACCCTGCTTTACAAGCTAACAATCTAAGAGGATGGAAGAAAAAGCAGAAATAAAAACTTCTTTATGTCCTTCTTTGTCATTTTTATTTTATAACCAGCTGCTACCAGATGTCTGCAGGGTGTGGTTAAAAAAAAGTTAAGATGGTGGCTGCAATGATGTGATTGAAGCGCTGCCTGTTTTTATGTGCGTGTGCAGCATGGTGGCTGCCATCTTAACTTTTTTTTACGATATGCTGTGGACATCCCTGACAGCTGAAATGGGAAAAGGTCAGATAGCCTGAAGGAATGCTAGCTAGATGATGCTTGAAGAGAGGCAAAGCATTTGAAACTGAGGACGAACAAGTTAAAGATTGTATGATACAATGGGCTAAAAATTTTGGACATAATATACAAATGGAACAATGGGAAAACATGTGGACAGAAGGGCTGAGATTTACATTATGTTATAACCTTAAAGAGAATTTTTACAAAATGATGTATCGATGGTATTTATCATCGGAAAGACTGTCAAAAATGTATAATGGGACTTCAGATATTTGTTGGAAATGTTAACAAGAAGGGACTTTTTATCAACTTTGGTGGACAGTAAAAAAGCTAAAAAAATTTGGACTCAAATACATGTAGTATATTAATCCAGAAGATTTTAAAGATTAATATACAATTGAGACCAGAGACATTTCTTTTGGGACTGATGAATAAACCATTGGAAAAGTCATATGGAACTTTGTTTTTATAGAGTATATGATAACCACAGCAAGACTTTTATATGCTCAATGTTGGAAAGACTCGATATTACCTACAATGGAAGAATGGATGGTAAAGTTGATGGAGTTGGCTGAGATGGCGAAATTGACAGCTTTGATTAGAGAAAAAACATTGACCAATTTTATGGTGAACTGGAAGCCCCTTTTGGACTTTTTGCGTGAAACAGAAAAGAATGAAATTATGATATACGGATTTGATGATTAATAATATTAGTTGACCAAAAAAAATGGATGTTAGGTTGTAACCTTAGAGTAAGAGAGTTTAATGTAAGCTTTACCTATATCTGTTGTAAAAGAAGTCGGGAGTTATTCCTTTTTCTATTTCTATTTCTATTTCTGTTCTGTTCTTTTTCTTTCTTTTTTTCTGCACTTCTGTTCTCTTTCTCTATTAGTTTCTGTTAGATTTTATCTCTTTGTTTCAAAACTTAATAAAGTTATTTTTTTAAAAAAGAAGAAGAAGAGAGACAAAGCAACAGATCTCTCAGAATGGGTTTCAGAATAATCCTGTGTCCCTTCTCTCCCTCTGCTATTCTGGAGCTTGATGTTGTTTGATAGAATTCAGGTTGCTTCCCCCATTTCGCTTTTCCTTGTTTTTGACATGAGTGGTCCAAAATGTCACAAGGAGCAAAATAAAACACTGGGTCATGTTTTATGGGCTTACTTTTGGCAGCCCTTGCCGGTAGCTGCTGAAATTCCACCTAATAAATGCCCCGCAAGTTGCACAGAGCACCCATTTACGTGATGCGTGTCTTCAGAACACAAGTAGGGAAACATGGGAAATGAGAAAAGCAGAAGGCAGGCAGACATTTGGCAGCTAGCTTAACTGAGCAGCGGTAGTGCATGATAAGAAGATGAGCTGCAGTGAGCCTTTGCTTCCTAACATATCGAAGGAATCAGGATATGAATGTACTTCAAAGGAGAAAACGCATGCAGAGAGCTGTGTTCCTGCTCAGGCGGTTCAGATGAAGAACCAAGGGGATTAGTTTATGAATTCCACACTGTTTTAGGGCTTCATCCTCAGAAAGAGGAAAACAAATGCCCAGCGCCACTAGTTGTAATATTGTGCATGTTTGCATTACTTGTCAAAAATGAACAGAGCTGAACTGTTTCTAATTTTGTGTTGGGGCGGCTTGCTGCTTAGCCTTGCAAAATAGACAATAGCTTCAAGGTGTTATCGTTGCACTTGCCAGTTCAAAATACATGCTGAAAGGCTTCAAGGTTCTTGGAGAAAAGATAATTTCAGGCCAATTTGTTTCCTTTTTGGCAGTTCCAAGCAATAGCAGAGCGAACATACCACAAGGTCAGCTGCTACGTATGGCCATCAGCAGAGTGGGGTGAAGGATGGATTCCCCCCTCCTTTATCCACAACTTTTTTGATTACAAAAAACCATTCTGAGCGTTTAGGGAAGATGCTTTGCTCGGCTGATACCTAAGCCGTGACACTGATAGCACTTTTTTTATGACACAGCTTCCTTGGATTTACATTGGAAAAATATTTGTATGGGCTGGATAATAAAGTGCATAATCTGCTGGAGTACTCTGATAATCCTTAAGGATTAGTGATATATACAGGAAAGGCCTTGGAGACTTCACAGCATCAATGTTATTGGAAATCAATTGCAGACATCATTTATCGTGCAGGGCAACAGTTTAGTCCTTCACTAAATGAAGATGGCCCCTATCACACAGCACTAAATACTTTAATTAATAATAATTGGGTGCATATCCTGCCTTCTCACCAGGAGTGCAAAGCAACTTACATAACACATTGTAGCATCAGCTCCTTACATTGGACTCCATAGCCCATAGGCAATCAGTGTGGTGCTTTCAGCATTGGTGTTATGTGGCCCCATTTAGCCAACCCAATTAACAATCAGGCAACTGGGTTCTGCACCAGTGGCAGCTTCTAGACCATCATCAAGAATAGTCCCACATGAAGTGTATCATAATTATCCAGGTGAGGTTAGTAGAACATTGATAATTGAGGTGCCACTGTTTTCAAGTATGGTTATAGCAGGTACAGTATATCAGCCAAATCTGGGTCCCTTGTACCTCTACTGACATTAGAATTAAAGCCCTCAAACTATGCCTCTGTTCCTTCAGAAGGAGTGTTATTTCATTCACTATAGGCCAGGGTTCCTCAACCTCAGCCATTTTAAGATGTGTGGACTTCAACTCCCAGAATACTCCAGCCAGCCATGCTGGCTGGAGTATTCTGGGAGTTGAAGTCCACACATCTTAAAATGGATGAGGTAGGCCACCTTTTCACTTCTTGGCCTGAGAACCACTTACACAAAGTACCTTAATCTTATCTGATTCAGCTTCAGTTTTTTGGCCTTCATCCAAGTCCACCATAGTCTCCAGGCAACTGTTAAACACTTGTATATTCCCTCCTGATGTAGGTGGAAGATACACCTGAGTGCTATTACCATGCTGGTGATGTAGCAACAAACCATAGCAGCCTCAGGTTGATATGGAACAGCAAGGGAGAAAGATATAAGTAGAAGTTTAACAATCTCAGAGAATATGGCAAATTAAAGCAATTCCATATACACAGGCCTTTCTTACTGTGTTTACTTGAATCATGTAACTTTGGCTGTATATTTCACATGGGATTGCCTTTTCTGAAAACAATGCTTGGAAGATTTGTCTGGGGAAGAAAACTGCAAATGATATCACATGCTGCCTGCCAAAATATTTCATTTCAGCCCATTTGATTTTTCTCCCCCTTTCCTTGGCTGTTGGTTGGACAGTAAATGCTTCTGCCAGATCTACAGGAAAGAAGGATTGATGGCTATGAAGCTAAAAGCCCCAAAACTATCTTGATGGGAGAGGAAGTGTGAAATTATTGTGTCCTGGTATGTATGCTTCTCATAAGAATGGGGACTGGTGGAGCCTGCACTTCTTAGTAGCACAGACTGTTTCTGGAAAAAAAAATCTTATTCCAAAGAGAGACTTATTTTCTTAATAGCCATTATAACTAAATTTCCAGGGTGGTCAAGATTCTACAGTACTTCTATACTCTCTGACCTGGAAATAATCCCTACTGAACACTCTAAGTAAACATGCAAAAATGTGCACTCCATGTGTCTTGATGACTTCAATTCCTTCAATTGGTAAATCAAATATAACATGTTATGGGAAGCACTATATTCTCCATGGCTGTTGCTGCCGTTGTCCTCACCATTATCTTTACATTCTATTTTTCTCCACATTCCATTTTTGCTCCAAGGGCATAAATATTTCTCCTGTCCCCTATTGCATCCTGAAATGCAACTCTCTGAAATAGGCTGAATGAGGAATAGGGCACCTGATGCCTTCCAGAAAGTTTGCATTTCAGTTCCAATCAGCCCCAGCCTGTGTGGCCAAGGCCAAGGCCAAGGCCAAAGGATTGCGGCAGCCAGCCAGAAAACTTCATGGCCATCAGCAGGGATCTGAGTGTTGAACTGTCTAACAACTTACCAATTAGGGCTGTGCAACATTTTGCATCTGAAGGCAAAAAGATGCTTCACAGCATGGAAAGCCCTCATGGGGTAGGGAGAAAGACATGCTTGGTTTAAGAGTTGCAGACTGGTGCTTCTTCTTAGTCCCTGTGCACTCTGAATCTGAAGTATGTATGTAGTACACAAATAGCCAATGTATGTAATGGATACATTGTTGAATTAGGACTGGAGAGATCCAGATTTGAGTCTACCATCAGCCACGAAAACTTTTGGGGTGACTTTAGACCAGACTCTGCCTCTCAGCCTAATCTACCTCAAAAAAGTTGTTGCAAAGATAAAATGAAGAGAGATGGGCTTCATTTTAGAAGATGGGTTTTCATGGGCTCTTGAAGAAAGTGTAGGGTATCAGACAATCAAAGAAACAAAGAACGAAAAGTATGCATACCATAGCAATATGTTACAATTTAACTACATTTATTTTCAAAAATTGCTCTTATGCGTGAGGAGAAAAGGTCTGCTGATGATGTCAAGGTTTCACTCAGCATCCTAGATAGCTCAACACTGTTGCCCCAGTTCAGCTCTTTATCTGTCTAAAACTTTTGTAGGGAAAAACCAAAATGCTGTTCACAGCAAAATCTATGGCAGAATTCTTCTGGATCCTAGTGTGCCAAAGTTTGAACGAAGTTTGAGATTCTGAAGATTCTAAAAAGAACAAGATGGGCCTTAAACATGATGCAGAACTTATATACTTTCATGATAGGAAAGTAGCACAAAATCTTGCTTTATCAAGAAACTCATCTTCTCTGCTTACAAATGTTCCTGTTACTGATACCTGAAAGATACATCTCAATGTGCTAATCCACCAGATATTAAGCCTTTGATCCTCCAATGACACCCTAGTGACTACCTGCATATAGCTAAGTGTGAAAACTGTACAAAATAAGTGCTGCTCACTTTAGCCAGATTTTTGCTCCCTTTGGCTCTGCAAACAAAAATTATACAAATTGGTTCTATTAAGGTGTCTGCTGAATCCCTTCTTTTGCTGTAGGCATGGAATGATTATTATAAAAAGGGCTGTATAAGCCATGACTACTGGCAAATACTCATCAAGCAGCATCTGTGTTCAGCTCCTGCCTCTTCTCCATTCACAAAGCAAAACAACAAAGCCCAGGTTCTCTTGTGAGCCTCTTCCAGGCACCCTCATCCATGAAATGTTTATTCAAGACAAGTGCAGACAATAACTTTGGATAAACTGGGAAATTGCCTTTCATCTTAGTTTTCATCTTCCTAAGACTAAATTGCCTTTAAAACCTTAACCTCAGTGTGTGTGTGTGTGGGGGGGGGGGTTAGTGGTGAAGGAAGGAAGGGGGGCTGCTGGCATCTGTAGAGAAAACTCTTTCTTCTCCCTTGTTGTCTCATCACCTTCCTGATTTTTCTACCCTGTAAGGACTGACATGTGATTTCAAGAGTGACCATGCTGAAAAATAGTTTGGTTTGTTCTTGGAACTCCAAGTTCAAGAACCCCATATCTTCAGTCTATCCGCTTATAATCCCCTGACCTCTGGACTTCACGCAGCGTGAGGATTCCATTTTCTCGAATGGATTTCTGGCTGCCATTAGCTCTTCTTCCTTTAACTGCTACCTCAATGGAGATGGACAACTCTATCAGTTTTGAATTCATCACTTTGTCCTTTTTTCCAAACTGAAGTTCATTTTATCCTATGTCTACATTAGTTTGCAAAAAAGCTATAGAAAAATCTAGAACTATGAGCATATTTTTCATAATTTTGAGAATGTTTCCACATATAAGTGTATTTTGTTTGCCATTTATTTTAATACACTGTATGCAGTGTATTAAAATTTCTGTGAGCAGTTTCCTTTAATAAAATGCACCTTGGTATATTCTTTTAATTACATTTATATTTTGTGTACACCTTTTTCCTACTTCATGTATTTGATATGCATTTTTGAGTGTTGTAAAATTCAGAAAAGTGCAAATATCAAAGCAGAACTGCAGATTCCTTAGACCATAATGTCAATTTTGTCTCATTTTTCACTTTTGGATGATGCAAGAAACTCATGTGTGGTTATCCTGCTTCATTCCTAGCTGGAAGCAAAGACGTACAAAAAGTAAGCATCATTTCCAATTAACTTCATTTAGCTTTGCTTCTTGGCAGGGAACCTGAATAGGAAATAAGGAGAAAGCAATTTGAGGACAGTCTTGAAATACCTTAAGGGAGGCTATTTTTATAAGTGACATTTCTATTTCCTGTCTCAAGCAAGCAGACAGAAGTATAACAATATCTGTGTGCCTCTCTCCTTAAGAAAAAGATATTGGTATATTGAACAAGGCCTGGCTTGGTACATTCTTATAAAAATTGATTGAACATTTACATTTGAGGTCAGCTAATGGGATTTTAAAAGAGGATGTCCTTGTCATTGGCATGCTCTTTATGGTGTGTCTCTTTTGTTACAAACTTCTCAAATAGATGTCCTCAGTGTATAGTGGAGCCTGGCAGGTAGGAAAGGCAAAGGCAAGCAGAGAACAAGACATAGAAAACAAGAGTAAGAATCAGAGCATAGTTCTCTGCTACATTAAGAACTGACATTTAAACAATGCCCAGGATCATCAATCTGGGGGACTCTTTGAAAGGCTGACTTGGTTTATTGGCACTTCAGCTGAAACACCCCTCTGAAACCCGGTTTCTGATCACTGGAGAAGAGTGACCCCACCACTTTGGTTGGATTGATAACAGGGGCTCCTGGGCATACCCGAACATGTACAGGTACATAACCCTCTGTGATAAAAGGAAAGTAGCTGATCAAGGAAGGTTGGCTTCACTTTAGCCCTTCATCAAAGAGGAGCAATCTCTCACCAGAAGGCACTACCTTCATGATATGGTTTCCGGGTGGGAGACGGTCATGATGAGGGTTTGCTTGACGTGCCTTCCTTTTAGCTCTTTTCTCCCTTTCGCCCTGTACTCGTGCTTCTTCAAAGTCCAGGAAACCTATGCCCTCATTGTGGGAGGTTGTGAGGATCCAGAATTGGCCTTTACAGCCACTTACAGATCCACTGTTAAAATTTTACCCTTGGAAGACAATCTTACTCGGCTACGAGTGATTGCCAATGAATGAACATGATATGGAAACTGCAGGACTCAGCTCTGCAAGGCTAAACACCTCATTAAGGCAGATCCCAGCCAATCCATATTTACCAGGTAGGCCTAATATATGTGCCAACCTCAGTAGGGTTGGAATCACCAAGAGAGACCTTCCATCCCCTTTAAGGTCCTGCAAATTATATGAAGCAGGTGCCTTGTCCGTCATTAAGTTTTTACGAACTTAAGAAGGTTCTGCTATTGGATTTTATTATATTCATTATATTCTAAACTGTTATTTACTGTGTATTTTAATCTATTTATAATTGTATGTTAATGATTTTAATTTTCTTGTAAACCACCCAGAGTCCCCCTTGGGGGAGTTGGGCGGTGATAAATTTGATAAATAAAATAAATAAATGAATGAATGAACTACGCAGTGCAAGGCTAGAACTGCTGAAGTCTCCAGTGCTTATTCAAGAGTATGGAATTTGTGGCTCACGACGGATTTTTTTGTATTTTCCTGCCTGTGTCTCTCCTTCTCATACTAAAAATAATACCATCGTATGTTGCACCTGATGAAAACATTAGGATGTAGAGTTCCCAGAGGAAGAGTGAGGTTGAACAAGTTTCCCAGCAGTCAATATCACATCTTGCTCATCGAATTCTGCTCATGGCCTAATTGTGCATATAACAATAGCTGATGCTACTTATGGGAATCTGATCAGCTGCTGACTCTCAGTATGTAGTCAGAATCTGGATATCCGCTACATACATATTGCCTGTGTAAGTCTATGCAATCATGCAATGGTCTATTCCTCCAAAGTTAATATTTTAATTGTTGTAAATGACCATAAAATTAGTTGCCCGGCCAGGAAGTAAACGTCACAATGAAAGGAAACTAAAGTGATATTTGGAGCAATTGTTTTAATTCTGAATACACTGCTGCCTAGTTTCATTTATTTCCTGCCACTTTATTTTTTTTAAAAAGCAGGTTTCTCTTTTCATCCCCATCTTTGTGTAAACCATTTCCTATTTTCAGATGAAAATGCATACCGAAAGAAAGATGACAAATATTGGAAATGTAGCTGCACAAATCTATTGCCTATATCAAACAGATGGGGAGTAAATTCTTATCAGTGAGAAATAATTCATTACACACCAGAATAAAGTGCTTTTGATTGCACATCAGAAGGTACAAAACCTCATGGGAAAGCAGTAGTATAATACATCAGAACTAGAGTAGAATAGGATAGAGAAGAACCAGATTCAAATCCACTTTCCGTTTGTGGGTTGTCTTGGGCCAGTCTGCTATTGGAACATAGGAAATCAATTTACATGGCTAGATTCTGGCATTGTGCTAAATGAGTTATAATGTTCTGGTTCACTAAGCCATCAACAAACCACACATTTACATATCTCAGTGGCTGTGTTCACATTTCAAAGTGTACCAAAACCATATGATGCTCCAACAGCCTCACGCAGGGACAGCAGGCAGGGTTCATATCATATCTCTACAATTTCCTTTCTGCCTCCATTCAACATCCAGGAAGGAACTTCTGATTATCAGAAAGCAGATGCAAACTGATCCATCTCCTGTGTATACAATGCATCTTGCAGTTGTATCTTCAGCTTTTTCTAGGATATCAAGGAGTCTTATCCCTTGTAGTTCTACAACTTATACAACAACCATATTTATTTCCTATATTATGCCAGATTAAATGATTCTTCTCTCATCTTGAAGTTCAGAATTAATTCGCATATTTTCTTTATAGAATACCTGAAGAAGAAATGTTGGGGGTTGTCATTTATTCACACAATTATACAGTGCAAAATAAGTTGAGTCTGAATTTCCAAAGGCTGTATTGTATTTGTAACACTTGTTTTAGGTTTTGTTTTTTTTACTTTAATGTGATTTCAGCATGTTGTAAGCTGCTCTGGGAAACCTCTGTTCTGAAAAGTGGCTTACAATTTTTCAAATAAACAAACAAACAAATAGTAACTGGATAGGAGCCTCTGATTCCAAGTCAGTGTGCAATTCCTCAAGGCAGACGTAAGCTTTTTTTGCAGCTTGATCCCAAGTGTTTTTGAAAAGCAAAGCCCATTTATTATAACAGGATTTGCTGCCAAGAAAGTACACACAGGATTAGGGTATTCAGCTTATCATTTAGGTCAGCAATTCCCAATTTGGCATCCTCCAGATATGTTGAAATAACAGTTCTCAGAATTCCCAACTAATGGCCATGCTGTCTGGGGATTCTAGAAATTGTACTCCCTAAATTTATGGAGGCCATCATGTTGGGGAAAGGCTTGCCTAGGTTTAATAAATCTATTTACCTTATCTGGGCTTAAAGCTAAACAGGGTGAGTTCAGGTTAGTACTTAGAAGTGAGACCCCAGGGTATCAGAGTGGTAAGCTAGGTCTCGTCTCGTTTCGTGTCAGAAATGCAGGAAATAAAAAAGGGGGAAATATTAATTAAAATTTAAATAGTTAAAACATTTAATAAA
Organism: Charina bottae; assembly: GCA_023362775.1. Taxonomy (NCBI): domain Eukaryota; kingdom Metazoa; phylum Chordata; class Lepidosauria; order Squamata; family Charinaidae; genus Charina; species Charina bottae. Next base: position 2,765,755 of record JALMGJ010000001.1, on the reverse strand, counting down.
AATATAAGAATTATATAACTCTGCCCAATGCCAGGCCACATTGATGGCAGAGGTGTTTCCGGCCAATAAGTCACTCTGTGTGGTCCCAAAGGGCACTGTAAAAGATGGGTAGTTGTTTGAATATTGCCGCATTCGCAGCAAGTATCCTTGCCCTCAGGGAGAAACCCCCATTTTTCCATATTATCTTTAGTTCTGGCCAAACCAGTGCACAATCTGTTTAAACATCTCCAAACCGTCCACTCCTCCTCTGAACCTCCGGGCAGCTCCTCAAGTGGTTCTATCCAATTATGAAGATGTTTTGCTTGAGATTTCCATCTTTTTAATCATTCTGTTTGAGGTGTAATAGCAATCTCCTCAGCGCAGTCTAAGAAGCTCCTTCTTGACTTCAATCTTTTTGTAGTAGGTACTCGGTCAGATAATGGGTGTTCCGGATCATGTAACACCTTTCCACATTCCACGCCTTGTGCCACACTCCTTTTAATGCCTGGCGGGGCTATTCCCTCCAAGATATATAATTTAACAAGTGGAGTGGGGTGTAAACATCCGGTAACGATGCGGTATGTGTCACTAAGCGCCCTATCCACCTGTGTAGAGTGTGCAGAGCAGCCCCAAATAGGGCAGGCATACTCTCCCACCGAGTAGCACAATGCAAGGGCAGCCATGCGTAGAGTGGTAGGATGAGCACCCCAAGTAGTACCAGCCAAATTTCTGAGGATATTATTACGGGTGGAAATCTTCTGTTTTAAGTTGCAACAATGTCTTTTAAAGGTTAATGTTCGGTCCAATGTTACTCCGAGGTAGCATGGCATCTCACAATGTAGGAGACACACTCCATCAGGTAAGCTAGGTTGGCAAATTGGAAAAAGGACAGCAGGAAGAAGGCAATGGTTAATGGCTTCCATATTGTTGGTAAGAAGATAATATGGATGTATCTAAGAGATCACCAGGAGTCAGGCTCAACTTGAAGGAGAATTTACCTTTTAATTTAAGTATTAGAAGACTCAGATTGCTGCAAAAGATCTGTGAAAAAGATCGCCAACTGATAAATTAGTGCAGATGTCTGGATGTGCCACATCACATAATTTTGCAAAAACAAAACAGATTATTTCAACATGCCTAGCAACAACAGAGATGATTCTGTCTGCTTGTTAGAGCGCTCTCTCTCTCTCTCTCTTTACTTTTTTCCTTCCTTCAAGTACTTTTCCATTAATACTACTCTAAAGAGGGTGAGGTGACCTCTCCTCCCCCCCCCCACAGTTCACGAGATTGCTGGTTCGTTTCTCACCAATTGGTTGAAATCAGCTCAATTGGGCATAATCTTTCATTAGTTCCAATTAACATCTGGCCTCTCCCCCCCAAAAAAACATCAAAAGTAAGTCTCTTTATTTTTTGGGTCCAATTCATTAATTTTTGGCTGCCGACAATAGAGTAAAATGTAAATTCCCACTGCTATGACATGATCCTATTGTAGCTCCATTACTTCCATTTGTCTGGTTTTGCTCTGCAAATTATCACTTCTCACTGTTCTTGTGACTGTGAGCCAGAAGGGTTATATTTAAAAGCCCTGCAGGCCAGGCCAAAAAGACATCCCAGAAGAAGGCAGTGGCAAACCACAGCCTTTTGGTTGCCAAAAAAAGCTAGACAAAGGTATCCAGGTCACTAGGAATTGAGCTGGACTCAAGCAGAGAAGAAAAGGAAAAAGGAAAACACTTCAACGATGTTCAGCAACCATAACATGGAACATTTGTCCAGCACATCTCAAATGTTCTAAAAGTTTTCACATCTGTTGGCTTGGTAATCCTCACATCAGGCCTATGTGATTTGCCACTTTTTAAAAAAAAAATAACCAGAGATGAGCAGAACAATCTCTTTCACTTTCATAAGTGTGAATATGTGGAAAGGTAACTTGGGACATCTGTAAATCAGGCATCAAAACTGCTGGAGGCAGGATGGATCTCTGCTTATTTCAAATATTTCTCTCCCATTTTTTCTGTTTAAAAAGCGCTCTCATTCTAGACAGTAGGATGTATAGACATTGTGCCAAAATGTGCATCCATTCAGAACAGCCGTGCTGGATTTCCTAAGTGTGATCAGGAGCAGGGAAAGAGTCAGCATTTCCCAGAAACTGCTGGCAGTGTTACAGGAGTCTTCAGTTTGACCAGAGACCACACAGCATAACACCCCAATGTATAGTGCTATGTCACTATATCTCTATATAGTGTCTCTATGTCTCTATGTCTCTGCCTATAGCCAGCTTCTACAATTTTGCTCAAATTCAGCTCTATTGCCAGTTCTAGGAACAGTAAAATACACTATTCCAGCCAGGTGTTTGTGCAAAGGAATAGCATCAGCCACCCATCACCTGCTTCAATGAAATCCTAATAGCCCCTAAGCACATCCACGAGCTTTGAGGGCTTCCTGTTTACAGCTGTGTATCCTCTTGACCAGAGCATGCTGTGCTTCCCACATCCCCAGAGCCATACATAGATCCCTTGACTTCCTGTGCGGAATACTGTTTGCTTTCCTGTCACTACAGCACATTTGTCCTGAGAACAGCCACCAGAATTTTCTCACAGCATTGTTAACAATTGGTCATCACCTTTTCTTTTCTTTTCTTTTTGAAATACATATCTTGGACATGGAAGTATTCTGGCTCATTATTTCACAAGGGAGAATCTCAGGCCAGAGGAGAACAAATACCTCTTTAACTTCTCCATTAGTGCATAAATTTGCATCTTCATGTAAATGATGCAAACTATTAACACATATTGTGATTTATCCATCTGAAAGTCCATCTCTGCTCCCAGGATTCTTAACACTGATTTGGATTTGCAACAGGACATGAGTTTTCAGGACTCTTCCATCCTTCTGGAAGTTCTTTGAAGGAAACACCGTTTTTGACCACCCACTAACACTCTGTCTCAGTAATGTTCCCCTTTCTGCCATAATGTTAATTTTCATCATATGGCAATGAAGCAGGGCTGGTGGAGGTGAAGACAGTGAGCATGATGGAAGTTTGCCAGACCTATAGCACTAAATAATTTGAAATATGACATGTGGCAAAGGATAACTCTTTAGCACTTCTACCAAGCTGGAATGAATTTTCATCCAGTGAAAATACATTTTCTCGGAACATACTGATTTCTTTTTAAGGCGGCAGCAGCAGCAGCAACAATGAACATTCAGTCTTGCCCAGATTCTATGCATAGGATCTGATGGAAGACCACCAGAAAATACCAGCTGAGAAGTAAAAACAAAACAAAAAAATTCAGAAGACAGTGACAAAATATTTTGCTATAGCTGCCAAGAAAACTATGTTCACATATCTTTGAAGTCACCAAGTGTTGACCTTGACTTGAAGGAGACATTACCTATTTTGAATGGAATGAAAAGCCTGATAAATAAGATGAGGGCCACAGTACTGGGGGAAGAGGAATTTTGTAATTTATAATCATATAATTTTATAACCAAAGAATGAACGTCAACTGCTTGGCTACTGATTATTAGGGAATTGCAAACAGTACAATAGAATTGAAGCTATACATACCAATTTATTTTATCTCTGGTCCAACTTGTTAATCAAAACCAATATTGTCAAATAAAACTGCACAAAGGCAACTCAAAAAGAAAAAGTCTTTCCCGAACCTTTAAGGAATCTAAACAATAAAATGTTTTGATCCACCACAGCTGCTAAATGTCTAATTAAAACACACACACACACACACACACACACACACACAATACCTTATCCCAATTTATGATCTTAAAAGCAAACTTGTGATCTGTGATTGCCAACAAAAGCTCTCATTTAATATGAAAATCAAGTGGCAATAGTTTTTTTTTTTAATGTGACAGAATTCCAAAGGAAATGAGACTCAGGAGAAATGTAGCTGAAATGCACTACTGGGATCCGTTTCTCTGGTTTCTCCCATCATCTGGCAACCGAGTTTCAGTAGTGAAAAAAAAGAAAAGAAAAAGAAAAAAACGAAATCCTTTGAAACATTTTTTCCAGAATACTTGACACAATTAAATCTTATTTTTGTTATATATCAAAACACTTCCAGCCCACAACACTCTCAGAAAGGAAATATCAAGCTTAATTCTAGAAAATCAAATCTAATTCTTTCATTCAATATGGCTGCATTTACTACCAGTGAACTTTGTCTTAGTTTACTTTGTTTATTTAGAATTGGTGGCATTATTTTGAGAAGATGGAGGATTTTGATGTAACAACATATTAACACTCTGCGTGACTCACAGGAAAATATCTAACCAAAAACAATATGAGAGAAATGTTTTTTGATTCCTGTGAACCTGCTGGGAAAGTAAATCCTTTCTTTTAATCTAAGAGTTATGATGTTTTATTAGCAGCTGTGTCCTAAACTGCTGATATGTGAAGGTAAAGGAGACACTTTGACAACCAGCTTTACAATTCTGTTGTTTGATAATGGGCCAGGTCCATTAATTTGGTAGAACTGGGAGTTGTAGAACCAAGAATTGTGATCCAGTTGTAGCCTTGGCTGACACTTATAATTATATAATGAACCAGGGCCACCAAAGAGTATCACCTACAACTAGTATCAAATTCCCAACATTCAAAATTATCACACTACAATTATGCCACAACTGGAAAGCAGGAGGTTATTGTGCAGAGTGGGTAATCACAACAGAAATCCTCAGAGGGAATGAAAGTGCAAAGCATAGCTTTGTCACACATAGGCATTACATACAGAAGGTACCAACCAAACACTGAGAAAGCATTTGCTGTTTGGAAGAGTGAAATAATAATCCTAAAGGCATTTAGTAAATCTGTGTCAGAGAACTCCAGACCTATGCAGAGCAAACATCTTCAGAAAGGAAGCCAAGTCAGGTTAAGGTCTTATCAAGGAACCTGATTGTTTCCCCTAAGGACGGACACTGAGCTGAATATCTGCTAGGTTTCCTATGTTCACAAATGGGAATCCAACCACTGTATTTTTCTTCATACCCTGATTGTGTTAAGTCCAGTCTGAGACATGCATATCACTGAGTACAACCTTTTTCAATATATCCGATTCCATGGTTTCAGGATTCCTTCCTTCCTTCCTTCCTTCCTTCCTTCCTTCCTTCCTTCCTTCCTTCCTTCCTTCCTTCCTTCCTTCCTTCATCATGCAAGCTGATGAAGAGTTCTGGAGAACTCAAAAACCTGCACACTCCTTTGTGACATTTGGTTAGCCATATATTTTTCTTATGGTCAAGAGAGTACTTTTGCATTTTAAACGTTAAGTAACATGTATATAATATGGTCAAATTAAGCATGTAAAATGTGCCCAAGAACTTCTATTTATGCCTGCAGACATGACATATGCATATAGGGACATGTGATCTCTGTCACACTGTTCCCTCATTCCCTCTCTCTGTTTGTTAAAGAATGGGCCAATGCAACTGAAATGAACTGAAACCTCTTCAACTTGCAATTACTGGCTGAAAATAGCAATTCTCCATTGCCAAATTTTAGCCTTAGCTACTTCTGTATAGTGATACTTGGTATCACAGGCTTCTTTCTCAGGATGGGCCAAGACAGAGCTGGACCTCTTGGTGGGTCCGTTTCATCTCCACTGCAGTGAAAGTGAAATATTGTAAAGTGAGCCCATTAGCAAGCATGGCTCTTTCTCCTCCTTCCCAGCTGAGAAGTTCATGATTGGTACAGGTATAAATATGACAAACAAACCAACCAGTGGCAAATTCGAACAAGTTCAGAAGAAGGATAGCAAGGATGGTGAGGGGACTGGAAAGCAAGCCCTATGAGGAATGGTTAAAAAGATCTTGATATGGGTTGTCACACAGAGAAGGGAGTGGACTTGTTCTATATTACCTCCAAGGGTAGGGCCATAACCAGAAAGTTAAAACTACAGGGAAACATGTTTAGGCTAGACATCAAGAGGAACTTCCTGAATGTACTAGTCATCAGCCAGTGGGAAAGGCTGCCACATGAGTTCTCCTTTGCTTGCAGTTTTCAAACAGATTCCTGCATTGAGCAGAGCATTGGACTTGCGGGTCTGAATGCCCATCCGACTCTATGATTTCTTCTTATGTTTTTAATAACTTTTTTCTTCTCTCACATTACCAAATGAGATTTGAACGCAACTGTTGGAAGAGAGGATAAATCCAATGCTTTGAAGGACTGTATGAATTCTGGGTCCTGTCAGAAAAGCAAAATATAAAAGTAAAATTAAATCATTGATCAAAATACATAATCTTGGCTTCAGACTTAAAACAACTTCAAAGGTGCTCTTACTGTCTCAGATAGATTGCTCTTAAACTACATGCAAATTCTTTTCTTATAGAAGACAGTATAATGTATTTCACAGTTCTTGCTCTTTCAAATGCATTAATGACTCTGTAAGCTTAAAAATGGCCCATTTCTTATGTTTATGTTTATTCTTCACTCTTCGGTATTGCAAAAGCATAATCTGTCGTTGGCTTCTCCCAGAATAGGCATAAACTTTGTAGAGGCTTGTCATACACATACCAAAGTGCATAGTTGTTATACCCCCATGCTGAAAATTATATGCACATAATTCATTGGCATTGGCTCAATGACAAGGGTCTATATTTGCTAGTATCAGTCATTTCTAGGTACTCATTTTGCTAAATATAGAAGACTTTCCGCCCTTCTGAATGTCTGACTCTGTAGAGCAAATTATGTTGAATACTTTAAGGATGTTCTCAGTTTAGTAACAGTAGAAAGACTGCCATCTCTGTGGAGGACAAAGGCAGAGAACTGTGAAGAGAAGGGATAACCATTACTTGGATGGCTACCTCACTGACTTCAATGTAACTGCCTCCTGCTAAGTGTCACAGTACAGGTAGGATTATGGTCTTAGGCTCTAGGTAGGTTGATGCCTACAGAATGATAATGCAGCTTGTCTTTCATTGATTCATTGAATTTTAAGACTTGCCATGAATATTTTAAAGTTCTTAGTGTATATAAGCATCCAAGAATGGCTTTGGGTTGCAGCAGGATACAAATGGAACAAATGAATAAAGAAAAGGCCTCTACTTCTCTACAGCACCAAAAATAAATCATTACAATTAATGTTTTCACCAACAAATTAAACTGAGGCTTGAACAATAAATTAAATGCTCAAAGGCTAAGAGTTGACAAATTTTGTTTAGCTAAGTTTTAGAGTGTGGCAGATACTTATCCTTCCAGGAGTACATAGTATATTATCGCCATTTTTGCTACACTCCCGGCATACTACATCAAAAGCTCTTCATAGATAGACAAATTCCCAGTTTTTGGAATACAGCTGAGTAAGGCATTAACTTGTTTAAAGCTGAACTTCCACTCAAGAATCTGGTTCACTTTAATAATATCTAATAAGAAAGGAATTACTGATGGACTGAAGCATATGTACTAATATTTCTTAAAATATATTACATCTCCACAGGAGATATGAATCTGGACCATAGGAAGAAAACTAAAATTCTGTTGCAGCTTATGTGATACCTAAGTACACCGAGAAAAATCAGATCTCATGAATCAAGATTTCTTTCTTTTCTTAAAGTACACATTTTCCTTCATATATTAGCATGCATGTTCTATATGCCAGTGAGTGATCATGTCAAAAATGATATAAAAAGAGAAAAACAGAAAAAAATATTTTAAATAAATTAAAAATAAAGACTAATCAAGAGAGATATAAGTAAGTATTTGCTCCATATTCACCATAACATCATCAGGAACTCCCATACTAAATAAACTTCCTTGCAACATAATTTTAGAATTGACTTTCTGGGCAATAGAATTAAAAACAAAACAACTGGGAAAAAAACCAGCTGTGTGGAAGAGAAATATTTTAGATTTTAAAACTGAATAATGCAGTTTCAGCTGATCTAAATAAATACCTTGAATATCTGATGTTTCCAGCAGACAATGTTAGCTCAAAGATTGGAAAGAATACTAATTCCTGTTTTATGAACTTTACCTAAAGAGAGCAGGGCATAATTCTAGGATCTTCCATGTGTAAAGTATATATTATAACATGTTTTTTTCTTTTCTTTTTTTGCAGCATAGGGACAGAGAACATTAAAAAAAACTTCTGGTCACAGTTTGACTCTTTCTTTAGAATTTATACTAGAATTCATGTGAGAAAAGGATCTGAAAAAGGATCTGAAAATGACCCACAGAAGACACACACCCTCTCAGCAGATATAAACACCAGCAGGAAGACACACCCTCCACTTGGGCACAGAGAGAATCTTCTAGCTGTGCTCCTGTCCTCTGAAGATGCCAGCTACAGCGACTGGTGAAACGTTAGGAACCAAAACTGCCAGAACACGGCCACACAGCCTGAAAAACCCACAACAACCATCGATCTGAAAAAGATTTCCTCCTGATAAATTTGGCTTCAGATACGTCAGATTTTTATGATATATTTCATTTTCTGGAGTGATTGTGAACTGTGCAAAGTCTGATCAAGCAGGAGACCCTAAAGGAAACCATAAACATTCTTTGTGCTTCTCCTGAAATAGATCCCCACCAGATGGAAATATAATTAGTTAGCTGGCCTTATGGTTACAAAGAATCTGTTGTATATCCGCACTGATATCTTTTTCAGATATGTTTTATCCCCAGCCATGCACTGATTGCCACAGCCATATCAACTCAATACAAGGAAAGCACTCACTAAAAGGCCATTTATACATTAGAAAAATAATTATATTGTTTCACAACGCACCATGCCCTCACTGAAAAATGAACAGCAATGCTACATGTGCACAGTTTCCCTTACTGGTGAGATAATATAATTTGCTAGAGGGCTAACATCCCTTGATGATATTTATTCTCTACAGATCCAAAAAGAGACTTTGCAGGAAAATGCGTGAAATAAGGAGCCATATCTGGTGCGTTGGCAATTCCTTCTGAGTGGCGATCTGCAGCCGTGGTGTAAAAATTCTTCAGGGGCTGCACAGATGGGGTGCATGGTTAGCAGTGGACAGAGCCAAGATACACATCCATAGACACACATAGATCCCCTGTCACACTCCCTCTTTCACACACAAGCTTTCCTATAAAGATGAGAATGTTTGTGTGGGAGAGGAGAGGAGGGAGAGAAGTTATGGTCTCTCCTTGTAATAGTTTCTCTATTAGCAGAAGAGGAACATTAATCCTGCTGGTCAAACCACTAGGCTTGAGGCTTTAAGCATCTCTCTGTCCCAATTTCCTAGCAGAGACATGTAAGCAAAGCACAGATCGAAGGGTTTCTGTTTGCTTTGCCACCCCCAGGTGGTAATTCCACTACAGTTTGGTGTTTTTCTTTTTCTTTTTTTTAAATTGTAGATTGCACTCTCTCTTGCTCTTTTTCTCTCTCCTTCCTAAAATAGGGAGGGGAGGATTTATTTGATCTTTTTCAGAGAATAAGCATTCCTTTACAACCCCATCTTCAATCTGCCAGGAAGAAAAACAGAACAGCTCTTTCAATACTGGACTTCTTCAAACAGGCCAAATTTTTTTTAAAAAACCAACAACCCCAAAACCCTGTGAGTGGAGTCCTTGGTGCTCTCTGAGCCTTGTTGTTTTCTTGCAGACATTTTATTGCCAGACTAGGCAACATCTTCAGTGCGAAAAGGGAACTATTAACTCAGTCAATCAACCAAGCAGCAAACAACAGCCCAATCAGGGAACTCCTAAGGAGAGAACAACACCTTCACCAACACAGGCAGGACAAGCCATGGTATATAAACAGAGAGCAAGTCCCACTCCCTTTTCGCACTGAAGATGTTGCCTAGCCTGGCAATGAAACGTCTGCAAGAAAACAACAAGGCTCAGAGATCACCATGGACTCCACAGTTCAACCCTGAGCTACAAATATTCTCTTTGATTGGAACCCTGTGAGTGCCAGAAAAGTCAATTCCTTTCACTCTGGGATGTTACCAAGTTTGGGTCTTCATCACCCCCAAACAACCCCATAAACAAAAGAAGCATCAAGATGCTTCAAGGGAATATCTTCCAGAGAAGATAATATAGTCTTGCATGACCTTCAAGGTGAGTAAGTTGAAGGTTTCATGTAGGCTGACCATACGTCCCATTTTGAACGGGACAGTCCCGTTTTCTAAATAATTCCCGACCGTCCCGTCGTTTTAAGAAAAATATCAATTTTGTCCCATTTTTTAAAGTTCCCACGGTGAAGCGCACCTGCCCACGCCCGCATGCCCACGCGCCCACTTTGTCCGGTGAGCCATGGGTAGGTTAGGGTCCCGTTTTCCTCTCAAGGAAATATGGTCAGCCTAGTTGCATGTCATACCACAAGATCCGCTGGCTTTTGCTGCAGCAGAGTAGCAGGACACCTTTCTAGAAGTACAGGGAACAAATGTTTGCGTTTGTGGGACAAGGAAGGCTGCACAAAAATAGGAATATATTGGTCTGTAGGTCTTCCGTAAAGTAACATTCAAAACAGTAAGCTGCTTACATTTGTTTTTAATATTACTCAAGTCAGAAGGAAAACAAAGGCTGAATCAGAAGTTCTGAATGTGAGGTTTTCTTTCTTAATTGAATCCTTGATGCAACTTTTAAAAAGTTGCTATGTACTGTACTTCTGAGGACCCTTAGCACTGCTTTGCAGAGCTGTGCCATACAACTAAACATTGGTACTGAAGAATTCAAATGCTAATTTGATTGTTTTAAAGCAAGAAAATAAACAAATGCTTAGAATACTGCCCCTGTTCTTTGGCTAGTTCTCTTCCTTGTGTTGAATCTACTTTGTTGAGGATATTGGGGGGGAAAAAAGGATAGAAATGTTTATTTATTTATTTATTATTTAAATTTATCCTCGCCCATCTCCCCGAATAGGGGACTCTGTTTACTTGAATAAGCAGGGAGAAGGGGGAAGATATGCTCTATTTTTGGTTGTTTCTATACCAGTTTTACACTTATTATAAATTTTAATTGGTTAACTACAGATACAAAATGTTCACAGTTATTCTAAAGGGATTTCTACCCACAGTTTTCACTCCATTTCCACCCACTCACATCACTCACAAACCAGTTTGAAACTGACCTCTGATCCTCTTCAGTTCACTACCATTGCTCTTGGTAGTAATCACACCCCCTCTCCTTTGCTCTCACCCCACATAAAAGAAAGCAAATGTAAAACATTAACACCCTCATTCAGATTTGTGTATCTGGAGAAAGTTGAGTTGGAAGTGGCTGAACAACACACACACACACACACACACACTTACTTATGGGGGAGGGAGTGGGGTGGAGCAATGTTTGTTGTGAAAACATCATTCCTTTTGATTCTGTTGAAAACGTTGGCTAACTATCAAAATGCTGGCATTTTAGGAGGCTTTTTTCACAATAACTCTAACACTGGTTGCCAATTGTAGTGTAGATTAGAAGCTCAGTGTGTTGGGGGAGCAGAATAGTTACTTTCTTCAGCTCAGATGCTCAAGTGGGAAATGGGTGAGGTAAAGGTTCACCCAGAAGTAGGCACTGCTTATACTGTATAAGCAAAGAAAACCAAAACTGACAGTTATTTTTACAGGGATTGTGAAACTGACTAGGAGGTGTAAGATGGGCTTTACTGATTAGCTTGCCTGGATTCCTTCTGCAGCATAATAAGCTTTCAGCAAACATGGAACAGAGCCATGCTTGCACCCAAGAGCTGGGAGATATGGTGAAACAAGAGCAAACCCAATTAAAAACCCCACTATTCACAAGTCCCAACATTACACAATAAATAAATGATCCATCTTTGCAGCCAACTCTCATCTGAAAGCAAAAGGCTGACTCAGTTTTGAGATAAGCCAACATTGTGGGAGCAGCTCTGAAACTAGGTGGTGTGGGAGTCTTGCAAAGAGTATGTAGACAAATCAAGCAGCTTAATGATTCGAAATGAACCTCACACTTGCTGGAAAGCAACAGCAGCAGCTGCAGCTAAGCACTGCCCCCGGCCATGTGTGGAGGGGGGAAGGGGTTAAAAAAGCCAAAATGGCAGCTTCAGTCATATACTCAGAGCCCTGTCCCTTTTTCCAAGCACACTATGCATGCAAAAAAGGAACAGCACTTCAGTCATATGGTTGTGGCTGCCATCTTGATGCCTTTGACTCTCCTCTGTGGATGTCCAAGACAGCTACCCCTTGAGAAGGTCCATGCTTGGCTGGGAGCAGTAGCATGCAGGGGTAAGAGAAAGGGCAGTGAAGGGGTGTGGAGTAGGAAAGCTAAGTGTCCCCACTTAGCTGGGGATGGCAAGGAAGACAGGCAACAGAGGAGAAGGAACCCTTCTCTTCTCCATAGTCTTCCAACAGCAGGGAAGGCACTACTCTCCTGCCGCTCCCCTTGTTTGAGTTCCAGCCTGCATCGGAGGCAGTCTGGCCCCAAGATGGAGGCCCCAGTGTGAGGGCATGTCCCCACCGAAGAGTAAGCAGGCCATTTCAGCACTGAGGCATGCAGGATGGGTGTATGAGCCCTTCTCCATCCCATAATAAACTGTGGATGGATTTGAAAAGATTGTGGCAGGTGGTTGGGAAAATACTGACTTTGCTCCTATTTAATACTACTTGAGAACATAGGTTTACCGATTGATGAGTGAAGCCAACCTGTTAGCAACTCTCATTATTTTGTTGTTGTTTATTCATTCAGTCGCTTCCAACTCTTCGTGACTTCATGGACCAGCCCACGCCAGAGCTTCCTGTCAGCTGTTGCCACCCCCAGCTCCCCCAAGGTCGAGTCTGTCACCTCCTGAATACCATCCATCCATCTTGCCCTTCGTCGGCCCCTCTTCCTTTTGCCTTCCACTTTCCCTCTCATTATTACTCATCCCAATATTTGTTTATATTTATAAATGAATGATCCAAGAATGTTGCTTTTCATTATTAAAAGGGAATGAGAAACATTTTTTTCTTGGTCTGTTGCCATTTATACAATTTGAATTATATTATCATTTCCTGATGGATGTTTACTTTATTGTTCCTTTGTGGCAATAAAACAAAAGTATCACAGGACTTACAGACATTGGGTTTTCTTCTCCTCCTTCTCCTCCTTCTTCAGGGACATGCCAACATATGTACATTTTAGGGACATGCCAAGAATATGAGATCACTCATTGAAACCATGACTTTTGGCATTGCAAACTGAAAAGGTTTTCAGATACAAAGTTGTCCCAGTCAAAACCCATCCTCTTTTTTTTTTATACAGCAAAATTCAGAAACTGAATTTCATGCATAAAATAATATATTTTATGCATAAAATAATATACAGCTATTATTTTCATCTCCCATGGTCATATTTACATCTTAGCACAGTGAAGTAAATCCCAGGATTGTGCAGATCAACCATAACCTGCCTCAATCAAATGCTTTTGCCTAATAGAAGATTGACATTCCACCTTCACGTATTGACCACTAATTTGATGTCAGTGCTGCATTTCTTCAGGTAGAAGAACTGCATGTATTGGGTTCAATGCTTGAATCAATAATGAAAGTTCTTCTGACACCTACATAAAAGGAACAAAGTCCCAACAATTGTTTTGGCTATTTAAAACCCTGAAAGATTGAGGATTTACACCACTGAAACTTAAATGATCTTACTAACCAGCTAATAGGAATCCTGCACGATCACTACTGGATTAGAGTCACATTTCCCTGGAAGAGACTTCATTAGAAGGACTGGCCCTGCTCCTGATTTTCTGAGCTGCTACTAGACCTCTGGTGCTACCTTTGACTCCTTAACTGCCTTGTTATGCCAGCAGCAGGACAATCACCCTCTTCCCAAAGCCAAGGGCACAGGATTCATCAGGGGCAATAAGGGACCTTGCCCTTGGTGAACCATGCAGACAATATAAATGGGAATTGCCCTGGAGTTTGTTCATCAACCCAGAGAGAAATGTTGGATAACTCCCCAATCCAGAAATAATCAAAAACATAAAATGCTTAAGCAAGCTATCCAATATTTCTTTAGTTTTAAAAAAATGAGGATGTTCTTGGGTCTTTTGAAAGGCAGTATACCCGGTTATAAATGCAATAAAAATAAATTTAAAAATTAATTAATTCAGGAATACCAGTTCATTTATCTGGCATCCCCAGATCTATGTGTGGCATATCTCCATTTGCCCATCAAAGCTACAAAATATAACTGTAGCACTGCTATATCAATATAGGGGAATGTGCTTAGGGATGACATGAACACTATGAGTATTCAAAAGACAAGACAAGACAAGACAAGACAAGACAAGACAAGACAAGAGGAAAGATAGCTATATTCTCAGCTTTACAATATCTTGGTCTGCTCTGCAGATGAATGGAACAGAATTAAGGACATATAAACCACAAAAGAATTCAGATCCCTCAGGCTTGTAATCAATCTGAATACAATGATACAATCACAGAAACTGGATATGGTCATGGACTTAGATAAGTTGTAGCTAACCAATGAAAATATAATCACATTTGTTCAACTAATTTCCACATGGTACACGCACATGATTAACAACTCCAGGGTATATTATCCTACCAAGATTTAGTTCCCAGCTCTCAGTTTTATTCTCATCCCCTGTGTAGGATGAGAATAAAACTGCTTCCCTATTGGGACTAGATCTCTTAAAACATTGTAATTTTTTCCCCTGAACTTTTGATGGTTCTACAGTGACGGATGGATCTTTATTGTTGACTCATGAAGTACGCTTAGAACAGGCCATTAGAACAGCTATCAACATAGCCACCAACTTTATCAGGTGAGTAGGGAGGTATTTTAAGTAATACTAGGAACCTTGTCAAAAGACATTTAGCCTTTCCTATTGACTCACAGAAGAGTAATCATCCGTCAACTAATCCCAATGCTTTCTAGGAATCTAGGAGTCATGGAAATCATGAATTCACAATGAAAGTTTTTTCCTGTGTTTCTTGAGATGAAGTTCTATGAAGGTTATTATGGATAGTGATAGGTGGTAACAATGAACCAATTCCCATTTTAATGGAACCATTTATCTTTCCATGAAAGTGGAGATAGGAGATTTTTCTGCTGCTTTTGAGTGGGTAACTGTAGGGGGAGTCAGGCTAAGAGCACTCTCCCACTTATTCTTAAAAATGTTTCATTAAGTGCTAGTCACTGAAGCACTTCACAGACTCTTGAGTCTCAGATGGATTTGCTCTTCTTGTAACAAATTTCCATTAAATTGATTCTCACTGGCTGTCACCAGCAGCTGGAAAGATTTTTTTCCCCCAAGAAAATCTTTGCCACCTGATCATCAAATAATGTAAACCTTAATCAATTTTATCCCCTCTCCCAAATTATTAACACATTTCTCCTGTTCTCTTCCCTGCCTGAAATGAACTGGACTGAATTGCATGACCCAGCACAAGAGCTATCCTTCTGTTGTTTGAATAGGGTTTTGAAGTCTCTCCTTCATCTGACAATGGTTGCTGTGGAGATCAGGGCCAGCTGGAAAGAACTTTCTGAACTGTAAATTCCGAACAGCTTGGCTTAAGGTTTCTACTTCTCTTTCATCAACTAGCATTCTTATGCCACTTCTTTAAGGAATAATAGGGAATTGTGTCCCTACAACTCCATCATACATTATAGAAATGCTTCTGAGAGAGCAATTACAAGGAAACATATCTTCTCTCAAGACAAGAAGAGTAACTAGGGATTAAGGTAAGGATTTTCAAGTAAAATAATATGTGTATTTCAGTTAATATTGCTAGAGGTGTTCCCAACATGAAGAAAATGTTTTATTTATTAGTAATAACAATGTGCATTTTCATATCACTACTATTCCATGCCCCAATCTCCCAAAAGCAATTTGAAACTGCTTTGCAATTGTCGCTATTTTAGCTAGCTTCAAATGCTGAGAACATGAAGGAGGTGATTAGGTGTGATTAGTGTCCAATCCAGCTGATAGAAGAATGCAAATAATGGTATTCAACCAGTTCCCCAACTCAAGATAGTGCGAGTTGTAAAGTAATCTCGCTGTCCATTCTTCCCAAAGATAAAAGACAACAACAAAGATAATTGCTGTCATCCTCCTCTCCTTTTTTGTTCATTACATGCATAAGTTGTTTTTGGTTAAGGCCTGCCCCCATAATTGCTTTCAGAGGAAGACACTAAGCAGTCAAGGCACCATTCCTCTGTTATACTGAAAAGACCCTTTTCAATGTACCCATTCTGTTGAATTTTAATAGGAGACAAGCATTATTACAATTTTTATTCCATGAATACATTTCTGTGCATATACCATCTATGTATGCATTTCTTGAGATGCAACTAAAGTGGGAAGCAAACCCCATGTTTCCACACACCTGATTCCAAAAGAGGATCTATAATCAAGTTCAGACTTTGAAAGTTTCTCCACCATGGGTTTATTGAATGAAGTTACAAATCCCTTTTAGATCTTCATACTAAAGTCATAATAAATCTATGTAGATTGTGCACAAATATAGCATAGTTTGTGTTTGGCTTAGACCCTCCCTAGTTCTGGTATACCAATATTACAGGCTCAGTCTACTCATGGTTTTGAATGACACCCTAGGAAGAACGACATTTATCCTAGGCAACACTACTTTTTGTAGAGAGAACTGATACTAATGCTATAGGATCCATCCTTGGCTTATTACTGTATTTGCAACATAAAGCAATATATGATCAAACCATTTTATATGAAATGCTGACATCCAGGGAAGAATCTTACTCAAAATAAAAAATAAAAAAAATAATTAAAGTTCTCTTAAATTCCTCCCAAAATAAATTTGGAAGCAATTTCTACAGATAGAAAATGATTCATAACACATTATCTACATAGCTTTTAATATCCTGCAAAGAGAAATGTCTTCTCTATTTACTATGCATAATGGCAATTGATGATTCATCTAAGAATGGAATCTTCAAAAGGCATTTTGTATTTTTTTTCCTTTTTACAAATATGTTTAAATATTGCAAACTGTGATCAGATTTGTTCTGTAAATAAATTTATATTTATAATATTTATATTTATATACTTGCAGTATGCTTTCTGTCTTAATTTGTTGTTGTTCAGTCGTTTAGTCATGTCCGACTCTTCATGACCTCATGGACCATAGCTCGCCAGGCCTTCCTGTCCTGTCCTGTCTGTCTTAATACTGCCTCAAAATGCTAGAATTCCAAGTGACATAATTTATGGAAAGTATGGACATGCCAATAACCTCAGCTGAAGGTTCTGGGACCAAAAATTACTTTTTCCCCCCAGAAAGGATTTTTCAAAGCAGAACTAGAAGCTAATGTTACTGGTGGATTACTGTTAGCTTCCCATGATGTGAGTTGGGTTTTACATATTCATTAATAATGTTCAAAACCCAGCTGAGTGAAAATCTCTTAATCCTGACAAATACTCAGGCCCATGTGTCACTGACTATATGTACTGTTCTTGTTATTTTAGCAAAGGCTGAGTATCTATGTAACCCATTATCTGAATAAGAAAAATCAAATGTACAGTATTTGCTTCATGGATTGCAATGAGAGAAACTAAGCCTCTGTGAAGCAAAATAATCATTTTGGAAAACAAGTTTTGAAGACAACTTTAATTATCAGTGCATAGATGTATGTAAGCAGCATTTCATCAGTACAATCCTATACTTATCTTCTCAGGAGTAAATCCCTTTGTTCTTAGGGGGGTGTTCCCAGACTAAGGTATTTAGACTCACCAGATAACTTTGGACCAAACAAAGGGTAGATTCCTGCGCTGCATAAAACCAAAATGCAGCTTTTTTTAATGGCTTAGTGAGATATAATGTGGGGTATTCATCTAGTTATTGTGGTTTACTGCTTATGGATTAGCAGTATGTCTGTGAACTCAGTCATCATGGTTTATTCAAAACAAATCATGACGTAATCCAATATGTGAATCCAACTAATTTCTTTCAGCCTAACCTGGCATATCTATCAATCTAACCAGGGTTGTTAAAAGGATAATATATAAATCATCCTACATGCCTTGGAAGAAAGTTGAGACGCACATGTGGTAGGAAAGGAATAATATGAGGAGGGAGAGTTTTTCAGAGATGTAAAACTGTGTCTTTAACCACACAAAGCTGAGGGGGCTGCAGTGATAGTGCTACATTTTGAGCTGCTAAATGTTACAACAAGTTGGAAAAAAATCACAAGTACCCTATTTCTACCCCACTCTGCCTTTGAATTCTGTGAGATTAAAATGTGCCAAACCACCAACTCTGAGTATGGAGAATGAGGTCTGGGTTTCCTGCTAAGGGCTATCCACAGTGACTCTAGTGATGTAAGTTTTAATGCCAGGAGAAGACTAAGATTACAGAAGTCACTAGCAGTTGGTTAGTCTGTATCCTGGATGCATGAGAGTCTTACAGAAACAGAGAGCTGCTTCAAGTGTCAAGCTTTAAAGGTGACATTCTAAAAAATGCATACCAAGGAGCAACGTCAATGAGTTTCATCCATCATGAAACTGAATGTCATGAAAGGCCTGGCTCCAGTGAGAGGAACTGAATGTATGCTTTAGAATAGCCCTTGCAGAATTTCCAATTCTTAATCAGGCCACTAACCCCTGCTCAGTGCAGAGGAGTTCGTACAATCTAACAGTTTTGTCAAAATGATGACATGACAAGCGTCATCACAACGTGACACAAGGGTCACTCATTTTCTACATCGAGGCAATGTCGCAATGTCCAAACAAAAGGGGTGGAGCTTGTGTCATGTCAGGTTGAGGCCTGTTTCATAATTTATCCTGCCCCCACCCCCCCAGATGCCTTTGGTTCAGTGCAATAAATCAAGAACTAGAACCCACAAAGGATTTTTCAGAATTGCCTCTTTCAACCTCAGTCTGCTCTTTGTTATTCCACAAATAAGGAACACTGGATTTAGGTTACAGGAACGCTAGCTTTGATCAAATGTTAGAAATTTTTTTCCAACAGTAAGAGCAATTTGGCAATGAAAACTTTTACCCAGAGACTTGGTAGGCTCCCATTTCCTGGATCCATTCAAGCAGAAAAATTGGCCTTCCAATTCCATAATTCCACATTTTTACTTAAACGATTCAATGATTCTTCTATAATTCTAATTATTACTACAGTGATTCTATTCTTCTTCTATGATTTTGTATTATTATTCCAAAGACTTAGTATCCTAAATTAAATAAGTTATGTATTTTGTATGAGTTTTTAATGTGTTAATGGAGCATGTAATGTTAAAGAATTTAAGAAGTTCTGAACCCAAGAAATCTTTTTTAAAAGAAATGATAGGTGAAACATTTCAAGTTATGAAATTCAGCCAATAAGTCTATAGCACTGAGCCAGCAAAAAAAAAATACTCCTTCTACTTTTCTGGCAACTTTAATTCACTTTACCTTCTTTGGTGACTAATCATGTACATTCACATTAGCACACAATGAATGTGTCTGAAATGAAGAAAAAACAAAGATTCAAGTCCTCTACTTGCATTATACAGTATGTACAGTCTATGCTACTATATATATTAATAATGTATATTATTATACCTTATTGCACGTATAATGTAAGTATAATGTATACTTGCATATGTACAGTATATGCTACTAGGGGCGTGGTGGCTCAGCGGGTAAGACTCCAGCTCTTGCCAACCTAGCAATTCGAAAACATGCAAATGCAAGTAGATGAATAGGTACC
This sequence comes from Charina bottae, assembly GCA_023362775.1. Lineage (NCBI taxonomy): Eukaryota > Metazoa > Chordata > Lepidosauria > Squamata > Charinaidae > Charina > Charina bottae. The sequence goes on along the minus strand of JALMGJ010000001.1, from coordinate 2,746,132 downwards.
ACTTCGGTGGGTAGGTAACAGCGTTCCACGCGTGTCATGCAGCCACATGACCGTGGAAGCGTCTTCGGACAGCGCTGGCTCTTCGGCTAACAAACTGAGATGAGCACCGGCCCCTAGAGTCGGACATGACTGCACAAATGTGCGGGGGGAACCTTTACCTTTACTTTATATCCTACTAAGCACATGCCAAAGAATATTAAAGAAGAGAGGGGGAAAGTTTCATAAGCAGAACTACAAGCCATTATATTTTATTTTCCCAAATATGCTTGAGGGACAACATTGCAGTGAAATGTGTATGAAATTCATATATTGCTTTTATGTTAACAATTGAAACTGTAGGTCATTAACCACGTCTTATGATTGGTAGGGATACCAGCTACCACACGTGAGAGGAAAAAATACAGACCACCACTAAATGGCAGTAAAGAGATATACAAAACTGTAACTCTTTGTTTGCTGCCATCAACTGCTGATCTGGATTTTTGCAGCCCCTATGTGTCAGCCCTAACCAGAAGACACTTGAAATTGATATGAGAGCCATACAAGGATTATCAGCTGGCTATCCTGATATTAATTCATTGGTGGCTTTACATATAATACCAAATCATCACTCACTTTATGGGGAAAATGGACAATGTAAGAAAGATGAACTATATCCATAAGTTTTCTCTCCTTCTATTTTTTTATAAGAATGTTATTAAGTTTCAAGCAAAGATAAAAGCTACAGAAAAACAAAAAACTACAAAGGAAAAAAAGAAAAAAGCTAAAACAGTATATAAACACAAGAGAAAATTTTTCAAAATTACAAAAAGAGGTGACTTCCGACTTTTAACAGCAAGGATATATAACAATTTTCCATAATCAATCCCTTACTCTATATTAAACCAAAATCACATTATTTCTATAAATCATTCCATTGGCACATTATAAAAATCACTAAATACAGTTGCTCCCTCCCCTTATATTAAAAGTGTGTGTGTGTGTGTATACACACACACACACACACATATACATACATACATACATACATACACTGTATATATATATATCTCCTAATCAACTTCCCTCCCAAATGTAACATTTATTTAATTATTTCCTTTCTACTACTATTCTATACATTCCTGTCTACTATAATAAAGATCAAACTAAAAAACATACTGTATAAATTGTCTGCCATTGTACTTGATAATACAACAATTTTAATAATCTTAATCATATTAAATCCAAAACCAGACATTTACTATTTTTTATTATACCTTAATAATCTTAATCCAAATCGTTAAAGATAAATGAAATCAGCCAAACCCTAAAAGCAATCCAGATAAATATTCTTAAACCCTTATCCCACTTCAAAATAAACCAGAGCATTTACATATCCCCACAATGCACACAGAGCTTTTTTTTTTTTTGCCCCTCTCAAAAACTCCAACTTCTCTTCAGGAGACCTCCCTTATAACCCAATAACCCCTTCTTTTCCATGGCGTTCCATCAGAAGATCAATTTCACTTATGGCTTGAAACTCAATCTCTCCCTTTAATTTCTTCAACTCGACTATCTGATCTTCAACCAGCATTTCAACAGAAGTCCTAATCTCACTCTTAGAAGAGACATTTCTGTCGCTGTTAAATTCCTCAGTTTCATCCCCAACATCCCCAACCAGTATGTCGATGAAGCTTCTCAGTCATCCAGGTGGAATTGTCTGTAGATTGAGTCATGGCAACTGGATTTCTTTCTTTTGGTTGAAACGTTTTGCTGCTTGTCCAAGTAGCTTTTTCACTCTAAGTCTAAAGTCTAAGTCTAAGACTACAGACAATCCCCAGCCAGATGACACATTTTAGACCTCACATTTTCCACAATGTCCTGGATGCCTTGCATAAAAACTTGGTAGGAATCAGAAAGAATCTGTTTAAAATCCCCCATGTCTCACACAGTAGATTATGGCACCCCCTAGGAGCTTAACCAGCGAAAGTTGAAGATATGAAAGAATTGAGGAATGTGTTTACACAAACGAAAGTGAGATATGCAGACAGTTCCCCAGGGAAAGTAGAAGCAGAAAACTGAAAGTTCAAAACAGCCAATTCAATGTGTAGGAAAATACTAATATCTTCAAGTTTAGTACAAAAATAATAACAGGGAGACAATTTATTCTCAGTCCTCCTTAATATTTGGATGGAAAACAAAATCCAAAACTGAAGATTTTTTTTTAAAACAAAATTGATCCCCAAAATACAGTAATGGTAAGCACCAAGAGAACCTGTTCTAGAAAGCCTCTCTTAGGGTACGCGTACTTGAAAGAAATATAAATTGGGTGATTTAGAAATGGGGTAGCCGGTCTTAGGGTCCCTTTCAGGCTACAGCGCGTCTTGGAAATAGTGACATCCCAGCCTGCCGGCTAGCTCTTACCAGTCGAGTGCGAACGCTGTTTGCGATCTTCTGGCTGCAAACAGCCATCCGGAGGACAGATGGGGTGATTCCAGGTGTTTTCCTTTTTCCAGAAAAACACTCCTGCGCTTCAGGAAAAACCTGCCTGAGCCCGAAAAAACTGCTGCATTGTCAGTTCTGCCTGCTGAGCCCGCGGGCACAGCTGTTCAGTCCGCCATGTCCCCACCAGAAGTCCTCCTCCTATTTTTTTATATTCACACATATTGACAGAAGCAGTCTGAAAGTATTTGAGGGCTAAACCATATATTTTATAGGCTAAAACCCACACTTTGAATGCACCTGTAAACTGATTGGAAGCCAATACAGGGCCCAGAGCACCACTGACCCCTTGCATTTTGCACCAACTTCAGTTTCTAAATGGCCTCCAAAGGCAGAACCATGTAAAATGCATTGCACTAGTTAAGCTGCATGGTGATGGGGACATGAGTCATTGCTGTGGTGATGAGGGCCACCTTCGCTGATGTTGTCTGTCAATCGTCTTGCTTTAAAAAGTACTACTTCTTCAGATTTCTTTTCACAGGAATCATCAAACCAAAGTTCCAGAGAGGGAAAAGATCCTACAAGATTACTAACCCAATCCATTCCATAATATCAACATTTTTACTTTCAAAAAGTATATTCTATAGGCAAGAATTAATTGTTTTACCCTTTAAAAAGGCAAACCTGGATTTCTGTTTTTCACATTTCCAGTCAGCTGAAGGTACTTTGCAGGATGGTAGATCATACCACATTCAGACACTGACTTACATAAAAGACTGGGCAACCTGAAACAGTCACTGGACTAACAAATTACAGGTCCAGTTTCCTATTGACAATAGCTTTTTGGATTAATAAACAGACAGGACCATTTTAGATCATTAAACAAAAATTTCTGCAATACTATAATCATAGTTACAAAAATACTCAGGCTTATTATGATGATAGCATGCAAATGCAAGTAGATGAATAGGTACCACTTCGGTGGGTAGGTAACAGCGTTCCGCACGCGTCACGCTGGCCACATGACCGCGGAAGCGTCTTCGGACAATGCTGGCTCTTCGGCTAACAAACGGAGATGAGCACCGGCCCCTAGAGTCGGACATGACTGCACAAATGTGCGGGGGGAACCTTTACCTTTACTTAGAATAAATGCAAAGAAGTTGATTCTTTTTTGTGTGTGATATAAGGTATACATGCTCTTTATAGATTATTAATTATTATTCTACTTTCCCCAACAAGTAACTAATTGAGAATTGGTTGATTTGGGTTACCAAACTAGATAGCTGGATTTCTGCTTCCAGTATGTTTTCTGCCTAAGCAGGTTCAAATATGCACAAGGAGCCTGTGCACATCTAGAAGTTATGACTTGGACATGAAGAGGACAGTAGAAATTCTAGAAGTAATAGTTTGGGAGAGAAAAGGGGTGGTAAACAATTTTATGAGGGAAGAGAAGTTTTCACTTTACAAGAAATACCAATAGAGGTAATGAGTGGTGTTGGTGTGATGTAGGGATTAATCTCCTGGTCTATGGCAAGAGATCCATGTTCAGGTCCACTCTCGACCATGGAAACCCACTGGTGACTTTGTGCCAGTTTCCTCTCAGTCCAGTTCACCTCACAAGGTTGATGTTGATGTTATGGGGATAAAATGAAGGGACAACCCATTGTAAACCACATTGAAATTCTGGAGAAAAGATGGGAGATGATGATGATGAGTTTATTTATTTAATAAGTAAAATGTACCTGGTGTGAGATGTTCTACACCTTCCTGCAGTTACTCAACTTGGAAAACATTAAAAAAATCCTCTTTATCCATCATAGCTGACTGCCTTTGTTTATGTGGTTCCTCTATACAGTATTAAAAAGGTAAAGGTTCCCCCCGCACATTTGTGCAGTCGTGTCCGACTCTAGGGGCCGGTGCTCATCTCCGTTTGTTAGCCGAAGAGCCAGCGTTGTCCGAAGACGCTTCCACGGTCATGTGGCCGCATGACACGCATGGAACGCTGTTACCTACCCACGGAAGTGGTACCTATTCATCTACTTGCATTTGCATGCTTTCGAATTGCTAGGTTGGCAAGAGCTGGAGCTAGTGCGGGAGCTCACTCCGCACGCAGGGCTAGGGATTCGAACCTCCGAACTTGCGATCTTCCGATCGACAAGCCTGGCATCTTACCCGCTGAGCCACCACGCCCCTTACCTATACAGTATTAGCAGAACATTTTCCTACTGATTTTGCTGAATGCTGGGGTATCTGGTTTTGTCTGAGATATTTTGTTTCATAAAGACTGTATAATTGTCAATGATTGTGTGCTTGACATTTTCAATCTTATTCAAAAAATGGTCCAGGTTCTTCTCAGAGAAATTACAGCCTTTGGGGATTAGGTCAATCATTTCCATTTATTTCCAGACTAGTTTTTACTTTTTGTCCAATACTGAGACTGGGAAGGGAAGAAAGGATAGTACAAGACCAGTTAAAATCTTCAGGGGAGATTATCTTGCATCCCTCCTACATGTGGTCTCAACTAGCTCAGTTCTTGTCTAGGAAAGAAGAAAACGAGGTAGCTAAGAAAACAAGGTAGCTTGGATCTTTGGAGACTGTGCTGGCTTGGCTTCTGCTGTTATTCAAGGGCAGAAGAGGGAATGAATGGCACTTTTCTAAACAAATGGATCTCTGTAAATAATTCATTCAAACTATTGTTCAAGCCAAGTGAATGAGGCAGTATTTTGGGGAAGAAATGGCTACTTCATGCTATCAACAAAGTCATTCCTAGAAGAGGAGGATAGAATAAAAACAACAACAAATGGACAGAGTGAACAGGCCAATGACTGTAGTAGCTCTCTCCCCCTCTTATAATTTAATAGCCTGGTTGCAGGGGTGGGGGTGGGGGGATAAACATCTGAACAGGTTTCAGTGTCCTATGAAAGCGGGCTGGGTGACCTTGGGCCAGTCACACACTCTCAGCCCAACTCACCTCACAGGGTTGCTGTTGTGGGGAAAATAGGAGGAGGAAGGAGTATTAGGTATGTTCGCCGCTTTGAGTTATTTATAAAAATAATAAAAACTGGATAGAAAATAAATAAACAAACAAATAAATAAATAAATAAATAAATCCTCTTTCTTGAGACTGCTGTGTTCCTGGTCATTCAGTCCCACACCCATGAAACATGTTCCTTTTGCTCCTTTGTGCCATAATGTCATAGGAAGGAGCCTCAAAGCAAAGGTATAAATGTGTTGAATGCATTATCACATTGCTGAACAACCATCTTAATTTCTAAAACCTATTTTAACAGGTACTAGTAACAAAATAATTAAGGTGGATTTATATGGGGATACATTATTCTATATTTTCTACCAAAAAAATAAAACCTGTGACAACCAGGAAGAATTCATATTAATTTACAAAGGTAAAATTATTTAAACATTCAGCCCACTCTTTTTAGTTTATGAATAGAAGGGAAAAATGGTGAAATAAAAGTAATCCAGGCCAAAATGATATCAAGAACTTTGTATTTCTTAATGCCAAAATCTTTATGTTTCAGAATCATTTTACAAGAACTCAGCCAACATAAAGGTTCATAAAAGCTTGATTATTTATAAAAACAATATAGGATAGTCTGAAATACATCTATTCCATATTATATGTGTGTGTGTGTGCAGCAGCATGTACCAGATTTATCCTGAAAACTCAACTATTATTATAACTGCTTACTTAGGCATATTATATCTTGGCTGGAAAAAAAACTGGGCTACCACTAGATAGCAGCAAAGCATTAGAGCTTTTTGAATCTCTCTGCTGCCAACTTGTGGCCATCCAAATTTTTGCACCCCAAATATATTCATCATAGCTTACTTGGAAATCTCAAGAAGAAATTGGAAGGGAATAATAGAAAAAAATATATATTAACTGAATTACTAATCCAATTAGACCCAAGATGCTTCTGGCCCCTGAGGAGATGATGCAGGCTCAAATTTTCATTAGTGCCTTTGCTGCAAGTAGAAAACTGGATGTACTGAGACATTTGTTTGTTTGATTTTTGGCTTGGTACATTGTGTGAAAAGGGGCGTGGTGGCTCAGTGGGTAAGACGCCAGGCTTGTTGATCGGAAGATCGCAAGTTCAGAGGTTCGAATCCCTAGCCCTGCGTGCGGAGTGAGCTCCCGCACTAGCTCCAGCTCTTGCCAACCTAGCAATTCGAAAGCATGCAAATACAAGTAGATTAATAGGTACCACTTCGGTGGGTAGGTAACAGTGTTCCATGCGTGTCATGCGGCCACATGACCGTGGAAGCGTCTTCGGACAACGCTGGCTCTTCGGCTAACAAATGGAGATGAGCACTGGCCCCTAGAGTCGGACACGACTGGGAACCTTTACCTTTACCTAGAAAGCTATTTCAAAATCTAGCCTAAATCTTATTTAACAAGAAAAATTGTGCCTAAGAATTAAAGCATAAAAGAATAAAGCAGTCTTTGCTTTTATCTAAATCTCAATTTATAGTAATAACAGTGGTCCCCTCTCTCAAACCACCTAGGGGTCAAGGAATCCATTTATGCCAACTTGGAAAATCCTTCCTTGAATAGAGGTGGGGGCCTCAGGCACAATCTTTCCCCTATCTTCCTCCCTGCTTTGTCTTCTGTGCCTAGGAAGATTAAGACCATTTCGCAAGCTCAACAGCAGCATGGTGATCTTAACGATCCTTCTTTAGATGATAAAGGGACTTAGAAATAACATCTCAAAAAAAATATAACCATGACCTAGCCCCAGGTGCAAGGTCACACAGCCACCTAGAAACATATTTAAGGATTCCCTTACTAACTTTGCTCAGACTGAAGAAGCTCCTTGGATAAGGAGTGAAACGTTTCCACTGAGAAAATAGAAATCCAGTTGACATGATTCAAGCTACAGACTGTTCCACCTGGATGACTGAGAACCTTCATAGACAACCAAAGTGTATGGCTTTGCATGCTGTGTGAATTCAACCAAAGTAAACTGTGGCTTAGCACGATGCATGAACATTACCTGTTTCTTCCATTTATGTTACACCACCAGATGGGCTTTCTGGCTTGCTACTTTAAAAAGACAACTGTAGTGTTTCAAATGTGCACGCTCAGCTTGGCTTCAGAAAACTAGCCACTGAATGATTGAGCAGAATATGCTTTCCTCATGTCCCTGGTCTTCATCATGATGCCTGTAAGAACCAGTGTGCCTACATACACTTACCTCCTACTCCTTATTTATTTAGATTATTTTATTGTTTAGAAATTACTGATAAACTATAAACACCACAAACTGTTGATTGACTGCAGCCCAATACTTTATTATATAGTGCATCTTATTGCTCAGAAAACCTACAAAGTTCCCTCAACTGAGTTAAATAATTTAAATAGTTTAAACACATGCTACTTTAAAGTAACATGCAGTTTGACTTTCACATACCAACCCCAGATAGGTAGAGAGGTAAGGTAGATGGGTAGATGGGTAGATAGATGATGGATGGATGGATATTTGAGAACTGGGGACAAAAAATGGCTGCATTGATTCCCCACAATGTTGTAATAGGTGCAATGTAAGAAATGAAGAGCACTCCAAATTTAAATATTTGTGGTTAAATGCATATCCTGTTTAATCCAAAGGCCCTTTAAGTCTGTGGAAAAAAACCCCATAAAATAATTGCAACGTGGTTTGAGTATGATGCTTTGTCAGCAAGTCCTCTAGGCGAGTCAGCAGTGTGTATGCCACATCATCAAGCTGAAAGTGGGCAACAGGATCTCCTTTTTAAAAAGGCATCCAGTATTTTTCAAAACAACATGGATACTATTGGAAGGGAGAGAATAGGAAGAAATGCTGTTTGAACTCTTTGTTTTGCATAGCAAACGAGGGAGAGGCAGAACAGTAGACAGAAATCTTGCCAATGTGTGTCAGTAAATGAAACATCATTGGTTAAGGGTGGCTAGAATATACACATATCCAAATTTAATTTAGTTCTGAAGAAAACCACAAGAGTAGAAACCTTGAAACATGAAGTTAAAGGAAAGGCAAGCTGCCCAGTATGTCTTCTATATATGTACACAACACAGCACTGTCTGTGAGTAAACCTCAGGAACCATATTTTTCTATGAACAGTATCTTTCATGCTATGAAGTTATTTAACTCTGTCTGGTTCCATTTAGCTCAATGTATTTGCAGATTTACTCACTACCTCACAGATTATCCATGGCAGTTTTGTATCTGCTGTTTGGAATTACAAGCAACAGCTACTACAAAACAAAACAAAACCCAAACATCCTTAATAAGTATTAAATAAGGAATCAGAAAGTTTCTTATGTTAGTTTACAATCACTAAAACTTCAATTCTGTACAAATTTTCCTGGGAGTAAGTTTTCACTGAAATTCAGGGATTTACTTCTAACTCTTACCAATAGATTTAGTACATTTTACTTATCAAAGAATTTTAAATATCTTGTACTAAAATATACCAAAAGTCTCTTTAATAGACTTTGAGGTTATGACCAGAAACTGAATGAGATCAGAGGTACTATTTTTAAAATAAGCATTCTCTTCACAGCCAACATTCACTGTTTACCTTGGGAATCTTTCCTATTCATTTTCTTTCCATAGTTTAAGCTGGAAAACCAGCTTTCCAATTTGAGCTTTGTTTTATCCAGTCTAAACTTCTCTCAAAACTAACTCAACATGCCTAAAATTTTATAAGGATTGTATTGAATAATCTGCCAAGGATTTTAATGGAAAGTTTGTGATGTAAATGGAAAATTGATTGAAAGTCATGAAGATTTTGTTTTTATGAAGCAGTTTCCTCTGCTGATTTTTCCCCTTAATTATCTACACATCATTTCAGTTGCAGACAAGCTGGTTAAGAGGTTATAGCTTTATTGATTTGTTTTGAACTGTTTCTCAAAAAACCTATTCCTGAAAATAATAGAAGATCATTCAGACTTCTCGTTAGATTATTGGCTTTGGTGAATTATGAAGCACAAGAGCAGAAGACGAGAGGTTTCTGGGAAGATAAAAAGTACTACAGTAAAGAAGGTGTGACATGAACCTAATATGAGAACTTCAGTATTACTTTCATTACTTTAAGTAATTCTTATGTTGTATCTTTAGAGCTAATGTATATCTATGCCCATCATATGCTAATTTGCATTTGAAGTTTCATTATTAGAGAATTTACAGCTAAATCTAAAATGTTTTCATTGAAAATGAAGTGATACTAAATGGTAAGAAAGCTCTTTCTTTGATGTTGGATATCTGATGAGTATTCTAAGACACAAGGCATGATAATATCGCTAAGTAAACTACATTCATTGGCGATCACTCGTAGCCGAGTAAGATTGTCTTCCAAAGGTAAAATTTTAATGGTGGATCCGTAAGTGGCTATAAAGGCCAATTCTGGATCCGCACAACCTCCCACAATGGGGGCAATCTGAATAACCTTTTTGAGATGAAGTCACAAACTTGGCGAAGCTACTGAAATGAAGTTTTTCTTTTATTTTTCACTTTGGGTTACAAATACTGATTTGAATAGATCTAGGCTGCAAAAATCTAGACAGACATTAAGATGGTAGCAGGGTTTTTTTTTAATTTCTTTGCTGCTATCTTGTGGTTGTCCTGAGCTTTGCAGCCCAGATCTGGTAATCCTAGATTCAAATGTCTGATATGTGGCAAGTTATACATCAAAATAACATTTCACCATCTCTTGAGTTAGTTTACTTTCTTGATGCTACTTAGGAACATTAAACAACATTCCTGAATTCACAAACTAATGACAAACCACAAGTGGTTGTTGCTCTGCTTCCAGGGGTTGTCTGCATTATGAATTCAACGGTAAAGCTAAGAAGCTGAGTGCGAGCTGAGATGGCAAATGAAATAATATTTGGAAGCTCATATCTTATCAGATCATATGGGGATCTGACTCCGAGCTGGACTGGCAGGTCGACAAATCAGAGTTTTTCAGAGTGCTGAAGACTTGGCTAACTTTTCCCTGTTTGCAGGGGTCTACAGAAAATATAAGACCACTGAAGTTTCTCCCTGGAGAGGGGAGAACCAGAAGATTGCTCACTGGGTCGTTGGAATTGCTCCCTCCTGCTTTTTTTGTAGTTTTCCACCACAGAGAGAGCAGGGGGTTGGAAGCAGTAAAACAACTGGAGAAAGCACCAAGCTCTACAGGGAATCGTAAGTCTGAAAGACACTAGAACAAGAAGCTGGCTTTTAGATCACTTTTATTTTATTTTTTCTAGATTAGATCATTTTATCATCTAAGGTCTACCTTTGGACTTTACTCAAAATGTTGGCAAATTTTGTGCTTTCTTTGCTATAATAATTATAGTGAAAGTATGATGGATTTTATATTTGAAACACAGTGAAACGTTCGCATTTTTTTTTCTCTTTTACCTTTCTACTTTACCAGAGTGGATTCTGTATCACTTGAAAGTATAAGAGTTTTTATTGAATATCTTTTGAATATATTTTGTTGGACTAACTGTTGAGGAATTTGTTTTTATAAACTGTATGAAATACTCATTCTGGTTTATTACGGTCACTGACCAGTACAAGATTCTACAAGGTATACTCATTGAACCTTACAATATGCACCATCTGATTTAAAATAGTTTTAAAATTATAAGTTAAATTACATTGTTCCAATTAAAAATTAAAATACATTCAGACCACAATGTGGATGAGCCCCTTAATCAAATTTAAATATGCTCTTAATATTAGTCATAACTAATATTCTATCAGATGTAAATGCTTATAAAATAAAATATCATATATAAAATATGGTGTGATATATATATATATATATATATATATATATATATATATATATATCTTTTAAAATTATTAAAATCATTACAAGGAGTACATTACTACATTTTTCCTATCATAGTCTGGCGTATCTTTATAGCAGCTGCACCGAATTTGGCTACTTGCGCCGTAACAGTTGGATCTTCATCTATAAGTAACATTTGCATATACTCTATATCTTGCCTCCTTGCAGGGGTCTACAGACCACTGAAGCTTCCCCCTGGAGAAGGAGGAACCAGAAGATTGCTCACAGAGCCATTGGAATTGCCCACTCCTGTTTTTCTTTGTTGTTTCCACCGCGGAGAAGAACGGGGGTGAATGCAGTGGAATGGCCGAAGGAGGATCCTAGCTCTGCAGGGAACGTAAGTCTCTCGGGAGACACAAGGGCGACAGCCAGCTTTTAGATCACTTTACATTAGTTTTCTTTTTTAGATTAGAACATTTTTATTATCTAAAATTTATCTTTGGACTTCGTTCAAAATGTTGGCTAATTTTGTGTTTTCTTTGCTATAATTAATTTTGGTGGAAGTTTGATAGATTTTATTTTGGCAACATAGTGAATAAGTTTGTATTTTTCTGCCTTTCCTTTGTATCAGAGAAACTGGGACTTAAGAGACTTTGTTGGTATTTCTCACTCGACAAACTAACTGACTTTTGAGAAATTGTTTGTTTGGGTTAAGCAGCTTGCAGCCTGAAGAATAAAGAAGAATAAAGAATAAAGTATAGAGAATGTGTGCCTCTTTCCCTTTTTATTTTTCTACTTTTTTGTAGAACGGACTTTCTCTCATTTGGAATATATTTTCATCTTTCCTTTTACAAACTGTTTGAAATACTGCTCTGTGGAATTTTTCATCTTTTATTTTAAAAGCTTTTCTCACTTAAAGAAATAGACATTATTGATAATAATAGAACAGCTGTTCCCTGCTCCCTTCCCTGCTCCCTGAGAAAATTCTTTGTTTTGGCTACGGCAGCTGATTACGGTTTGAACAACGAACACAATCAGGGGGGTGCAGGTGGAAATGGCATTTCTCACAGAACTTCAGGATTTTAAGGAAGAAACCAGCAAAGCTTTTTTGCAAATTAAGAAATCCATAGAACGTATATTAATAGTTTTGGTGGCTCAGGAACAGAAGATACAAGGGACAGATTTAGAAACAGAGGGAAGACCTTTCGAACCAGTAGAGAAACAGGGAAAGAGGATTTTGAATGTATTGGTACAGAAGAAGATTATGATATTTTACAGGAAATGGTCTATTAAACGTTTGGGCATAAACACATTGTGGCAGCTGAGACAGGAAGATTTTAACATGCAAATTGATAGATATGGTAAAATAAACATTTTGACATCCCACATGAGTTACAGAAATGAACAAGTTGCATATTGTGATATTGGCATAACCTAAACAGGAGATTTATTGATATTGATCTGGAATGCAAGGTTAATGAAAATGCGGATCTGGATTGTACACAGAGTGAGAGCAGATATGAGAAACTGTATAGATGCATAAAAACATGATATTCTAAGTGTAAGATACAAGATTATAAATATAAATATAAGTTGACATTATAGATTACTCTTTCTGGAGATACATTTATGAGAAGACAATGAGATGATGAGATGGAATTAGAATGTAGGTTATTACAGGAATATGTTGTATGATTATTATAATATGTATTAGGTTATATATTATGTTAGGTTTTGTATTCTTGCTGTATTATGTTATGTAATATGTTAGATTATGTATTAATGGAATATATAGTCATAATATGAACAGAATATATTGTATTTTATTAGAAGTAGATAAGGCCTTTATTTGTTACACTAATTGGATTTTATTGAAGATATAAATATAGATGTAAAAACGGAAAGAGCAAATGGAAAACATTTAATTGATGCAACAATGAACATTTGATTACTATTCCAAGGAGTAGAAACCAGAGATGGATTGTTGGAAGATATCAAGAAAGGCGAAACCTATATGAAGAACAGAAGATTCGATTATAGAAATCATAGGGTATATGACAAAGAAAAATTCCTGTGTATTGTATGAAGGACTAACATTTAAAGTTAATTGTTGTACTTAAAGTTCAAGGATAAATTGGAGGACATCTATTTCCTATATTTTCTTTGTTTGTTATTTTTTGACTTCACTTTTTCTTTTCTTTTTTCTTACTTTGTATTTCTATTTCTTTCTTTGTATTAACTTTTAATATGTATTTTAAAATTCAATAAAACTTATGAGAAAAAAAATTTACTCCTAAGCTCTTTATAAAAAGGACAACGGAGGAGCATGTGGACTGTATTTTCTATCTCTCCATTATTACAACACCACCTTGCAGCTTTTGGGATTTTTTTATATCTACCATCCAAGACTGCGGAAGGGAGTGCGTGGCTACGAGCTAAGGCAAAGGCTTTCCGATGGCTAGGGATTTCAAGTTGAGTAAGGTAGTTAGCAGAATTAACAATATATTTATTATACTCTGATGATAAGAAATTAGGGGCCTTCTCTAAGTCCGTTTGTCTCTCTATGTCCTTTATCCTTTGCTTCAAGGCCAATTTTGCCTGTTCATAATCCATCCTGAGAATTGAATCTGTAGAAAATCCTAGCTTGGTGAGACTAGATTCAATATCCTTTAACCAAGAGGATTGGGAGTAATCTTGGAAAATGAGTGGTGCTAAACCTTGAGGATAATGCTTGACTTTTAGCCAAAGATTCAGGGAAGCTAGGCGCACTCTTGCCTCAACTTTTATCATGCCCGCTTCCAATCGAAGGTAAGCGTTTGGAACACATTTGGGCATTTGAAATACTGCTCTAATAAATTTTGATTGCACTCTTTCCAGGGATGTAATACTTGAACTTAGAGCACGAACACAGGACCCATAAAGGAGCTGGGCTAATGTCTTCGCCTGGAAGAGTTTGAGAGCTGCCAGTATATAATGTCCTCCTTTACTCCGGAAAAACTTTAAAATGGCATTAGCTGAATTTTGTCCGGAATCAGCTGCATAATCAAAGTGAGGTTTCCTAGACCCAGTGGCGTGCATGACTACCCCTAGATATTTAAAGCTAGTCACTTGCTCTATTTTATGCCCATTTATATTCCAAGAACGAAATTTCGGTCTTTTGGCGAAGGTCATTATCTTTGTTTTCTGATAATTTATTTCTAGCTGATTATTAATACAATACTGGGCCACAGTTGTCAAAGTTCTGTTGAGACCTACAGGAGTCCTAGAAAGTATGACCGCATCATCTGCATAAAGCAGCAGGGCAATACTACGGTCCCCTACTTTAGGAGGGTGAAAGTCCGGGTGATTTAGACAACTTACCATATCATTAATATAAAAATTAAAAAGTAGCGGGGCCAAAATACAGCCCTGTTTCACCCCCTTTTGTACCTTAATCAGCTTGGAAAGGGACCCAAACCTATTGCATCTGACCTTCAAGGCCGTATCAGAGTATAAGGCCCGAATTAAATAGAGAAGTCTACTATCTATTGAGGCAGCTTCCAACTTCTCCCACAGCTTAGGCCTAGATATAGAATCAAAAGCTGCCTTTAAGTCTATGTAGGCTGCATACAATGATGTTATCTTGTTGGTACGATATTTTTCAATCAGATGTTGAAGAATCAGGCATTGTTCAATGGTTCCTCTGCCCTCTCTGAAGCCAGCCTGCTCGTCCGCTATAAGCTTTCTCTGGTCCAGCCATTCTTTGAGTTTTTCTTGCAGATGTCTAGCGTAGAGCTGTATGAACTGTATGAACTGTATGAAATACTGCTTCTTTCCTTATTTTTGATTATTGGATTTTTTTATCTTTTACTCTAAAACCTTTTTGTATTTAGGAAAAAAAATTCTTTTTTCCTTCTCTTCTTTTTATTTCTTATAACTGGAAACTATTTGGGATTCAATAGACTCTGCTGGTAATTTTCCACACAGCTGTTTACTCTGAGAAACTGTTTGTTTTGGTTAGGGAATACACCTGAAGAACAAAGAGGGGGCGGGGGGAAATGGCACTTTCAACAGTAATTCAAGAATTTAAAAAAGAAATTAGTGAAACTCTTTCAGAAATTAAGAGTACACTGGAAATTTTATTGATAGATTGGCAAGGTCAGGAGCAAAAGATAGAATTAGAGATAGAAGAAAAAGTGTTTGAGATAGAGGAGAAACAGAAGATTCAGAAAAACACTTTGACATCCTATACGAGCCAGACAACAAAACAGGCTACACATTATAATCTTGGCATAAACACATTGTGGCAGTTGAGAGAAGGAGAAGATTTGAATATGCAATTTGATAGATATTGTGAAATATGGGGAAAAGTCCAGAAAAATATTCTGACATTCTGCATGAGACAGATAACAAAACAGGCTATACATTATAATTTTGATATAACCTGAATAGGAGATTCAGTTTAATATGGGACATAAGGTTAATGGAACCATGGATTCTAATTGGATATAGAGTTTGCAAATGTAAATTAAGTTTCAACTAGTAATATAATTGTTGGGAATATTAAATGCTAAAAATTGATATGAGAAACTGTATGGATGTTTAAAAATGTGATACTTTAACTGTAAGATACAAGGTTATAAAATTATTTATTTATTTATTATTTCTAACTTATATCACCGCCCATCTCCCCCCACAAGGGGACTCTGGGCGGTTTACAATCAAGTCAGCAATTAAAAACACATAAAATACTTTATACAATCATTAAAAATATAAAAATATAAAAATATAAAATCCAAGAGGCTGTATGTAATGTTTACGAACCAAACTTTACGGTGCGAGCCATCCCCAGGAAGAGCTATTACTCATCCCGTCCCAAGCGAGGTGGCAGAGCCAGGTTTTCAGTTGCTTCCTGAAGGTCAGGAGTGTGGGGGCTAGCCTCACCTCAAGGGGCAAGATGTTCCAAAGGGCGGGTGCTACGGCAGATAAGGCAAAGAAATTAGAGATATAAATATAAGTTGATATTATAGATTATATGCAAATTAGAAATTTTTCTATGGAGATACAAGAATGAGAGAATATATTATTAGGATGGGATGCTGAGTTGGAATTAGAATCAATGCTATTACAGGATGACTTATTTTTATAATTACTAGTATGTATATTATTGAGAATTGTTGTTAGGTTATGCATTAGTGGAACAGGTAGCTATAAAAATTTGTTAATTAGATAAATATGTAGGAAGATGTAGAATATGGTATAATTATAGTCTAAATATAGATTATGTTTAAACCAGTGTTATTTTTTATGGATATATATGAAATAGAATATATTTTATTTTACTAGAATTAAATAAGGCCTTTCCTTGTTATCTATATTTCAAGATTAATTGGACTTTATTAAGGATATAAATATAGATGTAAAAATGGAAAGAGCGAATAAAAAATATCAAACTGATGCAGCCAAGAACACTTAAATTGACATTACTATATGAATAATAATTATAATTAATATATTATAATAATATATTATTAAAAATAATAATTACTATAACCTATATGAAGATCAGAAGATTGGATTATAGAAATTAAAGTGTATATGACAAAGAAAAGTTCCTGTGTATTGTATGAAAGACTAACATTTAAAGCAAATTATTGTACTTAATGACCAAAGATAGATTGGAGGCCACCTATCTTTTATATTTCTTTTGTTTATCATTTTTCTTGACTTCACTTTTCTTTTACTTTTTTCTTACTTTGAATTTCTATTTTCATTTCTTTTTCTAACTTTTAATATGTATTTTAAAATTCAATAAAATTTATAAAAAAAGATCATATGGGGATCTAAACTATGGTTAAAACTCTTGTTATGATGGAATTATAAGTGGAGTGGAATGAATAAATAATCCCTTTTTAAAATAATTTTCCAAAGAGTTTCATGTACAATGTATATATTGCATTGTTGGTTTCAGCTGAATTCTTAGAATTAAGAATTCAGTTAGAATCGGCACCGGCACCGAGACGACTGCGGAGGCTGTGGAGTGACTGTGGCCGGTGGAACGTGGTGGAACGCACCTCACCAAGATTGATGAACTGGAACTGGGGTGCTCCCAAGATAGGACGGACTTGTATATTTTTATATATTTTATATCTGGACTCCACTATTGGGATTAATGAAGATCTTCCCAATAGTGTTAGCTTGCTGGTTACCTGAAGGACAACCACCCCCGCTGCCAGGGCAGCAGGAAATTGCAGGGTCTCTTGTGTGAGTGTGGTTCCCCCGGGTGAGAGTGGTGGGAGGGGGTCCAGGATTGTATGTGATTGAGAGAGTACCTAACCCTGAGTGAGAGACAGGGTAGGTAAGAGTGACTGTTTGCCCCTTTGTGGCTAGTGAGAGAGGCCACAGGGGGCATAGTGAGTGATTGGATGGTGAATGGAATGGGGTGGTTGAGGCTTTCCAGCGCCGAGAGCTTTCGCTGGTTGCACTGGTGGCCTACGACTCCCCAGGAAGATTGAGAGTGAAAGGATGGATGTATGGAAGAGATCCCCGCTTAGATCCAGGTTTTCGAGGGTTCCGGGAGTGGAGGCGACCGGGCCAGAGAACTCTGGGGACTGTAATGTGGGCAATCCGATCGAGGTGGTGACGGGTAGGAGATATTATGATGGGAACCGGAGGACAGGCCATCTTCGGGTAAGGCGCCCCCGATGTTTAGTATCGGTGGCGCGTTCCGGTCCTCCGAGTTCAACCCCAGGTTCTGGACAGCAGATCCTCAATGGCTCCGGTTTTTGGCTGCTGCTGCTCAACGCCAGGTCAGTAAACAACAAAGCCCCTCTCATAAGTGAATTAATCACGGAGAGAGGGGCAGACCTGGCATGTGTTACTGAGACCTGGCTGGGCCCAGAGGGAGGGGTAGCCCTCTCGGAAATGTGCCCAGCCAGATTTCAGGTGTGGCACCAGCCGAGAGACCGGGGCAGGGGAGGAGGGATGGCAGTTATCATCAGAGAGTCTTTGATGGCTTTCAGGGGCCTTGCTCCACAAGTATCCGGATGTGAGACCCTGTTTTTCAAGTTGGGTGCCCGAGAACAGTTGGGAGTGTTGCTATTGTACCAGCCTCCCTGCTGCGTAGCAACCTCCCTGCCTGAGCTGCTGGAGGCCATCTCGGGGTTGGCAGTGGAGTTCCCCAGGTTTATGGTCCTGGGGGATTTTAACTTGCCGTCCCTGAGGCGTGCCTCGGAAGCGGCCCAGGAGTTCATGACTACCATGGCAGCCATGGGCCTGTCCCAGATTATTCAGGACCTGACTCGAGACAGTGGACTCACTCTGGATTTGGTTTTCTTGTCAGAGCAATGGAAAAGTGACCTGAGGGGAAAGTTAGAACTATCCCTGTTGTCATGGTCAGATCACGTCCTGATATCCCTAAGATTCTCTTATGCCGCCCCGCTCCGCAGGGAGGCAGGACCTATTCGATTGGTCCACCCCCGGCGACTTATGGACCCAATGAGGTTTCAGAGGGAGCTGGGGGTAATACCCGAAGATCTGCTGCACGGTCCAGCAGAGGCATTGGCCGCAGCCTGGAATAGGGAGGCGGCCGGTGCCTTGGACAGGACCGCGCCGATGCGACCTCTCCAACCCCATTCGACCCATCACTCCCCGTGGTTTACGGAGAAGTTGAGGGTCTTGAAGAGGGTGAAGAGACGTCTAGAGTGCCGCTGGAGAAAAACGAAGGCGGAATTGGACCGAACACAATCTAGAGCCGCTATTAAGGCCTACCTTGTGGCGGTAAGAGTGGCGAAACGTGAATATTTCTCCGTGCTTATTGCATCCGCAGAATGCCGTCCAATGGCCCTGTTCAAGATTACTCAATCTCTCTTGGGTAGGGTGGTATCGACCACCCACCTGCAGGCCCATGTGGAAGAATTTGCTGAGCATCTGCAGGACAAAATCGCTCGGATTCGGTCTAAGTTGGACTCCATGCGTGAAATGCAGTCTGGGGAGATGCCGGGAGAGTGGCCTGGCCTTATTATCTGGGAACGATTTGATCCTGTTGGACCTGAGGAAGTGGACAGGATTCTTCGAATTGTTAATTCCACCACATGTTATTTAGATCCCTGCCCTTCCTGGCTGGTAAAATTGGCCAGGGAGGTGACATGTGGATGGGTCCAGGCTATGATTAACACATCCTTGGCGGAGGGGGTGGTTCCAACTGCCTTCAAAGAGGCATTGGTACACCCCCTCCTCAAGAAACCAGCCCTGGACCCTACCATCCTGGACAATTTTCGTCCAGTCTCCCAACTTCCCTTTTTGGGAAAGGTGGTTGAGAAACTGGTGGCGTTGCAACTTCAAAGGACCCTGGATGAAGCGGATTATCTATACCCTTTCCAGTCAGGTTTCAGGCCGGGATATGGGACGGAGACTGCTTTGGTCACACTTACGGATGTCCTCTGGCGGGAGCGGGATGGTGGTAGTGCATCCATCCTTGCTCTCTTGGATCTCTCAGCGGCATTCGATACCATCAACCATGGTATCCTGTTGGGGCGGCTTAGGGAGTTGGGGGTGGGCGGCGTAGTTTTATGCTGGTTCACCTCCTTCCTCTGAGGCCGCTCCCAGTCAGTGGTAATAGGAGAGGAGAGATCTGACCCTCGGTCCCTCTTGTGTGGGGTGCCGCAGGGTTCGGTTCTCTCTCCTCTCCTATTTAACATCTACATGAAACCGCTGGGCGAGGTCATCCGACACCATGGGATGAGGTATCATCAGTATGCTGATTATACTCAATTGTACATCTCCATCCCTGGTGAAGTAAGTGATGCAGTGACCACCCTGTCCCGGTGCCTGGGGGCTGTGAGGGCCTGGATGGGGAACAACAGGCTTCAATTGAACCCTAGCAAGACTGAGTGGCTGTGGATTGATGGCCTAGCATCTTCTGGGAAATTATCATCTTTGGTTCTTGATGGGGTAGCACTGCCCCATTCGGAACTGGTGCGGAACTTGGGGGTCCTTCTAGACTCATGACTCCTGCTCAAAGAGCAGGTGGCAGTCGTGGCTAGGACGGCTTTCACACAACTTCGGTTGGTGTGCCAGTTACGCCCATTCCTGGATCGTGACGCCCTCTGTACAGTCACTCATGCTCTCGTCATCTCCCATGTAGATTATTGCAATATGCTCTACATGGGGCTACCCTTGAAGACTATCCAGAAGCTTCAGCTGGTGCAGAATGCGGCCGCGCGAGCAATTTTGGGTGCACCAAAATCTGCACATATAACACCTTTGCTCCGCGAGCTGCATTGGGTGCCGGTTTGCTTCCGGGTACAATTCAAGGTGTTGGTTATGACCTTTAAAGCCCTACACGGCATGGGGCCAGAATACCTGAAGGACCGTCTTATCCCCATTTTATCGACCTGCCCCACCCGGTCATTCAGAGAGGGCCTGCTACGAACCCCATCAATCAAAGAATGTCATCTGATGGGGTCTAGGAGACGGGCCTTCTCTGTGGTGGCACCCACACTGTGGAACATCTTGCCCCCAGAGTTGAGACAGATCTCCTCACGACCTTTAGGAAAGAGCTGAAGACCTGGTTTTGCCACCTGGCATGGGAAGGAGGAAAGGATAGTTCCTCATGGGGGTGGCTAACTCCTTAATTTTATAATGTCCTTCGTTTTAATTCCATCGTCCATCTGGATTTATAATTATTTATTATTTTTCATATATTGTATACTGATGTTTTATATTTTATTTTAACTATTTTATTGTAAACCGCCCATAGTTCCCCATTGGGGGAGATGGGCGGTTATATAAATTAAATTAAATTAAATTAAATTAAATTAAATTAAATTAAATTAAATTAATTAAATTAAATTAAATTAAATTAAATTAAATTAAATTAAATTAAATTAAATTAAATTAAATTAAATTAAATTAAATTAAATTAAATTAAATTAAATTATTAACAAACAAACAAACAAACTGTTATAGGTAAATTCTATATTAATGTCAATAGGTTTTATCCATGTTCATTTCTGATTTCTTATTTTTGCATGAAGAAAATCCATCCATTAAAAATACTTTGAAATTCATCTTGGTGCAGTTAGCTTCCTTGCATTTGCTGAAGTAATCTCTTCTATTTTCCTGTGTTCCTGTTTGAAAAACCTCTGTATGAAAAATATAAAGATTCCCTAAACATACCTTTTTTAACCTTCTTGGAGCTATTATTCTTTAAAATCTGCCACACTTCCTCATGTTGTCCAGAAACATTTTTCTAGAGTGTGTTACTCATTTTGGAGGCATGAAGGACACAACATAAAGTAACTGCATTCATTAAGATCAGTCAGGATTCAACCCTGACCTAGAACAAAAAGGCATTTAATATATTGCAAGGAACAGACTGTTACTCTCCATAACAAGCTAGGCTTAACTGTTGGTACATACAACTTCCTCACACAGAGCAGACAAAGCTGCAGTATACAAAGTGATAGTAAATTCTGCCTGGCATGCCCAACTGTAGCATACCTCCTTATTTCTTTTGAATGTATGCTATTGAAATGGGGGATAGCCCTACCTTTTAAATAAATTTGCCAACTTTGCACATTTTTTTCTGGAAAAAGAAACATAGGAAACTGCCTTACAGTGAGTCAGACCCTGTGTCATCTAGTAAGCATTGCCAATCTTTACACTAACTGGCATCTCCCCAGGGTTTCAGATTGTTCTCAGTTTGTCAAGTCATGAGTTGAATGACCTAAAACTATGATGCTTCATCATGGATCAGACAATGGTGTTCCTATTAATCATATGACAGAACAATTAATTGCTACCTGTCCTTGAGTGAAAGCTGAGATATAAATCTAATCAATCATTTAAGTAATCTGCAATGTCACTAAATCTAGCCTACAGCCCAACCCTAGAATCCTCTGTCTAGATAACATGTGAGATTGGGTTTCTTTTTTTTCTTTTTTCTTTTGGTTTTCCCATGTTTCCTTATCTATGATCTTTATTTCATCTTATTGTTAGAAACGTTACATAGCATAACATAATACATAAAGTAAAGGTAAAGGTTCCCCCCGCACATTTGTGCAGCCGTGTCCGACTCTAGGGGCCGGTGCTCATCTCCATTTGTTAGCTGAAGAGCCAGCATTGTCCGAAGATTCTTCCACGGTCATGTGGCCGGCATGATGCCCGTGGAACGCTGTTACCTACCCACTGAAGTGGTACCTGTTAATCTACTTGCATTTGCATGCTTTCGAATTGCTAGGTTGGCAAGAGCTGGGGCGAGTGCAGGAGCTCACTCCGTCACGCAGGGCTAGGGATTCGAACCTCCGAACTTGCGATCTTCTGATCGACAAGCCTGGCGTCTTACCCGCTGAGCCACCACACCCCTTAACATAATACATATATAACATATATAACATAAAATTACAAACAAATACCAGTCATACAACAAAACATTCTAAAATTAGGTTTCCGTCTATCTTAACTGTATTTATAAATTATATATATATATATATATATATATATATATATATATATATATTCTTGTCTTATTTACATCTAATTTTAATTTAACTTTATCTTTTTGTGTCATCTCAATGTGTTCTATAAGAGGTTGCCAATCTTTTTAAAATTCATTCATATTTTTGTCTTTTAGTAAGTCCGTTAGCTTTGCCATTTGTGTGAGGTCTAATATCTTGATCATCCACTCTTCTATTGACGGGATGTTTTCTTCCTTCCATTCTTGAGCGTATATAATGCGGCGGCGCGAGCAGTTATGGGTGCCATAAGATCGGCACATGTAACACCTCTGCTACGCGAGCTGCATTGGTTGCCAGTTTGCTTCCGGGTCCAATTCAAGGTGTTGGTGATTACCTTTAAAGCCCTATATGGCATAGGGCCAGGGAACCTGAGGGACCGTCTCGTCCCGATGACGTCGGCCCGCCCCACCCGTGCATGCAGAGAGGGCATGCTTCGGACCCCCTCAACAAGAGAATTCCATCTAGCGGGGTCCAGGAGGCGTGCCTTCTCTGCAACAGCACCCGCTTTATGGAACATCTTGCCCCCAGAGGTGAGACTGGCCCCTTCACTCCTGGCCTTTTGGAAGGCCATTAAGACCTGGCTCTGCCACCTGGCCTGGGACGACAGAGGTGGTAGTGCTTCCTGGGGTTGGCTGGCCCCGTAGGTGATCTGTGCTACGGTCCTCAAGCCATCTTGGATTTTATTTATTTTATTTTATATTGGATATATTTTTATATATCTTCTTTTTGTATTGTTTTTTAAATTTTTTAAATTTTAAATTTTAATTATTGTAACCCGCCCAGAGTCCCTTGCATGGGAGATGGGCGGGGAATAAATTAAATAAATAAATAAAATAAATAAATATAATCCTTGCAGCAGTTATCATATGTAACAAAAGTTTTCCATGCTTTTTCCCCAGATTTTCTTCCATCAAACCCAAAAGATATAGTTCTGGGGTTTTTTTATGTCCATTTTCAAGATTTTTTTAATAGTTGTATGTATCATCTCCCAAAAGTTTTTAGCTTTCTTACATGTCCACCATAGGTGATAAAATGTTCCAGTTTCAGACATACAATTCCAGTAAGTGTTATTCATATTTTTATACATTTTGGATAATTTATCTGGAGTGATATTCCACATATACATTTTATAAAAAATTTCTTTCAAGTTATAATTTAATGTAAATTTTAAACCTTTGGTCCACATTTTTTCCCATTGATTATATAAAATATTATAACCAAGATTTTTTGCCCATTTAATCATACATTCCTTTGTTTGCTCGTCCTCTAATTTAAACTGTAGTAACATTTTGTATAGTTTCGCAATAATGTGTTCATTATTCAAACATATTTGTTTTTCTAACCACGTTGTTTCTTTTACAAATTTATATTTCTTTTTGTCTAATTTATATTGTTCTAAAATTTGCATATATGTGAACCAGTGGCATTGATATCCTTTTTCTTCTAATTCTTCTTTTTCTTAATTACTACTTTGTCATTCTCAAATTTTAGTATATCTTTATATCTTAGCCATTTTGTATTTGTTGAACTTTCTTTTCTTGCAATCATTTCCTGTGGTGACAGCCAAAGTGGTATATTGGGGATTAATTTTAGCTTATATTTATTCCATATCTTTAATAATGCTCTTCTTATACAGTGGTTATTAAACACTTTGTTTACTTTTACTTTGTCCTCCCACAGGAATGTGTGCAAACCAAATTTCAGTTTATGGCCTTCTAATGATAGTAATCTATAGTTTTCCATTGTTACCCATTCTTTTAACCACATAAAACAACATGCTTCATAATATACTTTTAAGTTTGGTAGGCCCAGCCCTCCTCTTTCTTTAGCATCTTGTAGTAGGTTAAATTTTATTCTTGTTTCTTTTCCTTGCCATATAAATTTTGATAGATCTTTTTGCCATTGTTTAAAGGTATTATCTATTATTAATATTGGTATAGTTTGGAATAAGAATAGCATTCTTGGTAATATATTCATTTTTATTATTGATATTCTTCCCATTGAAGATAATTGTAGTTTTCCCCATCTTATCAAATCCTGTTTTATTTCAGACCATATTTTTGTATAATTATTTTGAAACAAATCATTTTTATTTTTTTTTGAAATTATCACTCCTAGGTATTTTATCTTCTTCACATCTTTAAAACCTGTTTTAGTTTCTAAAATTTCTTGATTATTTTGAGTCATATTTATATTAATCATTTTTGTTTTTTGTTTATTTATTTTAAACCCGGCTAACTTTCTGTATTCTTGCAATTTTTCCATTAAATATTCTATTGAGTTTAATGGGTTTTGTAAAATAATAACTAAATCATCTGCAAAGGCCCTTAATTTGAAGCTTTCTTGTTTAATCCTTATGCCTTCTATTTTTTTGTCTTTTCTAATGTCTTCGAGAAGAACTTCTAATACCAAAATGAATAATAATGGGGATAAAGGGCAACCTTGCCTTGTTCCCTTCTCTATCTTACATTCTTTAGTATTTTCTTCGTTTACGATAATTTTAGCCTTTTGAGTAGTATATATTGATTTAATTGCTTTTATAAATAATTCACCAAATTCCATATTTTCTAATATCTTAAGCATAAAGTTCCAATTTAAGTTATCAAATGCTTTTTCTGCATCAAGAAATAACAAGGTAATTTGTTTTTCATTATTAAATTGACCATATTCAATTACATCTAATATTGTTCTTATATTGTCTTTTATTTGTCTTCTTGACAAAAAACCACTTTGATCATAATTAATAATATTTTGTAAAACTAATTTCAATCTTTCTGTAAGAATCAATGTGAATAACTTATAATCATTGTTTAGTAAGGATATTGGTCTTAAATTTTTACAAAGTGTCATATCTTGCCCTTCTTTGAGAATTAATATTATATTTGCTTCAGTCCATGTTTTGGGAATAGCTCGTCCATTCATAATTGTGTTTACCATTTCTTTGAATGGTATAATAATTTGATCTGCAAAACATTTATAATAACTGGCGGTGAAACCGTCTGGCCCTGGTGCTTTACCTATTTTGAGTTTTTTTTATAGCTTCTAATATTTCTTGGACTGTAATAGGACTATTAACAGTTATTTTTTGGGAATCTGTTAATTTTAGAAGTTTCTGTTGCAACAGATATTCATCAATCTTATCTATAGAGATTTCTTGTTTTTCATATAGGTTACAAAAGAAATTTAAAAATGTTTGTTTAATTTTCTTATTATCTACTAAGTCTGTATTGTTTTCTCTAATCTTAGCGATCATTTTTCTTTCTTTTTCTTTTCTTATTTTATAGGCTAGCCATTTACCTGTTTTGTTTGCAAATTCAAAATTTCTTTGCTTAACATATCTCAATTTTATTTCAATTTCTTTTAGTGATAATAGTTTTACTTGCTGTTGTAATATGTTAATTTGATGTCTAATTCTTTCATCTGCAGGTTTTTCCTGTAATTCCTTTTCTTTAAGTTTGATTTGTTCTAAAACTATTCGTAATTTTTGTTGCAATGCTTTTCTTAATATTCTATTTTGGTACATAAAATATCCCCTCATATATGCTTTACTAGTGTCCCATACCGTACTAATATCCACTTCATTGTTTAGGTCAGGGGTCGGCAAACTTTTTTTGCCGGGAGCCATTTTGATATGCTCGTGCACATTTTGAAGTGCTCGAGAGCCAGGGGGCGGGGTTTGCGGGCGGGGGCCAATTGCGTGGAAGGGGGCGGGGTTTGCGGGCGGGGGCCAATCACGTGGAAGGGGGCGGGGTTTGCGGGCGGGGGCCAATCACGTGGCTTATTGGGGCACGTGGGAGGGCCCATGTAGCAGTTTCCCCCCCCACCGGCTTCCCGCCCCTCCCTCCTTGCCTGCAGAAGGCGGCCAGCCTTTCCCCCCGCTATTTCCGGAAGTGATCCAGCGCCGATCTGCGGGCTGCGGGGGCTCCAGCTTCGGAGGGCGCCGGCTGCGCCTCTGCCTCGGCAGCCAAGCTGTTCCGAACCAAGGAGCCAGGGCGGAGCCGGGGCAGGGGAGGAACGGGGAGCGCCAGGGGACTCACCCGCTGCTGCTCGGCTGCCACCTTCCTCCTCCGCTTCAGCCGCCCGCCCGCCGAGTCCCGGCCCTTCAGCCCCCGCTCGGGGGAGGGGGGCAGGGACTCAGCGCCCACACGCCCGGAGCCCAGCAGAGCTGCGTCTCGCCCCGCCCCGCCCTCCCAGAGTGGCCAGCGGAGCGCCACCGGCGCCCACCTGCTCGGGCAGGTACCAGCCTCTCTGCACGCTCCTTCCACTGCTGCTGCTGCAGGGAGACGGCGTCCACCCGGCCCAGCTGCCCGGGGTCCAGGGAGATCAGCTCCGGTGGGATCTTTGGCGAAGAGCGGCCGTGGGGGGGGGAACGAGGCAGGCGGCGACGAGCGGCGCGAGGCAGGAGGCAAGCGGGTGGGGCGGAGGACGCGTTTCTCTTCCTTCCCCCTCTTTAAAGCGGCTCGCCTGGGCTTTGGGTTCCCACACCCAGCTCCCACAAACCCGCCACCGCAGCAGCGCAAACCCACTTCTTCCTTCCTGCTCCACTGGGTGCTAAGCCCGGGCGATTCTCCTGCCGATTTGATCAAAGTGGGGCGGGGGGGGTAGGGGTTGGTGAGTAGAAGCACTGGGTAGACCCGCGCGCGTGCGCGCACACCTTTGGAGAAAAATAATCGGCAAGGGATTCACGCCGAAGTTTTTTAAATCTTTCAGGGAAAGGTGTGAATTGTATCTTGCCCTGCGCTGTTTGATCTTCTATGAAGTGGCAGAAAAACATCAGGAATAAAACCATGTCCGGAAAGATTCTCTGATTTAACATCCTTAAGTTATTTCCCTCCAGCGAAAGAGACGAGCGCAACCCGAGTGGCAGGAACCAGACCAGGGGAAGAAAGGGCGAGCACGCCCGTCGCACAGCCTGCTTATGATCGCTCTATCTATTGAATGAATGTCAGCCTCTGAATGCAGTCTCTCTTTAAATCGAATGGGGTCTTAGTTGTGCGGTGGGCGGTCTCCTAACGTGTGTGTGTGTGTGTGTGTGTGTATGGGGGGTTGGTTATGAGAGAAAGGGAGGGAGGGAGAGGGGGAGGAGGGTGTGTGTATGCGCGCGCGTGTGTTTGGGTGGTGGGGGGAGATTTAAAAAACTTCGGCGTGAATCCCTTGCCGATTATTTTTCTCCAAAGGTGTGCGCGCACACGCGCGGGTCTACCCAGTGCTTCTACTCACCAACCCCTACCCCCCCCGCCCCACTTTGATCAAATCGGCAGGAGAATCGCCCGGGCTTGGCACCCAGTGGAGCAGGAAGGAAGAAGTGGGTTTGCGCTGCTGCAGTGGCGGGTTTGTGGGAGCTGGGTGTGGGAACCCAAAGCCCAGGCGAGCCGCTTTAAAGAGGGGGAAGGAAGAGAAACGCGTCCTCCGCCCCACCCGCTTGCCTCCTGCCTCGCGCCGCTCGTCGCCGCCTGCCTCGTTCCCCCCCCCACGGCCGCTCTTCGCCAAAGATCCCACCGGAGCTGATCTCCCTGGACCCCGGGCAGCTGGGCCGGGTGGACGCCGTCTCCCTGCAGCAGCAGCAGCGGAAGGAGCATGCAGAGAGGCTGGTACCTGCCCGAGCAGGTGGGCGCCGGTGGCGCTCCGCTGGCCACTCTGGGAGGGTGGGGCGGGGCGAGACGCAGCTCTGCTGGGCTCCGGGCGTGCAGGCGCTGAGTCCCTGCCCCCCTCCCCCAGCAGGGGCTAAAGGGCCGGGACTCGGCGGGCGGGCGGCTGAAGCGGAGGAGGAAGGTGGCAGCCGAGCAGCAGTGGGTGAGTCCCCTGGCGCTCCCCGTTCCTCCCCTGCCCTGGGCGCCCACGCGCGCCTCAAGGCGGCGTGGAAAGACCTCCGCAGACCCGGGGATTTCCCCCTCCCGACTGAGAATCCTCCTCGCCCCCCCCTACACCACCAGGGCCTCGCCTTCCAAGGATTGGAGGGGGGTATTCGGAAAAGGGCAGGGGTGGGCGCGGATGTGATTTGGCAGTGCGCTCCGCTCCCGTGCAGAGCGGGCGGTGGAAGAAAGCCAGCCAGCCAGCGGGTGCACCCTCCTGCCCCATCAATCCCCCCACCCCGCCGTTCGGCATCCTCTCCCCCCCCCCACTAACCCGAACCCTGCGGCGGCCGGGGGAACTGAGCCAGGCTCGGACCGGAGGCGGCCAAGGGGAGAGCAGGCTGCTCTTTGCCCTGCGCCACCCTGCCGCTCGCGTCCCGGGCCCGCGCCCTCGCCCAGCACCTGGATGCCGCGGAGCAGCGCCATCTCCAGCCGCGGCAGCCCCTGCAGCCGCTCCTGCGCCGCCTCCGACAACGCCGCGTCCCGGGCCAGCAGCGCCTCCCTGCCGCGCCGGGCCTCGCTCAGTGCGAGAGCCAGGGGGCGGGGTTTGCGGGCGGGGGTCAATCACGTGGAAGGGGCGGGGGTGAGTTCAGCTGCGGAAGAGCCACACTGAAGGGGCCAAAGA
This sequence comes from Charina bottae, assembly GCA_023362775.1. Taxonomy (NCBI): domain Eukaryota; kingdom Metazoa; phylum Chordata; class Lepidosauria; order Squamata; family Charinaidae; genus Charina; species Charina bottae. The sequence continues at coordinate 2,716,952 of JALMGJ010000001.1, read as the reverse complement.
GCCGCATCTGGCTCGCGAGCCGCCATTTCCGACCCTTGGTTTAGGTTAATTTCAAAAAAATCATTTAGCTTTTTTTGTTTTTAAATCTTCCACTAATTCTTCTTTTTTCAAAATTGATTCATTTAATCTCCATCTATAGCTCTTGGAACTTATTTTTAATATAATATTTCCCAGGTTATGGTCTGAAAATTTTTGGGTTTCTTCACTATCAATTTCTTTACAGCAGTGTTCCTCAACCTTGGCAACCTTCAGATGTGTGGACTTCAACTCCCAGAATTCCCCAGCCAGCATATGCTGGCTGGGGAGTTCTGGGAGTTGAAGTCCACACATCTGAAAGTTGCCAAGGTTGAGGAACACTGCTTTACAGTACATGAGAAGGAATGCTAATTTGAATCAGCCTGGATTATTCATTTATTTATTTTGAGCCAGCAATTACTTCCTAATAGGGAAGATTAAAAACAAAAACAAACTCCTCCAGACAGCACATATCAATCCTTGTTAAAATTGTTAAATCCTTGTTTAATCCTTGTTAAAATTGCCCATTTGTTGACAAATAAATAAATAAAAATAAAAAAAATAAAAATAAAAATAAAAATAAAAATAAAAAAAATAAAAATAAAAATAAAAATAAAAATAAAAATAAAAATAAAATAAAAATAAAAATAAAAATAAAAATAAAAATAAAAATAAAAATAAAAATAAAAATAAAAATAAAAAAATAAAAATAAAAATAAAAATAAATAAAAATAAAAATAAAAATAAAAATAAAAATAAAAATAAAAATAAAAATAAAAATAAAAATAAATGGAAATAAAAATAAAAATGGAAAAACAAGAAGGGGCAGAAGGGAGGCTACACATTTTGTTTTATATTCTCCTTCTAGAAGAGCTAAAAACTAGTTCTTTTCTTATTTTTATTAATGAAATCTAAACATCTGGGGATTATGATTTATCTATGGGGTCAATTATCTACTTTACACATCACTTCATGTACAAAGTTTCAGACTAGGCTTAGGATGATGTGGCTTTGAACTTTTCATTTAACGTTCAGGTCATTCAACTGAACTTTAGTTTAGGAGGGGGAAATATATGGCTTTCCAGATGTTGTTGGATATCATTACAAGAAACCTGGGAATGTTTGAATTGCCTTCACCCATTCATTGTATTCAATTATTATGGAAAGTAGTAAAAACTACAAACAGCAGGGCTATACTAAGCGTTGCTGCTCCTGATATGTGTTGATGAGACTCCTCCCATGTCAGCTGTGTACACAGTGCAAGCAACCATAGAGAGAGGAGCACCGTGTGGTCAGCTGTATGGATGGAGGCTTCAGCTCATTTACAATGCGTGGGGATGCTTTCCCTCTAGTTGGAAATTACTCTGCTCACAAATTCTCCAGATTCAGGAAAGTGCAATAGGACTGTGGTTCTCAGCTGCCAGTAATGAATCCGCTCAGCTGCCAAACCAAGAAAACAGCATGGAATGACCCTGGTCTGGCACTAGTTTGATCCCATATATATCCTATTTCAGGAGAGGCACTACTGAACTTGAACTCAGTATCCACCCATTTCATCTGATACTCTAACATCGTTTTAGCAAGCTGCCACCACCCAGTTTCCAAGTTAGAGAAACAGATTATGCAGCTGTCCTAACATCTTGTGCACTGCTTTCCAGAATAATCACAGTAATGAAAAATCCTAGCTCATCAAATTTTGCTGTAGTGACAATACAAAAACAAAGATGTTTATTTCACATTGATTCTGACTCTCTCTTCCTACACAGCATTGGTTTTCTATTGCTTCTGCTCTAGGAAACCCTAAAGAGAGAATATCAATGGTGAGGTACAAAGATAAGCACAGTGATTAGGCAATAAACCTGACCAAATTTGACTAAATACTTTTAGGACTTGGCTATAAATCTATCTCAATAGCCTGATTTTTTTCTCCATAAAGATATTGAAGTTAAGAAGATGGGTTTGTAACACAAAATTCTTGGTCAAATAGTGCTTATGCTAGGATTACACTCCTGTTCTCATGGCAATGTTAAGATTTGATTGTTCTGTTTCTTTCAGGCAACCAAGGACTGGATTTTAATTTGAAAGTTTTAAGCATAAATATGTATTTGGACAACGCTGGCTCTTCGGCTAACAAACGGAGATGAGCACCGGCCCCTAGAGTCGGACACGACTGCACAAATGTGCGGGGGGAACCTTTACCTTTTTATGTATCATATCCTTTTTCTTTCTTCTTCATTTTTTTTAATCTGTTCAATTGTTTCCAATTCTCAGAGACTGCCTGGACAAGTCCCTGCAGTTTTCTTGGCAAGGTTTTTCAGAAGTGGTTTGCCATTGCCTCCTTCCTAGGGCTGAGAGAAAGTGATTGGCTCATGGTTACCCAGCTGGCTTTGTCCCTAAGGTGGGACTAGAACTCAGAGTCTCCCAGTTTCTAGCCTGATGCCTTAACCACTACACCAAACTGTCTCTCTCCTCTTCATTACACATACACTATATAGCGGTACTGAGGCCAAGATTTTTGGACAAAAATTTAGGATCCAAAGGAATGAAAATCATAATGAACTGTGCACTTTCCTGGCTAATTTGACATCTAGACAGCAGGGAACATGAACTTTTAAGGCAACTTTTCAGGCAAATTTTCAGGTTTGCTATCGGGACGAGGATACCACAAAGAGCACACAAGGCAGGAGAGGAAGGATGAAGGTTGCCATTTCCTCTTGTTCTCTCTGTCACCCATCTTCCTCTCGGCCTTAAGTCAACTTCCCTGCATTGAGGGACACAGACTACAGAAACGGAAGCCAGGCCTCATCTAAGGGAAAACATCATATGTATGGGGCAGAAAGGTGGTGTTGCCAGAGGAGTGAGCAAGAAGTATGCATCTTCCAATGCCAGTCACTATTTGCTGTCATTTCATGATACTAAAAAACAGCTGCCTGAGATAGTTGGCTGTCTGCTTATGAGAGGATTCTCACTCGCTGGATCACTCGCTGGATCGTCACCTTGTTGTGGTGAGTGGGCTTGTGTGTTCCCAATGAACCCTGTGAGCGAAGCTGTCGGGAGTCATGTACTCCTGGCAGGGTCACCCATGGCGGTAAGGTCCAGGGGGAGGAACCAGACAAAGAACGATCCAAAAAAGTCCTCAACGGCAGAACAGGCGGAAGATAACAAGGTGTATTGTTACAACGGCTGCGAAGGCGGATGAAGGCTGCAGCAGACAAAAGGTCACCAATCGTCATGGTATCCATGCCATTGGATTAGAGCCTTTTTCTGTGAAGGTTGTGTGCTGATCGTTGTGCACCGATCTCCACACATAAAACAAATTCACACACAGGCGTCTTCCAACCACACCAAACCCAAAACAACCAAAAGTCCCATGGCGACTGACGAATGGCAACGGGGGCAGGACTGTGAAATCCGGAAGCTCCTAGTCATGGACCAGCACATGGGCGGTGGATACGGATTCAGTCGCCCTGACTCAAGGATTGAGGCATTTGAGTAGTTCGGCAGCTGTATCCACGACTGAGCAGCCCTATTTAGGATCCACTCTGCTCACCCCATATGGGGAGGGGGCTAGAAAAGGTGCCCTAAACATAGTCTGCCTCATTTTCTCCCTGACTGGATTACCGCGACCAGTGGGGTCACCATCTAGCGGTCGTAAAAAACACATGAATTTTGGAACATGGAATATACGGACACTGCAAGACAATATGGATAGTGAACGACCTGAACGTAGGACTGCCATTATTGCAAGGGAGCTGAGACGTTTTAATATCGATATAGCAGCACTCCAAGAAACTCGAAGAGCAGGAGAAGGACAGTTGAAGGAAGAAAAAGGAGGTTATACCTTCTTTTGGAAAGGACTGCCTGAACAAGAACGACGAATACATGGGGTAGGCTTTGCTATCAAAAACGACATTGTGAAGCTCTTGTCAGAAGTTCCCACTTGGATTAACGAACGACTCTCAACTCTGCGAATAAAACTCGCCAAAAACCAACAGGCAACTATCCTAAGTGCTTACGCACCAACACTAGATGCAGATGAGGATATCAAGGAAAAATTTTATACCCAGCTGGACACCATCTTATCAGAGATACCAAAGGAGGATAAAATTATCCTCCTGGGCGATTTCAATGCAAGAGTTGGGCGTGATTTTGATTTGTGGCCAGGGATCATTGGGAAAGAAGGAGTTGACAACAGCAACACGAATGGAATCTTACTTCTGACTAAATGTGCAGAGCATAACCTTGTCATTACTAACACACTCTTTCGCCAGAAAAATAAATTTAAAACATCATGGAAGCACCCACGGTCGAAGCACTGGCATCTTTTAGATTATGTAATTATCCGTGCTAGAGATCGCCGTGATGTACTTCTCACCAGAGCCATGACGAGCGCCGATGACTGCTGGACAGACCATCGATTAATTCGATCCACGATGGCCATAAAGATTGTCCCTCATCGTAGGCTCCAAGGAAGAAAACCAAGGCGTAAAATGAATACAGTGGCCCTTCAAGATCCTATTAAATGAGCTTGCTTTCAATCAACTCTCAAGGAACATCTGCCTATGGAACTTCCTGAAAATGTTGAGGAACACTGGACTAAATTGAAGACTTCTATTATTTCAGCCTGTGAACAAACTATCGGATACCAGACTAAGAGACATCAGGACTGGTTTGATGAGAACGATAGTGAGATTGAACATATTATTGACAAGAAAAGGAAAGCCTTCCAGATATGGCAAAAAGATATTAACTGTGCCGTTAAGAAAAAAATCTATGCCAGTGCAAAGGCAGAAGTCCAAAGAAGAACTAGAGAACTTAAGAACCTATGGTGGATAAAAAAAGCCCAAGAAACCCAACATTTTGCAGATGCTCATGATGCACAGGGCATTTTTAATGCCATAAAGGCCATCTATGGACCAACAAACCATGGTACAAATCCCTTACGCTCAGTAGATGGTGCTAAACTTCTAAAGGACAAAGTGTCTATTGCACTGCGCTGGAAAGAGCATTACTACAATCTCCTTAATCGTCACTCTACTGTGGCTGATGAAGTCTTCTTGCAAATCCCGCAAAAACAAATAAGAAATCAGCTTGCAGTACCCCCTAGTTTGGAGGAAGTCAGCAAAGCGACTAAACAAATGAAAAATAACAAAGCTAGTGGACCTGATGGGATTCCTGCTGAAGTCTTTAAAGAAGGCGGGCCTGAACTTACACAACAACTTCATAAGCTCATCGAAAAAATCTGGATGAGGGAGGAGATTCCAGCAGACTTTAGGGATGCCATAATTATCACTCTCTTTAAAAAGGGTGATAGAACAGACTGTGGAAACTATCGAGGCATCTCCCTTCTAGCCACAGCAGGCAAAATCCTGGCAAAGATCATCGCAAACCGTCTCCTATCTGTATCAGAAGACATCCTCCCTGAAACGCAAAATGGTTTCCGCCCTTCCAGGGGAACAGTCGATATTATCTTCACTGCACGACAGCTTCAAGAAAAATGCAAGGAGCAAAACCGCCCTCTGTACATGGCATTTATTGATCTGACTAAAGCTTTTGATACTGTAAATCGTACTGCTCTCTGGACCATCCTTCTGAAAATCGGATGCCCTGATAAATTTGTGAACATCTTGCGGTTACTCCGTGACGACATGATGGCAACAATCCTGAATAACAATGGCTCTCAAAGCGATCCATTTAAAGTGGAATCCGGCGTTAAACAGGGATGTGTTATTGCTCCAACCTTATTCGCTATCTTCATCGCTATGATTATACACCTTGTTGAAGAGAAACTTCCTACTGGTGTAGAAATTATATATCGAACAGATGGAAAGCTTTTTAATCTTAGTAGGCTGAAAGCAAAAAATAAGGTAATTGCAACTTCTGTTATAGAACTTCAATATGCTGATGATAACGTAGTCTGTGCACACTCCGAGGAAGATCTTCAAACTATCCTAAACATCTTTGCAGAAGCATATGAAAAACTCGGCCTCTCGATTAACATTAAAAAAACCAAAGTGCTTTACCAGCAAATTCGAACCAATCCCTCCACAGCGCCATCAATCCAGCTTAAAGGTGTGTCACTAGAAAATGTTGATCACTTTTCTTATCTCGGCAGCCATCTATCTACAAAAGCCGACATCGACGCTGAAATTCAGCATCGCCTGAGCTCTGCGAGTGTAGCTTTCTCCCGAATGAAGCGTAGAGTGTTTGAGGATCGGGACATTCGCAGGGAGACCAAAATGCTTGTTTACAAAGCCATTGTACTACCAACCCTTCTGTATGCCTGTGAAACATGGACCCTCTACAAACGCCACCTCCAACTTCTTGAAAGATTCCATCAACGCTGCCTCCGAAAAGTTCTGCAAATTACTTGGGAAGATAGGCGGAGTAATGTTAGCATATTAGAAGAAGCGAAAACCACCAGCATTGAAACAATGATCATCGAACATCAACTTCGCTGGACCGGTCATGTTGTTCGAATGCCTGACCATCGTCTTCCAAAGCAGCCACTTTACTCCCAACTTAAGAATGGAAAACGGAATAATGGTGGACAGCAAAAGAGATTCAAAGATACTCTCAAAGCTAATTTAAAAAAATGTAATATCAGCATTGAGAACTGGGAAGCCCTAACTCATGAGCGTTTCAATTGGATGTCATCCTTTATTAATGGCACTATGGACTTTGAAGAAGCACAAGTACAGGGCGAAAAGGAGAAAAGAGCTAAAAGGAAGGCACGTCAGGCAAACCCTCATCATGACCGTCTCCCACCCGGAAACCTATGCCCCCATTGTGGGAGGTTGTGCCGATCCAGAATTGGCCTTTATAGCCACTTACGGATCCACCGTTAAAATTTTACCTTTGGAAGACAATCTTACTCGGCTACGAGTGATCGCCAATGATGAATGATATGAGCGGATTGAATTCTATTTCTCAGTTTTGAGTATGCATATTAAGGATCAGGCTGTAAGGCTTCCCATACAGGCCAGAAAACCAAGACTTTTCAAGTAGTAGTGAATTGGAATCACCTTATTCAGGTATTTTGCTGCCTCTTTTTCACTTAATATAAAACAAGTACCCTTATTTGGGAGACAGGGAAAGAACATAATGTCTTCAATTTACCCTGTCTATTTTTGGACCCACTATTATTCTGTTGCATCATTAGCTGACAAGAGGACACAAAGAAGAACTTGACATTACAGTGCCAAATTCATTAATTCTCAAGTACCAACTTGTATCTCTTTAAGCCATTCTTGATGGCAGTTACTCTGTATAATTTCATCTCCATAGCAAACTAAAAAAGAATAGAGATTTAAAGTGACTTGCACACACACTCAAACAATTCTCTCAACCAGTATGAGCAGTTTGTTCCATTTGTGTGATTTATATTTCAACCGAGTGGCATTTTTAAAACAACAGAATGGAACAGAATCCAATACCCTTCTGAAGGTAAGGATATAAGAAACCAGAAACTCATTTGTAAGACATTAGTAATCTACATTTATTCATTTAAGTCTCAGATAAAGATTTTTTTCTTTAAAAAACCCAACTTTAGAATTAGCCTTTGAAGATAATGGATATTGTAATATGATTGATACCTTTAATTGATGCCTGCAGAAGATGAAGTGATTTCCTTCTGACTCAATAGATTTCTTTCTCTGATTTTAGAATTGGATATTACAAAAAACATAATGAAAATGAAGTGTATGTACAAGCTTTGAGCTCCTGGAAGAAAGGTAGAATATAAATCTAACAAACATTTGAGAGTAAGACAAGTCAGTGGTCCTTTTAAATCTTACAGAAAGTTGATGATGTGTGTATGCAAATTAGAGTATTTTTTATTTAATTGTTTTCTTGGACTCCATCTTTTTCCTTTTTCTTGCTACGTGTAATTTCTCCATCAGCCAGGATTCTAAATTTTATTCTGGGTCAGACTTTACAAGAAGTATATTTCCTAAACACAGATTAAACTATCACGACTATGTGCATTTTTGTGGTTGTTTGAATAGAATAGATAAAAAAACTCAGTAGTGAAGGCAGATGATGAAATTAAACATAAATTCAGAAATACACATCCTGTCTGTAAAATGATCAATGTTGTCCTGTTGTGCAATTACATTTAGAATGGCTCCTAAAGTATATGTTAGCCAAATGTCAGTTTGCATTTAAAGATGCAGATGTCAGTTTGAATTTAAAGAATGGACAGAAATCTGACTGTAACCTAATTTGCAATTCCTCACAAATAACATGAACTAAAGCATAATTATCTCACATTTGAGAGAGCCAGTTTGGTGTAGTGGTTAAGGCACCAGGCTAGAAATCAGAAAACCCATCAGTTCTACTCCTGCACAAAGCCAGCTGGGTGACTTTGGGCCATTCACTCTCTCTCAGCCTCAGGAAGCAGGCAATGGCAAACCACATCCGAAATCTTGTCAAGAAAACTGCAGGGACTAGTCCAGGCAGTCGCCAGGTGTCAACACTGACTCAAAGCCACCCCCACCAAAAAAAAAAAAAAAAAACCTTAAGTAGATTTCATTTTTCTGCATTTCTCTGTAAGTTACATTGCAGTTCTCCAATTTTTTTTAAAAAATGTACGTACTTATTTGTTGGGTAAGAAAAGCAGGTGAGAAATTGCATAGTGCTATATATATTAGGGAAAATTATATACAAAAGTAAGTATATTGGGAGAAGTGAGGACACAAATGTGTCTCAAATTTTGTGCTGAAGATTTATCTTCAAATCTGCAAATTAGGCAGAATGAATGTTCACTTCAAAAAAACATGTAGAAAATTTGGTCCATTCCTGTTGTATCCTTCGATGAGAGCCAAGGGCATGCTACTCTAAAGCCAGTGGAAACAGAAAAGCCCTCTGAAAGCTTTCAGTGTAGAGTGGGGTTTTTATTTGGACTTGTCTATTCAAACTTCATCATCAATTACATTGACCCATCCCACCCGGTCCAGCAGGAAGGGCAGGTTATGGACCCAGTCTGCTAAAGAATACCAACTGTCAATAAAATTTGCCCCCCGCCCTGTGGAACATCTTGCCCCCTGAGGTGTGGTTGACCCCCACTCTTCTGGCCTTCAGGAAGAGCATCAAGACCTGGCGCTGCCAACTAGCATGGGGATCCAAGGATGATAGGCAACCCTGGGGATGGTTGGTGGCTTAAAGACGCTCTCTCCACCTTTTAGTTTCTGTTGGGGTTTTGATATACCCAGGAATTTACAGTTAGATATAAATTATACTGAGAGGCTTGATATCTAGGTGAGAGGGGAAATATTCTGCAAGTCATCCAATTAGCAGCCATTGTTGTAGTGATGATGTGTCAGTGTGTGACTCTTACAACAGGTGCTAAGAGTTAAGTTGGGTGTGGTGGATAATGAGAGTGACCTATACTGTGATTGGTCAGTTTGTATAAATAAGCAGATGAATTCTGTATTCTTTCTTCTCATTCTACCTCTCGTATGCTGTATCGTTGGTGTATCATTTGTTACCCGTGTGGAAGTGATCTGTAAATAAGTATGTATATAAAGTAAATAGGCTATTTTATATAATCTCTGTGTGAGTGTCTATTTACTATACAGACTAAGGATCACTGGTGTCTAGGAGAAGGACCAGGGCGCTCCATCCACTCCCGCTCTGACAGTTTCCCTCTTCTATCTTCTGTTTTTTTGTATTTTTTCTATTTTTATAATGGTTTTATAACTTTTACTGTAAGCTGCCCAGAGTCACTTTTATGGTGAGATGGGTGGTATATAAATCTGATAATAAATAAAAAATTCTCTACTAGCATTTAAATGCAGATGCTAGTGAAATCATGTTCTTCAGAAAATATGGCTAAGCATCTTATAAATAAGATCAGGAAGTAGGTGGAAGCTCCTCCAGTATGAAAGCAAAGAGTTTGCATTTTAAAAGCTGTACCATGCAATGCTGATAAAATGAGGAATATTAATACACAGTGCACTCGCCCATTCCTTTGCATTAGGAGAGCTTTGCAGAAGTCTTCAGATATGTGATCATTTTTCTTTAACTTTCTCATGGCTTTTGCCTTTGTTTTCTCCTCCTGCCTGAAGTATATAATTTACCCAAAGTACGCTCCACCCAAAAGTTCACTTGTTTTGTTGTTCTGTCCCCTACACACCGTTCTTAAATTTTAGTTGACCAATCTACCTTTTTTTCCTCAAAAAAAACCTTTCAAATGCAGTAAGTTGCAGACTTACTAGGTATTTCAGATATTTGCTGGTCATTAAATTTAGGCCTGCATTTTGGCAGATAAGTTTTAGTACTGGACAGCAACCTTGAACCTGAGTCAAAAGTTAAGAAAGCCAAAGCCAAGATCTGGGATTTGTTTGGTTTTGCTTCTGTTCTTTATTGTATGGATATTTGAAAATGGTGTTGGCTTACTATCATTCTTCATTGTAGCATACAAGAGTTGTTTAATCACAGTCAATTTATTTAAGGATGGTCAATTTTATTTCAGAATTTTATCCTTGTGTCTCTTTTTTGACGCCAAGATGCAATTTTGGGGGCCTATGAAAGTCCATCATCATCATCATCATCATCAGTAATAAAGAGTTCCTTTAAATGGTTATTGAGTGCCACTGAACAACCACCAAGATGGTGATGCCAAGCGATGGACATTTAGTTCACAAGAGATAATAATGGGGCTACCCTTGAGGAGTATCTGGAAGCTTCAACTGGTCCAGAATGCACCCGCGCGGACAGTTATTGGGGCCAGAAGATTGGCACATGTGACACCTCTGCTGCGCGAGCTTCATTGGGTACCAGTTTGCTTCCGGGTCCAATTCAAGATGTTGGTTATCACCTTTAAAGCCCTACATGGCATAGGGCCAGGGTACCTGAGGGACCATCTCATCCCCAGAACATTGACCCATCCCACTCGATCATTCAGAGAGGGCTTGCTAAGGACACCATTGACTAAAGAGTTCCATCTAGTGGGGTCCAGGAGGCGGGCCTTCTCTGCAGTAGCACCCGCCCTTTGGAACATCTTACCCCCAGAGCTGAGGCTGGTTTCCTCGCTCCCGACCTTCCGAAAAGACTTAAAGACCTGGCTCTGCCAGCTTGCCTGGGAGGGAAATGCCAACAGTTCGTCTTGGGGATGGCTGGTCCCATGAAACCCCTCCAGTATCTTTAACATCTTTTATGCATGGATTTTGCATTATTTATTAATATTGTAAATTTTTATTTATGTTTTTAACTATGTTTTATTGTGAACCGCCCAGGGTCCCCGATGGGGGAGATGGGCGGTAATACAAATTTAAATAAATAAATAAAATAAAAATAAAAATAATAAAAATAAAAATAAAAATAAAAATAAAAATAATAAAAATAAAAATAAAAATAAAAATAAAAATAAAAATAAAAATAATAAAAATAAAAATAATAATAATAAAAATAAAAATAAAAATAATAAAAATAAAAATAAATAAAATAAAATAAAATAAAATAAATAAAAAAAAATAAAATAAATAAAATTAAAATAAAATTAAAATAAAATAAAATAAAATAAAATAAAATAAAAAAATAATAAAATAAAATAAAATAAAATAATCTCTGGACATCTTTGATCCTTAGCCCACCTTATCTTTTAAAAATTAAGCATAATTTTGAAAGATGCCAAAATATCCTTATGTCTAATAGGGGAGGGGGAAGTAAATGCAGACTCAGAGACATTTCACTAAACAGGTATTCTCAGAAACTGTTTTCTGATGAGCTGACTAGTGGTCAAAGTGTTAGTTCTAATTAGATAATATCATTATGAATTCAGAGAAATTTTGCAAAAAATACTGAACATGCATTCCATGGTACAAATGACATACATGCTCTGCAGGCATGTCTGAACAGCAGTAAGTTTTTTAAGAACAACCAATTTAGCATAATGGTTCTGAACTGGGACATCTCCAAAATGAAGTATATATTACTATATATTACATTTGTATCTGTTTAGAGGAGTTCCATTCATTTAAATGACATACCTAGAATTGTACCTGGGTAGTACTTTGATGGAACACCCACCAGGAGATCTGAAGGCTACAGGCTAGACTGGAAAGTCAAAACACATGCCACCACATTGCTGCCAAATAGCCCAACATAGACCTGTGAAGGTAGTCACCAAAATCATGTTCAATTTGAGGAAAACTTTACCTTTATCTTAAGTACTAGGAGCAATTAGAAGAAAGATAGAATATGAATCTAAATAATAACAGCAATAACAATTTAAAATTAAAAGAGGAGAGACAAGAAACTATAAAGAGCTGCATGGCTGAAGACAACCATTCACTGAATTATACCAGATATTTGGTCCATCTAGATTAACATTGATTTCACAACACCTGATAGTGGCTCTGCAAGACTCCAGATAGAAATAATTCCCAGCCCTAACTTAGAGTTGTAGGCGAAGTATGGGCTGGGCTATTAAACTATGGCAATCTTTCTCTACTCAGTCTAATTGTAAGGTAGGTCATAGAGAAGTATGACAGTGGAATTTTCCAAGTCAGTGTTTTCAAAAGCCCAAAGCTATAGCACTTGTCTAAACAGATCTTATCATGTCAGAGGATAAATAAGACACACGGCCTTGCCAAACTGTGAACTGAGAGTGCTTATGTAGATGAAATGCTTGTACAATTTTTTCACCAGCTACTAAAATCTGACTTGTCAAACAATACCAATATATTGCTGAGCCACGTCCTATCAAATGTTGGAAGTGTTTATGGTGATGGAGTGAAATGCCAACCCAGACTGCAGTCAAATCATTTTTTCCATATCAGCCAGCAATTCAGCCTTTCTTTCCTCTATCCACTTGTCTCCTCTTATCCTAGTGAGTTTGTGTTCACTGTGTTATTTGAAATCTAGATTAAATGAATAATGCCTTCATTGAGATAAGATAGAGATAAATGTCTATTGAGAGCAGGTTACTCTTATCTGGATAATTTCAGGATGATGATGGGAATAACATATAAAGCAATCTAAAACTTGATTTAAATGTTAAATTGGATGACATTTGCATTTATGGAAAAAAAAAACCAAGTGACTGAGTGTGATTGTACAAGTAATGACAGGTGAAATCAATAAACTCATATTTCATATCTGTTATTCAAAAACCAGATATCAACAGCGTTCACATGACTGCAAGGCCTAATTTACAAACAGAGCTGTTTCAAAAGGTTATAAGGAAGCAACATTTGTCAGTGCCTCTGTTTTGCCTGCTTTTCTGTAATGGGTGTAGCAGGACTCTAGTCTTTCCCAGCATTGCTCCATGATTAATGAAAGTGCCTTGGCTGTGGTTTAAATAATAGCTTTTAGAATTTAATAAAACAGCATTCTGCAAAACAGCTGAGATTGAACCACTATGAACATACTAGCTAATTAAAGCAATGATAAATCCCTGATATTATTTCTTTCTGCAATTAGGCTGGGATCAGGAGCCTAATCCCAGAGTTTTAGTTTGACATCCAATTTTGATGTTAAATTGTTCACTTAGAGAATCAAGCTGGAGAACTCCATGTTATTTTGTGGTTAAGAAAAACAGAACTTAGAATCATAGAATCATAGAATCATAGAATCATAGAATCATAGGGTTGGAAGGGACCTTGGAGGTCTTCTAGTCCAACCCCCACAAAATCACTGTCAGGAAATTCCTCCTTATTTCCAGGTTGGATCTCCCTCTGACGAGCTTCCACCCATTGTTTCTTGTCCTACCCTCAGGTGCTATGGAGAATAAGTCAATGCCCTCTTTCCTGTGGCAGCCCTTCAAGTATTGGAAGACTACTATCATGTCTCCTTTCAGTCTTCTTTTCGTTAAGCGAAACATACCTAGTTCCTTTAGCTGTTCTTCATAGGATTTAGCCTCCAGACCCTTTATAATTTTTGTTGCTCTTCTCTGCACTCTTTCTAGGGCCTCAGCATCTTTTCTGTATTGTGACCAGAACTGGACACAGTATTCCAATTGTGGCCTCACCAGTGCGGTATAGAGTGGTACTATCACTTCCCATGATCTTGATACTATCCCTCTGTTGATGCAGCCCAGGACTGCTTTGGCTTTTTTGGCAGCTGCAGCACACTGCTGACTCATTCTTAAGTGATGGTCCACCAGGACACCTAGATCCCTCTCATAGGCACTACTGTTGATCCAGGTACTGCCTATCTTGTACCTGTGGATCTGGTTTTTCCTGCCTAAGTGTTTTATTCATTGGGGTTATATTTATTTGCATGGGGAAAATATCATTTAGAGATATATTCATTAACACTGTATTGTACTCCTCCTCCCCCCCACACTTTTGTCTATTTAAATGCTCTTATAAGTAGGAGCACCCAGATTTCTTCTCATCTGTGATCCTCTGTACTGAATGTATGTCCCACATTGGAGGCTCTATGGGAGAAGGAAGAGTCTGGCTGAAAATTCCAGACCTCTTTCCCACACCCTCACAGAAGCATGGGATTGCGGACACTCATTCCTGCAATCACATAGGACATTCTCACTCATTGTTGTCCTCTTCGGCAAGTAAAGTTAGAAACAACAGAACAGGGTGCTTTCATATAATTTATATACGCAAAACCCTTTTTAAATGAAAACAGTCAAATAGCAGTGAATCAGTAATAGCCCAGGATAATGAAGGCTTAACTGTTAAAATGACAAATTACAAATATTTCATAGGCTTCCATATACCTTAAACAAAGCATGTATTTATTACAATACAATACAATACAATACAATACAATACAATACAATACAATACAATACAATACAATACAATACAATACAATACAATACAATACAATACAATACACATAATGAGAGCCAGTTTGGTCTAGTGGTTAAGGTGCTGGGCTAGAAACCAGGCGACTGAGAGTTCTAGTCCTGCCTTAGGCCTGAAAGCCGCCTGGGTGACCTTGGGCCAGTCCCTCTCTCTCAGCCCAACTCACCTCACAGGGTTGTTGTTGTGGGGAAAATAGGAGGAGGAAGGAGTATTAGGTATGTTCACCGCCTTGAGTTATTTATAAAAATAATAAAGGCGGGATAAAAATTAAATAAATAATAAATAAATAAATAATGCATTACAGAATCAGCAGACCAATTTAGGTGATTTTAAGAATAACCAAACATTTTCTTTTTGAAAAGCTTCTTTAAGTTGGTGGAATGCAGTTCTTTCTTAAGATATATTTGCATATTTAGAGCTATTCAATCCTGATGATGCAGCAAAATCACAGCTAGCAAAGAAACTGGCCTTAGGTGACAAATATTAGTATACCATAACAGGGCAGAAAAGAGAGAACTATTGGATTCTATTTTGCAACCACAGGATGCACCAAAAGGTTCGTCTCCAGTTATGAAACTAGCCGGGATGTCTAAGTCAGCACATTATCAATTACTGTCAAACGATGCTGGCCAGCTTCTTACAATACCTCTTAACGATGCATTAGCAGAGCAACACTTTTACCCACTACAACTTCTGTGGCTCCTCGGATGTTATTGAGCCTCAGGTCTTGGATTCTTCCCTGTTCAGCAACATCTGGAGCACAGCTTTCCAAACTCTGTGTCGCGACCCTTTAGTGTGTCGCAACACACAGTCTGGTGTGTCGCCACACAACCCGGAAGCGGCAGCGGGGCATGCACGGCGGCAGTGGCAGCAGCGCACCATCAGCACTTCTGCGTTTTAGTGGAGGCTGCTGCCACTGCCACCGCCGCCATGCACGCCCCCACCCCTGCGTGCCCCCCGCACTGCCGCTGTGCATGCCCACACTACCACACGCACCACTGCGCCACCGCTGCTGCCGCTGTTGGTGTGTCACCAATGGCGGCACTTTAGAAAGCACTGATCTGGAGGGTCAGAGGCCCATATCCCTGTACCACACACTGGAGAAAGGGAATCTCAGTTTCCTTTCATTAGACTGTGCTAGAGACTTGCTCTGCTAGCATGGTAAGAATTAATCATGGGGTTTGTTCCTTGGGAGATCAGACTTTAGCAGCATCTTGGATTCAGGCTATTGGTAACCTTGCATCTTTTAACCTGTGTCCTTTGGGAAACAATTGTTTTGTGTGGCACCTAGTTTGTGAATGGCAGCCATTTTGTGTGAATGTCCATAATGTTTCAAATGTGCTCACCTGTCAGGATTTAGTATCCTTCCAGTATATATGATGGGTATTGTACTATTGTAGTAAGTGTTTTAGCATGCATGTAGTGGCCAGTTTGGTATGCTGAGTAGAATTGTTGAGACGGCCTGAATAGTTCCAAGGTCAGCTTAGTTGGCACTATCAGTGCTTGTTAGCTAAATGATTTACAGCTGGGAGTTAGGAGAATGTTAGAGAGAAATCAGCATTTGGGGGGGCTGGTACGAAGGGGCCAGTACTGGGAGTTTTGTAACAGCAATTGTGCTGGCTTTCCTCAGTCTGATCTTTGACTTGGACTGATCAACTGTATTAATAAAGAACTTTTCTACATCCTCTGATGGCATGTGATTGAGAGACTCTGAATTAATAACTGAGGACTAGCATCTTCACATTACCAGCCCCAAAATGTTCAGTGCCAGAATATATTTTTTTTACTTGTACAGTGGTAACTATTTCATATTTAATGAATTACTTTCCTAAGAAGCCATGCATAGGTCCTTAAGTACTGCTTTGTTCAAGTCATGGAGTTTTCCATAAGATATGCTACAAAGTGGCACAAAAGCAAAGAATTCCCAGATTTTGTCTGAGACAGAAAGAGAGAGAGGAGATGAAGTACAATATATTATAGAATATTTTGATTAATTTTATAACTATCTTAATGTAATTATGTAGAAAATTGCCTTTCAAGACTGCAGAAATATTTGGAAATGGTTTGGCTTGTATTACTTTTTGATTAGAGGACTGCAATCCAATTTAATATATGAAATTCAAAACCAGTAGAAATAGCAGTGTTGTTCATTTGGCATCCAAGAAATATTGGGAGACAGACGGACCTGAGGATTGGAGGAAAAAAAGGTTTAGAGGTAATTTAAAAGCTGATCAAAAACTCACATCCAAGCCTTAAATTCACTTTACTTGAATGCATACAGTAAATGAAGCACATGCACATCTGTGCTTCGAATACAATCCAAGAGAATGAATAAATGCAGCAAGAATGTTCTCACAGGCATCAGCCCTTCTAAAGATTAAGAGTACAAGAGTAATCCAGATTTTTACCTCCTTCCCCCAACCAAAAATACATTGATGTAAAGTTTATGTCACTATGAGGTTGCGTCTCGGCGCCACTGTCTACTCCTTGGCATTAGGTGGTCTGAAGCCTTCAAAAGGCACCATATAGTGTGAGCATTATTATTGTTGCACTTAGATTACCCAGTCTAAACCTGTGTTAGAGGAACAGTTTACAGAACTGCAAGTTTCAGTACACAGGAGGAGAGGCATAGATTTTTACTTGCTGGCTTTGTTTGGCTTGCTACAGTCAGGGATTTACTTCGGCAAAGTGGAATGGAATGAGATGCTAAAAATGTATTTTCAGAACTTCTTTAGGTGCTTTTGAGCATCCAGTAAAAGCACCACCTTTGACCCAAATCCAGCTGATATGGGTCATGGCACAACATACACTTTTGGGTGTGAGCACAAAATAATATACCAAATTAGGTCATGTAAGTGAATGAACTTTAGCTGATCTCTGTTGCTTCTGCCTATTAAAAAAATAGCCATTGGCAGACCCAGAATCAAGAGTTGGTCAGTAGGATGTGATTTGCATGCTTTCCTGCTTTCCTCCCTTATGACCACAAAACCAGATATTTAATTTTTTTAATGAGTTCTAGTGCCAGATTAAGGGTTTTTTTTTTAAAAAAAAAAATCATGTTCTATTCCTGCACAAAGTAAATTAAGTGTGTATCCCTAAAAGGTTTTTTTTTACGTTTAGCTATTGCCGAATAGAGTTGTTTATGAAACCCCAAGTTTGAATCCATCAAACACATCCCCCAATTACACCCTATAACATACAGAACATTAATCAGTCTGATTATCTCATCCCTCACAATGTTTCTGTCATCATTGGTAAAAATTAACTTTATTATATTATAAAAATATGCGGTACTTTCCATTTTAACTTCGGGCCAAGGAAAGCAAATGCATTATTATTATATATTTATAATCTTATAAAGGGATGCAATGGCTCAGTGGTTAAGACACCAGGCTTGTTGATTGGAAGGTCAGCGGTTCGAATCCCTAGCCCCGCGTGACGGAGTGAGCTCCCGCACTCGCCCCAGGTCTTGCCAACCTAGCAATTCGAAAGCATGCAAATGCAAGTAGATAAATAGGTACCACTTTGGTGGGATGGTAACAGCGTTCCGTGCACGTCATGCCAGCCACATGACTGCGGAAGCGTCTTCAGACAGCGCTGGCTTTTCAGCTAAGAAACGGAGATGAGCACCGCCCCCTAGAGTCGGACACGACTGTGCAGGGGAAAACCTTTACCTTTACCTTTAATCTTATAAAATATATACAGTATATCTACCCATACCCACACTGATAAACAAAATAGTGTGTGTGTTCAACACACAGAAGAGTGGGCATATTGTGTAATATTGACAATAAGATACAGATATATTAATAATACATAGATAGCATATATATCTAACAAATGTTATTGTTTTTAATATTAATGCATTTGCATGACAATATTGAAATTTATTTATTCCCAAACCTGAGTCCAGAAAAGTACCAGAATAAATGATAGCAAACATTGTTGAGTGATGAAGGAAGCCCAGGATGGATGCACAACCACCATCCCTGTCCCACCACAGGTTATTTACAACCATGGTCAATGCTGTCTAAGTACTGGGCCTACTCTGAAACCTGACTGGAGGGGTTCCATATAATCTGTTTCCTCCAGAGCCTCTGAAATTGCAGCCTGGCTACCTTTTCAACAACCTTCCCCTGAAAATATATATGGCAGAGAAAGAAGAAATGTCTTAAGAGTTGTAAACTAGCTGTTTGGTGGGCTATGCATTAAGGAAAGAATGTAACTGTAATGGTATGTGGGAAAGACCTTGGAAGACAGGGAGAAGAGATGCTGCCTAGGGAATGGTCAGATAAGAGACAGCATAACCCGCAGCTGGATAGTGGGCAGGGCAAAAGGCTCAGAAATGACCCTCCCTAGTTTATCGGGCTGTAAAGGAGATGGCTGGAGAATTGTACTTTCAGTCTTGCAAGATTCTGTTAATGTAGCTTTACAATAAAGTAAAATTAGCATAGCTGGTCATGTTTCCTATCTGGTTTACCTCTTAAGGCTGACAAGCACAGAGAGCAAGAAACTGCAACCATAGCAGATGCTACATGTAGTAGGAAAAACGTGTTGTCATGACTCTCCTGTGCTGAAAGCAAGATAAAATATGGCAGGCCATAATGGAACTCCACATTTCTGCTTTGGGATTTCTGTGTCAGCAACAGCTCCCAGCTAAACATGGAAGTTCTACATATGAGCACTCCCTTAAGATCTACTTGGAAGTCCTAAGCTTTGCTCTGTGTGTGTGAGAGAGAAAGAGACTAAGAGAGTCTCAAAATGCAGTGAAAACATAGCATGCTAAGCCAGAATGTTGTCTGATTTTGTCTTAGGCCATTGTTTGAATCTGCCCATTACAGCTGGTAAGTGATGCTTTATGGCTTAGTATAATATATGACCCCAGCCTGCCAAGAACTGCTTCTGTTAAATTCATTCTACATCCCACCCAAATGGAGTATGATTGGAAATATAAAGATGAGTCTAATTAAACGTATTCACCAGTTGGAAGCTAGGGCTGACAGCTACAAATTCCTTCCTCCCCACACTATAAAAAAAAAGGTAAAGGTTCCCCCCGGACATTTCTGCAGTCGTGTCCGACTCTAGGGGCCGGTGCTCATCTCCGTTTGTTAGCCGAAGAGCCAGCGTTGTCCGAAGACGCTTCCACAGTCATGTGGCTTCATGACATGCGCAGAACGCTGTTACCTACCCACCAAAGTGGTACCTATTCATCTACTTGCATTTGCATGCTTTCGAATTGCTAGGTTGGCAAGAGCTGGGGCAAGTGCGGGAGCTCACTCGGCACGCAGGGCTAGGGATTCGAACCTCCGAACTTGTGATCTTCTGATCGACAATCCTGGCGTCTTACCCACTGAGCCACCACGCCCCTTTTCCCCACACTATAACATTTTCTTAAATAGAATTTTTTGTGGAAAAATATATTAACTTTTGGCCATTCATTGTTGGCGCCTTTGTGTTCTTCTGAATCTCTGAATTGTTTGAAGGGATCCACACAGAATTCAGTCTGCTTTGGAGGAATCCCATGTTAATTTGTACTGAATTCTGGATTTATCTGAAACTTATGGATACTGTTAGTCACTAGACCCCAGGTATATAGAAAGTGGTATGTGTAGAGCAAGAAAAAAGAAATGAGGGAAGATTCAAGAAAAAAAATCTCTTTAACAAAACAATATTTTGAGACATCTTTTTCTGCACTGCTGTACTTTTATTAGTATTTCCAATGTATGACATGAGGAATTTGAGTATTAGTGACAAGGGACATAAAATAGTGACTGCATTTTCCCCCAGCTAGATATGGATCTTTTAAAAGTAAAACTTATTCAGTTCTAGAGCAGGAAGCCATATTCAAGAATGTAAATGAATTATTTCTAGGTTTAAAAAAGTAAGATGTAGGAATTTTATATAAAATAAACTTCCAGTCAGCACTGTTTATTTGAAAAGTGTGAACATGTGGTCTTTCTCTCTTTTACCCTGAAAGCTTATGCAAACATTTTGGCAAGTGTCATTTGCTTAATGTGGCCTGTAGATCTTGCTCCTATTCTACAGTGTAGGTATGTTAAAGACCATGCTACTACTTAGCATTTCCATTGCTGGAAATGAAATATACTGAATTTGTTTGTAAACACTGAGCTATACAGAGTTACTGTATATTACTCTGCAAAGGAATGCTATGCTCTGGTTTCAATTGGTTATGAGAACAGCCTTTCTAAAACTAACTGTGCTCAGACCTTTTGTGAATATTTAGCAAAGTCAATTAAAAATGTTTGTGAGTCTCTTTTAAGCTGCTTTATTTAAGGGCGGTGACAGGCAATGTTTTATGGAGTTGTTGTAGTCAGATTTAACCATGTAAGCCAGTGATAGAGAATATGTGGTTCTCCAAATGTTGAACCATAATTCCAAGCAACCTAACCAACTAGGGAAGCGTAGTAATTCAGTAACATTTGAAAGGCTATAGGTAAATCCACCCTGACCCTACCCATTCAGGTAAGTGGTGTGTTGTTACCAATGGTATACTAAGTGTTGCTACTTGTTACTACTTTCTCATAGTATAATGCAAGGACATCATATTAATGAGATCCCAACCTGAACAGGCGTGCGACAGGGATGTATTTTGGCCTCCTTGTTGTTTAATCTGTATATTCTCTTGTGGCCACATAACTAAACTAGAACACCATCCCCCAAAATTAGCCAATAGGCATATTGCAACCTTGTTGTATGCAGACAGTCTAGTCCTTCTGTCACAAACATCAGCTGAGCTCAAATGAGCCCCAAGTACCTTAGCCAATCACTGTTCTGAGGAAGCACTTGAAATCAACTATTCCAAAATAAAAATCCTAATTTTCACAAAGTGATCTAGAATACGTGCTTGGCAATTAAACGGCCAGAATATAGAACAAGTAAAAGTCTTTAAATATCTGAGCATGGTCTTTCATAGCTCCACTAAACACAGTGCACATCAAAATTATGTCATACAAATGTCTGAAAATCAGTGGCAGCTATACCACCCTTCCTCTTTAACAGAGGGCACAGCATATCCCAGCAGCACTAAAACTTTATTCGGCAAAAGTGTATATGCAATTATTCTTTGGTGCTCATTTGGGATCTTTCTGTTGAAACAGGCACATGGTTTTGTGTTATTGCATGCTGGTTGAATCTATTGTTCTTTTCAGAAGGTCTGGGTTCTTTTCTCCTTGCAGACAATTATGAATCAACATGGAATAGGACTATTCTACAAAAACTGCAATATTATAAAGGTCTCTCTCTGTGAACATGGCCAAATTTGTTACACTGTCTGCAAATCTGGACATACTTTGATTGCATCAATGAACTGTTTTATTTTGTTCCATCTGCTGCTGACTGTTGTATTCTAATTAGTAACTGTAATAAAGATATACATGTACGTACTTTCTCATAAAAACAGGGGATAGAGGATGAAACGTGTAAAAATCTGTGTACCCAAAAGCAAAATATTTGTTGATCATTAAAAATAAACTTCCAAAATGGCCTACAATCCACAAATATTCATTCAGTGAAGGAGAAGTTTTCATCTGGATACAAAAAAAAAAAAAAAAAACCACCAAAACCAACCAACCAAAAACCTCTGGAAGTTGATTATCTGCTTTTCATCCAAAGTCCTGCTCAGTAATCATTACTTAGGCAGAACTGTGCAAATTCTTAGGTTGATCTATACCAGGGTTCCCCGAAGTGGTCTATATCAATCCCCAAGGCTTGTTATTATTATTATTATTATTATTAGTAGTAGTAGTAGTAGTAGTAGTAGTTAAAGTAGTACTTATTAAATTATCTTCATATAATAAACGTTTGGGGGTTGATGAACAATCTGAAACTTCATGCAGGGGTTGATGAGCTGAAGAGTTTGGGGACACCTGATCTAGACCAAAGGGTCCATAGCTAAGGGAAATTCAAGAGATTAGTAATCTGTTTTGGGATTAGCTATTTTTTTTAACATAAGTACAATAAATAAATAAAAACATAAACAGGAGTAAAAAGAAATGTGAACTTCCTCAACTAGTCTGGATAAATTCCCTAATCCGAGCTAAAGCTTTGACAGAATCTATTTATACAGTCTCTGTATCCAAACTATATTAGGCTGGATTATGATGGAATTCTAGGAAAAGTATGTGTGTAGAGAGGATGGAGAATTACATATTAGTCAGTTCTAGACATTTTCTAAGCTCGGTGAGAAAGTGCAGCTTCCTCTATTGAATGTGTTTGTTCCCCATTACTTTTACTATATTATACCAAACTGAATAAAAAATAGGTTAAGGGACAAAAGGTTAGTACATTCATAAAAAATGCTAAACTGTAATGGTTACTTCACATTCATACTAAACCAAGAACAAACAAGCTACATCACAGATTAATGAGATATGTGGAGGTCCTTTCTGAGGCTAAAGCATAAGAATAAAAGCACTGCTGCAGAGGACTCTGTACCATTCCAGAACCAGCTTCACATCTACTGGGTCTCATGCTGTTGCCAGTGTTCAGTGCTGATCTGATTTATTTCTCCATCACTGGGTAGTATATTTGAACCCTAAGGAAATTAATCTCTTTCTTGAAATACAGCAACTCTGTGGCAGACAATATTTCCATTTCCATTTCTTGCCTCTATTTCTTGCTTCACTCCACCTCCTGGTTCCTTGAAAATTGGCTTGATGCCTTTGCAGCGCTCTCTCTTAAGGATCATCCAGATTTTTACCATTAGAATTAAACAAATTCACACAACATTAAGTCAAGAGGGGTGTGGGGGGGGGCATTTCGCTTTTGCATGAAGAAGAAGGGATTCAGTGTAATCAAGGATCTGCAGCAGCTTCGGAGAGTCAATGATTATGAGACATTTTTTGGTGACATTCTTACTAGTATTTTGAGGTCAGCAGAAGTAACAACTACTGTAAATCCTTTCTAAATTGTTTAAAATTTAGGAACTATTAACAAAGTCAATCAACCAAGCAGCAAACAACAACCCAATCAAGGTACTACCAAGGAGAGTACACCCCCCCCCCCCCCAAACAGGCAGGACAAGCCAGGGTATATAAACAGAGAGCAAGTCCCACTCCCTTTTCGCACTGAAGATGTTGCCTAGCCTGGCAATGAAACGTCTGCAGGAAAAAAACAAGGCTCAGAGAGCACCACGGACTCCACTGTTTAAAATTTAAAAGGCATTGGGGAAAAGAAATGGTGGCATCATGGAAGTGCTCTCACACTCCTAGCTTCAGGATATATATGCAGGTAGTCCTCGTTTAGCAACTGCCTTAGATAGCGACTGTTTGCAAATACAATGGTAATAAATGGTAATAAAAATTCATTTTCCAACCAATGCACTGTGAAACTGATTAAGGACTGTTCAGTTTCAGGCAGCAGCTGGGAGCCAGTGGGAGGGTTCTAATCAACTAATTAAGGTCATAGATCTAATTAACTTGCTGTTAGCATTTTTAGGGACGCACTGTGTTGTGGAGAAAAGCAGCTCAGGAAGAGATAGCTTGTTTAAGCAATCTCTCTGCCCTGCAAGGAGGCAAAAAATGGGGGGAAAATGGGTCAGGCACAGGACACTGTACCAGAGAACTTTATCTGAATGTGATGGCAGCAACCAGTGATCTTCGCAGCATCTCTCTCTCTCTCTCTATATATATATATATATATATATATATATGTGTGTGTGTGTGTGTGTGTGTGTGTGTGTGTCACATGTTCACTTAGCAACCATTTTGCTTAATGACTGAGCTGTTGGAACCAATTGCAGTCATTAAACAAGGACTACCTGTATAACCACCTTGGCACACTGTAAGAACATGATTAAAGGAGAAGCCATTATTATAATTGTAATTCCCCTTGTATTTTTTCTCTCTTTTAAGAAGCAGATAAATAGTACTCTATGCTTGAATTATTATTGTTATTGTTATTGTTATTGTTATCCTTTTATTTTATTTAAAACAAAGGTATATTTTCAAAAAAGATATCTATGAACAAACACATAATTACTGAGATAATTCCCCTTATTTAAATTGCAGAGATTTCATCTAACTTCTCGTCATAAAAGTTCCTAAGGAGGAAGAAGAGGAAAAGTAAATTATCATTTTAAATTATTAAAGATGAGTCAAATTAAGTTTTAAAAAATGCTTTAAAATATTCCCAACAGCTCAACCAGCCTTCTCAGTTTTCCTTAAAAGTTGATCAACAGATGAGCCAGGCAGATGGCCTGCAGATTTTTTTCTTCTGAGACTGAGGGAATTTGAATCCTGCATTTTCTTCGGCAGGTAATTGTTGCTGACATACTGTTTCCTATCCACACCGTTTTCTTTCAGTGGAACATGTTTTTCTTCCAAAATCTCAGCCAAATGTTTCCAATCCCCCCTCCCCCCCAATATGTTTGCTTGTTGAACAGTAAACATTTTAATCCAAAATATATTGGAGGTGACTGCCACAGAGTGTCCCAGAACTCTATAAGTATAGTAGAGTGGAAATCTGAATAAAATAATAATAATAATAATAATAATAATAATAATAATAATAATAATAATACATTTAACAGAAAGCTGTCATACTTGCCTCTGGACAGCATTGAAAACAGACTGGAGCTGACAGTATGTCTGGCCTATATAAACTAATTCAGGAAGTTCATTGCTAACTTATCCCACTGTGTGTTTTTAACTCTGCAACTAAGTAAACCTAAAAATGGACAAGATTGCAAAATTGTTCAGATCCCTTTGAACACATGTTCTGACATTACATGATGGGCTGGCAAACACTTTTCATTCTTTATGCTGCTGAATTTTGTTTAGCATAATATCCAGCTTGAAGAGAAGTCTATCGCATAGCTCCTTGGATGGCAGCAATAAAAGTGTTATCAGTGCTTTAGCTGTTTTATTAAAACAAATTAATATGACTGCAAACATGTATCTATTCACTTTCAAGTGTAATTTTCCTAGCTTTTTTTTTCATTGCAGAATCAATTTCTCTTCTGAGTCTGTGCTTAATAGATAAAATATGTTGATGGCTTTTACTTTATTTTCCTTCCCTTTGTTAAATCTTTTTTTACATTTTGGCTGCCTGAATTATAGTTAGAGCTGATTGTGGCAATACTGTATGTACCTGCACTGAATACTTTGGAACTGTAAATGAGCACTACAAGTCCTCATTGTCCTTGAGGCCAATACCCACTATTGTTGTAATCTTTTGTTTATCAAACTTTTGCACATGGAATTCGAGGACCAGGAATATGGAAACAGATAAATCAGTTCCATAAATATTTTCACACATAATCTTTTCTCCATTCAATAATACAACTGCAGTCTGGGCTAGCACCATAGATCTCTGGTTCTGTTCAATATACACTCCCTTCCCCAGTAATCAGATCTTTCCCATAATGTAATTCCTGTAAGACATATATGTCAGGAAACATTTGTGGCTCTTTTTCAAAGTGACCAAAAGCAGCAGGAGAATGGATCAGGACTCAGACTATTGTTGTAGAAAATAATACACAGACACAGCTTTCTCTCCTATAATACAGTAAGATTGGTCAACATGAATATGCTTGTTTTTCAAATGGAGTGGTGAAAGCTGAGAGCTAGGAGTAGGGGCCCACTTAAAGTTGTCTAATATTTGCATTAGAAAACTCACAACATCTCATTCTCTCTCAAGGCAAAGTAGAGGTGCTAATGGAGTGCTCCCTAAAAATGCCAACATTGATTTCAGAGAGACATTTTTAATAGACAGTGGCAACAAAGAAAAATAGTTAAGCTTCTCTTGGCACTTCATGCCCCCATTCCTGAGGCTGTTCAGTCTTTCCTATGGCTATTCTTTGCATCATCATCATCATAATTCATCACAACAATAATAATAGATGTGTGTTAGTGTGTTAATGTGCTAGTTAGATATATATTAATTACATTCATATAAAAATGGACTCCAATATCTTCTGGGAACAATTTAGGCATGGTGTGTACTTTTCATGACTGATTAGAATAAAGTGTGAAATTGCTTTAGTTGATATGCATGAAAATGTGCTGCTGCTTGCCTTCCTGTGCACATCTCTGCCTGCATCTACTTGCTAATCAGAAGATCACAGGTGCCGGCTCTGACAGCATGGCCTGTCCGGGTCAGGGAGGCAAGACTGAATCATTTTCCCTTAGGATGAACCTCACCTAGAATGATGCAACATGTTCAATTTGTATGGAAATGTGGGATCACAAATGATTATGCTTTACTTCTGCATCTCATTGCTTTAAGATATGTATGCTGGGAAAACGCAAACTGGAAGTCAGACTGCCATTCCCCCTTCTTCCCCCACAAAAAAGATTGGCCTTCCAGAGGGAATGTTGTCTTTATAAACAGCTGTGATTGTGGTTGAGAGCCCACTGCATATGACAGATTTATCAAGATTGATAAAAAGTTCTGACAGTTCTGGGTAATCCATGTTTTTATCGTATTTCTACAGGGATGTGGAATTGTTTGGGAGATTGTTTAGTTTTGAAATAACAGTTTCCCAAAGGTTTGAGTAACTATTTCAAATAAACCTTGCTTTATGAAATATGTCCTTATTTTTTCTAGAAGACCAGCCACAGATTATAACCCTTCTTTTCAGTTGGTGATTATTTCTGGCTAGCAAAAAGGACAGTGGCGAACGGAGAATGTATGACAACAGGGTCGTAAGAAAATGATGAAATGTTTGGTCCTTGCAGTTCTTATTTCTAAAGGGACAGACAATATTCTTCTGTGACATGTTTGAGAAAATGTTTTCACTGTGGCTAACAAATTTCAATTGAGCAATACCTACTTTCTTGGACTTTCAGTGAAACTGCATATTTGATTATTAGAGTGTTGTCTGGATCTCTTAGGCTTGCGCTGAGGTACTGGAAGAAAGAAAACAAAAAACATCTATAAGCATTTTAGGACCTACACAGAGAATCTTCACTCCCACCCCCATTCCCAATTAGGAAAATTGGTTGACGGTTTTATAGTAAGCGGCCCAAATCCGAATAAGTTGAGAGTTAAGTATGCTAAAAAAAAAATGCAAATGACATTTGTCTATTGATTCCTGATTTTTAAAAAAGTAGATAATGCATAGGTTCGCCTTATTTATTTATTTAAAAGAAATAGTGGAAATGTAGGTAGCTCAATAGAAAACAATTAACAAAACACCATTTTAAAAATCTGCCAGGTTTCGAATGAGCAACATTTTACACGCAAGGCAAATGCTATAACCTAGTGTTTCTCAACCTTGGCAACTTTAAGATGTGTGGACTTCAACTCCCAGAGAAATGGCAACAAATTTATATAGATGAACTTCACTGAAACTGAATATTTGGGATAAAATTAGTCCTTTGAAACTTAATGATATAAATATATACCTTTAAATGTGTTTTGAATCCGTTTTCAGAAGTTTAATGCCCTTTTCTATAGGGAAATTATCCTCATTGTTTTGCTCAAGAAGGTTCTATTGTCAGAGAAGGAAGTTTTAAATTTACATATTTCTGTTTCTTCATCAAATTGATGTTGGAAGGGGTTATGAAATTCTTTCTCCTACTATATAAGCAGTTAGGGAGGCAACCTTACACTGCTAAGTTGTCCCATCCCCAGTATGGGCCAGCAACCATTTTTGGATGGCAGGAATAAACAACATTGCCATGTACTCACCTCTCACCAATCACAAAAGAAACCTTTGGCACTATTGTCCATTTTGCCCGGATTTCATTACTTGCTGATAGGCCAGCTCATGTACTTCGATTGGCTATTTCACAGAGGCAGGAAAGGCCCCTCAAGACAACAGGCTAGAAACCAGGAGGCTGTGAGTTCTAGTCCCACCTTAGGCATGAAAGCCAGCTGGGTGACTTTGGGCCAGTCTCTCAGCCCAACTCACCTCACAGGGTTGTTGTTGTGTGGGAAATAGGAGGAGGAAGGAGTATTAGGTATGTTCCCCGCCTTGAGTTATTTTTAAAAATAATAAAGGCGGGATTTAAAAAATCTTTAAAAATAAATAAATAAATAAATAAATAAATAAATAAATAAATAAATAAATAAATAAAATTTAAAATAGTTTAATCATTTGAGATGTATTCCTAGCTATACTGTACTCTTTTTTAATCAGTTCAATCGTATCTGATTCTCAGAGACTGCCTGGACAAATCCTTGCAGTTTTCTTGGCAGGTTTTTCAGAAGTAGTTTACCATTGCCTCCTATCTAGGGCTGAGAGAGAGTGGCTCGCCCAAGGTCACCCAGCTGGCCTCAGGCGGGATTAGAACTCAAGGTCTCCTGGTTTCAAGCCTGATGTCTAAAGCACTACACCAAACTGGCTCTCATACTGTACTTAAGATATACTTAATAAGTTATTTCCTCTGGACACATTTGAAACTGATTTGGACATTTTGTAAGCCTCCAAAGTCATCAAGCCAGCAAGCTATTATATGGGGAGTTGGGAATGATGGGAGCTGCTCAGATAGCCTGGAGGACAGACCCTGTGGACAGACACAAAGAAACCTCCAGTACTGATAAGCCTGAAGGCAAGAAGGAGAAAAACAAATTAATTGGTGGATTCAACAAGATTTGGATGATTGCATAGAAACATAAAAGCAGATAAGACCATGAGAACAAAGCTGTAACTATCACCATAAAACCACAAAGTCTAGGCATCACAAAATATTTCAGTTGCATTAAAATGTGTTCTTATAAAGGCTCAGGAAAAGGGCAGACTGGTCATTGGGATAACTTCATGATTCCTATTCTTCCATGATGACTGGAAGCATTATCGCTGCACTTCTATGAAATTTTATCAGATTATAGTTCTTCTGACATGATACAGATCAAGAGGTAATTTCTTTATTTCCAAGCTGTGAAGTCATGTTTTAGTATCAGAGGTATGAATTTGCCTTCTTCAGTCATCAGTCAATAGGATGCTCATGCAGTCTTTTCTGTTCCCCAATTATTTTGATTATTAGGTTAATGTTCTTGGGCTCTTTGAAAGTTGCAAGTAATTGTTTTACATCAGAAGGGAATTATTATTTATACAACATTAGCCCCACAGCAAACACTGTCTGTGCTCTGAAGTGTTCTGTTTCAATTACTTTAAAAAGGCCTTACTCAGGGACTGCAGTTGTTTTCATGTCTTCTGTCTTTCTTTAGTGTTCCTGAAAATATTTGCCCTGGCGCAATAAGTGATATTTAATATTAGATTATTTACCAATGAACACACTTTTAGGAGGGACAATACTTGGAATTCTGTGTTCTGTTCCCAGTTCTGCTGCAGAATGTCTGATTGATTGATTGATTGATTGATTGATTTATTTATTTATTTATTTATTTATAAATAATTCAAATTTTGCCACCGCCCATCTCCCCCAGAAAAGGGGAACCCTGGGCGGTTTTCCTTTCTGAGCCAGGCTTTGTATGGAAAACTTAAGTTTTTAAGGTAAGCCTTAATAACACTGTAAGCCGTTAAACCAAGTTTATGTGGATCAAACTTATTTGTGAAATAATAATCTATCCTCCAATTGTGGATGACTAGAAACTGGTAGACTTAAGAGAATTTTTTTTATAAAATGCATTATTCTTGACAGAATATTTGAATGCTGTTGACAGTAAATCAACAAGTTCCAGTTCTTCCACAGATTCTCTGTTTTGCTCTCTGTGTGACACCATCCTGTTTCATGTTATTACTACAAGAATAAATATCAGTCCAACGTGTTATTTATTGTTTCAAAGTATTATATCCAATGTTAATCCTTAATCATGTTACCCGCACCTTCCTCCCCAGATATTGTGGATTTTAAAAATGTTGTTTTTGCTTTTTTAATAATATATTTAAATACACTCTATTCTTTCTGGGGTATAAATTGCCACACACCTCAGGCACTACACAACAAGGAAAAATGCATATAAAGCCATCTGGTAGATTCCCTTGCTGGATTCTGATGTTTACCATCAAACCAAAGAGCTGCAATAGCAATACTGGAAATACTAATTGACACTTTATAAACTATTACAGACTTTTACAATTATGCTGGCATACTTTACTCCAATTCATCCTTATCCACAAGCATTTGCAAGCATTATAGGGAACAAAATGGCTGGTATTATTAAACTAGGAGAGGAAGAATGGAATAAAGGAAGCCATTGTATTCTATATTCCTAAAGTGCCATTCATGCCTCATTTTTTAAGGAACAGTAGCAAAATGCATGATACAAATCACACTCTTTTCCACATTACGGCATATTTTGTTTGTTGGGAGAAATGTTAATCAACATTAATGGCTAATTCTTCCATACCAACCCTCTGTATTCTTTCATATTTATCAGTTACAAATGCTATAGAAATTAATGTCAGATGCCATCATTTTTTAAATATATATATATTCTGTGAAATTGTTCAGTGTTTCACTCTGGAATTTCCAAATTACAGCTGGCCAGGGCATTTCTGTGACAGGCTGCACAATTTCACTGACATATAATTCCCATAGTAGGTGTCTTTGAGGAGTAAATATATGTTAAGATACAAACATCCAGTTTTGCTTACTTTCACACATGCTTAAAGGACTAGTACTATAATTAGACAAGGTCATATAACATTATAAAGTTTCTTTCAAAGAGAGTACTAAATATGAAACCAAAATCTAGAATGGTTCTGTACCTATGAACAAAAACTCTACAATTGAGTAGAGTCTTGGACTTGCATTTCCCCAAACTGTGTCCAACACTTTACCCATTACACACCCTGTCTTTCAAAAGGTGCTTGGAAAGTGTTGCACTAAATGCTGAGTGACTACATGCTGCACTTAGATGCAAATTGCTGCCATTCAGATCTCAAATTTAAGTCCTTTAATCTGTACTCTAAAATTGCAGCACATCTCAGATCTGGCTTCTTCCCATACAAACCCATTTCCCCTTTTCTGTTTTCTCTACCTCCACACCATCCCATAACATCTGTGAGGGATAGCATGAAAACGTTTGTGGCTTCCTGTCTAAAAGATGCGCAACAACAATGCCATCCAGATGTCAAGCAAACCATCAATTTCCGTGGACCGGGGGCCGGAGTTTGCGGGCAGGAGCCAATCACAAGCACTGGGGGGCAGGGTTTGCGGGCAGGAGCCCTGTGGGCCTTAGGCAGGAGCCCCGCGGGCCTTATATGGCCCGCAGGCCTGACGTTGCCCACCCCTGGTCTAAAAACTCTGCATATGAATCAGGTTTCTTTTCCTGTATGCTTACTCTCATATACACTTACCTCTACGTAACAGAAGGCAATAGCAAACTGCTTTTATTTTGAATTTGCTCATAATTGAACTAAAATATTCCTTCAGCTTTCTCTATTTGACTTCAGCAATAAAATTAATGACAGAACTTAAACTTTTCTGTCAACATTTGAGAAGTTCACTGGTGCTTGAAGTCTATGAATAATGTTAGTTGCAAAAGAATCAATTAAAGTCCTGTAATGTTGGTTTCAAACTACCAATTTTAAATCAAATGCCAATATATTATTTAAAATGAAAAATAAAATCCTTTCCCAATATCATTATTTTTATTGGTAACTTTAATACATTATACATATTATTGTAGCAGTGCATTTGCATGTAGTAATCAGCAAAGGAAATATAATATAAAACAGGGAGGATAAATATTAGTACAATTATACATACGTCACATACAGTATATTATAAACACAGTGAAATAAAACTGTAGAAACACTTGGCATTACAACTTTTAAGTAGCCAAAAGATATTTGGTCTAACATTGTAATTGTTTATCATATGTTAGAACTCATTTCATCCATAATATAAACAAATATGTAAAAAACAGAAGTATTATATATTCTGTGCTATATACTGGTAGAGCATCTGCACCTAAAGAGTGCATGCAAATGGTTCTGTGTTTTACAGAGAAAAGTGAGCTTCCCCAGGATTTCATCCTTGGCCCAATCCTAATTAATGTCTTTATAAATGACTTAGTAGTTGGAATGGAAAGCATGCTTCTCATTCTCAGATGAAACCAAGATTGACAAATGCCTTGGAGGTTAAAATTACAGTTTGGCATGAGCTCAGTTGGCTCTACCTTTGAGTCAAATTCAAAAGGATTTCTACTGTGAGAAGTATAAAATTTGGCATTTGGGTAGGGAAAGTCAAATGCATAGATACTGTAGGTACTGTAATGGAAAGGCCTGTCTTAGCAACAGTGCTTGTAAGAAAGATCTAGATCAGCTGAATATTAACCGTGTGATGCAGCAGCTGAAGAAGCCAAACCTCCTTCTTAACAGTAGCACTGCATCCAGTTCATGGAAAGTAAAATTCTTACTGGTCAGACTTCATTTGGAATACCATGTCCAGTTCAAACCTTTTAAAATGGAATTCAGAGAAGAAATATCAGGATCAATAGATGGTAGGGCTTGATTTGGAAACCAAACCCAATGAAGACTGGTTAAAGGAGCTGTGCATGTTTAGCTTTCAAATGAAAAAACTGAGGGGAGGTATGCTAGCAGCCTACAAATCTCTTAAAAACTGTCGGATGCAGGAGGAAGCAGACCTATTTTCTGTTGAAATTAGAGCAAGACAAAAACTGGTGGGTTGAAATTTAAACAAAGGAAATCCAGGCTGAGCTTTAGAAAGGATTTCTGGATAATTAAGATGTATGAAGCAGTAGAACAGTTAATGGATATTTTCAAACGAGGGCTGGATAGGTACTTGAGGATAATTTAGTGGATTCCTACCTTGAGGACCAGGAGACTAGATGACCTGAAATGATCAATTCATCAATTTTTGATGCTGTGATTCTTAACAGATTACCCATTTTGCTACATTTGTTTTTGTACTTCTCTATACCTTCATTTTCTCTCCCAAAACAAATTTATTTATTTATTATTTAAATTTATATCAGATAATTTAATAGCCTGTTAATGAAGGTGTGGTTTGAATGGAAAGTACCAAGAGAAGAAAATTGTTCATTTTCTTGATCTCTACTAGACTCCTGAGCAGATATTTATTTATATTTATTTATTTATATTTCAAATTTAGTCATCGCCCATCTCACTCAAAGAGCCAGCATTTAGTAAAATCAAGGCAGAATCAAGGCACACTTTAAAAGGAGCAAAGGTCAGGACCAGAACTGAAACAATCAACAAAGATTTGTCTACCTTGAAAGACATTCAAGGCAGCATGTCCTGACAAATGGCAACTATGCAGGAATCTCACTGCTGTCCAGAACCATCCTTGGAAACTTTGCTATAAAAGTAAGAATGTGAAGGTGTGGTTAAGAGAGGGTTTAATTTCCCATTAGACTACAGAAGAAGGTGAAGTGCTATGCCTATGATTTTAAATCTAGACACAAATATCTGCTATGCCTCACAACAACTATTCTTACACGTTTCCATTAATCTCCTCCATTCAAATTCCCATAACGTCTTTATGCCAACATTTTTTTCCAGATCATCTGTCTCTTCTCACAGAAACAGTATATGCATCTATACTTTTAAGAGGCAAGACATTGCATGAACAGGTATTTAGTAACTCCTACGCCCTGCCATATACAGTACGTGTTTCAAATAGCATGCCAGCATTCAGTGATGAAATCTTTTGCAATATAGGACAACAATTCATGGGACTGCCCCAGTTACCTTCCTGGTTCTCCTGCCTCTTTTTATATAATCTACTGTTGTTCTGATGATACAGCACCAGTTAAACAGCCAATGTAGTGTACTGGATAAAGTCCTAGTTACTTCTCAAACTAGAACTAAGAAAACCTAGGTTCAGTCTCCCCCCAGCTGTACAGCTTTCTTTTGTAGTAAATTTTGTTAGATTTCAAGAAAAGAATAAAAACTACAAAAAAACACAAAAAACTACAAAGAAAGTTAAAAAGTGCAGAAACACAAGATAATTTTTTTTAAATTTCCAAAAGATGTGGCTTCTGACTTTTAACAGCAAGGATATACAAAATTTCCATAATCAATCTCTTACTCTATATTAAACCAAAACACCACATTATTTCTATAAGTCATTCCACTTTATCACATAGTAAAAATCACTAAGTACAGTTACTCCTCCCCTTTATATTAAAATAAAGAAAAAAAATTCATATAAACCTCCTAAACATCTTTCTCCCCTCCAAAAGATAAAACATATTTAATTATTCCCTTCCTACCACTATATTATACACTTCTGTCTACTATAATAAGAATCAAATTAAGAAGCGCATAAGTTGTCTGCTATTATACTTAATAGTACAACAATTTTAATAAACCCAGTCTTAATAAACCTAAAAAAGATAATTCAAAACAGTAATTCCATATATTTAAAAGGGAATAACATCAATCAAATCCTTAAAGCAAACCAAATAAACATTCTTTAACCCTAATACAACAGTTTTAATAATTTTAATCTTAATAAACCCCAAAAAAACAAAGGCAATTCACAATAGTAAATCCAAATATTTAAAGGCAAATTGTTGTTGTTTATTCGTTCAGTCGTTTCCGACTCTTCGTGACTTCATGGACCAGTCCACGCCAGAGCTTTCTGTCGGCCGTCACCATCCCCAGCTCCCCAATGGTTGAGTCCGTCACCTCCAGAATACCATCCATCCATCTTGCCCTTGGTCGGCCCCTCTTCCTTTTGCCTTCCACTTTTCCTAGCATCAGCTTCTTCTCCAGGGTATCCTGTCTTCTCATTATGTGGCCAAAGTACTTCAGTTTTGCCTTTAATATCATTCCCTCAAGTGAGCAGTCTGGCTTTATTTCCTGGAGTATGGACTGGTTTGATCTTCTTGCAGTCCAAGGCACTCTCAGAATTTTCCTCCAACACCACAGTTCAAAAGCATCTATCTTCCTTCGCTCAGCCTTCCTTATGGTCCAGCTCTCGCAGCCATAGGTTACTACAGGGAATACCATTGCTTTAACTATGCGGACCTTTGTTGTCAGTGTGATGTCTCTGCTCTTAACTATTTTATCAAGATTTGCCATTGCTCTCCTCCCAAGAAGTAGACGTCTTCTGATTTCCTGGCTGCAGTCAGCGTCTGCAGTAATCTTTGCGCCTAGAAATACAAAGTCTGTCACTGCCTCCACTTTTTCTCCCTCTATTTGCCAGTCATCAATCAAGCTCGTTGCCATAATCTTGGTTTTTTTGAGGTTTAACTGCAACCCAGCTTTTGCACTTTCTTCTTTCACCTTCGTCATAAGGCTCCTCAACTCCTCCTCACTTTCAGCCATCAAAGTGGTATCATCTGCATATCTGAGATTGTTAATGTTTCTTCCAGCGATTTTAACTCCAGCCTTGGATTCCTCAAGCCCAGCATGTCGCATGATGTGTTCTGCATACAGGTTGAATAGGTAGGGTGAGAGTATACAACCCTGCCGTACTCCTTTCCCAATCTTAAACCAGTCCGTTGTTCCGTGCTCTGTTCTTACCGTTGCTACTTGGTCGTTATACAGATTCCTCAGGAGGCAGACAAGATGACTTGGTATCCCCATACCACCAAGAACTTGCCACAATTTGTTATGATCCACACAGTCAAAGGCTTTAGAATAGTCAATAAAACAGAAATAGATGTTTTTCTGAAATTCCCTGGCTTTCTCCATTATCCAGCGGATATTGGCAATTTGGTCTCTAGTTCCTCTGCCTTTTCTAAACCCAGCTTGTACATCTGGCAATTCTCGCTCCATGAATTGCTGGAGTCTACCTTGCAAGATCTTGAGCATTACCTTACTGGCATGTGAAATAAGTGCCACTGTTCGATAGTTTGAACATTCTTTAGTGCTTCCATTTTTTGGTATGGGGATATAAGTTGATTTTTTCCAATCTGATGGCCATTCTTGTGTTTTCCAAATTTGCTGGCATATGGCATGCATCACCTTGACAGCATCATCTTGCAAGATTTTAAACAGTTCAGCTGGGATACCATCGTCTCCTGCTGCCTTGTTATTAGCAAAGGCAAATAGCATCAATCAAATCCTTAAAGCAAACCAGATGAACATTCTTCAACCCTTATCCTACTTCAAAATAAACCAGAGCAGTTACATATCCCCACAATGTACGCAGAGCTTTCCTCTTAAAAAAATCAAACAGCCCAACTGCCCCCCTGAAAGATTCCAGGTTCTTTTCATGGCATTACACCAGGAGATTGATTTTACTTATTGCTTGCAGATCACTCTCTCCCTTACATTTCTCCAACTCCATTATCCAATCTTCATCCAGCATATCAATAAAAAAACACAATCTCAATCTTAAAAAAAAACCCTTTCTATCACTCTTAAATTCATCAGTTTCATTCACCACATCCCCAACCTGATGGCACATTTTAGATCTCAAATTTTCCACAATGTCCTGGATATCTTGCATAAAAGTTTGATAAAAGTCAGAAGAAATCTGATTAAAATCCTGGTGAAGTTCAGAAAAAATCTGTTTGAAATCCCCCATGTCTCACACAGTAAATTATGGCGCCCCCTAGGAGCTTAACCAGTGAAAGTCGAAGATATGGAAGAGTTCCAATGTGTGTTTACATAAAGTAAGAGTGAAATAGCAGACTGTTCTCAAGGGAAAGTGAAAACAGAAAGCTGAAGGTTCAAACCAGCCAATTCAACGTGTAGGAAAATGCTAATATCTTCAAATTTAATGCAAAAATAATAACAGGAAGACAATTGTTTACTCTCAATCTTTGGAATTTCCTTTGGAAGGAAAACAAAATCCAAAACTTAAAAGATTTTTTTTTTAAAAAAAGTAATCCCAAAAATAACGCTAAGCACCAAGAGAACCAGCTTCTCCTTGCTGTAGAAAGCCTCTCTTGGAGTACATATACTTTAAAAAAAATACAAATTGGTGATTTAGAAATGGGGTGGCCAGTCTTAGTGTCCCTTTAAGGCTACAGCATGGCTTGGGAAAGGTGACATCCCAGCCTCCCGGCTGCTCTTACCAGTTCAGCGTGAAATGCTGTTTGCGATCTTCTGGCTGCAAGCAGCCATCTGGTGGACAGATTGGATGATTCCAGGTATTCTCCTTGATCCGGATAACGTTTCTGGGCTTCAGGAAAACCTGCTTGAACCCGAAAAAAGTTACTGTGTTGTCAGCTCCGCCCACTGAATCAGCGGTCACAGCCATTCAGTCCGCCATTCCTACCGGAAGCCCAGCTGTACAGCTTTCTGAGTAGTCTTGAGCCATTCTCTTTCCATCTACCTCATGAATTGATGTCAGTATAAAAAAAAAGTGTGTTATGTATATTGCCCTTAACTCCTGGGATAATAGATAGGATATGGATATATTAAAAATAGATTTATTAAAAATAAAACAGAATGAGCAGGAAGGAGACTGAAGAATCATTCTTAAGAATCATTTTAATGGACTTGGGCATGTACAGATGATGGATGATATTCTGGAGGTGACAGACTCAACCATGGGGAGCTGGGGATGGTGACGGCCGACAGGAAGCTCTGGCGTGGGCTGGTCCATGAAGTCACGAAGAGTCGGAAGCGACTGAATGAATAAACAACAAATGTACAGATGATTCTGCTGCTGGTTGAACAGAGGATCAGAACAACATTGTGCTGGCATTAGTCCTGAGACTATGTAACATGTTTTAAGTTTTACTGAAATAAGTAAGAAACATGAAAGCATAACTGACTTGCTGGATCTGATCAGTTGTTGTTGTTGTTGTTGTTGTTTGTCTAGACTCCTGTTTCTTCCAGCAACTAATTAAATGTGTATGATTAATCCACAAGTAGAACAAGTGCTTAAGATCCCTCTCTTGCTACTGTTCAAGTGAATGGCATTTAGAAGGTCACTCAAGAATGATGTCTGTGTAATGTTTTGAGAGCTATTGATATCATCACCAGATTAATTCTCCATGAAATTGCCTAATCCTTTTTAAAACTAAGTTGATGGCAAGCATCACACATTTTCATACTGAATTCCATGGTTTATCTATGTTATTTATTTGCAGCTCCTTTATGTCAACAATTAGTCCTCGGGGTATTATGCAGAAAAAATAAAACATAAAAGGTAATATTAAAAATGCAAAACAAACATAAAATGAAGAGCAAGTTAAACCAAAATAAAAAGATCATGTGTAAATCAATAAAGCACATTTGTAAAACTGAAAAATCTGAAAGCTGGGGGGAAATGGGTTTTGACACAGTGCTGAAAATGGCAGAGCTGCTAGATGAATCTCCCTCCCTATTACTGATAAATCCTTCTCTTTAGCAATTGTTATTCTCACCTCATTGGACAAGTAAACCCAGGAAAAAACTCCATAAATTTATTTTAGAGCCAGGAAAAAATAGTCCTTCAGGTAATCCTCAAGATATTGAGAATATTAAAGGTTAATATCAGCACCTTAATATCACTCTAAAATGGACTGGAAGTTGGTATAATCCACAATGTCCTGGTATAATGAGATGGTATCAGCCAATTCTTATGAACAATGGAAGCTGTACGGATAACATGTTTACATTTTATACCAATGAAAGGATGGCAAATTTCTGATCCTCCAGATGCTGCCGAACTATAGCATTCTTTATCATTGGCCATTTTGTCTGGAATTTATAGAATAGTAGCTCAGTAGCTCAATCCAAACAAAAGCTTACTAGATATGGATGATGGCAATTTTTTGTGGACTTCTTTGTTATCCTTTTTCACTTTAACCATCCTAAATAATTTAGTGTCATGACCAATTCGGTCCTTTCACTACTCAGTTGTAACTCCAGATTGTGTATGAACAAGTTGAAAGCACTCTTCCCAAATCCCAAAACATATCCTTGAGGATCTGACTTCTTACATGACTCCAATATGAGAATTATCAATTTACTCCATCTTGTTCTTTAACCAGTTACCAGTCTATAACAAGATCCATCTTCTTGTTCTTATCCATACTATTGTTGGCTGTCAGCCCTTCAAGGTAGGCTAGGTGAGGAAAATGACTCCACAAGAAATCCTCATTAATAATATTTCTCTAATAAATCTACTTTATTGATACATGCTGTAGTAATAAAAACTTGAAAGCTTGACACTGTTTTTCTTTCCTTCCCTCTTATACCAAGGAGAGTCAAGGTGGAGTCAGTTTAAGTTTCTTTCTAATGCCTTCTTCCCTTGTTGTTTATTCGTTCAGTCGCTTCCGACTCTTCGTGACTTCATGGACCAGCCCACGCCAGAGCTTCCTGTCGGCCGTCACCATTTGCTAATGGTCTCCACACATCTTCTCCAAGATTATCTCTGTGGTTCTCTACATTGGCTCAGGAACCTCTGAAGAGGAATTTTGTCAGAAAGTGTTTTGAAAGTCCAAAATAAATCCTAGAAGACAGTAAGAGATGCAAAGAGCAAGCAGAAAAGGAGGAATTTAAATTGTTATTTAAAGTTTGCATTGTTAAAAACATTACAGTTTTAAAAATGTATAAAACATTAAAAATATCCCAGGGCAAAGTTAATTTGTTTAATCCCAGGGGAGTTTAAAGTGTGCTAGAGGAAGATCAGGACATTGTGGAAAACCTGATTGAATGTTTGGATCTCTCTTCACTACAGAAGATATAGAGCAAATATTTGTGTATGAACTGAAATTTTGAGAAAGGAACTGTGAAGAATTGAGAAAAATAGTAATAACAAGCTATGGTTGAATGTTGCTCCATTGTTTTGAACTGATTTCCATGCTGAATTTATTATTGCTGTAGAAGTTTTAATTATACCATGGATGCTTTAATTATATTCTTTTGAGTGTGCTGCACAAAGTTTGTATAAACTGTGGTAAGAAAGAAATTAGATATCAATAAATGTCAATTTCTAGATCTTATAAATAAATTAAAAATTAAAATAGAATCCATTCAAGAGTTCTTAAAAACTTACATATATAGTGTATTGAATATGTAATCTCTCCCTAAAATTAGTTGGACTCTGCCTAGATCACGTTTTTATTTAGCGTATTACTCAACATTATGGGAATGTTGTTAATTAAAATTTATTAGTCAACCACAACAAAAAAAGCCTACAGAATGCCAGTGCCTACTCAATGCCTAGCAGAACGTTGAAACTGGAAGCACCCAGTCATTCCTTGTGTGTTATTTCCAATAAAACATTTGAAGTAATGGTGCCCCTTTTCTTTAAAGAGTTTGTCCTTTCCTCATCTCTTTCTTTTTCTTTTTGTTATCTGTGTTCCTTATAGAACAACAATAAAAGAACAGGTTGTTGAAAATGAGCCAGGGTTTGTGCAGAGTATGCAGTACAGCAAAGCACTGTAGTATAGCATGGGGGGAAAATAAATCTAACACCCAAGGGGAATAATTATGATAGCACCAAAGAAGATAACAATAGCTTCCTCCAAGGCTTTCTATTTACTTGTTCATGCTCCATGTTAAAGGGCAAAAAATTGGCAGGGCTGTAATAGTAAAGGAATGATGGATGGAAATGCCTGTCTTAGATGCCAGTAATCCTAACCACTCTATTTAAATTTGCAAGTGTCTTGGATTTCTTCAGACATCTTCCTAATCAAATTTCAGCTAAACATTTATTTGTTTTTAATATTCTATTCCTATATCAAAGATTTTTCTTCCAAAAATAGCTACGCATAAAGAATAAAAGGGTTAGCATATGGATACCTTGTGTTAGTGCGGAACACAGAAAATCTGCAATAAATGAAATGTTGATAAATTAATACACTCCATTACTGACATTTGTATTCTTATGTAAACAGCTTGCATACATAGAACCAGGAAACTGAAATCACTGCATTCGGAGAAATGAATGGCATGACAGCAGATGGAGAACAGGGCAAGCATAAGATAGGGCCAAGAAGCAAACAGTTTTCATGAAAGCTTTCATTACCTCTTCCAGTGCTCCCCCAGAGCAGGGCTGCATACTGGAGCCTGATACTGGAATCCAAATCAATCAAAATTGTAACACTGAGATGTAGCCAAATATGAATAAAATATTTAATATCTTACCTGCTCGTCATCATTTCCCAGAAAAAAAGAAAAAGAAATTGTCTAGTTCTTATTAAAAACAGATGGCAGCAAAAGACGTTAGTGGAAGGTAGGTAGGGTCAGCTAGACTCTTGCAGATCCATGAGTACTATACAGAGAAGTATGTATGTATGTATGTACACACACACATGCCATGGCAGAGGAACAAGTTGTCTTCATCATATTGAATCTTAACTCTTATTATGTAGCTACACGTCAAGGTAATTTAATAAATAGGCACCTTGGACCAGTGACTCCTGCAAATACAGTGCCCTTGTTTATGCAAATCTCTACAAAATCATACTGTATATTTAGATCTGCTCCCCCAAGGCCATCACAGATGGAACAGTCACAATGCTGTCTTAGGTATCCCTGTGGGATGGGGGGAAGGATGAGCAAGCAATGAAATGTGCATCTTGATGTCACAACATAAACCCCATGAGATAAATACTTATGTCTGACATCAGGACGCAAGTTCAAAAGGATGCAGTTTATATTGTGATGTCACTGCACTGTCATGCCTGATATCATTGCAGCTAGCAATGGACACCTATGAACACTGCTGT
Organism: Charina bottae; assembly: GCA_023362775.1. NCBI lineage: Eukaryota > Metazoa > Chordata > Lepidosauria > Squamata > Charinaidae > Charina > Charina bottae. Next base: position 2,674,680 of record JALMGJ010000001.1, on the reverse strand, counting down.
CATGGACAACCATTCAAAGACATTGTCCTGCTGATAATTTATAAATGGGATTAGATATGGAATAGATATTAGATGCAGAATGTTATCTACATCTCAACCTGCACCTCACATCCAAATTATTGGATGTGAAACTACCTGCAGGAGTTTCTGTAGGAAGATCTTTTTTTTTTATTGCACCAGATTTTCTAACTTTCCCAAATAAAGGGTGGGAGGGGAATCTAGAATTTTGCATAGAGTTTAATTCAGTCTTCCCCAATGTAATGCCCTCCAGATGTGTGGGACTACAACTCAGTTCCATTGTCTCCAGCCAGCATAGCCATATGCATTAATTTTAATGCATTTTACATAGTTTGAGATTTCAGGATAAATATAGGTTAGAAATAGAAATGCTTTCCCAGAAGTCCAAATTATTAATTTTTTAAAAAATCTCTTCAGTTAGATTTTTAAAAAGGAAAAAAAGTGCAATAAATAATATATACAACAATGTACATGTATGTATTATATTGTCTTCCAAAATATAGATGATAAGTGTGTTGCACTCACAACAATTGTCAGTTTGTGGTAAATATCAAGCCTAGGCCATTTTAGAAAACATCTGGACAGACTCATTACAGTCAATGAGAGTTGTACAGAACGAATAATGTGAGACTGTGGATCAATCTGACAGTTCAATAAAGAATGTACAGGAGAATATGTCGGTGATTTTACCCAATGGCATTCTATTCAACACTGCAAATATAATGCTGTTACTTTACTCATGACAGATGGGAAAAAAATTAGGGGAAAGATCTCTAAATGGCAAGGTGTGTGAGGCAGAGCTGAAGCAGCGGGGTGTGTTTAGTCCAGAGAAAGTATAATTAGAGGATAGAGATCTAAAGTGTTTAAAGAAGAGAGCTACCTTAGTGGCTTAGACCTTGGAAGGTTCCTTACAAGATTCTGCACAAATGGTGCATGCTATGAAGATTTTGGAAATCTGGATTTCTCTAGAAATATGCCCAAATTACTACAAATGCAAACTATGTAGAAGAGGGCAAGAGAGATTGATGAGTTGAGCTAATAGCACCTTCCAGCTCTAAATTCATGTTCTCCCTGATCCTCATTGAGTAATTCCCAGGAAGTATGAAATTGTGATCAGATATGATACCTTGACCAGAATTGTGGGAGGTAATGGTTATATTAAGAGGTATCTCTATAATGGAGACCAGCATAAAGTGGTGCAATTTTTCACTATTGTAGCAACCTGGTTTTGAGCTTCTGTCATTATATAAATTGCAGCTGCTGTGTTTTTATTTATTTGTTACCTATGTATCCTGTCTATTCTCCAAGAGCTAAAGGTGATAAATAGCATACACTTTCATCTAATTTCTTCCTATACCAACCCTGTGGAGTATGCTGGACTGGAAAATAACAACTAGCCCAGAGTCACTCAGTGAGCATCCAAGTTAAGACCTAACTTGATCCTAATCTACTTGGTGAAAATTCAGTGCCTTATCATTACTTAACCAGAAACTGTCTGTGACTATGGCACATTAATGAGTATGTTGACCTCAGATGCCCCATAGAAGCAACTGATTTGTATACCGAAAGACTATAAAAGCCTTAGTGAAAGACGTCCAATTTTCAATTTAGTGCTCTACTTCTTGACAGCTCTTTCTTCTTGAAGTCTTGGGCTTGAACTTCCTAGAATTTCTAGCCTGAATGGAACTCTTTGGAAGAGGAAGAAGAGTTGGAAGAGGACCAAATCATGTCCATGATAAGCCCAATGATATCAGTCATTAGAATCTTAGACTAAAAATCTAGGTACACCATTTGAACTATAGTGTTGGATATAAAGTTATGTTGCACCTAGTCTGGGCAGAATCCAAAAAGGTGCCCACTGCAGGATGTAAGGTTGAATGAAGCTTCTAGTTAGAATGGAAAAATGTGGGGCAAGGAAAGTTTATTGATTTAATGAACCATTATTGGATCAACTGCAGAATAAACTAAAAAATGTCAGCTGCTGATGAGTGGAGAACCTAGGAACCCAGCAGCATAATGGCTGAATAGAGCAGCTTAAGACACTGGAAGGCAGGGGACCTGCCAGGCACTGTAGTCAATTGGAACTGGGGCTGTCATTATATCAGAAGGAAGCACTGCAGACTATTCTACTGCTTGGAAGGGCTTAAATTGGGTTAAATAGGAAAACATCTTTTTGAAGCAGACTACCCAAGAGGTGTTGGGTCCATACTGGTGGTGAAGCAAGTGGAAAATGCAAATGTGCCCTTAAAGTTGGCTTTTAAATTAGAAGCAGTGCTATACTCTCTGTATTATGTCAGTACTGCAAAGGCAGTATAAACCAGCTATTCCCAATCTGATACTCTGGAAGTGGTGGGAGTTGTTGAGGAAAACTCATAGAAACAGCAATGTAATAGCCTGATTCACACAGCACAATAAGAACTCCTCCTCCTCCTCCTCCTCCTCCTCCTCCTCCTCCTCCTCCTCCTCCTCCTCTTTCTTCTTCTTCTTCTTCTTCTTCTTCTTCTTCTTCTTCTTCTTCTTCTTCTTCTTCTTCTTCTTCTTCTTCTTCTTCTTCTTCTTCCCCCCTTGATTAGGCATTGTATTTTTTAAGTGATGCAATGGCTAAATAATTAATTAGTTTTCTTTTCACCTTCCAGTATGTTTAGTGGTAATGATGAGAACTGTCTACAACACGGTTGTCAGAACACTTCCTGACAAACCCACATTTGCCAATTTTTGAAAGCACCTGCCTTTTTTGTCTTTAACAGTAGGCTGACATTCAGAAATTTTGCAGACAAAGATTTCCCCATCAGATGGGTGGCTATACAAATATGATAAATAAAAAAATATATTATCTGCACACTAATTCTTTTCTGGGATTCTAGTTACTGCTACAAATTGTCAGTAGTGTAACCTTTACAGAAACTAGAAACCTACATGCTTTACCATCATGAATGAAACAGCTCTTATATATCATAAGAGAATGCATATGGAATATTATATTTGTTACTGTGTTTGGACAAGTTTCTCCCACTGAATTAACAGGTTGGATGCCAGGACCTTAGCTCTGGTTACTAAGAATGTACTCAGCTCCAACTCCAAGGTTCAGATCTACAGTGAATCCAGACAATATATTTATGGCTGTGACTTCAAGAAATCACTTCCCACTACTATCAGGAGAATGTTCCAAGGAATCTGAAAGACTGACAAGAGAAGGCAAGATCAGAGATCCAAGGATGCAGAACAGGAACTAGCACAACTATAAACCTAGACTCTCCAGAATCTCTTGTTCTGGAGTTGACTTACTCAGTGGTAAAACGTGAACACAACTTGGCTACTTTTAAATTAAATTATTCATTAAATGTACATAACTGCTTCAATCTAAAAAGTGTATAAACTTTATCTTCCTACTAGTATACATCAGTCAGAGTTTCTGTATATATCAATGCTTCTGTTGGCCTGTAATCTAGTGTGGGTCTGTCCTGGAGAGCTTAATGAGTGGTAGTTATGGTATTCCTCATTCTACACTCCCTTTGTATCATAACCATTGATAGGAAGACAGTAAGGTAAACTAAACATGTCCTGGATTGGATCAGAGAGCCAATCCTTATTTTTAATACATAAGTGAAAATACTAATGACAAATCGGTGTGCAAACAAAAGTGTCCACTAAATAAGCTCACTGGTTGTATGTCTATGAAGGTTCTCAGTCATCCAGGTGGAATTGTCTGTAGCTTGAATCATGTCAACTGGATTTCTATTTTCTTAGTGGAAACGTTTCGCTCCTTATCCAAGGAGCTTCTTCAGTCTGAGCAAAGTTGGTAAGGGAATCCTAAATATGTTTCTAGGTAGCTGTGTGACCTTACACCTGGGGGCATGGTTATATTGAGATGTTATTTTAAGTCCTTTTATTATCTAAAGGAGGGTCGTTAAGATCACCATGCTGCTGTTGAGCTTGTGAAATGGTCTTAATCTTCCTAGGCACAGAAGACAGAGCCGGGAGAAAGATGGGAGAAAGATTGTGCCTGAGGCCCCCACCTCTATTCAAGGAAGGATTTTCCAAGTTGGCATAAATGGATTCCTTGACCCCTCTCTCAAACCACCTATCTTCTCTGTCTAAAATGTGAACATTAATGTCCTCAAATGAGTGTCCTTTTTCCTTTAGATGAAGATAAACTGCTGACTCTGGTCCTGTGGTGTTACTTCTCCTGTGTTGGGCCATCCTCCTGTGTTGGGCATTCAGGAGTGCTCTGAACTTTACATTGGAGAAACCAAACAACTTTTGTACAGGAGGATGGCCCAACACAGGAGAAGTAACACCACAGGACCAGAGTCAGCAGTTTATCTTCATCTAAAGGAAAAAGGACACTCATTTGAGGACATTAATGTTCACATTTTAGACAGAGAAGATAGGTGGTTTGAGAGAGGGGTCAAGGAATCCATTTATGCCAACTTGGAAAATCCTTCCTTGAATAGAGGTGGGGGCCTCAGGCACAATCTTTCTCCCATCTTTCTCCCGGCTCTGTCTTCTGTGCCTAGGAAGATTAAGACCATTTCACAAGCTCAACAGCAGCATGGTGATCTTAACGACCCTCCTTTAGATAATAAAAGGACTTAAAATAACATCTCAATATAACCATGCCCCCAGGTGTAAGGTCACACAGCTACCTAGAAACATATTTAGGATTCCCTTACCAACTTTGCTCAGACTGAAGAAGCTCCTTGGATAAGGAGCGAAACGTTTCCACTAAGAAAATAGAAATCCAGTTGACATGATTCAAGCTACAGACTCACTGGTTGTAACTATGAAGATGAAACTTGCTGAAAATCTCTTGCTGGAAAATCCATGTAATCTGTAAAAAGGACCAGATGTGACACATAGACTTTGAAATGACAATCAGATGGTAAGGCTAGGGAGAAATAAATAAATGTGAACAATGACTTCGATTTTTTCAGACATCATGGGAAATGGAAAAAAAAATCTCTAGGTACATAAGCCTTTTTTTAGCTCAATACATTTTCAACATGTTTCTTAGAGATTTTGAACAGAGCTTAGATGGCTATTTGTTAGGGATATTGTAGCAGTGGCTTTTTTGTATGAATAGAGATTGGACCAGATGACCTTTAAGGTTCTTTCAATTCCATAACTTTCATTCCTCAGGGGCACTCTTGAATAATCAGTTTCACTCGTGTGTGTGTATTAAGTTTTTTTATGATCTAAAAAGAAGTATAATCAGAAGTATAATCTGTATTTGCACTTAAAACTGCAAGAAGAAAAATCCTGTTCAAAATATATTGAGCATAGTTTGTTTCTTCTTGTGTTCCTGGAAGTTTCTGACCTCTCTCTGGAATTGATGCATTTCCATTTTTTATCCTCTTTCTTACTTCTTGGCTAAGGCTGTAACTGAACTAGCCAACCTGCTTTGTGGCCAGATCCTCAGCTTCAAATGTAGTCAGGCCTATCTTGTGTTGGCATGATATGCAACCTGCCCTGACTCATTCCCTGTTATGGAGCATGAATCAAGAAAAATGGAGCTCCACCCTCCCATTATCTAACATGTGAAGAACACAAACACTTGACAGTGCAAATAATATTTTTCTTTTTCATCAGAAGGGGATAAATTTTGCAGGCAATTTAGAGCATTATGAAAAGATGAAACATGCCACATATCACAGAAATCAGTGTCAAGTGTTTTGAGTTATATTCTTTTAACTTGAAATGTGGTTTATTAAAGTGCCAATAAAGTGTTTCCATTTCACCAGAATGGGATGCAATTTGCGGGAAAGCTAGAGCATTATTAGGGTATGAGGTATGTCAAAAGTTATAGAAATTAATGCAGAGCTTTCTATATGGCAGTGCTTCCCAAATTGCCGCTGTTGGCGACACACCAACAGTGGCAGTGGCGGTGGTGCGGGAGCGTGCGCAGTGGCGGGGCGTGCACACCGGCAGCGTGGGGTTGCGTGGTGGCGGCGTGCACGGCGTTGGCGGCGTTGGCGGCAGTGGCGGCGGCCTTGTGTTTTCCGCTAAAACGCAGAAGCACTGATGGTGCGCCACTGCCGTCATCGCTTCTGCCGCCACACACACCCCCGCACCGCCACCATGCACGCCCCCACCGCCGCTTCTGGGTTGTGTTGTGATACACTAAACTGTGTGTTGCGACACACTAAAGTGTCACGACACACAGTTTGGAAAGCTATACTATATGGCATAACCTAATCAAGCCACTCCCATAGAATTCTCAACCCACCTACTCCTGGCATAATTGACTGAGCATCACCCCACTGTACCATCCTCTCTCTCTGATGAGACTGCCTAATATACTAACACATGTGGGCACACACAGACACATGCACAGGCCTATGAGTAAGATCAAACTGGCATGAGGAACATGCTGCCTACAAGGTCAAAAAACGGGAAAGTGATGCAATTACATTATTATTTAAAGTTTTGCTCAGTAGAAAACAGAATTGAATTAATTTTTGGAAGGAATGAACAATGAGAGAAGTGGGCTACCTATAAATTAGTATGATAGAAAGACTACTGTCCTTAAACAAAATAAAAGATCAGAATATAAGATTCCAAGAAAGGAAAGGAGGATGAGGAGGAAGGGGAAGAGAAGAATGGAAAGCTGGATGAACTAAGTAGCTGAAAAAGAATAAAAAATAAATAATTTGGTCATTTACAGCAGATCACCTTCACATAGAATCACTCAAATAGGACAGGCAGGAGAACAATCAGGCATGACAGCATGAACAGAGACATATATCTATCCATCCATCCATCCATCCATCCATCCATCCATCCATCCTATATCTCCATAGGGAAAAATGGGAAGATGGAGTACTATATTGCCTTGAGCTCCTGAAAGAAAGGTGGGATGTGTAATTTTAATCACACATAGACATAGACAGACACGCACTTCTGCACAGGGCTTTGAAATAAAGATGGAACAAATTAGAGGTGTTCTGCCTATCTTGAATGGGTTGATAAAAATCACCATGAAATTGCTTTAATCTTGTTCTGAGTTCAGGGTTTGTCCTCAGTAAGGCCATAGCCTCATCATTAGGCCATCAATGTAAGATGGACGTTTTTTTGGCCTTGTGAGATAGTAGAGGCATGGAAGCTTGAAGATTTTTGAAATGATGGGAAAGCATAGCTCAATCCTAGTTATGACATAAAAACTGTCCAGGAGATGCACTGAATTTCAGTGAACAGCTGCTATACTTCCACTGAATGAAAAAAAAGTGTCACACTGAAGTTCAGCTGTCCTTCATATAGTTGCTGGGATATATAGACCAGGTTAGATTTCATTTGATGCTCTCCTAATTTATTCCAGCCAACATAAGCAGACTCATTTTCATGCACATTTACCTGGGAGTAAATTCCATTCATTAAACATGTACTGTATAGGATAGGTTTGCATGTGTTCTTTATTTATTTATAATATTTAGAAGGCTGCACAAATCCAGAAAACTCGCATTCCAATAAGAATGAATGAATGAATGAATGAATGAATGAATGAATGAATGAATGATAGATAGATAAATAAATAAATAAATAAATAAATAAATAAATAAACGAGATTCTTTACCACATGCTTAATCCTCCCAGTGAAATAAGTGCCTTAAAACTCAACTTTGGTTGGAATGTGTCCATACATTTTACTGATTCAGCTAACCCTGTATCTTTTCTTCATTAGATGTATATTTTTATAATACACTTTGAAGAGAGAGAGTGAGATAATTCAAACAGTATCAGGCTGCTTATTTATCTTTGATTCCTCCTATTTTACCCTCCCACAAGAGGCCTTATTATTACAGCAGCCCATGAGTTCTTGTGTTTCTATGAAAATTCTAATAAAAAATTCATTCCTTAGCACTTCAAGCCTTGTTATCTTTTTGAAAACTCTGTAGCTTTTTTTCTTCCTGCTGGGCTTAATGATTTCTGAGTTCAATAATACCATAAAGAGCTTTATTGCATTCATATCTTAGCAGAATTAAATGATCAAACATCACTCTAAAATAGTAATATTGTTTAGAAGCCATCCACAATATACACTAATAATGAAAAACATAATAACTGGATAGAGTAGCTTTAATTGTATTCATGAGACCATGGGAAAATAAAGTTTTTCTGCCTCAAAGTATAAACAGTGTTTTTTTCTTAAGTTGTGAGAGGCTAATTCTTTTAAGAAAATGAATTAATGTTTCATTTTCTCTTATCAAAATGTTGTTGAGATTATTTCAGTCTACATCATCGCACTTTTAAAATAACCACAGAATGGTCATTTCAGGATTTATTAACTGACTGATTGAGTTAAAAATGCTTGCTAGAGGATGGCTGTCACAATGCAGTTCAGGAGCCACAATTTATTTTGAAATGGAAAAAAATGTTCCCATAAATCTGGAAATCTCCTAAAGCCCTTTTAAAATAAGACTTTGTATGAAAAGTTTATTTTATGAGCAATGAAATTTGAAGAACAAAGTGTTTGGTTATCCTAAAGTGTCTTCCTTCATAACTTCTGTTTGTTTTTTGTCTCCTGGGAGAAAGTAAAAGAGAAATCTTAAGTTTTGCAGTTACTTTGGTTAAACTGTGGAAGAAATTTCCTGGCACATGAGCACATTTTTACGATTTCAATTTTTTTGCGTTTAATCATAGCTTGATGTCTGAAGAACAGCAAATGTCAAAGGATTATTCTTACTACAGTACATCTTGCAAGGATGTTTTATTTTCTACGTTAGGTATTCTTTACCAACCATCATTATACATTGCTGGTGCATATGGTACAGTACATGCTTCTAAACATCACTTGTATGTATGAGGGTTTTTATGAATCCCTCATACACATTTCCTTCCACTTCTTCCACCTTTTCTCATAGAACATCCTTTAACAGAGGAAGGATGAGAAAAACAGGCAGTACTAGAAGCACCAGAAAGCAACTTCTTTTAATCTAACTGATGGAAAGTAAAATAAAACAACAACACTTTAAGAGGAATTTAGAACATTCAATGAGCTTCATCACTGAGACCAAACATTATTACAGTGACATGGAAAAAGTAATAAAGAATTTTACTATCCATAGCACATAAAAGCAAACGAGCAGGCAAAAATAGCCAAAGTATTGAGAATTTGCAAAAACTAATCATGAAACAAAGTCACTTACTGTAGGATGCATGTATGGATATGCTTCTACACCTGTATTCATCTTTCTCTACAATTTAATTTGGTGAGTACTTTCCATCTAATCTGTGTCACACTTATCTTGACTTCTTTTGGCTTTGCTTATTTCACCAAAAGTTTTTGAGAACATGAAAAATTGGCACGGATTTGCACCCCATTTGAATAAGATCCCATTGAATAAGGTTTTTTTTAAGTCTACCTATACTTGGGCACAAATCCACCTTTATTAGGAGCACACCACTGCCAGTATCAACCATACCAATTTACCAATTAACATTTTTCTGACTGACTTTATGTTAAGTAATCATTAATTTATTCAACATTGGTGATGAGAAACTACACCTTTGAACATCACTCTCCTTCAGTTGAGTTGGTATATTTTTTGACATCTCTGGTTTGTTTTCATAGGAGTTGTTCCTTAAATAATAGTCATATCTGACACAACCTTTTCTCCACAATACAAGGATTTTATACCTTCTGCTTTAACCACTGCTTTACTCTTTCCTCCTTTCCAGCAGGGTTACATGTTTTCTCAGGCATTACTGATTTCTCTGAGTAATCGACATAATTAAATATTTTCCTCACTTCTGATTTGTTAACTCAGTGTGGTGATTCTTTTGTATTCCAAATTAATTGATCTGCTATTTTGACCACTTTTAAAATAGTGTTCTGAGCTAGATTTTTAACTTTCACCCACAGCTCATGAGGTAACCATTAATAAAACTGTTGTAACCCTACCGATTCTATCATCTTCTTTAGGAAATTCATTCTAGCCCTTTCTACCCAATTCACTGAAAGAATTTCCTACCTTAGGCTATAAGGTTTACATTTTCTTCTGAAAATATCAGGACCCATTATACAGTATAATACCTCATCAGGGTCTGCCCATTTGAATAGAAATTTCTGCTCATTCTCCTTGAATATATTTCATAAGCTCCTCTTCTTGATTTTTTCATCTCTTATTGGCTCTTTCCGAATTATTTGAGAAAGTAAACGGTTACCATTAGGAATATATGAGGTAAAGGCTTTAGGAGTGACTTTCATAAGATGTTATACTTTTAATTGCAATATTTCTCTTTCATGTCTCCTTTGATCCTCTTGAACCTTCTGTTTTCCAATTTCTAGCTTACAATATACCATTTTACCTTAGATATTCCAAATATTTCTCACTAGATTGTATCTGTTTTTCCCTTTTGTCTATACTTGTAGTTTGTTTTATGAGAAGCCACCTGTCTTCTATACCCACACCTTTATGAAGAAAACCTTGCTCCTGACATTCCTTAATGAGGAATAAAAGGCTCTCATTCATTGACCAAAATTAGGCAGCTTTGTTTAGCTTTAATGTCAAAAATATAATCTGTATCCTTTTCTTTTCAAATTATAGTTGCTAGTTATGACAACTTTTAGCTCACCAGTGGTTTGATATTACTCCACCTCTCCACTGAGCTAGCTTTCTTCCTGATCGCTAACTTCTAGGATAACATCTCAGATTTTTATTTATTTATTTATTCTATTTATTCTATTTATTTATTCGATTTATATAGCTGCCCATCTCACATTCATGACTCAAATCCCAGTCCTGCCACCATGTATCACGTACTCTCCTGTTCTTATTTTCCTTTTTTCAAAATCAAAGTGTAATCAAATTAACTCAAAGATATCTCCAAAAGGATTTTTTTTCAGTTTTGTCACCACCAATCACACACATTTCTGATTCAGAAATTGTTTTGTTCCTTTAATATTACAACACAGCTATAGCCTGTCAATCCTTACCTCCATGGCCCTAAATATGTATGCATAAACCTATCATTTTGATTTATGGAAGTGTTCCTAATGCTAAGATTTCAACTTTTCCTCAAACTCATCCTTCTACCCATACTCCCAAATCCTTTTCTTCTACACCCCATCCCCAAATATAAACTGGGAGGAGGTCCCTTGTGTTACCATGTTTTGTGTGACCTAATACCCTATCATAATATCCCCATATGTTCCTGATCCCTGGAGAATTGACTTTGATGGGGAAGAAAAATGGAAAAAATGTATTGATATTGTGATGCATCCAAAAGAAAGTGGAGAGGAATTCTCAAGTGAGCATTCTGCTCCTAGCCTCTCAGAGTCTTCAAAAATCATGGGATTTGCAGGCTGTTGAAAACCTAACTCCAGCATGAAGCTAGGAACAGAGCAGAAAGTGAAGGAGAAAAACATCCAAGAGGGATACTTAAATTTTGGGTGGTGATCAACAGAGACACTAATTCACCTTCCCTTTCACTTGGACCTCATTCCTCTTTCTTGCTATAGAGACAGAGATCCAAAATATGCTGAGGGGGGAAAGGACTGGAGTGAGACTGCATCACACAACAGCTGTGATCATTTTCACAAAATGACTAAGTGAACATCTGGACAGGTCTAAGCAACAGCTATCTTTTCCAACTAATGTTTCTAATACATACCAAATCAGTGGGGGCTGGAAAACTACCGGAAAACTACTCCCACTATGCTACTGACAAACAAAACTTGCTTCAACAAAATGTCCAAAGAGAAAAGCTTTGGTTTGATTTTGCAAAGTGTTGAGAAGTAGGATTTTGTAGAATCCCCCCCCCCCCTGCGAGAAACAGTCAGCTTTTCAAGGCAGGAAAGGAAAGCCTCATGATTGATTAAGTTGCTTGAGCACTTCTCGGGAGGTCAAATGAGCAGTTCTGTATCCTAAGCAATTGGTGTTATAAACAATTCAAATGGGTCTCTGTGTACTAAAATCACAATTTCCTTTGCTTAATAAAAAGATGTCTGATTTGCATTGGTAATGCTATATAGCAATCATTATAAGATATAAAAAACAAGTAGGACAAAAAAAATCTGAAAAGCATTCTTTTTTCCTCTTGACTTGAATATATTTAAGAACAGGTTTTCAGACTTGCTAACATTGCTGTCTTTTCCTTGTCGGATACATCTTTGATTGTCATTTTCTTTATATAATTACAAAAGTTATTTGGTTGTATCATTTATATCCCACCTGTATTTTGTTATGGAACATAAAGTGGCATGGTGTTAGCCAAATAAATTTTGCTTCCTGAAGTAGAATGATGAATGGTTCCTTCCCACAAAGCAAGATGCAGAAAAGTACTCATGAATGACACTTTAAAGACGGCAACCTTTGTCTCTATAGCTACATGTGGACCATTTCAGTGATACCATTGCCAAAAACTGGCTTCAAAGATTCCCACCATTCTGAGATCAGACATGCACAGAACTTGCAGTGTAAGCCCAAAATAGACTTACCACCATTTAAAGGCAAAACAACTACCCCCGCCACACACACACCAGTGGCCCTGCAAAAACAGTAAACAAACAAACCTGGGTCTGTCCATGTGCATGACATGACCCTTCTCACTGTCGCCCTCTGCCCTCTCCCCCCGAAACATTTAAGTGCCGCTCTTAGCCACCCTGCTGGTCTGGCTGTCTATTCTTAGAAGATAAGAGAGCCAGTTTGGTCAAGTGGTTAAGGTGCTGGATTAGAAACCAGGAGACTGAGAGTTCTAGTCCCGCCTTAGGCATGAAAGCCGGCTGGGTGACCTTGGGCCAGTCCCTCTCTCTCAGCCCAACTCACCTCACAGGGTTGTTGTTGTGGAGAAAATAGGAGGAGGAAGGAGTATTAGGTATGTTCCCCGCCTTGAGTTAATTATAAAAATAATAAAGGCGGGATAGAAAATAAATAAATAAAATAAATCCAAAGAATTGAGATGGATCCAGAAATAAATATTTGCTATAAGATACCAAATATCCTATGGAATTAAACATATTCCTCCACCTCTCCTTTTTGTTTCATTTATTTACCATTGTTGGGTGAGCTCAGGGTGTTCATTACAGAGACAGGCAGTTACTGTCTACTGTGTAGAATACATAAATAATTTGGTAGAATAAACAAACAAGCAAACAAATATTATCAGTGTCCTCACTCAGCACCTGCTACCTGGAATATCTGCCAAATATTTCCAACTGGTAAGGCCAGTCATGGGGTGTCCCATCTAGACACCGATCAAATCTAAATCTGCTTCTCTGTGTTATTGGCCATGATGTGCTTAGAAGCAGAACATGAATAAAGACAAAAGTCACATTCCCCGTGCTTAAATATAGGCACATTTTTCACAAATGCTAAATCCAGCATTTAGTTTCCACAAAGTGTTCTCTGTCACAACTCAAATACTGTATGTCTGCATCCTATTAGTTTAAGAGAGTTGAATACTTTTTTGTGAGATGGGGAAAACAACTCCTTATTGGGTTTAGTAAAACAGATTTGTTACACCATACAGAGCACACCTCACTTTCCTTTTTGATACAGTTACTAAAGGCACAAATTGTAGGGTATATTTTCTGCTTTGGAGCTTATCAAAATGAGCCCTTTTCAGCACTCTTGGTCCAGAGTAGATTAATCGAAGAGAATTCAATTTCAGCTGGGAAACTGTGAGCATCTTAAACCAAGCCAAATCCAAAAACCCTAGAGAATTCCTGGAATCTTGGCACTCAGACAAAGCAGCCATCAACAGACACATAGAGGTAAACAACATTTACATACCATTTATAAGAGACAATAGAAAAGCCAGAAGACCAGAACACCTCCTTGCCAGCAATCAACACCCAGATATGCAAAGATTAACACCAGGATTAGCACCAGAGGAACAATCAAACAACACAATAGACCCTAATCAAGGAACTATTAACTCAGTCAATCAACCAAGCAACAAACAACTGCCCAATCAAGGAACTACTAAGGAGAGAACAACACCTCCACCAACACAAGCAGGACAAGCCATGGTATATAAACAGAGAGCAAGTCCCACTCCCTTTTCGCACTGAAGATGTTGCCTAGCATGGCAATGAAACGTCTGCAAGAAAACAACAAGGCTCAGAGAGCACCAAGGACTCCAGAGTAGATTATTGTCATTTTTTGACAAAGAAATGTTGATGGTACTGGGGAAAACAGTATCATCAGAAGGCAACAGGTGAATCTTCTCTTTAAAAATTCTTGTGGCTGTTTAAAAAAAATAGATAGTGAACAAAGGCTGCCTTAAAACTCCTAGTATATAATTACTTCCAAAACTATGATGCACATTCGAGATTTTGGTGGCTTTTATATAACCATTATTTCTATAATATTGGAAGATTTGACTAAAGAGGCTGGTGTCTGGTTTGCTAACAAATATTTCTAATTTGTTTATTTTATTTATTTCTTTACTGACATTTGTATTCTGCCCTGCTCCAAAGACTTTGGGTGGCTAACATTTCAATATTAAAACCATAAATAACAATGATAACATAACAATGATAAGATAATAACAACAATATGCTAAAAGTGGCAGGGCATAAATAAGGATTAAAACATTGCATTAAAATAAATTTTAAAATTAAAATAACAGAAATTTAAATAAATAAAACAATAAATAAAATTTATTAAGCTTTTATTTTTTTAAAAAAAACAACTGGTTCTCACAAAACAACAACAACCCTGATCTGGTTAAATAACTCCTGTGTGAACCTAGGCCATATACAGTAAGGCAATAGAGCTAATACCAGCACCTTGAACTGCACCCAGAAAAAAAATTGGTAACCAACACAGTGGTACACTGCTGAAGTGTCTGTCCATCAACCATTTTTTCACCAGCTGAGGTCATCCATCTAGAGCAGAGCTTTCCAAACTGTGTGTCGCGACACAAAAGTATGTCGCCACACAGCGTGGTGTATCGTCACACCACCCGGTAGCGGCGGCGCGCACGTGCACGGCGGCAGCAGCAGCGGCGTGGGATCAGTGCTTCCGCGTTTTAGCGGAGGCTGCCGCCGCCGTGCACACACATGCCACCGCATGCCCCCGTGCTGCTGCCGTGCGCGCGCGCCGCCGCCGCACACACCCCCGCGCCACCGCCGTGCGCACGCGCGCCACCGCACGCCCCCCCGCGCCGCCGCTGCCACTGGTGTGTCGCCAGCGGCGGCACTTTGGAAAGCCCTGATCTAGAGGTAGGACACTAGGAAGCCTGCCATGTTCCGGGCAATTCCAATCATTCTGTCTTGTTGGGATTCAGTTTCATCTTATCCTATCAGACACCTGGTCAGAACATTCACAGCATCTCCTGCTCAGCTTAATTATATTTAACTGGGTATCATCTGCATATTGATGATACCTCATCCTGAATAGACAGATCACCACTCCCACCAGTTGAACCAAGGGCAAGATATTTTTGTCGTTTACCATTCTTTTCCTTAGCTCTTGTGTGTCATTTCAAGTAATAAGCAGCATGCCATAAATAAGTGTGGCTGGGGGTGATGGGAGTTCTAGTCCAATGTGGATAGGGAAGGTGCCCACTTGGGGAAAACGGCTAAGCCACACTTTTTGCAATGTTATCAGAGATGAATCCCATTCACTTTGACCTTCATGAGTCTCTGTCCAGAACCACATGTTTATATTTAGCTAAAACTTCAGCCATTGGAGGACAATAATCTGAAATATTATTGAAACATTTTAACAAAGAAGAAACCTGATTTAAAACACAGAGCAATGTGTTTTGTTCAATATAATGCAGTGGGTTTAGAAGTAATTTGTTTATTTATTTGACTGGTCTTATGTGCCACATTAGTTGTAATTCACTCTGAGTGCTTATAGACCATATTCTGTAAAATAAGAATAAATCAAGTACATAAAAATAAATCAAGTAATGAACAGCATTGCCAGGGACAATAAATAAACTCAGTTCTAACAGAACACCAGATTCCAAGAGGGAATGTTTTATAACATATCTGTCCCCAAGCCCAGTAAGGTTGAGACCAAATGGATTTCAGGGGAATGCAGTTCCAAAAAAGGCTTGCCTCCAAAGTTCCTGAAGGTGAGATTCCCTGAGTAAAGGGACCTGAGGAAACCTCTTCTACCTGATCTTATCGGTTGGGCATAAATAATTGGAACAAGGTCGTTCTGAAGATATTCGGGTCCTGAGCCATGCATGGCAAACTGGTAACCAGTACAGCTCTCAGAGTAGAAATGTTATTATGGGCAAATCATGATGTGCTCATAACTACTTGAGCTGGTACATTCTGAACCAGCTGTAGCTTCTGAATGGTCTTCAAGGGCAGCTTCATGTACAATGCATTGCAGACAAGAGATGATCAAGGCATGAGTGACTTCTACTCCAAGAACGCTTGTCATTGGTGCACAAGATGAAGTTGAGGAAATTTGTTCCTGTCACAGTTGCCACCTACTCCTTCAAGATTACAAACCCATTCAGAATGGGGGTGCATAACCTTGTCCAAAACTAGGGATGGAATCTCCCTAGAATCAGATGGTTTCCTAATCCAAAAGCACTCTGTTTTATTGGGATTAAGCCTAAATTTATTTCTCCCCATCAAGACCCTAATACAGAGCTTTCCAAACTGTGTGTCGCGACACAAAAGTGTGTTGACACACACAGTCTGGTGTGTCAACACACAACCCGGAAGCGCTGATGATGACCCGCCGTTTTCCCGCGGCGACACACCAACTGCAGCGCGCAAAACCTGAAATCAGCAGCAGCACTTCTGGGTTTTTGCGCGCTGCCACACTTCCGGGTTTTCCCGCGGCGACAAACCAATGCCGGTTGGTGTGTCGCCACGGAAAAAACTTTGGAAAGCCCTGCCCTAACAGATGCCAGACACTGCAGCAGAACCTCAATTGCATCATCTGTTTGATTGTTTATGGGTCATGTGGTAAAGATGGGTATTATCAGCATATTAATGATACCCATCCCCGTGTTGACAGATCACCTCCTGCAGAGTTTTATGTATGTATGTTTGTTTGTTTATTTTATTTATTTATTTAATTTTTTATCCCGCCTTTATTATTTTTATAAATAACTCAAGGCAGCGAACATACCAAATACTCCTTCCTCATCCTATTTTCCCCACAACAACAACCCTGTGAGGTGAGTTGGGCTGAGAGAGAGTGACTGGCCCAAGGTCACCCAGCTGGCTTTCATGCCTAAGGCGGGACTAGAACTCACAGACTTCTGGTTTCTAGCCCAGCACCTTAACCACTATACCAAACCTTTATTTTGGTTGTAGAACAGCATAAAATTAATAATATAACAGCGAGCCTAAAATAGAAGTAAAAATAAAAAATGATATTGATAGAATAAAATTAAGTAAAAATAAAATTATTAACGTAAAATTACAGAATACAGGGATTAAAACCTGGGAGAGACCCATAAAATTACAATTAATTTTACAATCAGTAATCTGAATGCTATAGGTAACTAAGGTACATAACTATTAAAAGACATAAGAAATACTAGGATTTGTGAAGCACTACAAGATGTAAAGCTATGCTAACTTAGTAAAGGTTTTCCCCTGCACAGCCGTGTCTGACTCTAGGGGGCAGTGCTCATCTCCGTTTCTTAGCTGAAAAGCCAGCGCTGTCCAAAGATGCTTCCGCGGTCATGTGGCTGGCATGACGCGCTCGGAACGCTGTTACCATCCCACCGAAGTGGTCCTTATTTATCTACTTGCATTTACATGCTTTCGAATTGCTAGGTTGGCAAGAGCTGGGGCGAGTGTGGGAGCTCACTCCGTCACATGGCGCTCGGGTCTCGAACCACCGACCTTCTGATTGACAAGCCTGGCGTCTTAACCACTGAGCCATCGCGCCCCCCTATGCTAACTTACATTGAGTCTAATACTTGCTGAAGCCCTACTAGGGCTTGTTGGGATTATGACAGTTATGCTCCAACCAACTATAACAAAGAAATAGCAAAATAAAACATAGAATGGTATGTATATATTTAAAAGGAAAAAAGGGGGGGAGGGGGATGAAAGAAAAAAAGGGGAAAAAAGGAGGGAAAGATTATAGAATATATTGAGTTATGGCAACCTAGGTAAGGCTCAGCATCACCTCACTTGGAGGAGTTGTTTCTGTTTGATCATAGCTCTGATACAGTTTTATGCAGATGTTAAATAGGAGTGGGGAGAACATCATATAGCACTAAACTGCTTTATTTCTGGCTTAGCTGCAGTGTATCTAGAATCACAGAAAAGGCAATCTATCCATTTGGAATACTGATGGTCTTCTCCCATTGGGTGAAATGTTTGCTTCGCCCTGGCTTCTGGACAATAGCAACCTTTTCTCTCTTTTCCTCTCCTCCTGGAGCTTCAGCATCATGTTCAGCATCCCAATTTCCATAGACATTCTATAGCAGTGTTTCTCAACGCCATGAACTTTAAGATGGGTGGACTTCAACTCCCAGAATTCCCCATACTGGCTGGGGAATTCTGGGAGTTGAAGTCCACCCATCTTAAAGTTCATGAGGTTGAGAAACCCTGTTCTATAGGATGCCTCATTTGCCCATTTCAGCCTCTGTAGCAACTCATAACCATGCTTAGAAGCAGAAGGGTTTGCAGAATCTGATAACTAACTGCCTGCCTGCCTGCCTGCCTGCCTGCCTGCCTGCCTGCCTGCCTGCCTGCCTGCCTATCTATCTATCTATCATCTATCTATCTATCTATCTATCTATCTATCTATCTATCTATCTATCTATCTAATTTATATAGCTGTCCAACTCACAAATTGAGACTCCAGGTAGCTAACAGGATTAAAAAGACAGAATAAAATAGCAAATAAACATTTAAAAAAACACAGGAACACAATGTAAAATAAATACAACAAAGCCAAATCACAGCATAGTCAAATTCCCAAACCATTTAATGGATGAGCACATCCAATGTCCCACCCCAAGGTCTGGCAAGGAAACTATGTTTTTAAGGCTTATGGAAGACTAACAGGGTTGGTGCCATCCAAATGCCTAGGGGTCTGTTGTTTCAAAGGGCAGACACTTCCCGGGACCCATTAGATGACATTGTTTCATAAAGGGAACCTGAAGCATGCCTAGTCTGTTGGATCTTGTGGGATGGACAAGACACAATCAGAGGCAGGCAGTCCCACAAATAACAAGACAAGTGTTGCAATATCGTGTGTGTATGTGCAACATCTTGAGGGACAAACAAAAGGGGCAGAACTTGCATCACAATGGTGTAACACTCATATACCCTCCCTTGCTTCCTGCAGTTGCCCGTAGTTAGAAATATTGGTTAAAATATCTGTAAACTAAACTGCCTACATACTACCATTTTACCATCACAGCTTGCAAGAGGCTTTTAAATCTAAAATTGTTTAGAATGTGGGTAAGAGATTTTTGTTACTCCAGGATTTGTCATCATTCAGGAGAGCGAGACACTGCTCAGATAATGCTTTATATAATCTTATATTAGTCAGCTGGAGGAGCTGAGTGCTAGCTGGTTCATGGTGTTCCTTACATGTCTCAGCATTTCATGGTTAGCAGAAGGATAGATGAATTCAGGTTAGCTTTCGTGAGATGTTGGAGATGTTTTGTGAGATACTGGAGAGTGGAAACAGTGTGATATGGAATTGGCCTTGAAAATGTCGAGATGGGTTGCGAGAGCTCTTGAAGCAAGCTTATTCTCAAGCATATTTTCTTTAACCCATTAAAAACCTTTAACGAAGCTGAATCAAAAAAGACGCAGCCAGGTCAATGCCATCAAGAAGTACTGACAAAATCCTTCAGTCCCTTTCTGTCCAAAAAGAAGCAATGCTGCTATCAAATGTACTTTTACAACAGAGCTTTGATTGTTTCCTCATTATAGTGACATCCACTGGAAACACTGTGATTGCGGTCAGAGCAGCTTAGTTACTGCCTCAGTTTTTCAGAGACTCAAATGGGACTTTTTTTTTTTTCATGGAACATGAAAGTTAATCAGATTGCTCAGCTGGCAGGTCATTATGACAACTTTTTGCACAGAATATGTCATCTATCATTTATTACTCTTCTCAGTATACTAGTCGGTTGAAGAAGGAAATTCAGGAAACTGTAATGATGCCTGGTGGAGGTCTATTGCTTTCCAACTCACAAATGGTTTACTGTAAATTACCAGATATAGCTTTCCAGGCGATCTAGTCTAGCATTCTGTTTCAGTGACCTACCCATTCCCAGCAGGAAACCTGCAACAGGGTATGAGCCCCAGAGCACCTTCTTGTTCATGCTTTGAAAGGGGTACTGCCTCCAGTAGGGGAGATAATATATTGTTATCAAGCTACTAGCCACCGATAGCCTTAATTTAAAAGACGGTTTTGTGTACTAGTGAAGGTGCGAGGCTAGAACCTGGGAGACTGTGAGTTCTAGTCCTCCTTTAGGCACAAAAGCCAGCTGGGTGACCCTGGGCCAGTCATCTCACAGATTTATTCTGGAGAAAATAGGAGGAGGAGGAAGCATTATGTACACTGTCTTGAGTTACAGAACATAACGGCAGAATATAAATCTGATAAATAAATAATATCTAGGCAGCTTCCAAATTTCCCTTTAAAGCTGTCTAAGCTGAAAGCTCCCACTCCATCCTGAGTGAAGTATGCTGGGTGAAATGATATTTCCTTCTCTGTTTCGCTGGTTAGACTTGAACTTTTATAATTGGGCCAGAAGAGAGAGAGAAAAGAGGGCCAGTGTGGAATAAATATTCTTGACTTAGAATATGGGAACGGAAGTCTTTGGAAGACACTGGGCAAGGGCTGCCCTAGGCCTTAGTTGGAGGAAGACTATGGGGGAAAAAAACCCAAGCCAATGATTTATAATAAAAGCTGTCTCTAAACTTTGAAATTAGAAAAACCTGCATTTGTAAATTGGTACTGTTAAAGCTACAGTTGAATCTCCTCTGCTGTTTGGCAAGGGTTAGCAACTTTGAAATGAATTGAGTAATGAAAAAAATAATAATATCAAGAGACTCGCAGTCTGGGCAAAATAGCTCTCATGGTAAAGTCCTTGGTCTGTGCTTAGAAAGAAAACAGAAATCCAAAAGCGTTTGATAGACAAAGAAATGGCATCCAGTATAGCAACATGTCAAGTACAAAAAGTGAGGACATGTGATATAGAGGGCAATCCATGAGGATCCTCTCCTATCTTAGCCCCACAGAAAACTGAGATGAGAGGTGAGCAAGGAAAGGACAGCTGTGCTTTTACGCAATCCTTTATTTGTTTCCAAAGTGGCGGAGTCCAACAAAGCTGAGCTGTTACACAACCTCTATACATTTCATTGGGGCCAAGCCTAAGAGTCATTTCTGGGATATCATACCCAGTAGCTGTGCAGCTTCCTGTTATAACTTCTGGGATAAATCCCCTTCTTTCAAATGCAAACTAGGGGGAAATGGTAGAAGTTTGTCAAGGAGATTATTTTAAGCATGCTGATGATATAAATATTTGCTAGTGATGAAACAGACTGAGGTAATTCCCATGATTTAGCCAAATCTAAATCAACATTATTTTTATTCTGCTTAAACACACAATCAAAACATCCTGTCTTCTTGTGCTTCTTCTTATTCATTGATTCCTTTAGCACAAGAATGTTATTACCTTCTTGACTTAAAGAGACACTGTGACATTATCATATGGGATGAGATAGTTGTCCCATTCAGCACATTCTATGTTTTATGAAGGGTAACAAATTTATTATTTTATTTTATTTTATTTTATTTTATGTTTATTTTATTTATTTTATATCCCGCCTTTATTATTTTTATAAATAACTCAAGGCGGTGAACATACCTAATACTCCTTCCTCCTCCTATTTTCCCTACAACAGCAACCCTGTGAGGTGAGTTGGACTGAGAGAGAGTGACTGGCCCAAGGTCACCCAGCCGGCTTTCAGGCCTAAGGCGGGACTAGAACTCTCAGTCTCCTGGTTTGCCATTGGCTCCTTCCCAGGTCTGGAAGGACAGGGACTGGCCCAAGGTCACCCAGTTGGCTTTCATGCCTAAGGCGGGACTAGAACTCACAGACTCCTGGTTTCTAGCCCATTGCCTTAACCACTAGACCAAATTGGCTCTCCAGTTTGTTGGTTATTGTAGCTATTTTTAGGAAAATGTTTTTAGATATAGTTTGCTATTTTCCAGAGTTGTACTTCAAATGTGGAGCCTCAATTAATGGAGGAGGCTTTGCTCTGCAGATAATCTCCTTCTATGGTCAGAGGCTGGCAGGAATGTCAAGGGTGAATAGAGCTGGTGCTTCCTTTCAACTTATCTTGCTTCTCACAGAATAAACATGCAAGTTAAATAGGACAGCATCCCCAACTTGGTTCCCTCCAGATACAGTACGTTGTAAATTCAATTCCTAGAATTTCTGGTCAGCATGTAGTTCCAAGACATCTGGAGGGACCAAGTTGGGGAAGGCTACGTTATGACTTTAATTCTCATTTTCCAGTGTATATAACAACTGTTCAAAGGGAAAACAATAAAAGATACCATCTTGCATATGACTTGCAACATATCATCTATTTGCTTTGCTGCAACGAACTCTGTTCTGAATATACAATCTGCACTTATAATTTTTCATAGTACTTGCAAGTACCAGGAAAAGAAAATAAATGCTTCAGAAAGGACAAATTCTTAAAACCCAGCATGTAAATGAGGATATGCGAGTTCACTTTGCCAGGCACTATTGGATGACTAGTGCAGCTGGTAGACTTTTTATCTCTTCCGAATGTTTAGCAAAGTTTAATGCTGTCACAGTATATCAAGAAACTTTGCTTCTGAATCACGCTCAGTTTCACAAGCAAACTAATGCTATTTGGAATAAAGATCAGTCCTAAATGATGTTTGGAATAAATATCATTCTTGTGGAAACATTTGTTACAACAGAGGCTTTGGAAAGACCAACCTTAAGATAGTCTAGCTAGCTTCTGCCGATTCAGAGGATTGGTGAAACATTGACTCATTATGCTGCCATTCTGTCTTTTCATCCTTTCTGCAAACCTTTTGGAATGCTTTCAATGTTCATGAATTGTACTTCCTTCTAAGACTTTGACTTTCCCTACATTTTGCTCTTGCTGTATGAGTGTGAAACCTAGTGAAGAAGTTTACCTCTGGCTTTCTTGCACATTGCAAAGAGTTAAACTAGATGACCTTTGGGATCCCTTCCAACACCACAATTCTTTAATTTTGTGATTTTAATTTTGTGATTTGATAGCTTATCAGGCTATCCAATCCTTGCTGGTTTTTAGGAAAATCTTGAAGACTGGATTATTTCAGAGGGCATTCTTTTACGCTTATACAAGATGCCATCTTTTTTTTTCCCCTTACCTTTTGTCTTTATTTTATTATCCCTTTTTATACCATTTTTGATAGTCCCTCTTTGGGGTTTTAATCAGACCATGGATGTTTTAACTTGTTTTTATATTCTATGTAAGTCCCAAGAGTCATTTGATTGCAGCAAGGCAGAGGTTTGACAAACAAGCAAGCAAACACATCAGTGTGCTTTCTGGTAAATGAGCGTTTTGTGACTGGCTTACCCACTATAGAAGCCATTTTGTGAAAATGCCCACAATAGGCCATCATTAGTTCAAGCAGGCCCACTTGCCCAAATCTTGCCTATCTAGTATAGCACTAGGTTGCTATAGCAGGATTCAGTGTCAGATTCACGCAACATGCTAGGCTAGACTAAGTTGGCGTTGGGCAAGTTGTAGGAAAACTGTACATTTGTTCGGGCCTAGCAGGTTATATAATATAATTGATAACAATTATGTTTTGTTAACTGAATTGTAGAGTTAAGTGTGTTAGGTGAGCCCAGGTATATTCTTTCTAGATTTAGGGCTCCTAGTGCTATAAGTCCAAAATTGTTGTGCATCTGTTTGATACTTTCCTCTTCTTTTCCTGGGATAAACTGGGTGATTTCACAATCAATGCTTCATGAAGAAATACCCTTAATCTGACTGTACATGTTCATAATTCCCTTCAAGATTTACCAGATGTTGAACACACCGGCTTTTCTTTTTCCATCAATCTGACATACTCTACGCCAGGGCTTTCCAAAGTTTTCCCACGGCGACACACCAACCGCCGTTGGTGTGTCGCCGTGGGAAAACCCGGAAGTGCCGCCCTTGTGGCAGCGCGCAAAACCCCGGAAGCGCTGCTGCCGCTTTCGGGTTTTTGCGCGGCGCCGTTGGTGTGTCGCCGCGGGAAAACCCGGAAGCGCTGATGATGATCAGCACTTCCAGGTTGTGTGGCGACACACCAGACTGTGTATGGCGACACACTTTTGTGTCGCGACACACAGTTTGGAAAGTTCTGCTCTACGCTCTTGACTGGATTTGAAACTCTACAGGATACACCATTTCTCCTCACAAAAATGCCTTAGAGCAACATAACTACCACTTTCCAAAGACATGTCCTCTTGCCAGTTCAGGCAGTCACCAATGATCCAAGCAAATCAAACTTCACACCTAACTTCGTCTACAGCAAAAGGTGTAGGATTCTCTCTTTTTCTCTCTCCACTCTCCAATTCCCCACACATGCTCTCTTATTAAAAATAGAACTTTTCCTACCCTAATTCTTCAGTGGCAAGAGCAGAGGAGGGAACTACTAATACCGGGACAAAATTGGTATTCCAATTTTTGAAAGTTTTCTTCCACTGCAAAATATTGAAGCTTATTTTTCCTATAGCAAAGCAGAGGAAAATGTAGGTTCTCTGAGAATTTTAGTATTTCTTTTGAATATCTTCTGTCAGTGCTTTTTGAGAAAATGTTGCTGATGTGATGTTACAGAGGATGCAGCCAGTTTTTGGTTCCATGTTTTTCTATCATTCAGCAATTCCGTGTTTTTCTATCTTGACTACATGAAGATTTCCTCATGATTTTTTTTCTTGGAATCTAATTGGAGCCAGGAAAGTTGCAACTCACTTGATACCTAGTTGCAAAACAAAGGATTGGACATTCATAAACACACTCAGCCACCTGGTAGAACTTCACCGAAAAAGTGTGTGAAATCTATTTAATATTTTAGCAAAGATTACCTATATAGCCCTGAGCTTGAATGCACGAAGATAGAAGGATTTTGGAAGGGAACAAGAAATGGAGAAAGGAAAGAAGAATCTGAATCAGATAGAGATAGAAGATTGGAAGGCCTTTGCAACTGATCATTTGTAGAATGAGAGGAAAGTATTGCTGGAAAGTGAGGCAGAGTTAGAGGTAGCAGGTGGCCTGCCCATTGAATAAACTCTTGTTTATTCAATGGTAGGCGGGCATGCAACTCCAAAGAGATGGCCTGTTAAGGCAGTGCAATCCTTAATGGGAAAGAAACTCCTGATTTCACACAAGAAATCATAGAGAAAACAGTTTCTAGTAAACAAGCTACATTTTCCTCTGCTTTGCTTTAGGAAAAATATGCTTCAATATGTACTTAGATATCCTAAATAAATAAATTATTGTCTCCCCACCCCCCATCGAAGGAATGAATGAAAACTGAGTCTCTGTTTGATGAAAATTGGGAAACAATGGAGGACATTCAGCAGCCTATTAAAAACAGAGAGATTCTTACCATTTTGCCAATAGGAAGTATGCCTGTATGACTGGCAGTGTAGTGCCAATCACACAGAATATGTCTTCTAAGTACTGAAAGGTCCCTGTTCAGCCTTCTCTATTAAATATGATTAAAGCAATGGAGAATGACGGTTATCCTTTGTGTTTCATGTGGCTGAACAATTTCTTCTTTGTTCTTGTAGGAGATCATGAGGTTTTGAAATTATCATATGTAAAGATGATGCCATGCAACTTTCATTACATAATAGCTGCCAAGCACTTTGAAGATAAAAATACCTTATTCAAATGCTTTGGTTAAGATGAGTTGTTGTTATTATTATGTGTATAGGTAGCAAGGCATTCTTGATGGGGAGCCTGCTGCTAAGGCCAACTGGAATGGCCATTGAACGGAGGGCTTGGATGAATCTGTTCACTGCAAGACTGCCCACATTGCTTTTGCTGCAACCGACAAAGTAGGATATACAGATAACTAGCATCATAAGTGCCACTTCAATCTGCTTTAATTATAAAGTGCTGCAGAAATGAAAAGCCCAGACAAGTTTGTTCAGCTGTCAAGAGAGAGATAAAAATGGTTTATTCAGCTATTTGGCCCCAAAACAATATAATTACATTGGGTAACACCTGCAGGCTTCATCCCAACCTATGCAGCTGGAGACAGACTTAAGTATTCATTTGCAATTACAAAAGAAAAAAAACTTTATATTCCACATGGCACTGCTCTGAAAATACAATAAAAAAGAGACAGGAAGGGAAGAGGAAAAAAAAAGAAGGGAAAAAGGAACACTACTCTCTTACTGTAAGCAAAAATTGGTTCTGGGCTCATCTTTGAAGAAAGGCACAGTGTCTCATCACCTACTGAGTGACATTTCACAGTGGATTCAAAAATGTTGAACCCCAGTCTTGTTTCAATATGCGGGGGGGGGGGGGAGGGGAGGGGAACTGGATCTCCATCTACATCTCTGTTCATACACTGAGAGAAGGTGAGGGATGTGTCTTACAGAGAAGAAGAATGTGGAAGATTAAATAATTGCACCGACTCCTGGTGGAGAAATTATTTCTTTTCCCTTGCATGCCTATGGAAGTATTTCCCTGACCTTGACCCAGGAAAGGCCAACCAAAGGGCTCGCTCTCTCATTATCCTCCCTACTTCCATAATACAGAAACAAGTGCATTGCCAGAACAGCAACAACCATGCACATCAAAGAGGTTACAGCAGGCTTAGGGAAACCTCATGATCTTCAGAAGTAGACCAAAAAATCAGCCATTAATGGGAGAGGCACTCTAAAAATAATCCACTGAAAATTGTGTATCTCTCTTGGGAATAAAATACTGTCATTATTTATTTATTTATTTATTTTATTTATTTGAAGCATTTATATCCCGCCCATCTCCCCCACATTATCTTAGAGGAATATAAAGAATTTTTCTCATCATATCAATAATTCCCTGCTCACTATACATGTAGGAAGGTTCTATGATCCAATTCAGTTTGGACTGAGCAACTGCTGTTCCTGACTTATGTCCCTGGTCTAATGGCAATTAAAATGCCTGTTCTCTCCTAGTGTTTCTATGCTGTTAGGCTCTGCTAGCTTTTTCTCTTCCTGGAATACAATTCACAGCCTCTCATCCTTTTTATGAGTTACTGGAAGATCTTTCCCTTACAGATATTCATAGGAATTTTTTTCATTGAACATTAACAGTTTTGAAACACCTCCTTTATACCTTCAGACATCTATGGCTCTGGAAATTTTGTGGAAGACAGCATGGGATAGGACCCTGATGGATGTGAGGGTCCTTGGCAAAATGCTTTCTGGGGGGCTCCAAGCACACTTCTAGATGTTCTACCTTCCCCTTGCATCCCCTCTCTTGATATTATTTTTTTTCTTTTTCCCTTTCTCTAGCCATCAACTCTTAAACTCTTATTTTGCTTTCTTTCCCTATTCTTTCATTCTCATTGTACTTTCATTCCCACAAAAAAAAAAAAAAAAAAAACAGACTGGCATCTTTTTTCCCCTGTTGTTTTAATTTTCAAAAGAGCTTGTGGCACTGTAGAACAAATCTGCAGCTGCCCCCAGCACCTGAGTTTCTCAAGAAGGCTTTGAGGGGAGTAAGGAGGAGAAATAGTTGAATGAACTTTTTTTTTTTAAAAAAAAAATCTCCCTGGCTTTGAATTTCCATCCTCTCCACAGTCTAAGCCTGTGTGACCGAGTGAGCTCCCGCACTAGCTCCAGCTTATGCCAACCTAGCAATTTGAAAGCATGCAAAAGCAAGTAGATGAATAGGTACCACTTCGGTGGGTAGGTAACAGCATTCCGCGTGCGTCATGCCGGCCACATGACCGTGGAAGCGTCTTCGGACAACGCTGGCTCTTGGGCTAACAAATGGAGATGAGCACCGGCTCCTAGAGTCGGACACGACTGCACAAATGTGCGGGGGGAACCTTTACCTTTTACCTTAGTTTTTATCCATCCAAAGGTTAGCTAAGGTTGCTGACTTTAAAAAGATTATACACTCCTCTTGTATGAGAGGGACAGGTAAGGACATCCTGCAGTTGATGTCACTCAGCAAGTCAAGGAGAACTTAATGCTATGCAAATCTTCAAAAGTACAGACTCTTCCATATAATCATGATGGGTAATAATTTCTGACCCCGTTATTTAATGGTGGAAAAATGCTGTTACCCCTGCCTAAAGAGCTCAGGGTGATCGTGACATGAAAAATGAAATAAGGAAGGCATCCGAAAGGAATGGGTTATACTAATAAGGAAAAAATTCGAGAGAGAGAGAGAGAGAGAGAGAGAGAGAGAGAGAGAGAGAGAGAGAGAGAGAGGGGTGACCTAGGGTCTAGAATGAGTTGTGTTGTTGAATCAAATGGAAAAAAGTGGCCCTGCTGCTATCACATTTAGTTATTTTTAAATTAAATGAATCTTTACAGAGAACAGGGATAAATGGACAGTGTTCAAATGGAGAGATATAAACAGTTGAGCTTACACTATCAAGCAAGTAGAATGATAACAGGGCCAGAGCAACTCCTCTGTGAGAAACAATGTTTGAGCTTTCTAATATATATTAAAAAAGCAAAGTATGCATGACACGATAGGGTTATAAAATTTGGAGAGTGCAGAAAGTAGAGACGGAGAAGAATTTTCTGTTGTCAGAGGAGAAGCTGGGGTCAGCGGTAGAAGATTCAGAATGGATGAACGGAACTGTTTCTCCACAGAAGATATACAGAATGTACAGAGTTCATTCCACAAGATGAAATAAGGATCACCAAACGTAACCTTAACCATTACACCAAGAATACAATTCCTAGCACGTTTACGCAGACATAAATCTTCTCTGACTTCAGTAGGATTTACTCCTCAACAGATGTACCATACATGTTTGCATATAAGCCCATCCACAGATAAACCGTCCCTCAATTTTTTTAACCAAAATACCATGAAAAATGTGCCACCTACAGATAACCCGACCCACATTTTTCATGGTGTTTTGGTTAAAAATTCTAGGGTCATCTTATCCATTGATGGGCTTACATGCAAGTATGTTTGGGATATATGGGTACTTTTAAAAAGTATTACTGTATAGACTTGGGGCTAAGCCCATCTGCGGATAAGCCAACCCTAGAATTTTTAACCAAAATACCATGAAAAACGTGCCACCTGCAGATCAGCCAACAAACATTTTTCATGGTACTTTGGTTAAAAATTTGAGGGTCGGATTATCCACAGATGGCCTTATCCACAAGTATATACAAGATATATGGGTATTTTTAAAAAAGTATTACCATATATAGTCGCAAATAAGCCCATCCTAAGCTGAACCCAATTTTTTGGTTGTAAAATTCTCACCTTATCTATGAGTATATACGGCATATAAGATTTCAGCCTTAATAGGATTTTTGTATGTGATAATGTAGCAAGTACATTTGAAGAAGGAAAAGGCATTGCCTTCTTCAATGCACTACAGGGTGAAATGCATTGCCTATGCCTAACTAGTCATCACCACTCCTGTGATTGATGCATTTATATTCCTGCTTTCAGTTTATCTTATGCTTTATGGCAAGGTACAGTGGATTTGAGCCTGAGCTACTTACCACCCAATGTTCCTGTCACTTCTGTCAGTGCAGAACACAAGCATTTCATGAGGAATAACGCATACCCGTTGTGGTTCCTCAGGCAAAGGAGCTGGCACCCAGCTGTCAAGGAAGGCAGAATCTAGGCATGAAAAATAACACGGTCAGGCCTTGTTTTGGCTACTTAGCAGGAAAAAAAATCACAAGAGCAACAGAGTAGTTGATGAAAATGTAACCTTACAAGTCCCCCAATCTAGAAACCACGGAGTGGAAGGCTAATCTTCAGGCAAGTTAGAACAGCTTAGGCAGACAAGGCACCACTCCAAAACTACAGATTTTCCACACAGGGACTCCTTTCTTCTGTTCCTGTCAGCCCAAGGGAGTAATAATACAGGTGTTTTTCTGTATTTGGGCCAAAAAGGAGTTTCTCTTTCCTAGCAAACAAATGGGGCCGATTTACTTTTGCATTCAGAAGTATGGACTGCTAAAAAATGCCACATTACAACTGGTAGTCAGAAACATTCATGAGGAGGCATCAAGGTTGCCATTTTCATGATGATGATGATGATGATGATGATGATGATGATGATGATGATGATGGTTGGTCGCATAGTCAGCCAGATGTTTAGACTGGATTTGGCATTTTTATCCACCTATCGAGTCCTTCCCAAGGACCTGGGTAGGCAGATGTTGTTGTTTGATGGTGTTAAACGTATCATCTCAGGATGTAAGCTGTTCCAAGTAAAGCTGCCTTTTGCAATTGACTGATGGTGATTTTGTCATTGTCATTGTTGTTATTATTATTTTATCCCACCTTTTTTTATATATAACTCAAGGCAGCATATTACAATCACTTTAGAGCAGTGTTTCTCAACCTTGGAGACTTGAAGGTGTGTGGACTTCAACTTCCAGAATTCTAGGAGTTGGAGTTCACACACCTTCAAGTTGCCAAGGTTGAGAACGCTGTTTTAGAAGATTCTAATATTTCCAAACTGAGCATCTTGGCGATGGTGAAACAAGTATATTCATTCATTCATTCATTCATTCATTCATTCATTCATTCATTCATTCAATTTCTATTACCGCCCATCTCCCCCAAAAGGGGAACTCTGGGCAGTTTACAATAAAACCAGAATTAAAATTCAAAGCGAAGCACAAATACAAAAATATAAGATACAGATACAGATAACAATAAATAATACAGATAAACAATAAACCGCCCAGAGTCCCCCACTGGGGGAGATGGGCAGTGATAATTTTGAATTATAAATAAATAAATACAAATGGGATTAAATCAAGGTGGTTAAAAGTTCTCTGTAGTCCTCGAGCGTAAGGGCCATTCTCGGTCTATTCTAGGGCGCTAGCCATCCCCAGGAATGACTATCCCCAGGAATACTTATAATATAAGTAATAATATAAGTAATCCCCAGGAATACTTATAAGTATTCTGAGACCCCAGCTTTGACGTGTTGCACACACTTCTGTGTTTCTAAGACTGAACCATTATTTCTGTTTCTGGAGGCAGGAGACCTAATAGCTGTATTTATTTCTAAAATGGAAGCATGCATCTTGGGGAATTACCTGGTGAAAGAAAGCCCCAGTTTGGGTGTAAGATGAACCCCACCTTCCACCCCCAGGAGCAAACCGGACTGTGATTAAGGGCTTGTAAAAGAGTTCCAGCTGGACTGTTGCTAATTAACTGTGGTCAGTTTCATCCTTGCTTGTTTCACCTGGCCTACCGTGGAGGCTGGGAAAAAAGAAAAAAGGTTGAGAGATGGAAAACATGGTTGTCTGGAGTGCCCTTAATCATGATATCCTTGGTGTGATGCAATGAAGGCTGCATACACAGTAAGTGACTTTGCAGCTTAGGAGACAGATGGAGGAAAGTGTGTGTGTGTTTGTTTGTTTGTTTTAAAGATATTTTTGTTGCAATGGTAGACTAAAAGAAAGAGAAACAATTACTAAGCATAAATAAAAACATTATGGGAAAACTTTCCAGTGACACATTCTCCTCTTCCCTTCTGTTTGTTTCTAACCACAACCTAGATATGTATCCTTTATACTGAATATTGAAGATTATTGCTAGTATCTATTTAAGTCCTTTCATCTATTATTTTTGATTGGTCTCATAACTTTTTTCTTATAAACCATATTCCAAAGGTATAAATTTGCCTTGCTGTGTTACATGTTGTATATCAGACAGCCATTCCTGCTTAAATTTGGTTAGACTTGTATTATGTCAGTTGTCAGTCTACCGTCAATTTTGTGCATGTTCTCCGATTTTGGTCTCCCAATCTAATATCATCAGCAAGGTTCCTCTTTTCCAATGTGCCAATTTTCTTGCAGCTGTCAGCATATAGCTTAGTAAATTGTGATATTTTTCATTTATGTTTTCTGGAATTATACTTAATAAAAATATTTGTGGTTTCAGTTCAGATTTTAGTTTTAGGATTTTCTGAATATTTTGATGTATTTCTTTCCAGTACTTTTGAGGTTTTTTACATAACCACCACATATGATAAAATGTCCCTTCTTTTTTATGACATTTCCAGCATTTATTGTTATATGATCTGTCTATCTTGGTATTCATTGATGGAGTTATATACCATCTGTAAAACATTTTAGACCAATTTTCCCTTAAATTATAGCTTGGAGTAAATTTTATTGATTTTTCCCCATAGCTTTTCCTAGTGCTGTATTGTGATTACTTCTTTGAAGTTTTGCATCCACTTCATCATACAATTTTTGTCTTGTTCCATCTCCGTATTTCAATAACAATGTATATATACACCCTAATACATAGCTTTCCAAACTGTGTGTCGCGACACAATACTGTGTCACCTGTGGGACCCAGGTGTGTCCTGTCAAAACCCGGAAGCGCTGATGGCGTGCCGCCGCTGCCGTGCGCGGCCATGCGCATGGCAGCGGTGGGCCATCAGCACTTCCGGGTTTTTGCACGGCACACCAGGACACTGCTGCTGCCACTGCTGCGGTGCGTGAAAATTTGAAAGCACCGCCGTTGTGGTGGCGCGCAAAAACCCGGAAGCTCCGCCACCACCGCCACGGCACGCAAAAACCCGAAAGCACTGCGCGGTGGCGGCAGCACTTCCGGGTTTTCGTGTGCCGCCATTGGTGCGTCGCCAACAGGAAAAGTTTGGAAAGCCCTGCCCTAATAGGTGATCTTGGTTTTGTATAACTGTTTCAAATTCTGTCATTTTCCCTCCTTCTTTCTTGAGATCACTTTTCATTCATCCAACAATCTGTAAACACATCAACTGTGGTAAATCCCTACCTTAATTGCACAGTTCCTGCTGTGTCTTTAACCTGTTCCCTCAGTCTGGATGCACCATATTGGCATATGTGATTAATTATTTTTTTTACTATAGTTGACCCTGAATAAAAGGTATTTTACAGTGCAGCGAATGGTGCTTTACATTGGCCCATCTGGCCTACATGAGCTCCTTTCTATGATTCCATCAAACCTTAGCAACTTGGCAGCTTAGGAGTCAGAATGGGAAAGATTCCCATGGATTCCAGCAATCACCAACTTCCACATAAAATGGTTGGCAAGCAGGAGCCAGTGGGGTTTAATGGTTAAAGCACAGGATTACCCCACCCAAGCCATAAGGCTCACTGGATCATGTTGGGACTGTCACTATCTCATGGTTTGGGAATAAAATTTGTATATTTCATATATATGTTTTAAAAAACCTACTCTGTATGCCAAGGCGAGCTCTTGAAGGAAAAGCAGGGTGTCAATGAAAGAAATGAAATAATGAAATAAGAGTGGCAGTGGCTTGCTTTGGCAGATACCCAAGGTTCCCTTTTATTTTCCTGCCTTTTATTTCCTCCTTAATGTGCTATGCCTTTATCTTTCTACTGGAAGTCTGGCCAACTGAGTCTATAACAACAGCCAAACTTAGGCGTCTTTTCATTTCCTCCCTTTAAGGGGTTTGTGTATCTTACTTAAGGCTGGAAATACTGTACATTCAATCTTAAAGATGGATTGTATATTTTCAAAAAGAGGTGACCAAGAATTATTTGCTTTTTTCTTCTTTCCAGGAAACCCCTTGGTGTCACTGAACACCGTCTCTGTCCTTCATAAGATCTAGTGGCCATATCTTCAGACTCTTCTTCGAGATGGTAACCTGCACTAAGATTGTAACTTAGTCCTGATAAGTTTCAAACATCAGCATCTTTCCTTCTTTCCAGTTTTCTGATTTTATCTGATTTTCGGATACTATCCTGCCAAATAAAGAAAAAGCTGAAATCTTAAAAGCTTGCAAAATATTCTGTAAAATTTATGCTGGTTTGTGGATTATCCTTTGTAAGTAATAGGGCCCTTTCTCAACAGTGGTTTGCATGCATCTGGAGTCAGATAATGGATATAAACTGAACTGCTGGCCTTTGTACATTATCTATCTATCTATCTATCTATCTATCTATCTATCTATCTATCTAATTTCTTCACCGCCCATCTCGTATAGCAACGACTCTGGGTGGTTTACAGGTGAATAAAAGAATAAAAGCTTCATTATAAAATATAAATATACATAAATATAAAAATATGAAATATGAAATATAAAATCTAAGATGGTCCTAGTGAAATTTTCAGGGTCATATTAAGGCACCAACCACCCCCAATCATCGACTATCCCCACCCCACCCCACCCCAAGCGAGGTGACATAGCCAGGTTTTAACTCCCTTTCTGAAGGCCAGGAGAGTGGAGGCCTGCCTCACCTCTGGGGGTAAGTTATTCCAAAGGGCAGGGGCCACGGCAGAGAAGGCCCTCTTCCTAGACCCTGCCAATCAACAATCTCTCATGGACAGGGCCCGCAACATGCCCTCTCTGCCTGACCGGGTGGGACGGGTCAATGTAATCGGGGTGAGGCAGTCCCTCAGGTAACCTGGACCCATGCCATGTAGGGCTTTAAAGGTAATAACCAACACCTTGAATTGGACTGACCAGAAGCAGACTGGCACCCAATGCAGCTCGCACAGCAAAGGTGTTATGTGTGCCCTCTTTGGGGCTCCTAAAATTGCTCGCGTAGCCACATTCCTGGACCAGCTATAGCTTCCAGATACTCTTCAAGGGTAGCCCCATGTAGAGCGCGTTGCAGTATTCTATACGGGAAATGACTAGGGCATGAGTGACTGATCGGAGGGCCTCCTGATACAGGAAAGGGTGTAGCTGGCGCACAACACAAAGTTGTGCAAAGGCTCCCCTGGCCACGGCTGCCACCTGCTCTTCAAGCAGGAGTCGTGAGTCCAGGAGAACCCCCAGGTTCCCCACCGGATCTGTCTGGGACAGTGCAACCCCATCCAGAACCAAAGATGGTAAATTCCTGGATGCTAAGGAGTCCCTAACCCTGTTGTTCCCCATCCAGACCCCTACAGCCTCCAGGCATCGAGAGAGGGTGGTCACAGCTTCACTTAAGTCACCCAGGATGGAGATGTATAATTGAGTATCATCAGCATACTTTATTTTATTTATTTATTTAATTTTCTATCCCTTTATTAATTTTATAAATAACTCAAGGTGGCTAACATACCTAATACTCCTTCCTCCTCCTATTTTCCCCACAACCACCTCCCTGTGAGGTGAGTTGGGCTGAGAGTGATATTGATGATACCTCATCCCATGGCAATGGATGATCTCACCCAGCGGTTTCATGTAGATGTTAAAAAGGGGCAGAGAGAGTACTGAACCCTGTGGCACCCCCAAAGGAGGGGCCACGGGCCGGATCTCTCGTTCCCTATCAACACCGATTGGGACCAGCCCTGGAGGAAGGAGGTGAAGCAGCACAAAACTGTGCCGCCCACTCCCAACTCCCTGAGCCAACCCAAAAGGATACCATGGTCAATGGTATCGAAAGCTGCCGAGAGGTCAAGAAGAGCAAGGATGGGTGCACTGCCCCCATCCCGCTCCCGCCAGAGATCATCCAAACATTAGAACATATTGTGCTTATTTATGTTTAAATCCAGAAAGGACTTGTTGAAGACCTTCCCTGTTTGAAGTAGTAATCTACCCTTTCGGAGACATTAAAGATTTCATGTAAGGAACTGGCTAAAATTAAAAGTTATAAAAATATACCATAGTATTGCAAAATAATTTCAACAAGATGTTCTGCAAAGCCAAAAATCAGTGCCTGTGTGAAATGTGAAATGTTTTGGAATTTCTCAGGAGGAGAAATTTAGGCATGATCTGTTCTGTTGTTCTGTAAGCAGGAGTGGCAGAAGGAACAGAGGACACAAATTAAGGACAGAAATGTCTAGTTCTGAAACTGACTAGAATGATGAGTTTCAAAAGGAATGCCTTGGCATAAAATTATTTTAAGTTTAGGGAACCCATAGCCCTTCAGATGTTCGGAAGCTGTAATTCAGCAATACCTGGAAGGCCATTGGTTCCCCACCTGTGGTTAGTTTTGTACCTTCACATTGTGCCAAGTCATAATAA
The DNA here is from genome assembly GCA_023362775.1 of Charina bottae. Classification (NCBI taxonomy): domain Eukaryota; kingdom Metazoa; phylum Chordata; class Lepidosauria; order Squamata; family Charinaidae; genus Charina; species Charina bottae. Next base: position 2,638,591 of record JALMGJ010000001.1, on the reverse strand, counting down.
AACAGAGTTTACAAACCACAGTGGCTGGGTTTTCAAATCACACTAAGTTCTTATAGCTTTGTACTTTCAAGTACAGAAACATTTGATGTACTGCAAGATCAATAATGTTGCACTAAGATATAATGTGGGGGCAGAAACTTTTGGATTCATTTTGCACTCCAGAAAAAGCTAATTGATTTTCATTTTTTCCCCAAGAGTGTGCCTCTTCACATAAATATACATAAATATGTGACACCAACTTTGAAAACTGGAATGACATGTAATTCTCCTCCAGTCTTGAGAATTTGTCAACATGGTCAGCATCACAGCCCCATGTTGCTGTTAAGATGTGATCACATCACATCTGTAGCTGAGCCCTCCATGTGAATGCATAGAGCAGAGCTTTCCAAACTTTTCATGTTGGTGACACTTTTTAGACATGCATCATTTTGCGACACACTCTTACAGCAAGGCATCATTTCGCGACACACTCTTTCAGCAGGGCACAAGGCAGGCACTAGGACCTGCGCGGAATTACAGCAGGTTTGGAGGCAGCAAGGCACAAGGCAGGCACTAGGACCTGCCCAGAATCCTGGCAGGGCAGGTTTGGGGGCAGCAAGGCACAAGGCAGGCACTAGGACCTGCGCGGAATCCTGGCAGGGCAGGTTTGGAGGCAGCCAGGCACAAGGCAGGCACTAGGACCTGCGCGGAATCCTGGCAGGGCAGGTTTGGAGGCAGCCAGGCACAAGGCAGGCACTAGGACCTGTGCAGAATCCTGGCAGGGCTTGGAGGCAGCAGCAGCCGTGACACACCCAGACACTGCAGCCAACACAGAGTTTGGAAAGCTATGGCATAGAGGAAATTTCAGGTATGAAGTTGTTCAGTTGTAGAAACTTTAAAGCTAAGCCTTCTGTGATCTAAGGTAGATTTCAGAAGCATTACAGAATGTTTGACAGTGATCACCTGAAACACAATATACTAATTGTTTCTGGAAATGGAAAACTGAAGTTCCTGTCCATCACTAACTCTATACCTTGTGCATTTAGATTTTTGAATCATCATGTGTCCCACACAGATGGCAAGGATGGAAAAGGAAAATAACTTGGAAGAATTCAAGGAAGATTAAGTTAGCTACTATAACCTCCCAGTATAAGGAAAGGCAAGCCATCTCCTCTAAGGTTATAAGGTTTACATGCAAGGAAACTCCATTTCAGTGTTGTTCTTGAGTTTACCCAAAGATACTGTTTACTATATAAGCTGACATTAAAACAGAGATTCTCAAACTATGGCTTGTGATCCTGCAGCAGGTCACGAATGACTTTAAGGTGGGAGGTTGCAATTAAAAAACAAACTGATCAGGCTTGTGCAAAGCAGGAAGAGAAGTCTGGAGAGATTGCTAAACCTGTGCATAGCCATCTTTCAAAACCACCTGCCAGTCATAGCAGCACGGATTGGTGGATGTCTCCCCACTGGCTGGCGACTTCTGGTGTGAAGTTTACTAGTGTATCTGTAGTTTTTGAATTGTCTGTAGATGTGTACATATTACTGAGCTTCAATCTTTTTATCTATTATTTTTACATTCTAGCTTTTACATTTTCAATTGTAAGAGAAAAGTTAAATACACCCAATCTACCAGTAGTGCTGATAAGCCTAAATCTAGAGTAGAGTATGTTGAAAGTTACACCTTTTAGTATGTGGTATATTACTTATTGCCCAACCCTAATCCATTAGTTTAACTCATAAGGTTTGCAAATTCATTTATCATGGGGGGGGGGGGGCACAGTATTGCAGCCCCTGCATTAAATGAAGAAAAAAAGTGGCCTATAGGCTGATCCAATGAAGCACTCTGTTGATTTTAATTCCAGCAAACTTTGAAAAAATCTTTGTCATATAGCTGCTGCTTCTTTACAAACTAGGCCATTTGCCTGTGTTTAGTTTATCTCATGCTGTGCAGCATGATTTTTAACTATCCTACTTAATGAGTGGCTATGTGAACACTTGCACACTAGTAAAGCATAAGGTGGCCTAATAATGAATAAATTGCCTTCATATGGATTTTCATTTTTAAATGCCACTTACATCATAGAAAATGCCACCAATGAAACCTGCAGCCAAGCTGCCCACTTAATACCAAGTTAAACAGACATACAAAATGACTATTGACAAACCAGTTTATACTAAATTAAAACTTTATTGACTAAGGTTTGCTCTCCAGACAATGTGATTTGATGAACTATGGCGGTATGCATGCAATCAATGAGCTTGACAACAGTTTTAAAAGTGAATGTCAAACAACTTAGTAAAACATATTAGATAAACACTTAAATCTGTGTTGCTGCAAAATGAAACTGAGGCTATGTTCCTGCATGAACTGTGTTGAACTAAAAGGCACTGTGATTGAAAATGGAAAATAAACACTGGTATATTTCCTTAGTATATATTTCAAATAAATTAGAATTGTACTCTTTCAGCCTCACTTACACCCCAACAAAAATGTGTGCAAATATTAATTAAAACGGTCACTAAGCAAGAATGGACTATTAAAAGTGAATTGAACCATGTTATTACTGAGCTAATTTATAAGTGAACAGCAAGTGTAACATTCCTGCTACCATAAAATCAGCATAGGGATGTATTATTAGTACAGCTCAAAACAGTTTGTGTAAGGATCCATTGACACCATCCAACGAGGTTACAGTGCAGTTATTAATTGCTCCACCTCTCAAGCTATCACATGATAACTGCAGTTACTGCACAATATACATGGAGGTGTAATTTATCCTCAAGTCTCTCACATTATTGGCAGGCTCCCCTCTCCCAGTACTACCATCACTGTTATTCAAGCATAAATTATAAGAAGTTGGAGAAACAAGCAGAATATTTCCTTAATTTTAAGGAAAGAAAAATAATTCATAATTGCATAAGTATGCGACTTTGGATGTTTTACTCAATTTTTATTGAGGCAAAACTTCTAGCTGGAATGCAAATGGAAGTTTTTCAAAAGCCATCAGGACTTGATTCTTAAAATGATATTCTTAATTTGTGAGATACACTTACCATAAAATATATGGAAATATCATTAAAATTCTTTAAAAGAATATCTGATTTGTTTGCACTGCTGGAATTTTTTAATGTAAACACAATAGTGACCCATAATATCCCAAAATAGTTAACCATTTTGTGGGTATATCAGTGCGATTGCATAGCAACCACAAATAACTCTAGTTATAGTGGCTGTGATTCCAACCACACAGCTGTCAACCCCCCCCCCCCCCCGCTTCTGGTGGAACTTAACTATGAAAAAATTAGCACCTGAGAGATGACAGCATCAGACAAAAATGACTTCATTGTCCAGCTTCACACTTTATAGCCAGTAATTAGTGAATACTATGGTAGGGTTCACACATCACACTGAGCCATTTTGCAGTTTGTTGCTTAATGTGTTATGTGGTAGGATAGGAAAAGTCTTCTTTTGGGGCAGTAACATACAGCTGGAAACCATAGTTGTTTGTTGGCTTGCTAACTGCAACCACAACTTCCAATGATGTATGCATGTGAATGCATGGTCTATTTGTGGTTTCCAGCTGATTCCTGGTTTGATTTTCATATACCTCCCAAGCTTCTAACCCATTCACAGAGAGGCATGAAAAAACCAAGTTTTAAAAAGGAGACAAAACAGCAAGAATAAGACAAATAACCCATGATTCCTCTGATCATCTGCAAAACTGTTTCTGGCTTGTTTCAGGGTGGGTCACCCAACCATAGCTAAGATAATGAGGCTTTGAGTAGCATCCTATATGCAGTTGGCAGAATCTTGCAGTAGTGGTAGAACAAAATTGAAAAATCCTTGAACTGATTCCCTAACTTAGGTTAGCAGATCTGAAACAGAGGAAGGAAATGGTCAAAGCATATTGGGTGGGCCTTGTCTGAAATGTAGTTGGTTGATTCCAGGGAAACAGATGATAACTGCATGAAAAGTTCATCCCAGGAAATTGTCCTTCAAAGTGCTCATTTTAGCAATGGAATGTTCTTAATAGGAAAACGATCAATATCTGACTTAAGGCTGCCAGTTGTTCAGTAAAAGAATGATTATCTCCATTTCATCCTAAACCGTCCCCCCAAATTTATTTCAGTGTAACCTTTTTTAGTATAACAAAAATGAAACTTTTTAGAAAAATCAACATATTATAGACATACATTTCCTGACATTTTATAATCTTTCTAAAACAAAAACCAACTCCCCTACTGTTGTGTTGACTAAGTTTTTCTTTTAAACCAGCTACTTAAATACCAGCATGTGTTGCTCTTCCCCACATCACCCAGCTTCCCAGTTACCAAAAAAAAATCAAAGTTTGTTTTTAATATATATATATATAATTATATATTGCTTGTTAAAATCTCCTGGCTGAGACTGTTAAAGTACCACCTCCATGGGAACCACATGAACACCACGTTCGGATCTGCTAATGCAATTCGTATTTCATAGTCGCATTAAGTATTGCAATTACAACGGGTTAGACCTCCAGATCATCAGGTCGTGGTCGGCTGCTGGCTCGACTGCTGGCTCGACTTGGTGGCCGTTGGTCTACAACTGTGAGAGGCTGGAGCTCGTGGCCAGAGCCCACCTTTTTTGTGGTCTCAGGCTCATCATTAAACTCAAAGTTCTGGGCGTGTGAGTTGGAAATGGTGCTCCCAGCCTGTCCAATCCTGTTCTGTTCAGCACTGTAGTTTGCCCAGTTTTGTTCACTGGCTTGTTTATTGTAGTTGCGACAGGATGATGTATTGTTCCTATCTCCAGTTACAAGCTTGTATCCTGGTGGAGACATGGGAGACAAGGGGGCAGTTGGAGAGGAGCACCCATTGAAGTAGGCATATTTTGGAGATCCGCATTCCTTGGAGGGACTTAAGCCGCTGTTGGGAGAGAAAGGATTGCTTTTGGTCTTCATGCGATCTTTAAGGCTCTTGAGGGTGACATAAAAAATCTCAATGATGTTGAGGGTCAGAGAGACTATAGATACTACCAGCATGAAGATAATAAAGATGGTTTTCTCTGTGGGACGAGAGAGGAAGCAATCCACCTTGTGTGGACATGGTACCCGTTCGCAAGTGTAGATGGCTTGCAGGGTGAATCCATAGATATACCATTGTATGAGCACAAAGGCCACCTCAAAGAAAGATTTGAAAATGATGCTGATGATGTAAGTACGGAGCAGCCCACCACGCATTTTGACTTTGCCATGTTCTTCAATCCCATACTTGAATTTCTTAATTTCTATCTGCTTTAAGGGGAGGTCTACATTTACTCCCTCATTTTGGACCACCTTGAGCTCCTCCTCTTTCCTGTTTAGTTTCTCTTCTTTTCGCATCACGTAGAAGACATGTGCTAAATACATAAGGGTTGGCACTGAAACAAAAATGAACTGCAGCACCCAGAAGCGCACATGAGATATCGGAAATGATTTGTCATAACAGACGTTTTCACAACCTGGCTGTTGAGTGTTGCATCGGAAAGCTGACTGCTCATCTCCCCAGGCAGACTCCACTGCTGTTCCCAGAAGCAAGATTCGGAAAATGAAAAGGACAGAGAGCCACACCTTTCCTCCAGCAGTAGAATAGGCTTGGACTTTGTCAAGGAGCCTACCAAGAGCACTCCAGTCACCCATCTTCTCTACCTGCTTCCTAAAAGAGAACAAAGGAAAGAGCTGAAGCATAGCCTACATAATTCATTATGTTCTTAAAAAGAGATATACTGTATGCATGAGTTATCACCACATGAAATACTTTTGGGAGATTAAGAAAGACAATTGGATCATGTTCATATGACTCTATGTAGTTTGGTTATCAATAGGAAAGTTAGAGACTTGTTGTTTGGGATCTTCACATTTTATGTTTAACATTTTCTCATGTGATGGAAGACCACCAAAAATCTGTAAATTTTATTGCACAAGTCTGTGCTCTTTGGAGTATCTGTGAGTACACCTTCTTCAAATGGATTCCTTCTATCCTGTGAAATCTAGTAGGGAAGGTGCACTGTAGGTCTCAACCCATGGGGAATGTTGTCATCATGGGCACTTCTCTAGAGTACCCCCCTCCTTCGTAACAACATACCCCTGGATAGAAGATTGGTTCCATTCCTGCTGTAATGCTGGAAATCTATTAAGACCTGGCTTTTCTTGAGGGTTCTAAGTAGAAGTAGCACCAATTGATCATAGATTATTGAGGGTGTCATTCTGTTAGCTTTGGTAAGGCGAATTTACTGTATTTTAACACTACTACTGGAAGAGAGTAAACTGCTCAGTCATTGTCCAATGGAGTAGCCTTAGCACACACTTACATATATACATAAAAGCTGCTTGATCACAAAACCTTGTGAAAAGGTTGTGTCTATCTTGACTCAAGACACACTACAGTGGGGTAACTCATAATTGCTGAATACTGATGACCCTAGGGGGCAGAGGGTTTCTGGTTTTATTTTTTTATGCTGAGAGAGAACCAATGGGGTAGATCCTGGCTCGTACTCTGTGGAGCTGTGTGGTCATTGGAAGAAAGTTGGAGCCATGATTTTTACTGATTCTTCCTTCTCACTACAGCTCCTTATGCTTCCAGAAACAGTATCAGAAGACGTAGGAAAATCGCTAGCCCTTCTTTTCTTCCATCAGAAAGTCTCTGTTGTAAGCATGTTTCCTCCATGAATCCAATCTTAGGTGCTATAATATTAATATCCCTCCCATATGAAAGGTGTTGTTAAATTAGTCACATGTCATGAAAGGTCCCCTATACAGTATTTTGTGTGGAAGCTTCTGCAACCTGAATGCTGAATGTAGCCAAGAGTGATACTTATCCCTGAAAAGCATTTCTCTGCAGTTAGTCCGAGAAAGAACCATTTCATTTCCTCTAAGAAAGGGTTTATATTGAGAAAAATTGCTCTAGTTAAAAACACTTTGATTTCATTAATTTGCCTGCTGGTCATTTTACAATATTTCATTATCAACTCCATTCTAGGCTCAGTGGATTTCTTTATAGTATAAAGCCATTTTCAACTGAAATTGCAATTGAAAACAATATTATTCCAGGGAAGCTTGAAAAGTATATTAATCAATCAATCAATCCTGCTCAGGCCCATTACTATGGAAAGATATAGTGCACTTATTTTCTATTTAATCCAGTGACAACAATATTTCTTTTCAATTTAACATCGATTTTTAAATTTGTTCTAACAAGCAAAATAATTCCATTGCTTCCCTAGGCTGCCAGAAGGGGAGAAAGAAAGCCTTGTATGAATTACTCAAACAATTCTAAGAAACAAATGTTTTTCAACAATGATTCACTTAAAAAATTCTTATAGCTCTATCAATGCCTGTGCAGAAGATTCTCAGTGAGATACATTTTTAATGAGACCAGGGATTCTATTTTTAACATTAGGCAACCTGTGTGGTGTCTCAAATAATATTTGGTTGATTGATTCGATTCATATCCCACCTTTTTGTTTATACAACACTAATGTACACTTAATGATTACATTGAGATGTCAATCCTAAACATACTTGCCACTGTGCTCCATTGATTGAACACAGTGGGACTTCTCTAATTAAACATATATACAAATGTGCTGTATGTAGGTTGCTCGTGTATCCTATTCCTCAGAATCCTGCTTTATTTTTTTATACTGTTTATTTTATTTAACTTGGTATACTGCCAGCTGCTGGAGTCTCTCTTTTCAATTCTTTCTTTGAAGGACAGGCTAAGGACAGTCCTCTATTCAATAGCATCCTCTCTTTGAACAGCTCTCCAGTCCAAGGCTGCTGCAAAGTTAAATAATCCTAAGAAGAGAGAATCACCAAGAGTCTTGAAAGTGCCCATCCAGAGCTAGCATCTGGATAGCAGGCTGAATATTTCATTTGCATCTATATATATACATTAATATACAACTCTTATACATATACCCAACTCTTAAATATATGTTCTGTTCCATTGGGGTGTTCGGCTAAGCCAGTGTTTCTCAACCTTGGCAACTTTAAGGCGTGTGGATTTTAACTCCCAGAATTCCCCAGCCAGCCATGCTGGGAATTCTGGGAGCTGAAGTCCACACGTCTTAAAGTTGCCAAGGTTGAGATACCTTGGGCTAAGCATTTCTTCTTCTGGGTAAGTGACCACCAGAGCACACACATATAAGCCAAAATGAACTCAACAGGACTTGCTTCCAAATTAACCTGTATAGGTCTGAGGTGCAGTTTACCTTCCTTGAATTTATTACAAAAGCATTCATCCTGCTGTTAGCATTATTTTTAAAAATTAGGTATTGCAATTGTTTGAAGGATCTGTATGTTAATTAGAAAGAATTAACAAATGTACATTTAATTTGTTGCCCAGGCCTCCAGCTGCATATGTAAACATCTCCAATGAGAAATGCTATGTTTGCAATACTTGTGAGTGAGTGGAAAAGATCCAATCTGTGGCATTCAGTCTATGACTACTACTCTACACTTGCAAGTTTTTTCTTGATGCAATCAGAGAATCAAAAGGAAGCATGAGTTAATTCCTAGCAGTGCACATAAATCTTTTCCTTCTCTGGCAGTCATACTTTGCATAATCAAAGATGTCTGGACAGTGATCAGGTGGGAATTACTGCATGATTCACTTCTATAAGAAATCCCTTCTTATTTTAGAGACGTATCAACCATAAACCTACAACAGGTATAAGTATCGCAGAGGAAGACAATATACCAAATTCAGAGAGCTGTCAAAGTTTGTCACTATTGAAAAAGTGAATGCTTGTGGTATCAACTGATTTTAAAAGGGATGCACATTTCTAGTGTTCCTTTTAAGATGACAAACCTTAAAATATGATAGTTGGGACAACACATGACAATCTTTGAAATAGGATGACTCTCATGGTTCATATTTTCACTACCCATACAGCGCTGAATATCAAAACCCTTTAGCATTTAGCTTGTCTTCTTTCTGATGTTATCTTGGCTATTAGCATACAACTGCTGTCACAAATTATGTTTTGCAACACTCTGCTGACTTGCACCTGGCACAGCCTACACCTGTGCTGTCACAGCAAGCCTTCAACTAGTTTAGGCATTAAAAAGCACCATAATTTCTTCTGTGCCACTTGTGCCACAAGACAAGGCTCATCACACAGGAAGAAAATAAAAGAGAACTGATGATCTAATCAATAGTCGAATTTGTATCTCACTTGTGGAAAATTAAAGACTGTAGGCATAATTTTGTAAAGAAGGAAATATTGCTCACATTTATAATTCAGGAGTCAGTCTTAAACCAGCAAGCCATCTGAGCTACTTTTCTAGAAAAATGACACCCTGAGGAAGTAACCTCCCATTTTGCCTACAGCAAATTGTAATCTTACATGCAATAGTGAGAGAAAGGATTCACACGGATTTCTCCCCCATTCTGCTTCTTTACACAGAAGCTTGCCATGCTGTTGGCTGGGTGCTTTGGTTCACAGCCAAGCATGTGGGAAGCATCTGTGGAAAATGCAATGTTCCTTTCCCTCTGTGGCAATCATGCTTTCATTTTTGCCAAGCCAGATGTGAGTAGCATACAGCCAACTGTAGTGACGCTGCTGTCAGACTTACACAGTCGGTCAGGGGACAGCCGAAGACAGAACTGGATGTCATGATCCCAACAACCAGCTTAACATGCAGTTATTGCCGAACCTGGCTGGTGGTGCAGGACTGTCACGTCCATTGGTCAACTTTTGAAGGGCAGGAAAGTTGAAGTTACAGCTCTCCACCGAGTACGCTCTTTCTGCATTTATTCCTTCTTCAATAGTAATGATGGACCAGTTAAGACAGGGATCTTATCTTCAGCTAGACGGGACTGCCAGTCTGAATGGCTGAAGCAGCAGGCCTGACCTGATAATGGGCCTGTCATTGTGTTTCTTTTAAAAGAAAAAAAGCAAGTAGAAAAATGAAGGAAGTTGGTCCATGAATCATACTACATGGTTCATGTTTTCCAGGATGTGCAATGAAGCTTAAACCTATGTTGATAACTGAATGGAGTCTCAGGAGGACACACAGAAGTCCTGGTCATAGCTGTGTGGTGTTTGTGGTGCAGAGCACTGTATGTGTGCACTTTTGCAGCTGGACAATTAGCTCTTTAACAGAAAAGGCTACAGAAAATCAATGAAGAGAGTTCCAAGGACTGAAACATGTGGACACCACACCATAGATGCAATGACAAAGATACAGTAATTAGACCACCCTTAACATGACACTCTCCAGATGTGCTGGATTATTACATATAATCCTCCCCCAGATATCAGATTGCTACATGAATAGCAAAATAGGGCCAGTAATTAAGAAATAGGGAAAAATTGTATACAAATACGGCACAAAAGATCTCTTGAATACAGACGAATAGTAGGGAATTTAATACTGGAAGATGCCTAACCAAGAAATCCTTCCAAAAGAATTTGTAATAAGAATACAAATCCGGTTACAGCAGAGACCTAAAAGGACCCTAATGTATAAGATTATTGCTAAGCCAGTATGTTATGGTTAGAGAAGTGGATTTGGCTTAGAGAGACCCAAGTTCAAATTCTCACTCAGCCAGAAGCTCATTGTGCTATCTGGAGCCAGTCTAATCTGCCTAACATAACTTGGGGGGGTGGGGGGTGGAGGGAATGGGAGGTAGAGATTTTCAAACACTACCTGAAGGATCTTGGAAAGAAAGGCTATAAATGTAAAAAATACAGGAACTGAATTTGATCAGGTAAGTGAATGTGATTAGTAAGCACAGAAACTAGGCAATAAAACTCTTTTTCACAATATTAAGAGATTGTTGCTGCCATCTAGTGGTTTTATGGAGTTTTGCAGCCCAGATCTGGAAGCCCTAATAATATTACATATAAATCCTATCCTGTGGCTGAAACTACAAATGTTCGCTGAAGAGCAATGTCTATTGAGACCCATGCAACATTTTGAAAAGAAAAGCAGCACACTGGGTGGCATGAAACGGCTATGCAGTTTTCTGCAGCAATGTTCTTTTTAAAAAGGTCAACTGGGTGGGAACATACATATTATGTATATGCTTGTGTGTGTGTCTAGCATCTGATTGACAGGCAGCTTAACCTACACATGTGTATCTGAGCGAATCATAAGACTCAAAGAGACTTATTCATAGTAAATCTGCATTTTATTTGCAAGGCTGAGTGAAAACTCCAAGCCCATTTACTGCAAAATTAAATCTCACTGGATGCAATAAAAATTACTACTTAGCACTGGGGTACCAAGTTACAAATCTGAACTCCCCTGCTCCAAACTTAGAGCTGCAATCTTTAAAGTTATACCAAGGTGTAAGCTTCACTGAATACAGTCTTACTCTTGCTTTCTTGTTCAGTTCCAAATTCTCTTAAGGCCACTTGTCTTGTGAGCCTCATTTGCCCATCTATAAAATGGGAACAGTGACTCACTTAATTTTTTTTGCAAAATTCTTTGACCCTTTGAAAGTACTAAAAGTTTTGTTTGTTGGTTTATGCCCCATTGCATCTCTCCTTTCCTTCAAAAGTTCAAGGCAGTTTTATCTCCCCACCACCACAGCCCCAAAATCATTCAGTTTCCATCACTCAGATTGGGCCTGGGCCTGGATCTCCCCAGACCCAGATCAACTGCTCAGCCACAACACAGCACTTACTTCTTGCTGAACGAGCTTTATCCTTGTTGATCAAAACCGTGTTTCTTTTAATTTCATCTAATTTCTTTCCCCTTTGGAATTCTACACGTGCACCTCTCATTTGTAGGCTATCCAATGTATAATCGCTTAGCACCAGCAGTTCCCCAGGGCTGCAATGAACAGTTTCAAACTTTGGAGGCTCTGGAAATTCAGATGGGCTGAAGGGACGCCCCTTCCTCTACCTCCTCCCCCCCCTAAAAGATACAAGCAGATTTCTGAAACAGAGACACATTCTTCTTCCCTAAGTTGACCTTGCTGGCTTTAACAAAACTCTACCAACACAACTCTACTAACATTCTCCTGTTTTTTAAAATTGTGCGCACACCAGACCGACCAATGTGCTAGGGCAGAAGTAAAGGGAGAGGTTAGACTGGCATAAACTATTAAGAGGAGCCAAGGAAGAGCAGAGCAAAGGAATTCGCTGAAACCAGATTCGTTGCTTTGGTTTTGAATCTTCCTTAGCGACAAAAAAAAAAAAAACTTTGCCAATACTGACTAGAAGGAATGAAACGATTTTCCGCGCCTTCAGAAGAAACCAGCCAACACAGACACTGACTTTTCCTCCCAATGCTAAGCGACGTTTGCAATCAGATCCTAGGAACGTCGCCTGCCGCCGCCAGATTACTAGTCCCTGAACGTCTGTCTTGCACAATTTCAGGTTGCAACAATCAAAAGTTTGCGCTGCAGCTGCCTGCTGAGTAAGGCAGAAGCGATCCTGCCGCCCAGCGCATGTGGGCTCCTAGGAGTCAAGGTAACCCCATTGCACGCAGCCTCGCTGCAAGTCCTTATCCAAAGTTTGCATCTATTAGCGAGAAGGGAGGTGGAGGAGACCACGTGAAAAGTCATCCGATTAGTAGTTAACAACAGCAGAAGCAGCATTTGAACAAAGCCCCTAATTAGGGACCATGCTTGGTATGAACCAGAAAACACGGGTCACAATTTCTATATGAAAACAATATGTGTACGTGTGCAGTTAAGGACGGCGGAGGGGGGGCGGGCGAGAATTGAAGTAGTTATGATAGTTTCAGACTTTTAGAGAACCTTCAAAAGTAACTTGAGAAATTAGAGCAGATTGCTGCAGCACGCCTTGGGTATCTTTCCTCAAAGTTGGGCGCTTATTCCTTGCAGAGAAATAATGATTATTACACAAAAAAAAACCATTCTCCTTCAGTAAATGAGGCGAAAACTAAACCAAATTATATACAGCGTGAAGGCTAAGCTCCTAAACCATTAAACAAATGGCTCTTCCTGAAGTATGTTGGTTAATCTGGTAAACGTCTAGTCAGATTAAAAGCGTCCTGTAAAGAGGCAAGAAACCCATAATATCAAAGGTCACTGTAACTGTTACTGAGCAACATTAAAAGGCATACAAAAACATATTATATACATATATACATATTTAAATTTAGTGTGTGTGTGTGTGTGTATTTATATTTATTTTTCCAATCACAGGTAACCATAATCTTAAGAGAGTTTGCTTGGAATGAACTCCAGGGCAAACCTTTCCCCCCCCTCCATCCTTACCTTCCTGGTCAGCAGGGAAGGACAAGCAAGTGTTTCAGTTCCTCAGAGGGTTAAAACTCAAATCCTATTTCAGGCACTCAGACCTGCCTATTTAAACTTTAAAGTCTCCTGCTCTGTTGTCTGGTGGCGGCGGCTGGTGTCCTTCCTTCCCCTTTTGCCTGGAAGAAAAGTGCCGAGACCTTGTTTAGACAGGCGGGAAAGAGAACACCCTCCCACACATCCCAAACACCCCCTTTTCCACCCTCAACTTGAAGAGCTGAGAGAGCTTTTTAAAAGTTTTCCAGCCACTAGCTGTGAGGGAGGAGCTGAAGAGGAGGGGTGAGAGCATTAGAGGTGGGACTGCCAAGGGAGGGGAGGAGGAAGCTCAGAGAAGACACAGAAGCAGTAGACGGCTTAAAAAAAATGGGGGGAGAGGTAGACAGAGAGAGAGACACTGAAGTGGCTGAGTAAGCACATACTTTTAAAGAATGGGGATACATGAAAGAGACCAAACTGGGATGGTATCCAGGCCTTCTCTTGCTGGAGGGAAGTGACACCACTTAATTTACTGTATGAAACACAACCCTCCAAAGGTGTGTGGAATGTCTGCATGCTGGGTTTGCCATGGGCCAGTGATGAGTTGAACTGGATTTCATCAGCAGCTGGCCTGCAGCAACTCTGTATTCCCCCACCCCCCAGAAAAAAAGCACCTGGGAATTAGTAACAGAAGCCATGGCACCTCAAACTGTGCACGCATAATTCAGGGTGAATTCTCCCTGGGGAATTTCAAAAGGTAGGACAGTACGTGGAGAAAGACACCTGGCACGGTTTCCCCCTAGCGGCTGCCCTATGTTGGCTTTGATGCCTTCACTGCTGTTTTTTTGCAGCCATGCTTTTCTGAGTCTGGCCGTTCCCCCCCCCCCGCCCCGCCCCGCCCCGCCCCGCCCCGTAGACTCTACACAATTGCACAATTTTCCAAGCATTGGACGTGGAGGCACAATAAGGATGACAGACAAACCTGCTGCTAAAGAAATGCTGGCAAAGTCTTGGAATCAACATCTTGGTGTGGAATAGCCAGCTAGCACATAAAGCAAGGGCTACTCTCAGGTAATTGGACAGAAGTGCCAACATTCTAGGAACTATTGGGTGGGAAAGTATGAGAAGCAAGCTCAAGTTATATATCGATCTTCATATCGGCAGTGATTACACACACGAAACATGATCTGTGTATGTATGGGTATATACTAGGGTTCCTCAGCCAGGGTTCCGTGAGAGATCACTAGGGGTTCCCTGGGAGATCACAATTTATTTAAAAAATTATTTCAGATTCGGGCAATTTCACATTAAAGAGGTAAGTTTCATTCTTTATTTTTAGTTTAAGAACAGTGTTAGTCCATATCTACAGGCCTACACATGAAATGAATACAATAATTTTGTAATTTGTGGCCTATATTTGAGCCTGAATGTGCAGGGGTTCCCCAAGCCTGAAAAATATTTCAAGGGTTCCTCCACCGTCAGAAAGTTGAGAAAGGCTGGTATATACCAGTTTGAAAATACTAATACTAATACTAATACAGTTTGAATACACTAGAGCCAGTTTGGTCTAGTGGTTAAGGTGCTGGGCTAGAAACCAGGCGTCTGTGAATTCTAGTCCCGCCCTAAGCATGAAAGCCGACTGGGTGACCTTGGGTCAGTCACTCTCTCTCAGCCCAACTCACTCACAGGCTTGTTGTTGTGGGGAAATAGGAGGAAGGAGTGTTAGGTATGTTTGCTGCCTTGAGTTATTTATAAAAATAATAAAGACGGGATAGAAAATAAAGAAAATAAATAAATACACTTATGTGTATGTATTGGATAAATAGATAGCCTGGCTTTGAGCTCCAAATAAGAGATTGGTTCCGTTTTAATACTGTTAAATATTATCTACCCTGAGATATGCTATTAGATCAAACTTGTTAACTACTATGAAACACAAACTAAGTTAGGCTTCCTGATTTCCACAGTAGCCAGCACAATCAATTTCTGGAAATAATTCCTTTCTTGCTCTCTCTCCTCAGCACGTTTCTAATATACCATTGCACAGAAAAGTTCTGATGCATGGCTAATGGTCTTCAATAGCCTTCATGGATTTGCTTAAACTCCTTTAGGTCCTGGCCAACCTTTTGCTTCCCCAGGCAGCAAATTCTAGCACTTAATTACAGCATTTCCTTTAGTCCCTCCCAAATCTACCGCTATTTCGTGACATAGGATGGTTCTAACATTGATTGTACTATTATGAAAGAGGGAGAGAACCATCCCTATTTCTACACACTCTCTAACGGGGGTCCCCAACCTGTGGGCCATAGCCCACTAGTGTAGTGGGCCGCAGCCTGTTAGGAAGTGGGCCGCGGGGCTCCTGCCTGCAAACCCCACCCCCCGGTGTGCGTGATTGACTTCCACCTGCAAACCCCACCCCCCGGTGCGCGCGACTGGCTTCCACCTGTAAACCCCACCCCTGGTGTGTGCGATTGGCTCCCGCCTGCAAATCCCACCCCCGGTGTGTGCGATTGGCTCCCGCCTGCAAACCCCGCCCCCGGTGAGCACAATTGGCTCCCTCCTGCAAACCCCGCCCCCTCGGTCCATGGAAAAATTATCTTCCACGACTGGTCCCTGGTGCCAAAAAGGTTGGGGACCGCTGCTCTATAATATTGTAACCCTCTATTATTTCTGCAGCTAGTTGCTTTTTAATTCTTTCCAACCCAACAGAATGTTGGTCAGCTAAAAAATGGGTCCAATCCAGCTGGGAGCTGTGGGGACAAACAGTTCTCCAGTGCATCCCAATGGGAGAGGAAGATGGGCAGTGGTGTGGAATGCTGCTGACAGTTCCATTCTAAACCCCCTCCCTCCTAGTGATGTAACCCAGGGCAGAGCAGCTACTAAGGAGTTAGACAGAATTCCAGAAGCCATACTCTGCATACTTTCCCTACCACATCTCTAAACAAAAGCCTTTGGTTGTATGATGTAGCTTTTCTGGCTCAATTGTAGCCATCCAGATACGGGATCAACTATACTGAATCCAAATTCAGCTGTACTGCAGCTATGTATATGGACAGGAAGGATAGGGTAAAATTATTTTCATTCCCTTTTCCATTACAAACCACTTCCAAATTATTGCCAAGAAAATTATAGAGACAAGTGACCAACTTGAATATAACTTGAGAAAGGCTTTATTGTAAAGCTAATGAATAATTTAAATAGACTCCCATATCTGGCTCAGAAAATCCTAACTCTGTGTTGCCATCTAGTGGCCACCTTGAGTATTGCCGTCCAGTTATGGAGTGCTTAATTAAAGTTAAGGAGGGGCATTGCTCAAGTTTACCTAAAGGTGGGTTTAGTGCAAAAAACAAAGTTTAGGCTTAGTCTTCAGTTTTGGATCAGATCAGGTCTGCTGGCAACCATTCAATATACAGTCCCCTGGGAGCCAGCCTCATTAAAGTCAACACATGCTTAATTACAGTATATGCCTAGGAATATAAGCATAACATTGCATTAAAATACACTTATAACTAAACTCTAGACCTTAGCCCCATTTTAAAAGTCCATTTTTATCAGCAATTTATAACTAATATGTGAAACATTTGGATATAAACCTTGTTTGATTTCCTGAGAAAAGAATCTGAGAAAAGAATATTTAGTAGACTGGAATGCAAACAAGTTACCTTGGCATTTGCTTTTTTATTTGTTTTTGGTGCTTGTTTTTATCGTTATCTTAGTTTCAAGGCATTAGTCAGCCATGTTGAGCTTCCTAGCTCTGTTGCTCTAGTGGAGACAGGAACATATTCGTTTCAGTCCTGTAGCCTTCTGCATCTCCAAGAAGTTCTTCTGCTGGCAGAATAAGCAAGCCAAGAGTGCCTATGCTCTTGCCATAGCAACTAAGGTTGCAGTGAATATCACTCTTCCAAATGGTGTTTGTTGGTTGGATTGATATCACACCTTTTGTACCAGAGCTCAAGGAGTCAGAAACCTCACCTCTGAATTGGAGCCCTGAATGTGAAATTTTCTCTTGAGTTGAAATAATGAATGTTTCTGGAAGCTCTTTAATTTTGACAATCCTGTGAAACAGCAAACCTTTCAAGTTAATTCTTATGCACAGTTACTCAGAAATAGGTTTCAGTGTATTCAGTAAAACGTCTTTCTTGACTACCCCTGCAGCATGATAAGTCTAAATCGGGTTGAGTTTGCTAATTGGAACAGCTGCTTCCCTTCCTGGGGATTCCTACTGCAAAGGAGAGAAGTCTGTTACTATGGTGTGAACAACTCATCCAACTGTTCCTTTTGCCATGTATATTTTGAAATGACCACAGATTCTCCCTCTTCTGTGTGAAAGCAGCAAGCAGTGGAGTTTTAGGGGAAAGGAGGAAAAGAATTTTCCTTACACATGCAGCTCTGGAAGGTGGGTGTGTCTTTGGGCAAGATGGGCCTCCTCCTTCATTGGGTCAACTTCCTTGTAGTCACGGCCACAGTTGCCCCATCTTCACTTACTCATTTCCATCTGTAGAGTTGCCAAAAATGGAGTGAGTGAGATAAACAAGTGCTCCTGAGACTTGTCACGGCTTGCTCGCTCAGAGGAGTTAGGCAAAAAAGGCAAAGGCACAGAGAGCAGATGAGGGTCACTAGCGAGTCCCCTCCTTTCAGCCAGTGCTTGACAGTGTCAGTTTCCTAAATGTAACCTTTCACTCATTCTTTGCCCTTTGCAAAATAGCCCTTCCCAAACACGCTTTGCTGGGGATTTGTTACATAAATGTATATTCTGTCCGCACTCAAACAACTTGGGGCAGAGAAGAGGCCATAAGAATAATATTCTCCCCAAGGGGGTTCCTTTGCTTAAACAAAGCCATCTATCGGGACCCTGGAAGCGCACCTTCTCTGTCGCAGTGCCTGTCCTCTGGAATGAGGTCCCCCCCCCTCGAGATTTGAATGGCACCCGCCCTCGTGTTTCAAAGGGCCCTGAAGATCTGGCTCTTCGCCCAGGCCTTTGGCGAGGACGACTGACGCCCCTTTTCTTCTTTTGCTTTGTCCCCATCTGGGTTTGTTATCTCTGTCATCTTTGCTGTTCTTTGTTTTGTGTTGTTTTCTTGTTTTAAACGTTTTTAACAATTTGTAAACCGCCTAGAGTCACTGGGAGTCGGGCAGCATATACATTTAATAAAGTATTGTTATTATTAAAACAGAAGTGTAATTCATAGTTTGACCTTTAGCCTATATATCAGTTCTTACCTTAGAATCTTCCAGCAGAGGATGCGAGTGCATTTAAACTGCTCAGCATTATTAATTTTACTTGAAAGCTTTCAGGTTTAAATATTGTTTTGTTAATTGTGTATGTTAGGAATGGTATGTACAGTATGTATGTATGTATGTATGTATGTATGTATGTATGTATGTTTGTATGTATGTATGTATGTTTGTATGTATGTATGTATGTATGTATGTATGTATGTATGTATGTATGTTCATCCTCTAAAGTAGCTCTCCTAAAGTGGTACTTTTCTATTACAGGGTTAATAATTTATTTAGAAGATGGCACAGATCAAGAAACTAGTATCATGGAAATAGGTTAAACAGCTTCTGCTGCTCCAGTTTAATTTGGAGACATCCCCCCTCCAGCTTTCCTTAAGCAAAATTACAAACATCAGAATATCAGTCACCATCAGTTGTAATTTTCACCTAGGAAAATGGCCTTTATCCTTATTTTGACTGCCTTGAACTGGTTCAGACTCTGGAGGTCTCAGCAATTCCTTGAAAGGCGTAACAGATATTCCAGCAGCAAATATTGTTTAAACAGCTCACCGAGCTGATTGTTCTTTGCTGTTCCTATATTTTGACAGCTGAGAATTTTGCACCGCTGTTAGATTTCAGAAGGTTCACTGAAGGCCACTGCTCAGATAATATTCATTCTGGCCTCGTAATCTTTTGATATCATTCCACAATCTTAGTAACACAGAAACCATCGTAGTTGACCTATTTCCACTATTCTCATATGTTTTACTTCCATACTATGTTGTTTACTCATACTACGTTATTTAAATCCTATCTGTTGTATTACTAATTAAATTAGAAATAACTAGCAGAACAAAGGAGGTGTCTCATGGCAGTGACCGCAGAGGGGGCAAGGGTGTGGCCCAAGCCCCATCCCTTTTCTATGAGCATTGAGACATTATTTTTATTTTATTTTATTTATTTATTTTCTATCCCGCCTTTATTATTTTTATAAATAACTCAAGGCGGGGAACAGACCTAATACTCCTTCCTTCCTCCTCCTATTTTCCCCACAACAGCAACCCTGTGAGGTGAGTTGGGCTGAGAGTGTGTGACTGTCCCAAGGTCACCCAGCCGGCTTTCATGCCTAAGGTGGGACTAGAACTCTCAGTCTCCTGGTTTCTAGCCCAGCACCTCAACCACTAGACCAAACTGGCATTGCTTGTGGCACACTTTTTCCATTTTGACAAGCGCAGCAAGAACCCGTGGACACCCATACTGTCTCTCAATGTAATGCAACACATTTATATTTATAGAACATATATCCAGTGTGTAAGTACTGTACATCTTGGGATAAAATATGTTTATTGCATATACATCCCACCTTCCATTCGGGATCTCAGGTGTCTTCTTCCTGCTATTTTCCCAACAACCATCCTGCAAAGTAGACTGGGCTACTAGAGAATGACTAGCCCAAAGTCATCCAGTGCACTTCCAGGGCCAAGGGTGATTTTGAACCTGGGTCTCCCTAACCCTAGTCCAACATCTTAACCACAACATTATCCAGCAGTCTGATGGTTCCCAATGTTTAGAACTATTTGATTCACTTCAAGATCATGGTTGCTGTCTAAGTTATGTTGTTGACAGAATGACTTCAAATCAATGGAAAGGGCATAGAGCAATTCTGCTTTTCCCTGAAACTTCCCAAGCTCCCTCAAAATCTGCTCTAGAGGTATAAGAACAAATTCGGGGAGAATCAGGGAGAGTGGAGGAGATGGAGGAAAAGTCCCCTTCTTTGATGTTGGGTGCCACCTGTAAGCTTTAGCACAATCCAATGCATGTCTATTCAGAAACACACTTTACTGAGTTCAATAAGATGTGCTCCCAAGAGAGTTTATGTCAAACTCCAGCCTTTGTTATGTCTCCTCAAAAATCCTCAAACAAAAGTGCTCATATTACTGTCACTGTTTTCTTAACAAGAGAACATCTTGCCCCAGGTTTAATTGATCTTATATATACTTTCCCCCCGCACGTTCTAACAACACCACTTGGATTTCTAAATCAGCTAAATACAAACATCATTTTGTTTCTTAAACAAGCAAGAGAATCTGTTTTTTGGGAGAAAACTTGCAGCCATTCACTTGGCGTGTAGCTGGGTTTTTGCCATTTTGTTACTAGTATCTGTTTCTTGGCACTTTGTACTTCATTTCCAGATAAGCCAAAGATTTATGATTTCACTTCTCCATACAGGCACATATTTGAGTAAGAAAAGAAAATATCATGCTTCGGGCATCTTTCTGCACTCAGCAGGGAATCACAGAAATGTCAGGGTGAAATAAATGATGCACGGGAAAAGTTTCCGATTTTTCCAACAATATAGGAAGGCTTTGTTATTTTGAATCTAAAATACAAACCCTCCCTAATCTCCAGAGCCACCCTGTGCTGCCAACTGATACTGATGATCTTTGAACTGTGAAGTAACAATCATAAAGTAATGAAGGCTGTCATATAACTCTAGAATTCAAGTACACACGGTGAACTGGCTGACAGGAGATATTGGAAAGACCAAAGGAAATATTCCTTCATGCCATTTTTTTTTTAAAGAGTCCTGAGTCCTAGAAACTCAAAATAATAACAACAAAAACAACAAAAATAACGATTTGCAGAAGGCTTACAGAAAACTGGGATTTTCTGTCCCCCCAGGTAGCAGTAGGTAGCAGCAGGACCTTAGGTTATTGTCCAGGACCCAACTTAGCAAAATGAACTAGCTTATTACATTTTGAAGACAATCAAATACTGCCTAGTTAATGAAGGAGGGTTTATTATTATTTGCCGGCTTAAAGATCAGTAAATCTAAAATTTGCTAGAAAATGTTATGAAATCAATAAATCTAAAATTTTCTCCCATGCTGTCTGAAGTATTTGAGCCCTCAGATCACCTTTCTTGAGGTGGGGGTAGGGAGAACAGGGAGCTGCAGAAAGGAGGGAAGTTAAAGACCAAATCAACATGTGTTGGTTTAATGAAAGTTGTAGATTGTACCACAAACAAGATAGCCTGCTGAACAGAGATTATTCTGGTTGTTTTGAGATGGCACCAAAAAGATTAACCAGCAAAACTTTGACAAAAGAGGGCTTTGTTTTAACTTTGGGACAACCCTTTAATTTAAAGATAAGGACCTCACAGTGTACATTTCTTGCTTAAGACAATGCATACAAAGGAAGAAACAAATCAATTGCCAAACTCAATTTTCTATTAACCCAAGGATTGGGAAAATGAAGGGAATGTAAAGAATTTAGACAAGTTGAGTTTACATCTGCTGCCCATCAGTCAGTCCAAAGGCCACAGGGAACCATTGTGACATCTTTGGACTGATTCTTCTCAGCCCCGCCCCCCTGCCCATATCCTTACTTTTAGGCCTTTTTTCCACAACACACTTAACTTGGTTCAGAGGAAGTAAGCATGTCATATAACCTTCAAAATTGAGTTAACCACCTCAGCCATTTAACCAAGAAGGGATTGGATTCAACCCCAAATAGACTCAGTCTTAGTTGGAACTAAACCATCAGTTCCTGGTCAAAGTAACATAATTGGTATTGTGTAAACTGCTTAGTAGGTTCTAACTAGGGAATCTTTGAGACAAAGTCTTTTAGAAGCACCTAAAATTGGGACTTCTCTAGGCACTGTATCTCTGAAAGTTATTTCAATTCCCACCTCCCATGAGGAAAGTTGCATTTTTACGGATTTATTTAATAATTATTTTTTATCTCTCCAAATGGAGAAAACAAATGGCAGGAAGTGGTGACAGAGAAGTGACAGCCTCCCAACCTCCTTTGCTGCTGGGGGAACTGAAAACATAGCAGCAGGTTGACAGATTACATCATCCAATACTGCATGCTCCTGGTATAGAAAAGTGTATCGGCTAACAGGCAGGGAGGATGTGAACAGGGACACAGATATGCTTCGCCATCTTCATAGACAGAAGCTGCTCTTAGCCATAAAACAGGTTTGAAGATTATTTATTTTCCTTCACTAGTTTCCTTCACAACAGGCAACACTTGTCAGTCCATGTACTTGTTTGACAGGAATTAAGAAATTCTCTAGCTTTACAGAGTACTCCAGGCTGATGATGGGAATGGGAAAGAGCTAGTGAGATAGGCAAAAAATAGTGTTCATTTGATGGAGGGGACAGATGGACATTTTAGAATATCCATGTTCATCAGAATTGACCTCTGAACGCATGATGCTCTTGATGAGCAAAAGAGATCATTGCTTTTCTGCCTTGGATATAAGCTTTGTGTCCTGGATGTAAAGCATTGGAGACAATGCTAAACCAAATGAACCACTGATCAAGCAATGAGCTTCTTGTGTTCTTCAGCTATCCTTCCTGTGCTAAAATTCTGTTCTCTTCTGTCTCCAACCCTGAACAGCCACTGAGGGAAGATTTGGGTGGGGAAAGATTAATCAAGCTGCGTTTGTGTGCTCTCCACAACTTCAGGTAAATTATTGGCACAGACTCACAGATCTACCGCCATGACATCCACTTTGGCCTTAAGTGTTGCTCAATTTGGGGAAAGGCTAGCTTTCAGGCTCCACTTCTTTGTGCCGATTGCAGCCAAGCCAGTCTGTAGCTTGAATCATGTCAACTGGATTTCTATTTTCTCAGTGGAAACGTTTCGCACCTTATCCAAGAAGCTTCTTCAGTCTGAGCAAAGTTAGTAAGGGAATCCTTAAATATGTTTCTAGGGTGGCTGTGGGACCTTGCACCTGGGGCTAGGTCATGGTTATTTTTGAGATGTTTATTTCTAAGTCCCTTTATCATCCAAAGGAGGATTGTTAAGATTACCTTGCTGTTGTTGAGATTGCGAAATGGTCTTAATCTTCCTAGCCACAGAAGACAAAGCAGGAAAGAAAATAGGGGAAAGATTGTGCCTGAGGCCCCCACCTCTATTCAAGGAAGGATTTTCCAAGTTGGCATAAATGGATTCCTTGACCCCTCTTTCAAACCACTTATCTTCCCTGTCTAAAATGTGAACATTAATGTCCTCAAATGAGTGTCCTTTTTCCTTTAGATGAAGGTAAACTGCTGACTCTGGTCCTGTGGTATTGCTCCTCCTGTGTTGGGCCATCCTCCTGTACAAAGGTTTGGTTTGGTTTGGTTTGGTTTCTCCAATGTAGAGCTCAGAGCACTCCTCACTGCACTGGATTAACGATCCTCCCATAAACATCTCTAGTGGCAAGACTTTCGCTTTTGAACAATCTCAGTCTCTAGTATTTTTCCACTGACTTTAAGATTTGGTTCTATTGGCTAATTTTAACCACCAGAGGGAACTAATAATGGCTTCTAGGAGACCACCTTGTCGTGGTTCTGATGATGGGGAGATGATGAGAAATATGATTGATGAAATTTCTAATACCTTTAAACAATCTTTTGATGCCTTTGAGAAGAAAATGGAAAATAGATATTCTGACTTTGAGAAAAAGATGGAAATTAAATATGGAGACTGAGAAAACGATGAAAAGTAAATATTCTGACTTTGAGAAAAAGATTGAACATCAAATGGAAAAAACTGCTGGAGAGGTGAAACAAGTAACATATCGAGTGGAGGTGTTAGAAACTAAGATGGATAATACTGAGCAAGAGAGAGAAAAATAGCTTGATAAAATGGCTCTGTTAGAACTTAAGGGACATGGATTTTTGTCTGAGACTGAGAGGAGTTCCTGAGGTGAAAGGGGAGAATATTGTTGAAAAAATCCTACAGACTTTGGCAAAATTATTGGATTGGGAGGAAGACAGAGTGGAGGATGAATTAGATAAAGTTTTTCGCATCAACTCAAGATATGCAGCTGTAAATAATAAACCAAGAGATGTTTTGGTTCATTTTGCTAGAAGGAAAACAAGAGACCAGGTTTTGCAAACTCACTTTGGATCAAGATTACATATTGACAATGTGGATATAATTGTTTTGAAAGAGATTCCTGTAAGGATTTTGAGGAAAAGACTATGCTTTTTTAACAGAGATTCTGAAAAAGAATAAAATTGTTTTTCGATGGGAAAGATTGGAAGGTGTAAGTTTTATGTTCCAACAGCAAAGATTCAGATTGACCTCCATCCATAAGGCCAAGGACTTTCTTGCTAGATATGGATCTAGTTTGGATCAGGGTGTAGATGAGAAACCTGCGCCTGGAACTGGACCACAAGAATCTGCTCTACAAGGTGTAGACAGGGGTGCTACATCTAAGGACTTTGATCAGATGTCTGCTTAATCATGGCTTGCACTTACCTTACTTGGAATGTGAACGGGGCAAATGCCCCTCACAAAAGAATTTTTTTTCATTATTTGAAGAAATTAAACCATGATGTGATATGCTTACAGGAGACTCATATAAGGAAAAAAGTTATTAAATATTTGATGAATAGAAATTTGGGAGAGGAATTTATTTCAGCAGGTTTGAAGAAGATAAATGGACTTGTAATATATGTTAAACCACAACCAAAACCACGTTTATTGCTTTCTGATGAACATGGCAGATATGCAGCAGTGGAAGTCGAGCTTAATGGACTGAAATCTATTGTTGTGGGGATATATGTACCAAATGAGGATAAAAGTAAATTTTTTAGACATCTTCTGAATGAATTGTCATCTTTTTCATATCAAAGCTGGTGTCTGCTAGGAGATTGGAATGGTGTAACCTCCCCACGATTGGACAGGACATCTGAAAAGGAAATTAAGTTTAAACAAGGAAGACTCCCACAGTCTTTTTTTAAAATGATAGACAATTTGGCATTAGTAGATTCCTGGCGACACAAAAATGGATTGGTAAGGGAATATACTTTTTACTCAGAAAGACATAAGTCCTTTTCAAGAATTGACATGATATGGATTTCAAATAATTTAGCTAATAAAATTTGTAAGGTTGATATTTTACCAAAGACTTTCTCCAATCACAATCCAGTAAGTTTGAAAATAAATAGATATTCTATGGCTTTTTGATGGAGATTGAATGAAGCTATTTTACAAAGAGAAAACATTTTGGTTGATTGCGAGAGGAGTTTAAAATATTTTTTGACATCAATTTGGACAAAGGGACTGACCTAAAAACTGTTTGGGACACCAGTAAGGCAGTTATGAGAGGTCACTTTATTTACCATAACTGTAATATAAAAAAGAAGTGGCAACAAAAAATGCAAACTATCTTGGATCAAATTAAAGTAAAAGAAATTGAGTTACAGAAAAACCCAGTGGATACTGTCTATGAAGGTTCTCAGTCATCCAGGTAGAATTGTCTGTAGCTTGAATCATGTCAACTGGATTTCTATTTTCTCAGTGGAAACATTCCGCTCCTTATCCAAGGAGCTTCTTCAGTCTGAGCAAAGTTGGTAAGGGAATCCTAAATATGTTTCTAGGTAGCTGTGTGACCTTACACCTGGGGCTAGGCCATGGTTATATTGAGATGTTATTTTTAAGTCCTTTTATCATCTAAAGGAGGATCGTTAAGATCACCATGCTGCTGTTGAGCTTGTGAAATGGTCTTAATCTTCCTAGGCACAGAAGACAAAGCAGGGAGGAAGATGGGGGAGAGGTTGTGCCTGAGTCCCCCACCTCTATTCAAGGAAGGATTTTCCAAGTTAGCATAAATGGATTCCTTTGAGAGAGGGGTCAAGGAATCCATTTATGCCAACTTGGAAAATCCTTCCTTGAATAGAGGTGGGGGTCTCAGGCACAACCTCTCCCCCATCTTCCTCCCTGCTTTGTCTTCTGTGCCTAGGAAGATTAAGACCATTTCACAAGCTCAACAGCAGCATGGTGATCTTAACGATCCTCCTTTAGATGATAAAAGGACTTAAAAATAACATCTCAAAATAACCATGACCTAGCCCCAGGTGTAAGGTCACACAGCTACCTAGAAACATATTTAGGATTCCCTTACCAACTTTGCTCAGACTGAAGAAGCTCCTTGGATAAGGAGCGAAACGTTTCCACTGAGAAAATAGAAATCCAGTTGACATGATTCAAGCTACAGACCAGTGGATACTGGTATTTTACACCAACTTAAATTATTACACCAACAATTATCTATGTCAACTGTGAGGGAAATTGAGACAAAATTGCATTATGTTAAACAGAGACATTTTGAGTTTGCCAATAAACCTGGAAGATGGTTGGCCTATAAATTAAGGAAGGAAAGAGAAAAGAAAAAGGTATTAAAAATTCAGGAAGGAAATATTGAATTACTGGATAATGAAGGAATTAAGAAATCATTTCACAACTTTTTTTTCCAATTTGTATGAAAGGCAAGAAGTTTCTTTGGAAAATATAGATGAGCAATGCCTGACTCTTGGAAAGAAGCCAATATTGCACTTTTACCAAAAGAAGGCCAAGATATTACTCTAACTTATAGACCAATTTCATTGTTGAACAATGATTATAAAATATTTGCTTCAATATTAGCTGAAATAATGAAGAAAATTTTACAGAACTTTATTCACCAAGATCAATGTGGGTTTCTACCCAAAAGGCAACTACTGTAAGAGACAATGTGAGAATAGTTTTAGACATTATAGAATATCTACATCATCACAATGAACAGCAAGCAGCTCTCATCTTTTTAGATGCAGAGAAGGCCTTTGACAATTTGAACTGGACTTTTATGTTCAACGTTTTGGAAAATATGGACTTTGGAGATAATTTTACTCAAGGAATTAAATCAATTTATGTGCCTCAAAAAGCATGCATTATTGTAAATGGTGATTTAACTGAGCCTTGTCATATACAGGGGGTGTGATGGCTCAGTGGTTAAGACGCCAGGCTTGTCGATCGGAAGATCGCAAGTTTGGAGGTTCGAATCCCTAGCCCCGCGTGACGGAGTGAGCTCCTGCACTTGCCCCAGCTCTTGCCAATCTAGCAATTTGAAAGCATGCAAATGCAAGTAGATTAATAGGTACCACTTTGGTGGGAAAGGTAACAGCGTTCCGCACGCATCATGCCGGCCACATGACCATGGAAGCATCTTCGGACAACGCTGGCTCTTCGGCTAACAAACGGAGATGAGCACCGGCCCCTAGAGTCGGACACAACTGTGCGGGGGAACCTTTACCTTTTACCTTTTGTCATATACAGAAAGGAACAAGGCAAGGGTGTCCTTTGTCACCTTTACTCTTTATCCTAGTTTTGGAAGTCCTGAATAGAGACATTAGACAAGACGATCAAATAAAGGGTTTGAAGATAAAGAAAGAGGTCTTCAAACTGAGGGCCTTTGCTGATGATTTAGTTTTAATATTATAAGACCCTTTGAATGTTGTTGAACATTTGATGAAGAAATTAAAGGAATTTGGGTCATTAGCTGGACTTAAAGTAAATAAACAATAAAACAAAGATGTTGATCAAGAATATGTTGATGGGTAAGACTGGTTTTATAATTGAAAAAAGGGTCAGATACTCGGGGGTGACATTATCAAACACAAATTGTATGTTGTTTCAGAATAACGATGTTAAATTGTGGAGTGATGTTAAGAAAGACTTAGTAAGGTGGGAAAAATTACAACTGTTAATGATGGGTCGTATATCTATGATTAACATGAATGTTTTGCCTAGAATGTTGTTTTTGTTCCAGACAATACTGATTTTGACAACAGACCTACTGTTTAAACAATGGCAGAGAGATATCTCTAAGTTCATTTGGCAAGGGAAGAAACCAAGAATCAAGTATAAATAAATAACGAGGAGGTCTAGGTTTGCCGGATTTGAAATTGTTTTTTGTTGCCTGCTGTTTGCTATGGATGAAGGATTGGGTGACTTTGAAGTCACTTTTGTCTTTTCTGAATTCACTTGCAGTGTAGTTGATTTGTTGATTTCTTTTTCTCTGTGGCAGTCTGGTTAGATAAGTTAAGAAGTTCTAACTTTTAATAGCGCATTCCAAATGCTACAGATTATAACAGAAGGCGTTGCTACTGCCCATCATTGTACTGCGAGAATGATGGCCTTTTCTGCCTGCCCATCTTTTTGTGCAGGACAGCTCAACCACAGCAGGCTGCCACCTGGTCCTAAATTAAGGAGAGAGTCCTTTCAATTGCTCCCATTTCATAACATGCTTGGTCAAAAAATCCTTCAGCGGAAACACTGCCATTGTTTTGGTTAAGTTTAGTACATTTTTTAGAAAGCAGTATCTTTCATAAACAAAACAAAACAAAAATGACACAAGGAAATAGGGTCTATAAATAGAGAAAAAGGTTCAACTATACAGCAAATAAAGAAAGGATATGGTTTACAGTACATTTTTTTTCATATTTGGCTCCCCCTTCTGGACACCACAGAACTAAACCCAGGGAATAAATCCATCCCTTGAATGTTATTTCATCATACAACTATTTGGAAAACAACATCTTTGCACACTATAGAACATAATTTAATTTAGGCTTTTTTATTTGACACACATACACATTTTTTCTACTTTCTCCCAAACACGTCTATGAGAAAATCCTTCTCCATATTAAGACATACAAAAGATACCTTCTAGACAAGTTAATTGCTATTTTTTTTTAAAAAAATCAATATGTTTGCTATTTTTAAATGAAAAAATGTTTATTGTCTAATCTTCATTCTTTGAAATGAGTACAGTGTATTGTCCAAGAGGTAGAGCACACTCAATCCTTGCTTTTTCTGCTTTCAGGAAATAGGTCAGAACCTTTTTCTGAAATGGTTAATAGTTGATTTCAAATGGTTTGATCAAATATTAGCCGTTTGTGCTTTATTTTTATTTTTTTTATACCAGAAGTCCTTTTGAATGCCTTCTGGCAACAGGCAGGATACAATTAATCATCTTCATAATAGGAATAATAATAATCTGATACAGCTGGACAATTCAAGCTGTGATCCTATAGCTTTTGGAAGGCTCCACAGGGAAAATTGCTCATTTTTTCCTGTGCCAGACTTCTTGTACATATATCCCACTTCACCCCGCCCCACACACAAGTTTTTAACCCTGGGTTTCCCACAAGAGATCACCAAAGGAGTTCAAGATGTCTGAAGAAGTACTTGGTCGGACACTGAACCATGCATAACACTAATTGTCAAGACCCTGACCAAAATGCCATCTCAAAGACCACCCTGGCAAAATGCCATCTCAAAGACCACCCTGGCAAACCTCAGCAATCTTTTTGCAAGCTCAGAGTAACCTAACTGAATGTGGAAGATCTCATGATGGATTGCTTTTTACCAGGGGGTTAGGGTGGGAAGATGCTTATATCTTGAAAATTCACCCAGGCCTTTGGCGAAGATGATTGATGCCACTTTTCTTCTTTTTCTTTGTTCCCATCTGGGTTTGGTTTCTCTGTCATCTTTCTTCCTCTTATTTTGTGTTGTTTTTTGTGTTTTTTTGTGTTGTATCCTTGTTTTAAAACGTTTTTAACCACTTGTAAACCACCCAAAGTCGCTGGGAGTCAGGCGGCATATGCATTTAATAAACTATTATTATTATTATTAAAATTGTATGTGAAGGATACGGCAGAATTAAAACCCTTCTCTGTGATCTTGGGTTTCTATATGGAGGAAGGACTTTTTGGGATAGAAACCATATAAACATGATTAGATGGTAACCCAGGTCCAATTGTACCGCTTCAGCTTAGAGGACTATGTACTTGGAAACGTACTACCATGGGTAAATCTATAGGTGTGAGAAAAAATCCACATATTTCAGGGAAAAATAGGAAGACACAGAATTAAAGTGATTTCATATTTGGGTCAATGCTGGAAATTTTTTACATGTAAATTTTCATGCAGTGTAAGTCCATTCAGGCACAAAATTGATGAAATATCAATTAGGTAATTAACAAAAGTACAGTCAGCCTTTAAAAAGTGAATTGCAGATATGTATCCCACCCAATAAAATTCAAGTTTTTATCCTATTTTTTTTGGGGGGGGGGACATTTTGCTCCTGTTGTGGTCCTCATCTTGATCATTCTTCAACATCTTCAATTTGCATTAGATAAAATTCCCATGGACTTTTCCCCCAGTCCAAATAACATATTTGGCTGATTTTGACTGGGCTGGGGCTACAGTGGGCACAAAATATTAAAGCTTCTCCCATACCCACCAAGGTTCCAGCCTGGGTCAAACCCCTTACACCATAATTTACTTTGAAATCTAATTGCTTGACCGATATCTTAGCTAATTTTGCTTTCAATTGGGCTGTTTCTGTTTTTTATCTTGACTCAGCAGGTGGCAGCACCTTGGAAGCTAAACAGAGTCGGGCCTCCTTAGTATTTGCATGGGAGAGGAAATACTAAGGGTGTAAGTTACACAGGACTTCGAAAGACATCCTAGAAAAAGGATGCAAGCTACTTTCAGAAGTTTGGAAGTACTGAAGGAGACTTTACCTTTATAACTTTGTTGCATACAGACAATATTTTACCTTTTTGACAGGCAGCAGAAAAATAGATATTGAAACTTCAGGTTTATAGTTGTCTAAAACATACAGAAGCAGAAGGAAAAAAAATGAAAAAAAATAAAAATAAAGCACCACTGCATAAAAAACTCTCACATGTTGGCTTTTTCCCATTCCCATATTTTAGAAACAATACATTAATGTGGCATTAGACACATTTTTCTAACCTTATTCTGCCACCTAGTGTTTATATATTTTACAAGTAACATTGCAGTGTATTAAATGTAGTAAGAAATGCTTATTAAATAGCAGTAAATCCATATTTACCACCAAACACAATTGGTAAACATGGAAATATAAAACACATCAGATTTGTCTTTAAAACCTTACATATGAAACAGCCCTAAAAATGAGGTCTCAGATTTCAAATCATGTACTTTTCAAATATTCCAAAAATTTCTAAGATTGTATTTCAACAGTATAAATCTAGAAATGGTAAGGTATTTAGAAGTGATGCTTGTCTTAACCCAGCCTTACCCAATTTGGCATGATATAAAAATGTTGGGACTGCAATTCCCACCATCGCTAGTCAGTCCCATATCTTGATACCAGACTGGGGAAGGTTAGTCTTAAAACAAAATTGTAGATGGCAAGAAGATGGCGAATGCAGGGCTTGAAGTACATCTAACCATCTTACCTTACCCTGGCCATTTTGCTGGAAGATCCCCTTATCACAGCGCAAAGTGCACTAGGATAGACAATTAACTTTATCACGTCCGTCCCTATTACCTGCCATACGAAAGGACCCCATCTGCAAGGCTCACTTCCTTTCCTTCCTCACAGATAGAACATCAGGTTGTCCCATAGTCCACCCTCACACCTGTGACTGCAGGGCCATATGCCAAGAACACAAATGGTGTAGAACAAGGAGAAAAGTCTCTCTCTCTCTCTCTCTCTCACACACACTCACACACATACACACATTGCTCAACAGACATAGCATCCTCTGCCCTATATAATTGTTTGTGATTCTTAGATCACACTGTTGCTCCCCACTGCCCTTACAAAGACTGATCAATACCAGAGCTCTTTTTTCTTCCTGGAATATTTATGGAGCAGAATCTTTTGGGAAATTAAATCTACGTATATGCCTTGATCTCATACATCCCCTTGTGGATTGTGCTCCAAGTAAATCCATTTAGTGACATGACTGCTAAAGGAGCTGTTCTTAGCCAGTAGAGGGCAGGCCCAATCAACCAGTGTGGGTCTGGCCACATCTCAGACTGTTCTATATTCTAATGAGGCTGAGTTAAGAATCATTCTAAACACTGAAGCCATGATAGTTTTGACAATGAAGAAGGGTGATATATTATTTCTACTCATTCATCAAGATTTGCCAGTACTGCATCTGCAGGATTACCTTCAAATAAACTATAAGGTTAGCCAAAGTTGCCAGCTGTTTAAACTGCTAGGTCTTTATGGGCAAATTCAACAGTACACCCTGTTTCAGTTCTGGCTAATGAGCTGGTAGCTGGAAAGAGAGAGTTCCTAAGGACAAAGATATGAGTCCACAGGTTTTACACACTATCCTGGCAGTTCTACATAAGCAGCTGCATTTCCAACCATCCACCTGCTGAGCTAGGCTGGTTCTCAAAGCTAACAGCAAATGGGGAAAACCCATTGTGATGACTTTCATTGTATTGTCTTCTTCAAACTTTGCATGCCTACTGCACAGGTATGTTGACTGTGCAACTGGACCACAACTTCAAGGCCTGGCGATGGCCACAGTAACTATTATATCTCCATTGGCCAATTGGCCCTTGCTGCTTGCCAAGCCCCATATTCTGCTGAGCTGCAAAAAGAAGCAGTGATGTGATGCTTTGTCATTCAGCAGCTCTGAACCTTTTCTGTCTCATGAAGTACTATTGCAGGGCTTTCCAAAGTTTTCCCGCAGAGACACACCAACCGCCGTTGGTGTGTCGCTGCGGGAAAACCTGGAAGTGCCGCCGTTGCGGCAGCGCGCAAAAACCCGGAAGCGCTGCTGCCGCTTTCGGTTTTTTGCACGCCGCCGTTGGTGTGTCGCCACGGGAAAACCCGGAAGCGCTGATGATGATCAGCGCTTCTGGGTTGTGTGGCGACACACTTTTGTGTCGCCACACACAGTTTGGAAAGCTCTGTACTATTGTTAACATGAGAGTTTGCCAAAAAAAAAAACAGTTGCAATTATCTTTCCAGGCATCATTTGACTCCATGACTTGCAGCCATATGATTCAGAAGGTGAGGCACTTGACTGCATCTGTTACCCAGGAATTAATCTTATGAAAATGCTGATCTGGTAGAAAGAGGAGGAGGAGGAAGCTGCATCACAGGTTTTACTGTGATACAGCAGGTTAGGATTGAAAAATGGGGAGATGGTGTGGCCAGATAAAAATAAAAATTTCATCCTACTGAGCAATAGGTCCATCTAACTCTCTACCAATGCTCAGTGTTTGCTACTACATTTGGATTGTGGGACAGCATAGGGATATTGTTAGCCTACTGTCCATGCTACTATACAACAGTCTTCCTGAGCTAGCCAGAATGATTTCTGGCATGGCAATAGTTTACTCTAGATATTTTGTTCTGCGAGACTTAAATGTCCATGGCTGAACTTGCCTAATAATGCCAACCTTGACAACCACAGCCCTGATCCAAATGAAATCTGGCCTCATGCATATAACAAGGCACACATTGGATCTGGTATCCAGCTGTAATGTGGAGATGGCCCAGATGGTTGACACTATCATTTGTAACACCCTCTTGTAATTACCAGCAGCTTGGAGGATGAGGAACAGGAGGCAGAGATCCCAGCATTTTTGGGAAGCAGAGCCTGGAACTGAGGTAACACCCTGTCTTAAAGATGAGACTGATAAGGATGGAGCCCAAAAGACCCATAGAAAGAATCAGAAGTAGAATAATGTCTGCAGAAACAAGTTCAGGGCTGCACCCTAAGAATGAGGTGCCATTGTGAGATTATGCAACAGGCTGAGCAACAAAAGGGCAGTGATTGAAGCAATAGAGAGGAGAATACACCTGAGTGCCAAAACACTACAAGTGTAAAATAACTCTTGGACCAAGGTATGACTGAGCTCTCGGGAAGTATAGGTAAGAGCCCGACTTCCCATGCACATCGCTGGAATTTTCAAGTCAACTTTGGGGGTTGAATTCACAAACAGATATTGCAGTGGGCTGAACAAACTTACCTTCAGGAAACTGGAAAACTCAGTTTTGCCCCTCTCCCCTATTTTTTTTAAAGGTTTTGTTAGTTATTTTTTCCATTTATTTTAGCACTGGAAAAACACACAGTACTCTGAAAGCAAATGTGTTGAAAGGAATTAGGTTATCAATGTACTTATTTTTCAGTTCTTTGTTAAGTATATTTACTCAACACATACAATTAATTTATGTTTAAAAATGTATCTGAATTTCAACACCAGAAAATGTATTTATAGTCTTTCACCTTTAAAAGTTGTAAAATTGTATTATTGAAAAATAATTATTTTCTTTAAGTTATTTTAAGGAAATGGTCAGGTTTTTAAACGTCAAAACAAAGATGAAAGAGAGAGAAAGAAAAATGCTCTCTTGGAAAGTTCAGATACTGTACATAGTATACACTTACTAAAAAATCCCCCACACATTTGAGAATCAACATCCAAATGTAATCTGCTTATCTCATTAAATAATCCAATGCAAAAGAAGTGTATTAAGAAAGATGCTATTTATAAGATGTTCAAATACTAAAGACAGAATTTTGAATTGTGTATCTATAAAGTCAAAGGTCAAAAATAAAGTTTTTTTTGTTGTTCAGTCATTTAGTCGTGTCCGACTCTTCGTGACCTCATGGACCATAGCACGCCAGGCCTTCCTGTCCTCCACTGTCTCCCGGAGTTTACTCATATTCATGTTCATTACATCGGTGATGCTATCTAACCATCTCATCCTCTGCCGTCCCCTTCTCCTTTTGCCTTCAGTCTTTCCCAGCATCAGGGTCTTTTCCAGCGAGTCTTCTCTTCACATTAGGTTAATCAAGCATAAATGTAATTTGAAAGGATTCCTGTTCATAAACATACTTTCTCCTATTCTTTCCTCCATGTTGCTCCTCCCCCACCTTCTCCAAATGGTTTCCCAATCTTCTAGATTAATTCTGAGCATACCTTATGGATTCAGAAAAACCAAAACATGTTCCACAAAGGACAATGAAGATAGACAAATGACTGGATGCTAAGTCCTGTGAAAACAGATGGGAGGAATTGGCATATTTCTCCTTGAGAAGACTTGAGATATGATAGCACTCTTCAGATAGTTTCATGCTGTTCTCTATCATTCCTGAGTGCTGAACACAATATAACGGATTTAAGTTACAGAAAGGCAGATTCCAGTTGTGTATTAGGAAAAACTTCCTAACAGTGAGAGCAGTTCAAAAGAGAAACTAGTTTCCAAAAGTGGTAGTGGGCTCCTGTTCACAAGTTATGTTCAAGCAGAGGCTGGTCAGCTATCTGTTGAGGATGCTGTAATGTGAATGCCTGTCCAAAGCAAGACTTGGACTCAGTAGCCCAAATGGAGCCTTCCAGTTTTGAATCTATCTGATTTTGACAGTACCCCCTTCTTTCCTCCCAGTTTTTCTTCATTAACTGTAAAGCAGCACTGGAATTCACCCATAGGTTTCAAATGTGTAGTTCACACTTCCTTATTTCCATTTCACCATCTCACCAGTTTATTAGCTGGCAAGTTGCTACATACTGTGGATCATACTGTGGCAGCACAGTATAGAAATTCCTGCTGCATCTGCATCAGGACCAGCCCTATCACTTCATCTTTATGCACATGCTGAGACAAACTGAAGGGTGACAGGGTACTTATTTTATAGGCAATTTCCTCTAATTGAATTTCAAAACAGGATCTTATATGATTTCCACTTGCAACTTTAACCAAGCCATCAATCCAGCTAATTTGAAAGTGTAGATACACAAATGGTTGGTTGACTGATGATTGAAATCCACAATGAGATTATGATGGAGGTGGTAATAAATCAACATGCAACAGTTTATTGCCCTCAAACTGCCCCATAGGAATGCAGAGGAGAAAAATGCTCCTTGAAGCATCTCCAAAAGCCTACCCTTAAATCTAACAAGATAATGCACTCAGCACAAAGCAAAGGACCAGACCCAATAGGTGGCAAAAAACTTATTCTGCATCATTCTGTATCAACATCAAAATGCAGAATGACGTACGCAAATTAGCACTGATCTTTTCCTTGATATTAATACACTTTAAACAAGTGTAGCAACTGAAAGTGGCATTAGAGAAATATACTATAGGGATTGTGGAAGAACAGAATACCATTAAAGTACTGCATGGGCTCAGCCATTGCAGCTTCAAGCTCCTAAGAGGGAATATTCCAATTGCTTTTAAAAATTGCAACAACATCAACAGTTGCTTTCTTTTTTCCCCAGAGTTCATAGGTGATATAGTTTCTCAGTTTCCATGTTTTAATTGAGATTTGTTAAGCCCAGACTAACTAATGTCAAAGACAGAAGAGGCATTTTATAATCTAGCTTTGTGCAAAAATCTATGGTCTGGTAACAGAATGCAAGTTGAATAAGTTACATTTCTACATGTGGGAACATCATGGTTGTGAAACCTAAATGAGTCTGAGAAGGCTAAATCCAATTTTGAGCTGCTGCTTTAACCCTGAAAATCTCTGAGTACGTTTATAGCTTTTTACCATACAAATAATGTGTTAAAATTATTAACTGGGAGCCAGTTTGGTCTAGTGGTTAAGGTGCTGGGCTAGAAACCAGGAGACTGAGAGTTCTAGTCCCGCCTTAGGCATGGAAGCCGGCTGGGTGACCTTGGGCCAGTCCCTGTCTCTCAGCCCTAGGAAGGAGCCAATAGCAAACCAGGAGCCTGAGAGTTCTAGTCCCACCTTAGGCCTGAAAGCCGGCTGGGTGACCTTGGGCCAGTCACTCTCTCTCAGCCCAACTCACCTCACAGGGTTGTTGTTGTGGGGAAAATAGGAGGAGGAAGGAGTATGAGGTATGTTCACCGCAATGAGTTATTTATGAAAATAATAAAGGCGGGATAAAAATTAAAAAAATAATAAAAAATACACTGTTCTGGGTTTCATTTCAAATGCTTTAGGACAGGTTCATAACACAGTTCAGAATCATGACAAATACTTTTCACAGGCATCCTCAGAAACCACAACTTTCTATTTCTTCTATTCCAGGCACATAAACCTGAAGACCAAAATAGTTGATTACTATGTCAAGCAATATTACAAAAATTTGCATTTCTGCATTTATTTATGTCCATTATTAATATCCCACTCCAATTCTGACTCTGGGCAGATAATAAGATAAAACTTTCAGTATAAAAATGAGAACATAACTGTTATATAAAAGCACATAAACAAGGCAACTAAAAACAACTAAAGGCTGAATGCCCATCCAAACCATATAGCCTGTTTTATTTGTGATAAATAAGTGGGGCCAAAGCCATCCATATATCCAGGTGGAGACTGTTCCAGAGAGTGGGGAGCACCATTGAGAAAGCTTGTCACCTAGTCCACGGTCCATGAACTTCACAAAGAGAGGCGACCCACAACAGGCCTCCTTAGATGTCTGGACCAGACAGGAAGCAGTTTATGTTGTGGTAAACATAACATAGCCTGGTGCTGTTCTGTATAAAGTTTTAAAGCTAATCCTCTCCAATCTGAATTTGTTCCCAGAAGGATACTAGTAATCAATGCCACAACTTCAGGAGTGGTATTATTCTATGCTGCTGGGGTACTCCTACCGGAATCTAGATGCTGCATTCTGCACCAACTGTAGCTTCTGGGTCATATCCAAAGGCATCCCCACAAGAAGCAAGAAGGTGGTGATCAAGGCGTGAAGTTTTATTACCAGCGCATCCTGGCCCAAGTAGCTTCATCCAGGGTAGCAACCAAGACCAAGGTTATTGGATTGCCCAGAGGTTTATTGATGATCAGGTGTTTCATCTTGGTAGGATTTAATCTGAGCTTGTTTCACCCCATTCAGAGAGCCATAGCCTCCAGGCGCTGGTTCAAGACTTCCTTGGCATCACCAGCATGGTGCAGAGTGATAATGTATAACTGGGTTTCATCTCTGTGTTGATGATCTCACCCCAAAGTGATGGATGACATCCCCAAGGTTTCATGCAGATGTTATGGGGATGGCTGTATCCCTGATGGCCACTTCTCAGGGGGTATAACTCCTTCCTTCTGATGTCTATCAGATGACTTGCTTCTTTTGTGACTTATAAGCCTAGTGATTTGTCAGCTTGAAATAGTTCTGTTTTTTTCATCTTTCCAAACAATTCAACCCCAGCTCTCTCATTATGTTTTAAGTCTTTTGACTATTTCCATTTATAATTACATTTCCATAACACCCTGACAGTCCTGGTATTTCCTTTTCTTAGGAGTTGGTGTAGTAGCAATGCAGAAGACCATTGCATTTCGAGGAGTTTAAGTGACATATTTTGAT
Source organism: Charina bottae (assembly GCA_023362775.1). Classification (NCBI taxonomy): domain Eukaryota; kingdom Metazoa; phylum Chordata; class Lepidosauria; order Squamata; family Charinaidae; genus Charina; species Charina bottae. The sequence continues at coordinate 2,600,249 of JALMGJ010000001.1, read as the reverse complement.
TTCTCCTTCATATTAAGAAAACGCTAGAAGTTTAGAGTTCATTCTGAGCTATGTTTAACCTGTTTTTTTTCCACTTTTACTTAGAAGTGGGGGTGGGGGAGAAGAGAAAACCCCAAGATTGTTTACATTAGCACTAGCTTATCTATATAGTTTTCCAGGCTCTTGGATTCTGTAATAAACAGGTGCCCCAGACCCTGTGAACTATCCAGTCAAGTCCTGCAGTCTTGGTACCATGGAAACAGGGTCAAGAGGTTTTAGGGCCAGACTTTGATAAAAACCTTAGGCTTGCCTCTTGAGTTTGGAGCTTGGCCACAGACCCTGGTACCGGGTGCTGTGTGCAAAATTGGCTTGGGAAGCTTCTGCACAGACTTAGGGCTGAGTACTCTGGAAATTGAGCCGCCCTGGGGTATATTTGCTGTCGTTATTGAGGGGCTCCTGACAGCTGATAAGACATTGGGTATCATCTTGCTTGATATGTTATGATTTTTCTTTATGTTATGCTTTTTATGCTTCTGTTTAATCTGCCTAAATTCTGTTTCTGTTTAAATCTGTTTGCTTGAGTTAATAATAAAGCTTAAAATCTCTTTACTCACTGGTGTGTTCGTTGTCTCTGGATCTAAAAGAACCGATTATCTGGGCACCTGATCACTGCCTGGACACTTGGCAAAACAGTTGGTCTGTCTCATCCCCAGCCCATGATTTGGGCTTCATCGCTTACTTCATATACACTTACAGTACTTTGTATACTGGGGATAATAATAGTCTCTTCCCCCCACCACCACCTTTTTAATCTGACACCATACTGCCATAGTGTGTAAAACTAATAATGCTTTGGCACCAAGTATCTTGAAGAAGTTTGTTGCAAGTATGACAAATTCTAATTTAGATAGTATGCCTTGATCCTGGGTTGGACATAGGATGTTTACAGTATTTTTGGAAAAACAATTGTTGTCGTAATATAATGGAGGTAAAATGCTCACAGAGGCTGACCAGTGGCCAAAAGGGAAGGGGCATGTCTATATCAAGATGAAATATCCAAGATATACCCCTGACTATCCAGGCAGAATGGGAACACTGTCTGGCAGCAATCCAACTATGCATGTATGCTCATAAAGGCAGAGCATGTTCTGGTAAGGCGGTAGTTTTGGTTGCACATATGCACAGCTGGATTGCTGCCAGACAGTGTTCCCATTCTCCCTGGAGATGCTGCTAGTTGGGGAACAAGTTCTGACAATAAACCAACTTTGAGTGTGCAAGACTCATTTGTACACACACACACACACACACACACAGCTGGATTACTGCCAGACCTTGCTCCAGCTCTGCCACCCAACTTCTCCAGGCAGACCTGCTGCTCTGTTTAACAATAGAAGCTCTATTGAAGCACAATTTGATAGTTTTATTCAAGGGGTGGTGGTGGATCATACAAAATTATTTTAGGGGCTCACAAAATTTGAGCCGCCTTTGAATAATATTCTAAATGTCCAGGGTTTCAAAAAAAAGTACCCAAGTATCAAGCGAAGCAAAGCTCAATGACGCTGAAGGTGTACATTGTTTTGCTTTAGCATTTTTGTCTAATGTACTGTATGCTAACAAACATTAGAAGCAACAAAGAAAACATAACTTGACAATTGCTTCTTTCAGTGGCCAATTTTGCTATGAAAGTCTAAACTTTCTGAGTGCTTCTATAACCTTGTTGTCATGTTTCCATTTGTTCTTCAGATTACTAGCTCATAACTCGGATCGCTTAGGAGATGGCTCTGTAATGCGGTTGCAAAACAAATCACCATGCCGTTTCTTTGCTGCCTTCACCAATCCATCTATTATACCTAAGCTTAATTTTCTTTCTGTTCTAATACTAAATGTGGAGCTTGAAATCACCAGCAATTTCCAAACAGATTTCAGTGACACTGCATTCTTGCTGCCTGCTGGGATTTAAAACATAAAACTAATAAACTGTACTTGCAGCATTTGATTAGTTAAGCAGACCGCTGCAAAAAATAAATATCATTTTAAAACTGGGAAACGACCTACCATCATGCTTTTCTCTGTTTAATAGGAAACAACATCCGTCAGATTCAATTTTCTTTAGTCCTTTTGAAATTGGCACAGCTCAATAATTTAAAGGTATTATGTTGAGAGAAGAGGCCTCCTGTCAAAACCTTAAACTCAGACTGTGAATCTCCGTAATGCATTACAACCTCTGAAAATTGTTCTCAAAACATTTACAGCTAATACCCCAAGTATGTTTCTAAATGCTTACCCAGTCATACATGGATCTTATGGAATAGAAACAAAGAGACTGGGATTTATTGTACCTTCAGAGTCAACTAAGGCTACAAGGACAAAATGCTTCTCAATTTAATAAATTATCATTCTTAGGCATACTTGTTGACAGTTTTCCTTTAGTTATTAATTTCCAGGCTACAGAATGAAGATCATTGACTAAGGATTAGTTTTCTTTAGCTACCTTGTGATAGGTTCTGCATGGTAGAATAATAAACACATTCCTTGACTTTGTTATTAAATCCCTGATTTAATCTTTTGAGGGAGATGGGCGGTGATGAAATTCGATAAATAAATAAATAAATCTTGACAGCTTATGATAAAGAGTGTATTATGTGTCTAAAAGCATCAACTTGTTGAAGCATGTTTTAATGTTATATTTACAAAAAACTTTCCTTGGAAGTACAATAGTCTTCCTTACCTTCTTTGAAGTATTTGTCTCTGTTAAAAAATAAGTGGCACAAGCTGTCAAAATGACAGAGAATGTCAGTCATTCTTACCCACCCACCTGAAAAGACACAAAATTAGAGTAAATGATTCAGTGTGGTTCCTTTGGTAGGATACAACAAAGGATTTCAAACTTGAATGACAGAATAGCGTATCTGTATTTTGTGGTCCATGAAATGAACATGGAGCTATTAGAACACAGTTTTCCAAACTGTGTGTCGCAACACAGAGTTTGGTGTGTAGCCACACAACCCGGAAGCGGCAGCGGGGGCGTGCACGGTGGTGGGGGCAGCAGCACGCCATCAGCGCTTCCACGTTTTAGCGGAGGCCGCCGCTGCTGCCGCCGCTATGCCCCCCACGCCGCCACCGTGCATGCCCCCGCCCCCGCATGCACCCCCGCGCCGCCTCCGCTGCCGTTGGTGTGTCGCCAACGGCGGCAGATTGGAAAACACTGCATTAGAACATCCACTGACTTCATCATCCATTGACCTGATCATGCAGACAATCATGCAGCCTCAAAGGTTAATGCGCTGCTTGCCTTTTAACGCAGTAAAACAGTTTAAAGAGGAGCAACTTCTCCTCCACCTCCAATGCTCTTTGGAGCTAACATAGGAGTGGGCAACTCATAACCCCCAGCCTGTTTCTGCTGCTCTTGATCTCCCAAAATCATTCTGGGGCACAAGAAAACAACAACAACAAGCAATCTGGCAGTATTGGGCCCATGAGCAATTAAAGGGACGTACTAATATGCTTGTGTGTATCCAAAGATCTGCAAAACTGTAATAGATATAAAAAGAGCAATAGACTGTGGCCAAACTGCCCTCTGAAAACTGTCCATACTCAGTAGGCATTGATCTTTGAGACGAGAGAGGAATGAAAGAAAAGAATATCCTTTAGGCCAAGGGTCGGAAATGGCGGCTCGCGAGCCAGATCTGGCTCTTTGACCCCTCGGCTCTGGCTCTCTCTGTCTGCCGCCCGACATCCGGAAAGCCGGTCTCCGGAAGCAGAGCGAACCCTGGGGAAGAAACAGACGCTGATTGGTGGAGGCTCAGAAGGAAGGACGCCTCCACCAATCAGCGCACGCCAAAGGGGAGCAGAGAGGCGGGCTGAACAAGGTGAAGCCTAATTGGCCCTGCTACCCAGAGGCGCGAAAAAAAGACCGGCGCGGGGCCTCGCTCAGCTGCGCTGGGCTGTGAAGCTGGACGAGCCACCGGACCTGGAGCGCTTCCGCGCGCAGCTGAGCGAGGCCCCGCGCCGGTCTTTTTGGAGCGCTTCCGCGCGCAGCTGAGCGAGGCCCCACGCCGGTCTTTTTGGAGCGCATTTCCACAGCCCAGCGCTCCGCTGCGCGTGGAAGCTCTCCAAAAAGACCGGCGCGGGGCCTCGCTCAGCTGCGCGCGGAAGCACTCCAAAAAGACCGGCGCGGGGCCTCGCTCAGCTGCGGAGGAGAAGGAGGAGGAGAAACGTGGAGGAGAAACGCGCTTCCCTCGTTCCTCCGCTGAGCGTTTGGGGTCTCCAACCCTCGCCCGCTCCCCTCCTGGGGGAGCCTCCGAGGGCGGCGGGCTCTGATCCCCTCCCTTCCCCCTCCGCCCTCTCCTCGTATTTATCCGACTTGTGGCATCGCGGCAAAAAAGAAAGGTCCCGCGTCTGGCCGCCCCGAAATCTCCCGTCGCCAATCGGTTCTTCTTCGCCCCGCCAAGGTAAGTCAAAACCGAGCGTTCCCCAACTGGCGGATGAGCGACACCGGGGCAGGACGACGGAGCCCAGTAACGGGGCGAGCCGGAGTCGCCCTCGATTTGAGAAAGATTTGGAGTGGGCGGGTCCTTCGCTATACTAAGCGACGTTTCTCTCCCTCCCCCGTCCCTTTAGCTGCCTGGCATCTAACTGCCCACGGACGGGGGTCGGGGGTCTCGCCTTGGACCTCCTCCTGCATTGCTCTGGGCCGACTCTTGCCTTTGCGCCCGAGGCACAAAGGGGGGAAAATCCTCCTCCTCGCTCAGCTGCGCTGGGCTGTGAAGCTGGACGAGCCGCCGGACCTGGAGCGCTTCCGCGCACAGCTGAGCGAGGCCCCGCGCCGGTCTTTTTGGAACACTTCCGCGCGCAGCTGAGCGAGGCCCCGTGCCGGTCTTTTTGGAGCGCATTTCCACAGCCCAGCGCTCCGCTGCGCGCGGAAGCGCTCCAAAAAGACCGGCGTGGGGCCTCGCTCAGCTGCGCGCGGAAGCGCTCCAAAAAGACCGGAGCGGGGCCTCGCTCAGCTGCGCGCGGAAGCGCTCCAAAAAGACCGGCGCAGGGCCTCGCTCAGCTGTGCGCGGAAGTGCTCCAAAAAGACCGGTGTGGGGCCTCGCTCAGCTGCGTGCGGAAGTGCTCCAAAAAGACCGGCGCGGGGCCTCGCTCAGCTGCGCGCGGAAGCGCTCCAGGTCCGGCGGCTCGTCCAGCTTCACAGCGCAGCTGAGCGAGGCCCCGCGCCGGTCTTTTTGGAGCGCTTCCGCGCACAGCAGAGCGCTGGGCTGTGGAAATGCGCTCCAAAAAGACCGGCACGGGGCCTCGCTCAGCTGCGCGCGGAAGCGCTCCAGGTCCGGCGGCTCGTCCAGCTTCACAGCCCAGCGCCAGCGCCAACCGCACTCCCTTCCGTGTGATTGGCTCCTGCCCGCAAACCCCGCCCCCTTCCACGCGATTGGCCCCTGCCCGCAAACCCCGCCCCCTTCCACGCGATTGGCCCCCGCCCGCAAACCTCGCCCCCTGGCTCTCGAGCATTTCAAAATGTGCACGAGCATGCCAAAATGGCTCCCGGCATAAAAAGTTTGCCGACCCCTGCTTTAGGCTATTGCTGGCTGGCAAGAAATTATATTTATATTTATATTTATATTTATATTTATATTTATATTTATATTTATATTATTTATATTATTTATATTTATATTTATATTTATATTTATATTTATATTTATATTTATATTTATATTTATATTTATATTTATATTTATATTTATATTTATATTTATACCCCGCCTATCCCCTCCCTAACGGAGGACTCTAGGCGGCTTACATACATGTATACATTTCATTTTTATACATTACATCCATTAATCCGCGTGCTAAGGGAAGGGGTAAGGGAACCGACTCTTCCATGGCTACTGGATTACATGTCCCACGATGCCTTGTATCGGAGCCGGCTGCTGACATCCTGTAGATGTTACTGCTTCAGGATCCTTCATCGCCATTGAAGATCTTCCGTTCGGTGGCCGACTCCCGAAAGGACGCCAGCAAATTTGCCCACTTAAGGTGGTACCCAATTTATCTACTTGCTAAGCTTTCGAACTGTTGGGTCGACAGGAGCTGGGACTAGCAACGAGAGCTCACCTCGTTGCGCAGGGATTCGAACTGCCGACCTTCCGATCAGCAGTCTACAGCTCAGCGGTTTATTCAGTCAAAGGCTTTAATGGCAATTTGGTAAAACTAAATGCAGCCTAATTTCTCTGCTTTGAATCTTGCTTTCCTCACCATTTGCTGCCACTTGCTAGCTGGGATTCCTGAGAGTGATGGTTCAGCCCTTAACCACAGATTCTGAAAGCAGAGGGTGTGTTTAAAGAACAAGCAAGACTTGAGGCTTATCCACGTCTTGCTTCCCCCAGTATGAGGACAGCCCACTTACTGTTTTGCAAAGATAGGAACACACATTGCTTTCAACCCATCCCAGTCACCATGAAGGAAATATCTGTGCATCTTTCCTTGCTCCATTTCAAAAGGGGTGTTTTCTAGCTGTTGCCAGGACTGGCAGTGCTGTATGGTCTGTCTGCTGCACTCTAGCTCACTGAACAAGTTCTGGGCCCGTTGGGGATGGGTGGGACACTGCTGCTACCATGTTCTCTACTCCTCCAGCATCTACAGCTAGCGCTCCATGCTTCCGTCTTCCCCATATCATGTCTGCAATCTGATGCTCCTGGGTTTTCAGCAGACACAGGAAGAACAGAACAATTTTGTGTGAGCTATGAAGTGTCCACCACTACTCAGTGAGGTCTTGTCACCACCTTGTGGCATGTCAGGTGGTTGCAGCACACCATTTTGGTACAGCCATGTGCAGTGTAACGGATAGAATAGTCATTTGCTAAGATGGGCAGCCATACAAATATGAATGACTGAATGACTGAATGACTGAATGACTGAATGACTGAATGACTGAATGACTGAATGAATGATGATGCTAACTGAAGCTTGCATTGCACAGAACAGAGCAGTTGTTGCAGGGTCTCACAAGTCTGCCCCAGAGATGGTAATAAAGCAGCCAAGATATACCTGCTCAGGGTGGTGCTAGTAAGCACCCACTTCTCCTGATCAATGCCTGCAACTGCTGTCATACCATGAATAGACATGGTCAGGGAAGGAGTAATACACTGCAACCTGAGGCTTTTGCACATGAAACCAAAGTAATCTCTGCTGCAAAAATCCCAAGAGGTATTTACTGAGTCGAGAGTAACTGGAAGAGGTGCCTCTGATTAAGTATGTCTATGAAGGTTCTCAGTCATCCAGGTGGAATTGTCTGTAGCTTGAACCATGTCAACTGGATTTCTATTTTCTCAGTGGAAACGTTTCGCTCCTTATCCAAGGAGCTTCTTCAGTCTGAGCAAAGTTGGTAAGGGAATCCTAAATATGTTTCTAGGTAGCTGTGTGACCTTACACCTGGGGATAGGTCATGGTTATATTGAGATGTTATTTTAAGTCCTTTTATCATCTAAAGGAGGATCGTTAAGATCACCATGCCTCTGATTAACTTTCTTCAACCTTGGATCCATCTTGTGGTATGTAGAAGTAACAGGAGACAAATGTTGGCTATCAGCATATAGACCTTCCTGGAACCAATTAACTTTATACTGGGCTGCCATTTGTGGGTGGTTTTGCAGCACCAAAACCATGCCTCAATAGTAAAAGCAAAGAGTGACCACTAAAGGACAGTAGAAACTAAGAGTGGAACAATGGTCCCAACATCGTCCTTCATACCAACACCCTCTTTCCCTTCACAAACTTTGTGTTTATGAGCATTTCACAGGCAGGTGATTGGATGAATAGACACAAGTCTATATATACACCCATACACACACAGACTCCAGCAAAGGAGATTGTTACCTTGTCGTGGTGCTGGAGCTTGAGCACCTCAATGACGCCATGAGCAAAACCGTGAAGGGACACCTAAGACCGGAAGGTCATGGCAGAGAGGTCAGACTAAATATGATCCCTGGGGAAGGTAATGGCAACCCACCCCAGTATTCTTGCCGTGAAAACTAAATGGATCAGTACAACCATGTTGGTACACCATCGGAAGATGGGACTCCCAGGTCGGAAGATGGTCAAAATGCTACTGGGGAGGAACAGAGGATAAGTTCAACTAGCCCTAGATGTGAGGACGCAGCTAGCTCAAAGCTGAAAGGACAGCTAGCGGCCGACGGTGCTGGTGGTGAACGACGAATCCAATGTTCTAAAGTTCAACACACCATAGGAACCTGGAATGTAAGATCTATGAGCCAGGGCAAATTGGATGTGGTTATTGGTGAGATGGCAAGATTAAATATAATTCAGTGAACTGAAATTGACTGGAATGGGCCACTTCACATCAGATGACCATCCGATCTACTACTGTGGACAAGAGGACCACCGAAGAAATGGAGTAGCCTTCATAATTAATAATAAAGTGGCTAAAGCAGTGCTTGGATACAATCCAAAAAACGATAGAATGATCTCAATTCGAATTCAGGGTAAGCCATTTAACATCACAGTGATCCAAATACACGCCCCAACCACAGATGCTGAAGAAGCAGAAGTAGATCAGTTCTATGAGGATCTGCAGCACCTATTGGATAATATGCCAAAAAGAGATGTTATTTTCATTACAGGAGACTGGAATGCTAAGATGGGTAGTCAAACAACACCTGGAATTACAGGTAAGCATGGTCTGGGAGAACAAAATGAAGTGGGACATAGGCTGATAGAATTTTGCCAAGACAATACACTGTGCATAACAAACACTCTCTTCCAGCAACCTAAAAGACGACTTTATACATGGACTTCACCAGATGGTTGACACCGAAATCAGATTGACTACATCCTTTGTAGCCAAAGATGGTGGCCATCTATACAGTCGGTAAAAACAAGACCTGGAGCTGACTGTAGTTCAGATCACAAACTTCTTATTGCACAATTTAGAATCAGACTAAAGAGAATAGGGACAACCCACAGATCAGTTAGATATGAGCTCACTAATATTCCTAAGGAATATGCAGTGGAAGTGAAGAATAGATTTAAGGGACTAGATTTAGTAGACAGGGTCCCGGAAGAACTATGGACAGAAGTTCGCAACATTGTTTAGGAGGCAGCAACAAAAAACGTCCCAAAGAAAAAGAAAACCAAGAAGGCAAGATGGCTGTCTGCTGAGACACTGGAAGTAGCCCAAGAAAGAAGGAAAGCAAAAGGCAACAGTGATAGGGGGAGATATGCCCAATTCAATGCAAAATTCCAGAGGTTAGCCAGAAGAGATAAGGAATTATTTTTAAACAAGCAATGTGTGGAAGTGGAAGAAGATAATAGAATAGGAAGGACAAGAGACCTCTTCCAGAAAATTAGAAACATTGGAGGTAAATTCCAGGGAAAAATGGGTATGATCAAAAACAAAGATGGCAAGGACCTAACAGAAGCAGAAGAGATCAAGAAAAGGTGGCAAGAATATACAGATGATCTGTATAGGAAGGATAATAATATCGGGGATAGATTTGACGGCGTGGTCAGTGAGTTAGAGCCAGACATCCTGAAGAGTGAGGTTGAATGGGCCTTAAGAATCATTGCTAATAACAAGGCAGCAGGAGATGACGGTATCCCAGCTGAACTGTTTCAAATCTTGCAAAATGATGCTGTCAAGGTGATGCATGCCATATGCCAGCAAATTTGGAAAACACAAGAATGGCCATCAGATTGGAAAAAATCAACTTATATCCCCATACCAAAAAAGGGAAACACTAAATAATGCTCAAACTATCAAACAGTGGCACATACTGTATTTCACATGCCAGTAAGGTAATGCTCAAGATCTTGCAAGGTAGACTCCAGCAATTCATGCAGCAAGAATTGCCAGAAGTACAAGCTGGGTTTAGAAGAGGCAGAGGAACTAGAGACCAAATTGCCAATATCCACTGGATAATGGAGAAAGCCAGGGAGTTTCAGAAAAACATCTATTTTTGTTTTATTGACTATTCTAAAGCCTTTGACTGTGTGGAACATAACAAATTGTGGCAAGTTCTTGGTGGTATGGGGATACCAAGTCATCTTGTCTGCCTCCTGAGGAATCTGTAGCAACGGTAAGAACAGAGCACGGAACAACAGACTGGTTTAAGATTGGGAAAGGAGTACAGCAGGGCTGTATACTCTCACCCTACCTATTCAACCTGTACGCAGAACACATCATGCGACATGCTGGGCTTGATGAATCCAAGGATGGAGTTAAAATCGCTGGAAGAAACATTAACAATCTCAGATATGCAGATGATACCACTTTGATGGCTGAAAGTGAGGAGGAGCTGAGGAGACTTATGACGAATATGAAAGAAGGAAGTGCAAAAGCTGGGTTGCAGTTAAACCTCAAAAAAACCAAGATTATGGCAACCAGCTTGATTGATAACTGGCAAATAGAGGGATTAAACATGGAGGCAGTGACAGACTTTGTATTTCTAGGTGCAAAAATTACTGCAGACGCTGACTGCAGCCAGGAAATCAGAAGACGTCTACTTCTTGGGAGGAGAGTAATGACAAATCTCGATAAAATAGTTAAGAGCAGAGACATCACACTGACAACAAAGGTCCGCATAGTTAAAGCAATGGTATTCCCTGTAGTAACCTATGGCTGTGAGAGCTGGACCATAAGGAAGGCTGAGCGAAGGAAGATAGGTCCACATAGTTAAAGCAATGATATTTCCCGTAGTAACCTATGGCTGCGAGAGCTGGACCATAAGGAGCGAAGGAAGATAGGTCTTCCCTGAGCGAAGGAAGATAGGTCCACATAGTTAAAGCAATGATATTTCCCGTAGTAACCTATGGCTGCGAGAGCTGGACCATAAGGAAGGCTGAGCGAAGGAAGATAGATGCTTTTGAACTGTGGTGTTGGAGGAAAATTCTGAGAGTGCCTTAGACTGCAAGAAGATCAAACCAGTCCATACTCTAGGAAATAAAGCCAGACTGCTCACTTGAGGGAATGATATTAAAAGCAAAACTGAAGTACTTTGGGCACATAATGAGAAGACAGGATACCCTGGAGAAGATGCTGATGCTAGGGAAAGTGGAAAGCAAAAGGAAGAGGGGCTGACCAAGGGCAAGATGGATGGATGATATTCTGGAGGTGACGGACTTGACCGTGGGGGAGCTGGGGATGGCGATGGCCGACAGGAAGCTCTGGCATGGGCTGGTCCATGAAGTCATGAAGAGTCGGAAGCGACTGAACGAATAAACAACAAACACATACAGAGAGCTGCATACACACATATGGACAGTACACAGCTGCAGTGCTGTTCCTGGTACAACCAGTTGGATGTCCCTTTTAAATGTTTAATTCCATAATTTTAGGAGCTAGAAAATTAAGTACACAGAAAGTGAACAATTAATCCTTCTGTTATTTCTTCTGGCTGACACCTGGAAAGTTTAAAAACAAGCCAACAAAAAAAATGTGGTGAAAACTAATCTGTAAAAAGCAAGGTTTCAATGGCATATTATTTCAAATATTCTTTATTTTATTTGTTTAAATTTATTTGGCTGGCCAATTCATGTGTGGTTCTGGTGGCTAGCAATCAATTCAAAAATACTCATAAATTAACAAAACCAATTTCAAAGCAATTATCCTTACCCATATTGTTTTTCTTTAAATAGCACATTGCATAGGAAGGGTCAGGAATGAATTTGGCTAGTCTACTTGCAAATATTGAATTAGCAGCTGTGCTTAAACCAGTCTGAGAGAAAAGGCAATCTTCATTAACTAACTGCAAGAGCTATCACCTGAATTAGCCTGTACTCATTTTAACTGGAAAACAGATGGAATCCTAATTGACTTGCTTTTAAAGGACCGTTGCAATGGCCTTAAAATGTGAATGGATTTATGGGAGCCAGACGAAATGTACAGCTGGACTTTTGCTTGTAGTTCTGTACAAATGTGCATATTTGTTTTATCCAGAAACAGACCGTGTTCAGTGGAAAATTCCCCTGTATGACTGCACAAAATTAGGATTTTGCAGAAGAGAGAATTTTGGCACGTTAATCTTTCCTAAGTAAAGTCATCCTTTTAAAACCATTTCTGCACTTCTCTAAAAGGAAAATCTCTCTGAATTTAAGATGACCCTCCCACACAAAAAGGAAGATTAGACAGAAGAAAGCTCATTTGTCTCCACATACTTTATTCTCAGTTGAATATAAACAAGCTCTCCCATTTTACCATTTTAAAGGTAAATTATTTAGGGGAAAAACCAGTCTTCTTTTCATGTAAATAAAAATGTACTCATCACTCAAATCTACTCCAGAAGATTGTGTCAGTAAGCAGAACAAGATTTTGGGGAGGAGAAAGAGAGGGAAAAGAAAAGGGCAAGATCCTGTTGCATAAGCCAGCTCACAGGTTGGATTTCACACTAAATTTGGCAACACGTATTCACAGATAGAAATCAATAAGTTGACATAAATAACATTGTTCAGCTTGCTGAATTATTTAAAAAGCAAACTTTTTAAATATCTTGGATACTGAGAGAATATCAAAGATCATTAGACTTCCTAGCTCTCAAATTTTATTGCTCTGAGACTTTATATAAGCCGAAAGATGAAATAAAAAGTAGAAATACCTATTTCAATACCTGGAATGTCCTCTCACTGAAATGGATGCTGGCAAGATACTCGATTCAAAAGCCTATTTGTGAGGCTTAGTTTGTGTGTCTTTCTGAATTCTCATCATTAGATCCCTATCAATAGATGATAGATAGATAGATAGATAGATAGATAGATAGATAGATAGATAGATAGATAGCACCATACATGGAAGTCAGATAGATGTGGGTAAATGCCAACAGGCAAACAATTTTTCATAGTGTCCACATGCCATAAGTCAAATATTTTCACTCTAGATTTGTCAAGTAAACATCCAAATAAATTTTAGCTCAGCAGTGACTCACTGAAAATGAGTATATTAATAACACAGTAGCAAAGTGGAATTCTTGATCTTGCTATTTCTCCATTATTTAAGAAGAATAGAAAATACAGTGACTAACAATATGGCCATAACATGGCACCATCTGTTGCAAATTTAACTCTGAAAACTCACAGAGGACATGGAATTCAAACATTTCTCTTTTTGGTACTGCTATTTGTAGTTAATATATTTCCTTGCAGTGAGGGTAGTTGTTGTATTCTGTTCTTCCTTCAGTAAATGTTAAAGAAGAAATACAACAATCTACTATGTATTGTTCATAACTCTTCCCACGTGCAACAAAAACATCTGTTTAAGTGATGAAAATCAGTGGCTTGGTATTATACTGAGTTATATGCAATCTAATATCTAATAACACCATAAGGCGAATAAACAGAAGAATAATGAGTGAAATATAGCAGCAATATAATTATTCAGTGATTTAGTAGAAAACAAAAGAAGCTAGGAAAATAAAAGAGAGGCAATATAGCATCTCCTTTAAATCTGGAGTTGTAATAGGAAAACAGATAAGAAATGCCACTTTTGCTAAAAGTGCAGTTTCCTTAGCATCTCTAACATATTCACTTTTTCAGAAGATTGGGATATTTTTAAATTACATATAATGTCCAGAAGACAAATTGAGCAACCAGTAAAGGCATAACACATCACCATGCTTACAATATTTGAAAGAACCATATTATATAGTTTGAGATTCTCCAAATTTAAGTTGCTGAGAAATCTATGGGAGATAGGATAATAAGTTCTAGGAAAACATATTTTGTTTTGAGCTCAGAACTTTTGTTCCATCAAAACATAGAACACTTAAGCGATTTTGAGTTTTGTTCTGTTAGAATATTTGGAGGTGGCTGTGTCCCAACAGAACAAAACTCAAAATCGCTTGAGTGTTCCACTATTCATCAGAACAAAACTCAAAAGTTTCCAAATATTCCGGCCATAGGAAACAATTAAAATTCAGAAATAGCTTCTGCTTTCTTATTTTTTACCCATGGCCACCTCAGTAGATATCCATGCTACTTTGGGCATGTCTGTCTACCATCCAAAGTTACCAAACAATTGGCCTGAGATGATCAGTCTTGAAATATTTTTGAAAACATTAGAATAAACCTCCATTGGAAACCATGGAAATACAGCTCTGTTCTCACCCACTGAATAATTTAAGCGTATTATCACCAAAGCTTTATTCTCAACAGTGGAGTTTTCAATTTTAATAAACCCTTTTGGTCAGTCAGGCAATAGATTATTCATCTGAGGCAGCTACCAATCTTCTAAAAATTCCTTTCAATTATTATATCTCTATGAGGTCTTCTTAATATGTTGAATTTTTTATTGACCAATATTTCTGTAGGCATTAACATCCCACTTTACTTAGCAAGATCAACGAACAGATTTGCCATCATGTATTTCTTTTTGTAGCCTGCTTACCTGCTAAGTCAGTGCTTTCCAAACTGCTGCCATTGGCGACGCACCAATGGCAGCGGCGGTGGTGGCGCGGGGGCACGCACAGTGGTGGTGGCGCGCGCGGCAGCAGCGCGGAGGGTGTACGGCGGTGGCGGTGTGCACGGCGGCCTTGTGTTTTCTGCTAAAATGCAGAAGCGCTGATGGCGCGCTGCTGCCGTCATTGCTGCTGCCACCATGCATGCCGCCGCACGCGCCCCTGTGCCGCCACCGTGCATGTCCACTTCCGGGTTGTGTTGCGACACACTAAACTGTGTGTTGCGACACAGTAAAGTGTCGCGACACACAGTTTGGAAAGCTATGTGCTAAGTATATGCCCAGCAAAAGGAACAGTGTTGTTCTTTACTGATGTTTGTGACTGCACATATGGAAGGCTTCCAATTATCCAAAAAAAGCTGCTGTGATTAACTGCACAAATAACAAACATTACAGCAAGACACAAGAACATGCACAGAGTACACATCCCCTTCCCTCAAGTTCCACAAACAACCCTAAATCTTCATAGAACCTTTGTACTTTAGATGCACCCTGAAAATCAATATCAGCAGGACACATTTGCATGCACACAACACATATGCACACCAACACTTAACAAACTAACCATAACAACATTGTACTAGTATTCTTTGCATTCACAGTTTCCTCAGTATTAGCAACACTTGTGTGCAAAGCACAGAGGTACTGTACATAGATACACCTTGTATTATCTGCCAGCAAAGTAAAGCACAAGACATAGTGTACACACAACCTATCCATTCACATGAACTCTAACCTCCCCAAAATAAACAAACAGAAAGCCAAGAACAAAACAATCAGTCCATTACCAGACAGGCTGGTTTTATTCGCCATGTACTTCTTCCATCTCAAAACTCGATTCACATACTGTACATTCCATCCCATCTAGAAGAATAGAAGCAGGTTCAATAACTGCTCCATAATGTTGTACTGGAAAATTTGCAAAAAATCCAGCCAACCCACATTTAACCCAAAGTCCAATATCAGTATTCAGAACAATTTGGAACACTTGATATAACAGTATTCAAAAAACATGTTTCATGATCAAAACACCTGAACTGTCCATTTCAGAGTTAGAATATTTGAAGACTGTAATGTTTTATACTGTACATCCCTATCTGTGTTTGAGAGAAACGGAATTTGTGGCAGCATGTATTTATTCATTACCATGCAACCTTACTCTAAAATGGCAGATTTTCAAGATCCCTTTCAATGCAGATTTGATGGATCAGGGCTTTCCAAAGTTTTCCCGCGGCGACACACCAACCGCTGTTGGTGTGTCGCCGCGGGAAAACCCGGAAGTGCCGTCGTTGTGGCAGCGCGCAAAAACCCAGAAGCGCTGCTGCCGCTTTTGGGTTTTTGCGCACCGCCGTTGGTGTGTCGCCGCGGGAAAACCCGGAAGTGCTGATGATGATCAGCGCTTCCGGGTTGTGTGGCGACACACCAGACTGTGTGTGGCGACACACTTTTGTGTCGCGACACACAGTTTGGAAAGCTCTGTGATGGATAATCTCCTTTGGGAATTAGATGGAATAATGTGTTCCTATTGGTTTTTCATTGGCTTTTGTATGATCTGCTATACTATCTGATCAAGCCACTTGGTGAGATAGAAGGTACAGTACTGTTTTATGGGAGCTCTACTCTTGATTGGGGGAATGAGTTCAGGAGGTAGTGTTGTGGTAAGTTGAGTTAAGGTGTAAATTTCTAGCTTGTCCCCATTACCATGAACATGAAACAACTGCACTCACTCCAGAGTATTCTGTTCAACCCATGCACTGGATTATTTTTCACTTTCAATGAAAATCCCCCCAAAACTGTTCAAATTCTAGTGTCTGATGGTTGCAATGGACTACACAAGAATAAAGAAGCTGAATTTACCTGAGACCTGATTACTCAAAAGGCAGATCAAGGAACCAGAATCTAGAATAAAATGGACTTCTCCAAAGATTCAAGTTTACCATTTTGGTGTATTTCTAGACTTAGCCCTGAACCTGAATGCCTGCATTTCAATCATGTCTAAGTGTGTGTCTGCATACGTAAGGCCAGTAAATCTTCTGAAGGTGTCAAATGTAGCATGCCTTAGTTGCAATTTTCTTAGATTACTCCAACGTGCTTTTTGTGGAGTTACCTCTAAAAATGGTCCAAAAACTAGAATTCTGGTCACTGTTGCCTAGATTGAGAACTTATTACAACATGGCTGGGCTGTTTTCCAGCCTAATTAAAAATAATGGTTATGACCTATAAAACCTTATGACTTAAGAGGAAGTTATTTTTCTTTATAAACCTGCCTAGTCTGTAAGATTTTCAAAACACTTTATTACTGGTATTTCAGGAAGGTACAGTTGTAATCGAAATTATTCAACCCCCATTGCAAATCAGGTTTATTGTCAAAATTTACAGACTTTCAGCTGTTTGCAATGAACAAATCAAACAAAAGCAATTGAAATAGCTCAACACAACAAATGCTTCAAGTGGTGTCCCCAAATTCAACTGAAAATGCAACTTATAATGACTTCTCCAGTCTCAAAATTATTCAACCCCCTGAATAGAATCCATCACAACAGCACACATATAGTACAATATGCAAAACAAGTGTTGTATCAAGCACACCTGATGCAACTAATCAAGGGCCTCATTAGTTGCACCAGGTGTGCTTGAGCTGGAACACATGAAATGCCTGAACTGGCTAGGGGTTTGTTGAGTGTCACATTTGAATGCATGTTAGAAATAAGTCAAAAGAATGGTCCAAAAAGGTAAGAGAAGAGATCATCGCCCTTCACAAACAAGGAACAGGATACAAAAAGATAGTGAAGGCACTGAATGTACCTAGAGACACCGTTGGAAGCATAGTTCACAAGTTCAAAGTTAAAGGAACAGTGGTTACACTACCTGGACGGGGCAGAAAAAGAAAGCTGTCAATGGCTGCAACCAGATTTCTGAAAGGCAGGTTGAGAGAAACCCTCGAGTGACTGCAAAAGACCTGCAGCAAGACTTGGTGGCAACAGGCACTGAGGTTTCAGTGAGCACAGTAAGGCCCATACTAAACTCAGAAGGTGTCCATGCCAGAACTCCAAGACGTACACCACTACTGACCCAAAAGCACAAGAAAAGTTGGCTCTAATATGCTCACAATCATATAAATAAGCCACAGAAGTTTTGGGATTCTGTTCTGTGGAGCGATGAAACAAAACTGGAACTTTTCGGCCCGATGGATCAGCGGTATGTCTGGAGGAAGAAGAAAGAAGCATATGCTGAAAAGAACACTCTGCCTACAGTTAAGCTTGGTGGTGGCTCGGTGATGCTTTGGGGCTGCTTTGCATCCTCTGGCACTGGAAACCTGCAGCGTGTGGAAGTGTCAGGGAGATAACTGGTGAAGAAGGAGGGGGCTCCCTCCAGGGGGATAAATGCATGCGCAGTACTGAATCACTTTGCTTTCCTCCCAAGAGGCTGAAGAAGGCACTGTCCTAATTTCTTGGGCCTTTTCTCTGAGCATTACTAGTTCATTTTAGTTTAGCTGGATTCTGTCTAGCAGAGTAGAACAATAAAACACTAGAGCCTGTACAGCAAGTCTCAGCGTGTTCCTTCACTCGGAGTCAGGACAGGAAGGCAAGATGGATTCATTGAAGTATCAGGAAATCCTAGGAGAAAACGTCATGCCGTCTGTAAGGAAGCTGAAGCTTGGGCGTCATTGGACCTTCCAACAGGACAATGATCCCAAGCATACCTCAAATTCCACTAAGGCTTGGATGCAGAAGAAGTCCTGGAAGATTCTACAGTGGCCATCACAGTCACCTGACTTGAACCCCATAGAAAATCTCTGTGGGATTTGAAGAAGGCAGTTGCAGCAAGCAAACCCAAGAATATTACTGAACTGGAGGCCATTGCTCATGAGGAATGGGCTAAGATTCCTCGGGAACGCTGCCAGAAGCTGGTGTCTGGCTATGCATCTTGTTTGCAGCAGGTCATAACAGCAAAAGGGTGCTCTACTGAGTACTGAAGATGCTTGCCATGAAGGGGTTGAATAATTTTGAGACTGGAGAAGTCATTATAAGTTGCATTTTCAGTTGGATTTGGGGAAACTACTTGAAGCATTTGTTGTGTTGAGCTATTTCAATTGCTCTTGTTTGATTTGTTCATTGCAAACAGCTGAAAGTCTATAAATTTTGACAATAAACCTGATTTGCAATGGGGGTTGAATAATTTCGATTACAACTGTATACTCAGTTTGCAGTTAAACTTATGATCTCTCCTTTTTATGATCTTTAAAGTTACTGGTGTAATTCATTTAATTTAGGAATCCATGGGCTTTCTAGGTTTGTAGAATATACTCAAGGGTGTCCTATTTGGATGATATTCACATAGCTCTGCAGAGGTTGCCCAAGATCTTTATTGACAAGTAAAGAAGGAAATATGAAACATCTGTGCTGGAGCCTCCAAGAAACTACAGGTAATCCTTGCTTAACATCCACTCGTTCAGTAACCGTTCAAAGTTATGACAGCACCAAACGAGGGGTGCTTGCGATGGGTCCTTGTAGTTGCAGGTGTCACAGCATCCCCACGGTCACGTGATTGTGATTTGGGCGCTCAGCGATTGGCTCGTAATTACAACATTGCAGCATCCTGCAGTCATGTGAACATCATTTGCAACCTTCACTTCCAGCTTCCAACAAGCAAAGTCAATGGGGAAGCTGGTAGGAGGTCACAAATGGTGATCACGTGACTGCAGGACGCTGTGACCATGCAGAATTTGCCTAACTACAGCAACTGGGACTCCTGGGATAAGTTGACGTGGTCACGTGACGTCACGCCTTACGACTGTGTTGGTTAGCAATGGAGTTCCCAGTCCCAAATACCATCGATAACTGAGGACTACCTGTAATGAAATCAAAATAGACAATATTGGACTAGAGAAAATAGTCTGACTGAATAGAAAGGGGTCTCATGTGTTCTTATTATATTCAAAGTTACTTGGTTGATTTTAAAAATAAAGTTGTTTAACTGTACTATCTCAAGTTGGCTGAATAGTCAAGTGACCAGGCTGTTAACAAGAACAGGAGTTCAAAGCCACAAGCCCCCTCAACTCACAGACAAATTGAAGGCAGAGCTCAAAGGCTGAGCCAAGACACTTACAAAGCTGAACACCTACAAAGTAGAAACAAAGCTGAAGTATGTTGATGAAGGTTCTCAGTCATCCAGGTGGAATTGTCTGTAGCTTGAATCATGTCAACTGGACTTCTATTTAAATAGAAATCCAGTTGACATGATTCAAGCTACAGACAAAGCTGAAGTATCAAATAAAATTCATAGTCCAGAGTTGGTCAAAAGGTGGAGTGCCCAGAGTTCAGCAGGTCACTGGAAAGTCTGAAGCAAGGCCTATCCTTTGAAAAGTGGGAAAAAAGTTGGAATTCCCCCTGGATAGAGCGGTAGCGGCAGTATCGGTGGTGGCAGTGACGGCGGTGGTAGTGGCCTTACCAGCAGCTGCAGCGGCTCTTATTGGCCGAATTCCCCTCCCGAAGGGTCTTTATCGACCCAGACGAGACATTAGCGGTGGCGGTGACAGTGGCTGCAGCGACGACGGCGGCAGTAGCAGTCCTTGTAAGCGGCGGGCTTGGTGGCGGCTTTTATCGGCTTTTTGCCGACTCAGTCCCCCAACCCCCCCCCCTGGATGATCTGGAGGGCCTTCAAACAGGACAACGGTGGTGGCGGCCCTTCCAGCGGCCCTTACTAATGGCCTTTGATAAACCAACGGTGTGGCCTTTACAGACGGCCCCTGGTGCTCCCTGCCGGCAGTTTTTACTGGCGGCGGAGGTAGAGACAGCGGTTGGGCGATGGCCCTTATTGATTCTTGCCGGCCGGTGCTGGTGTCGACTCCGGTGGCCCATCCAGCAGCCTTTGCCGGAGACTTTTACCAACGATTATTACCGGCGATGGTGGCAGCAACAACGGCGACGATGGCCCTTACTGACTTGGGGTTTTGGGGCCTGGGGCCACCCCCTGGACGTTCCGAGGGGCTGTTGGGAGCTGGGCGGTAGCCTTCCATCAGTAGCCCTTATCAACAGCTGTGGACTTTACTGGAGCCGGAACGAAGACTGGAGTCGAATTAAACCCCAAAGCAGCCAGATAACGGCCACTGAAGACTGAACCTGACCATCTTTCCCAATTGCTCTAAATTTGATCAACCTAATTGAGGCGAGTAGGATCCCCCAAGGTGAATGTTCTACTCCCTTGCTAGTGTGAGAGACATGGAAGGGAGTAGGGTGTGAATGAGAATGTAAGGGAGTACTCACCCCCTTGAGTGAGAGACAAGGGGTGAGGAAGAGTTTTGGATGAGGTGTGCCTCCTATCGACCAGTGGGAGAGGCTGAGAGGGGAGCACAGTGAATGCTATTGAGTGGATATGTGTAAGTGGAGTTGGGGCTCCAACAGTGCCGAGAGCGTAAGCTGGTGCACTGGAAGAGCCCCCCCCCCCCCCCACCTTGTGATTGAGAGTGTATGATGCTGTGTGGATCGATGGAGGAATCCTTACTTTCATCCAGAGATCTCAGGAGTTCAGGAGTGAAGGCTAGTGAACTTGGAGAGTCTGGGGGGAAATAGGGCGGGGCAGGTGATCGAGGTTGTGACAGGCCGTGGACATTATGGCGGGAGCCGGAGGGCAGGTCATCTTAGAGGAAGGCATCCCCGATGTTTACTATCTGTGACGTCTTCCGGCCCTCTGTGTTCAAACCCAGAGCCTGGACAGCATACTCGTGGTGACCCTGACTTCCGGCTGCTGCTCTGCAATGCCAGGTCAGTTAACAACAAAGCCCCCCTCATAAGTGATTTAATCACGGAAAAGGGGGCAGACCTGGCGTGCATTACCAAAACCTGGCCGGGCAATGAAGGGGAGTTCCTCTTTCAGAGATGTGCCCACCCAGATTTCGAGTATGGCACCAGCCGAGACTTCGGGGCCGGGGAGGTGGGGTGGCTGTTCTCATCCGAGAATCCCTGGTAGCCGTCAGGGGCCTTGCTCCACAAGTTTCTGGATGTGAGACCATGTTCTTTAAGTTGGGTTCCCGTGAACAGTTGGGAGTGTTGCTGCTGTACCAGCCTCCCTGCTGCGTAGCATCCTCCCTGCCCGAGCTGCTGGAGGCCGTCTCGGGGTTGGCGGTGGAGTTCCCCAGACTTATGGTTCTGGGGGACTTTAATCTGCTGTCCCTGGGACGAGCCTCGGAAGCAGCCCGGGAGTTCATGGTCACCATGGCGACCATGGGCCTGTTCCAGATTATTCAGGGCCCGACTCGAGATAGTGGCCTCACACCAGATTTAGTTTTCTTGTCGGAGCAATGGCAACGTGATCTGAGGGGAGAATTACAGCTCTCCCCTTTGTCATGGTCAGATCACGCCCTGGTGACTTTGAGATTCTCTCATGCCACCCCCCTCTGTAGGGAATCGGGACCTATTCAATTGGTCCGCTCCCGGTGACTGATGGATCTGGAAGGGTTTCAGAGGGAGCTGGGGGTTATACCCGAGGATTTGCTGAATGGTCCAGCGGAGGCCCTGGCGGCTACCTGGAATAGAGAGGTGGCTGGGGTCTTGGACAAGATTGTGCCTATGTGGCTTCTCTTATCCCAGCGAACCCAATACTCCCTGTGGTTCACGGGAGAGTTAAGGGTTCTGAAGAGGATTGACGCCTAGAGCACCGCTGGAGGAAGACAAAGACCAAATCCAACCGAACACAGGCTAGAGCTGCTGTTAAGGCCTACCTTGTGGAGGTTAGAGCGGCGAAATGTCAATATTTCTCTGCTCTTATTGCATCCACAGAGAGCCGCCCGGCGACCCTATTTAAGATTACCCAATCCCTTTTAGGGAAAGGGGAGTCAGAAGTTCACCTATAGGGTCGAGCCGAGGAATTTTCTAGGCATCTCCAGGATAAAATCGCTCGGATCCACTCCAAGTTGGACTCTCAGCATGAGGCAGAGTCTGGGGAGACACCCAGGGAATGTATTCACCTTATTATCTGGAGCAGTTTGACCCTGTTGGTCCTGAAGAAGTGGACAGAGTCCTCCGGACTGTGAATGCCACCACCTGCCAATTAGATCCTTGTCCCTCCTGGCTGGTGAAAGCAGCCCGGGAGGTGACTTGTGGTTGGGTCCAAGCGATGGTAAATACATCCTTGAGAGAGGGGGTGTTTCCGGCAGCTTTTAAAGAAGCGCTGGTGCACCCCCTCCTCAAGAAGCCATCTCTGGACCCCACTATACTGGATAATTTTCGTCCAGTCTCCCACCTCCCCTTTTTGGGGAAGGTGGTTGAGAAGGTGGTGGCGTTGCAGCTCCAGAGGATTCTGGATGAAACGGATTATCTGGACCCCTTTCAGTCAGGTTTCAGGCCGGGTCATGGGACGGAAACTGCATTGGTCGCGCTTATGGATGATCTTTGGTGGGAACGAGATGGAGGCAGTGCATCCATTCTCGCTCTTCTTGACCTCTCAGCGGCGTTCGATACCGTCGACCACGGTATCCTTCTGGGATGGCTCAGGGAGTTTGGGGTGGGCAGCGTAGTTTTGTGCTGGTTCACCTCCTTCCTCCAGGGCCGATCCCAGTCGGTGTTAATAGGGAGCGAGAGATCCGACCCACGGGCCCTTCTTTGTGGGGTGCCACAGGGCTCGGCCCTCTCGCCGCTCCTTTTTAACATCTCCATGAAACCGCTGGGTGAGATCATCCGTCACCACGGGCTGAAGTATCATCAATATGCAGATGATACCCAGTTATATATCTCCATCCCGGGTGAAGTAAGTGATGCAGTGACCACCCTGTCCAAGTGCCTGGGGGCTGTAGGGGTCTGGATGGGGAAAAACAGGCTTCAGCTGAACCCTGGTAAGATGGAGTGGCTGTGGATTAATGGCCCCTCAGTCTCTGGGAATTTGTCATCTTTAGTTCTGGATGGGGTTGCACTACCCCAGACAGACCCCGTGCGTAACTTGGGGGTCCTCCTGGACTCACGACTCCTGCTCAAAGAGCAGGTGGCAGTCATGGCCAGGAGGGCCTTTGCTCAACTTCGTGTTGTGCGCCAGTTACGCCCTTTCCTGGACCGAGAGGCCCTTCGGTCACACATGCCCTGGTTGTCTCCCATATAGATTACTGTAATGCACTCTACATGGGGCTACCCTTGAAGAATATCCGGAAGCTACAGCTGGTACAGAATGCAGCCGTGCGGGCAGTTTTAAGTGCACCAAGGTCGACACATATAACACCTCTGCTCCGTGAGCTGTATTAGGTGCCAGTTTGGTTCCGGGTCCAATTCAAGGTGTTGGTCATTACCTTTAAAGCCCTACATGGCATGGGCCCAGGTTATATGAGGGACCGCCTCATCCCCATTACAGCGTCCCGTCGTACCCAATCTTGCAGAGAGGGCATGCTGCGGACCCCCTCTATGAAAAAGCTCCATCTAGCGGGGTCTAGGAGGCGAGCCTTCTTTGCAGCGGCACCTGCCCTATGGAACATCCTTCCCCCAGAGATAAGACAGACCCCTTCACTCCTGGACTTCAGAAAAAAATTGAAAACCTGGTTCTGTGATCTCGCCTGGGGCAAGAGGGAAAGTGGTCAAGCTTGGGGATGGCTGATTTTTTAGAGCCGCCCCAAATATTTTAAATATGTTCAGCGTCACTGCGAACCACCTGCCACTTGGTTTTAATTTAAATTTATATTTATTGTATTTGTATTTTATTGTGTTTTTACTGTATTTTACTGATATTGTTATAGCTGTGAACCGCCCAGAGTCCCTCCCTGAGGGGGAGATGGGCGGTCATAGAAATTTAATAAATAAATAAATAAAAGTGGAAATGTGGAGAAATAATCAATAAAATAAAATAAAATAAAATAGAATAGAATAGATTCAGCTATTACTTGCAAAAGGATCTGTCCCTTAATTTTGTGCTCACAGATTTGCTATCACAGTCACCCAAACACCCAGATCTTTTGAGCATTCAGACGCTAGTTCATAGATTTCCAAACCTTGGCCATGTTATAGTACATATTCATCTTTGGGTAAGCACTCTTCTAAAGAAAGTATAACAAGAGCCTAACTAATATCAGCACTAAACCCACATGCACGCACAAACAAAACCATGCCTCTAGATCAGAGCTTTCCAAACTATGTGTAGGGACACGTTAGTGTGTCGGCTGCAGTGTCTGGGTGTGTCGCGGCTGCTGCTGCCTCCAAACCTGCCCTGCCAGGATTCCATGCAGGTCCTAGTGCCTGCCTTGTGCCCTGCTGTAAGAGTGTGTCGCGAAATGATGCATGTCTAAAAAGTGTGTCACCAACATGAAAAGTTTGGAAAGCTCTGCTCTAGATACTATTCTTCCAAGGCATTACAACTATATAATCTTGAGTGATATATAACACATGTGCAGCATAATTCATTGCAGCATGTATTAATTGTAATGTATTTGTATATTATTGGAGGAGCCATCTGCTGAAAAGTGCCCCATTTATAATATTTATGATACAGCATTGCTTTGTGACATTTCTTGTGATCATTTATAAAGAGGAACAAATCTTACTGAGGATTAATTTGGCATATTTCCAACTAAAGTGCATGTTTAACATTTCAAAAATCCCAGATATTATTAGTCAAAACTTTTCAGAACAGCGAAGTTTCAAACTTGAGTTTAAAAGAATAAAACTTGTTAGAGCTTACTCACACCAACCATATTGCAATATAATCACAGCTGTGGGATGAGATTTAGGATGGGGCAGTGTCTTTTCCTCCTGACCTTCCCTTCCTGATGGAAGAGAGTGGGGTACCTGGATCCAGAATCAACAGATTCTCTTCCACTCCCATTTGTTTTGTGGCGTGTGAGTGTAAGGTCTTCCTTCAACTTCATCCCCCACAATTCAGAGGTGCTGCCATTGCAAGAGAGATCTATTATTAACATTCAAGTCTCATTGCAGATGCCAACTGTCTTTTTCACTGACCAACATACCTTGACCCAGCCTTCCCTCTGGTTATCTGCCTCATGCTATCCACTTACCTGTCTCTTGCAATCATGGTTTGTTCCAGGATTGGGGTTATTTTATAGATTGGATGTAGCCACCAGCTAACCCATAGAAGGGACAGATGGAAGCCTTAAAGGCAAACTTATGTTTAAAGGGGAATAAAGGCTTTATTTAAGGTGTGTATGTGAAAAAACAACAATAGTGCAGGATTGCAAGTATACCCACAATAGATAATTGAAAGAAATCACTTCTCCAAATAAGAAGCAGATCTTACAGGGAGGGGCAGAAGAGAGAAATATTATTTTAATATTTAAAGGGACTGAAGTGCCCATAACCATTCATTCCTCTAGATTGCTTTGAAACTACCAGGCACATATATGGGATGGTAGGGAACAATTCCGAGGGGCGCGATGGCTCAGTGGTTAAGATGCCAGGCTTGTCGATCAGAAGGTTGGCGGTTCGAATCCCTAGCCCTGCGTGACAGAGTGAGCTCCCGCACTCGCCCCAGCTCTTGCAAACCTAGCAATTCGAAAGCATGCAAATGCAAGTAGATAAATAGGTACCACTTCGGTGGGTAGGTAAGAGCGTTCCGCACGCGTCATGCCGGCCACATGACCGTGGAAACGTCTTTGGACAGCGCTGGCTCTTTGGCTAAGAAACGGAGATGAGCACCGCCCCCTAGAGTCGGACATGACTGTGCAGGGGAAAACCTTTACCTTTACCTTAGGGAACAATTCCACGTCAGCTAGTCTAGGCAGAGTTGCCTTGCAGCACTTCTGGTCTTTTTTCACCAAAAGCGGATGGATCCAGAATGGCTCATCCGTCTCTCAGCCACCAGTTCCACTTCTTCTGCTCCCTCTCCCAGATCAACCCACGAAATGTCAGCCAATAGCAGCTGCTTATTAGCCAAGTCAGGATGTCTTTTTTAAACAAGAAAAAGCCAGACCCAAGACAACACTACAGGTTTCAGACAGCACTGCTCAAAAATGGGCACATTTTAGCTGATCATGTAAAGAAACAAAAAGGTGTGTATCGAGAACATTCAAAATGGTTTGGGCCAAACCCATTTTGCACAATCCTTTTATTCTGACCTAGGTCTATACACTTTGCCTGAAGCTTACAAAATGTAGTACTAAACTAAAACAATTAAAAACAAACACAAAACAAAACAGTCCGGACTAAAAACAACCATTAAAACATTAATGGTTAGAAAACCTTACATGGAAAGAAAAGTCCATGTTTTGTCTATACTCTGGAGCAAGATCATCATCCAGCCTGGATAAATTGTTGTGAGCCGCCCAGAGTTGTTGAGTGTCGGGCGGCATACACGTTTAACACATTATTATTATAATCACAATAAGCATTTGTATACAGAGGGGAAAAAAACCCAGAAACTTGCCCTTACCCTGGAGTAAACCCATCCATATTGTGGGGAATAATAAACTGTATTTAGAGAGATAAAAAAGAGCCTTACTATTGCACAAGATCACTCACTCCAAGGGGAGTGACAAAAATGTTTTAACGAAAGCAGCAAATAAATAAATCGAATTACCCCCAAACCTAACTCAGCACCCGAACCCCTAACTCGCGGTGTAGCAGCATCCATAGACAGAGGTTTTCTGGTCACTCCCCCTCTCCTTGCTTGGGCCAATAGGCGTCCACAGGGGCGTGGCGCCTGTGCTAGCGACTCTGGCGCGGAAGCACTGACCCCGTTTCTTCTTCCTGAGTGCTTCGCTATTTTTCCGTCCGCTGTTGTTGCCGCCGCCGTTGCCGCCATCGACGGATCCGCCCAGCCTCAAAACCGGGCATTTTCCAGGGATCTGGACTCTCGGCTGCTGGCTGGAGCGTCCACGCTTTGAAAAGAGCTCCTGCCTGGCAAAAGACAGATGAATGGTAAATCCTAATTCCCGATCCAACCCGTTGATACTCCATAGGTTTACCAGTGTTACTGAGATTTCAAAATCATTGTCCCGTTTCCCGTGTCCGGTGCTCTATAATCAAACCCCACTTGCGGTGCTTTTACATCCACACGTTCAAGGGAGCGGCGGATTCTGACATAGCAGCGTTGTGTCATCGCCCGGTTATTGCCCTCCTCAGTGGATCTCGCATTTCTTGCTTGGCATCCCAACATTGTGTTAACTCCAAGCTCATCCCCTTAAAATCAAGAGAATGTCAGCACACAATTTGATACTTCAAGTATGATAAGTATATTTGGAAGGAATTCTTATTGGACTCGATGGGACTTACCCCAAATTCAGCTTGCCCCTTTTGTAAACAGTGGGTACTCTTTATATATGCTGGTTGATATCAGCAGGTGGCAGTGCCTAGTCGATGGTGGCTGATACTGGAAGAGCTAAGCAGGTTTAAGGCTTGGATGGGAGATCAGCCCCTAAAGCTAAATGATAATCTCTCCAAAGAATGCACGGGCAAATTACTCCTCTATTGTTCCCAAACCCCCAACATGTATATGTCTCTGTAGTGAGCAGGAGGCAAACTCAGGTCTCAGGAGAGTTTATCATTTTGTACTACCTGGGTTCACAAGGGGTTCCCATGGCTGGTTAGGGTTTTGTGGCTTTACTGGAATATGAATTTCATTCAGTGAAATTAATACTGTCTGACTGAAGTTGTTATTCTCTGTTAAGTGAATATCCTTTTGTACTACTGTACATGTGCCTTCTGTTTATAATAATTCCTGTCAGTTGGGTCAGGCTGTAAAAATGGTAAAATAATAATTCCGAATGATGTCCCTATGAAACTCCTGTCTTGTATGAAATTTTTGCTCATTTAGGATATGCAGTGCAAGAATCTGTGGATATACTCTAATTAGCCATATCCATGGCCGGAAAACATATTATATTGTAATTGTTTCCCAGCCAGAGGCAAAGGAAAACTGGGCTCATATATTCCACTTATTGCATCATATCTTCAGCTACATTTTTTTCCTTTTTTTTAGGGAGGGGGTATCCTTCTTTGTACCATTTAGTAGTTACTAAATGATCAAATTTTGATCAGTTGATAAGTCAAATCTTATCAAGTAATTTTAATTATTATTATTATTATTATTAGATTTTTATCCCACCTTTTTTATATATAGTTCAAGGCAGCGAACATACCCAATACTCCTGCTTCCTGTTTTCCCCGCAACAACAACCCTGTGAGGTGAGTTGGGCTGAGAGAGAGAGTCTGGCCCAAAGTCACCCAGCTGGCTTCATGCCTAAGGGAGGCCTAGAACTCAATCTCCTGGTTTCTAGGCCAGCACCTTAACTACTGCACCAAACAGGCTCTCTTAATAATTAATTAACAATATAATTACTCATGATACAAAAATGAGAAATGATAAAAATATTTATGCTGATTTCAAGAAATAAATTGGCTATTGTAGAAAGGAACCTCAAATTCTGCCCTAGTAAGTGAAAAGAGGCCCAAGCAATCTTTAGCTGGGACTCTTCCCTATCAGCCAGACAAGACTATTAGAGGATTTGGTACTCTAATGCTCACTTTCCCTGACGTGTTTGAGAACAACCCAAATTTTTCATGTACTTGCTAGACAAAATTTAAAGTGTTGCTTATGGATCCTCTTTTGTTCGTAAACATTTGGTTGTATTTTAGATATCATGAAGCATGAAGTAAACCCAGGTTCATAGAATTTTGGCTTAGAGTTACACCGGAATTACATCAATTATACTAATTAGCGTGTACCATTTTTAATCCCATTCTTTCCTCCTGAAAGCTAGGCATGTAGTTCCTCTTTTGCCTTTTGCTCTCTTGCTGCAGAAGGAGGTGGAATATATGAGTCTAGAGATAGAGCTACTGTAGCCCAGCCCTGTGATTTCCTTTTTAATCTTTAGTGTATTATTCATACTGTTTGCTTTCTATGTGTATGCATGTAATCTTTATTTATTTACTTCATTTTTATATTTTATATTTTTATATTATATATTCCTAAAGGACTCCAGATAGTTTACAGCATAAGACAATGAAATATAACTCCATAATAAATTGAAACCCATACATCATTAAATGTACTATTATAACTCCTTAATATGTATCACCCATTCAACTGTGATCTGCAACATTAAACATTCTCTCCTGAAGAATCACATCTTTTACACTTTCTTTAATACCAGGAGAGATGGTGCTATATGGATTTCCCAGAGAGGTTGTACCAGAGGATAGGGGCCATAACTGAAAAACTGTAATTTCTGGTCTGTCTCCTCTGAATTTCTAATGGGGGGTGGACTTTCAGCATCTTCACACAGGATATACAGACCAGACAGGTGGGTTCTATTTACTTTGTAGCTGTTCAATAAGATCCTGGAGGGGTAGGACTCTCATATTTTGCTTCCGTGTTTCTTTCTGTAGATGTCTCATTTTTCTAGTGAAGATGAAGCTCTCTTGCAGCCTATGCTCAGACAGTTATTGCAAAGTGTCAAAGAGAAAATCACAGGAGCACCATCGGTAGAGTGTGCAGAAGAGATTCTACTCCATTTGGAAGAAACAGATGAGAACTTTCATAAGTAATTTTTTTCCCCACATGATTTAAGTGACATTGTGATAACTTTAAAAGGGAAGATCTTCCTGCAGATGATGTCTGGTCCTCCTGAATGTTATTTATATATGAGACAGTTGATTTAACAATTAATAGATTACAATCATGCAGATGTATATTTATTTATTATCCATTTTTCTAGACTGACCCAATCTTGAAAGCCTCTGGGTGACAAACAACAAAAATTAAAATTAATACAATAATTATCAGAAAACATAAACCTATCTTTTAAAAATCCAAGCCATAACACAATTTGCCTGTCCACCTATGTGTAGTTGCCTGTATTTCATTAGGTAAAATAAAGAGCATCTCTGATAATCTATTAAAATGGCAGTACAGGTAATCCTTGGGTTACGATAGCAGTTGGGACTGGGATTGCTGTCGCTAAGCGATGCAGTCATAAAGTGCAATGTCAGTGCTTGCATCGCTTAGCAACGGCAATCCCAGCAGTCCCGGTTGCTGGCGTAACCCCAAGACACGCGGGTTGTTAACAAGGAAGCAGTGGGAGTCCCAGTAAGGAGTGGGGGGTGCTGCTGGGGAGTGGGGGAGGCCCAGTGCAGGTTATACACGAGCGAAGGGAGGCCGGGGAAAGCAGGGCGCCATGCCATGCAAGCAAAGGGAGGCTGTGGAAGCAGGGTGTCTCACAAGCGAAGGGAGGCTGGGGGAAGCAGGGCACGGCGTGAGCGCAGGGAGGCCAGAGAAATCAGGCTTCCACGCAAGCACAGGATGGTCGGGGGGACTTATCAGAGCGACTTGTGACCTTCCCTCCTAGCTTACCAGGAGGACTTTCTTGTAGGAAGCTGGCAGGAAAGGTCGCAAATGGTGATCATGTGACCGCGGGGGTGGTGCGACGGCCAGAACTTTGAGGACCGATTGTAAGTACCACTTGTTCAGCGCCATCACTGAACGAGTGGTCGGTAAGCAAGGACTACCTGTAGTTCCATCATTGTTTTTTTTTTCAAGTAACTAATGGTAAACTAGAGAACTAGTTTGATGTAGTGGTTAAGGTACCAAGCTAAAAACCAGGAGATTGTAAATTCTAGTCCCGCCTTAGGCACAAAGCCAGCTGCGTGACCTTGGACCAGTCCCTCTCTCTCAGCCCTAGGAAGCAGGCAATGGCAAACCACTTCTGAAATCTTGCCAAGAAAACTGCAGGGAGTTGTCTAGGCAGTTGCCAGGAGTCATCACTGGCATTTTCAGTTGACATAGTCTCAAATGCTATTAGACCTTTGTGAATTTAATATCCAGTTTCACTTTACCTCTGAAATTCTTCCAAATTTTCTTAACTAATATTTCATGTACTCCTTACCATGGTTGTGGAATATTGTTACGGTAGCTTGATGAAATATGTTTATTGTTAAAAAACAAATTGAAATTTAGCATAATGTTTGATACATTTTAATTGTTTTTACAGCTATGAATTTGTAAAATATCTGAGAGAATATATAAGCAACATCTTGGGTTCCGTAATAGAAGAAGAAACTGAAAAATGTACCTCAGCCCAAAATCAGGGAGAAGGTTCAAATTATGACACTCTTGTACAGCATGTTACTAAAAAGACTCGGGAATCAAAGGAGTGAGTATATGTAGAAACGCATATAAAACTCAGTTTCCCAAACAGAATGACTGATTAAATTGTTCATTTCTCCTTATTTTTGAGTTTGAGTGCCTGATAACACTACTACTGATACTTTTTTTCCCCTGAATGTCATAATTACTCTGAAAAATTTATTTCTGCCTTCTTCTTGTTCACCTTGTTCCTTTTTTATCAGTTTACTGTTGGCTTTACATATTTTATTTATTTATTTTTATTTATTTATTAAATTTTGCCACCGCCCATCTCCCCCCAGAGGGGGACCCTGGGCAGTTTACAATAACGATAAAAACATTAAAAGACCATAAACATAGTTAAATATCAAATACAAATACAATATAAATATAAATATGGTATAAAATCGAGATGACGGTGATAGTTGTGGTACCGCTCATGTATAACTAAAGGGCCATTTTAGAGGACCAGCCATCTCCAGGAGTGGTTGTTTCTCTCCCCGCCCCAGGCAAGGTGGCAAAACCAAGTTTTCAGTTGTTTTCGGAAGGCCACCAGAGATGGAATCTGTCTTATCTCTGGGGGAACAGTACTCCATAGTGCGGGAGCCGCATTTTGGACCAGCTGTAGCTTCCAGATACTCTTCAAGGGTAGCCCCATGTAGAGCGTGTTGCAGTAGTCTATATGGGAGATGACCAGGGCATGAGTGACCGTGCGAAGGGCCTCCCGGTCCAGGAAAGGGTGTAACTGGTGCACAACATGAAGTTGCGCAAAGGACCTCCTTGCCATGAGTGCCACCTGCTCTTCAAGCAAGAGTCGTGAGTCCAGGAGGACCCCAGATTCCGCACCGGGTCTGTCTGGGGTAGTGCAACCCCGTCCAGCACTAAGGATGTTAAATTCCCGGATGCCGAGGAGCCCCTTACCCACAGCCACTCCGTTTTACCAGGGTTCAGCTGAAGCCTGTTGTTCCCTATCCAGGCCCCCACAACCTCCAGGCACTGAGAGAGGACGGTCACAGCATCACTTACTTCAGCCGGGATAGAGATGTGTAATTGAGTATCATTGGCATATTGATGATACCTCATCCCGTGATGACGGATGATCTCACCCAGCGGTTTCATGTAGATGTTAAAAAGGAGCGGCGAGAGTACCGAGCCCTGTGGCACCCCACAAAGGAGGGGCCGTGGGTCGGATCTCTCGCTCCCTATCAACACTGATTGGGACCAGCCCTGGAGGAAGGAGGTGAACCAGCGCAAAACTGCATTGCCCACCCCCAACTCCCTGAGCCGACCCAAAAGGATACCATGGTCGATGGTATCGAAAGCTGCTGAGAGGTCAAGAAGAGCCAGGATGGATGCACTGCTTCCAGGGTCCAGCATGGTTTCTTGAGGAGGGGGAGCACCAGCGCCTCCTTAAAGGTCGCCGGGAACACCCCCTCTCTCAAGGATGCATTTACCAAAGCTTGGACCCAACCACATGTCACCTCCCAAGCTGCTGTCACTAGCCAGGAGGGGCAAGGGTGTAGTTGACAGGTGGTAGCGTTTACAGTCTGGAGGATCCTGTCCACTTCCTCGGGTCCAACAGGGTCAAACTGCTCCCAGGGTAAGTCCGTTCCCTCGGCATCCCCTCAGACCCTGCCTCATGCTCAGAGTCCATCTTAGAACGAATATTTGAAGAAAGCTGCCTGTTTTCAAATATGTATGGAGCTCCTATTTCATTGGCTTAACACTTCTGTGCTTTCAAAATAACATTCTTCAGTTATGAAGTTCAGACAGATAGGAACTACTGAAAAGTGACAGTGTCCCCGGCCATTAAACTTGCCATTATGCAACATGTTGCTTTTCTGCACTGAACAAAGGATTAGTATTGATTGCTAAAATGGTCCCATGCAGGTTTATGATTCTAGCCCTGTTTTCCTCTAAAGCAAATCCCAATATTCAACTTCACTGTTCTTTATAACATGAAATACCTCTAAGAAAAGCAGTGTAAGAAATATAGTCAAGTTATGCTATGCAAGATTTCCTCAAAATAGTAGAACAAAGGAAGGATGTATTCTGAATATTATAATCTCCAGGTTGTCAAGCAAACATAAAAAAATGTCTCTGAAAAATAACTGAGAAGGAAAAAAGTAAAGCTCATTGAATACTAATTTTTCAATATGAAAGTTTTGCCTGTCTTAACAATTCTATAGCGCACAATACCTTACTGTAAAGAAGTAGGTATATAAACCAGATCTGTTCAGTTTTTTTACTAGTCAAACATAGGCATCTTTTTTTACTCCAAGGCAGACTTAAGAAGAGAGGACTCCTGAACTAGAGTTCTCTAGGTGTGTGTGTGTTTGTTTGTTTATTATTTATTTATTAAACAGATTTATAAGGCCGCCCAACTCACACATGGTAACTCTGGGTTTACAGAATTAAAAAACATAAAAACACAATAAATACCCCCCCCCGGCGGCAGCAAAACACATTCATACCAGTCACTTGATTGGCTCAGAAGCTTGGGGTCCCCAGGCCCGTTGACAGAACCACGTCTTCAGGGCCTTCCGGAACAGGAGCAAGGAGGGGGCCAATCTTATATCTGGGGGAATGATGTTCCAAAGGGAGGGAGCCACTGCAGAGAAGGCCCTTTTCCTTGGTCCCACTAGATGTACCTCCCTAACTGAAGGGACCCTCAACTTGCCTTGCCTCCCCCTTGCCTTGCCTCCCCGCTCTGGTGGGCCGGGTGGATGTAACTGGGGAAAGGCGGTCCTGCAAATAACCGGGCCCCAAGCCATGTAGGGCTTTAAAGGTGATAACCAGCACCTTGAATTGGACCCGGAAGCAAATTGGCAACCAATGCAGCTCCTGCAAAAGAGGTGACACATGGGCAAGTCTAGGCTTGCGCAAAACTATGTGGGCCGCTGCATTTTGAACTGACTGAAGCTTCCGGATACTTTTCAAGGGCAGCCCCATGTAGAGCGCATTACAATAGTCCAAACGGGAGGTGACTAGGGCGTGGGTGACTGTGAGAAGAGCCTGTTGGTCCAGGAATGGGCGTAGCTGGCGCACAACACGCAGTTGTTCAAAGGCTCTCCTGGCCGCGACTGCCACCTGCTCTTCGAGCAGTCGTGAGTCCAGGAGAACTCCCAGGTTACGCACAGGGTGTGTCGGGGGCAGTGCAACCCCATCCAAGACCAAAGATGGTAATTCTCTGGAAACCAAACAGCCCCAAACCCACAGCCATTCCATCTTGCCAGGGTTCAACTTCAACCTGTTGCTCCCCATCCAGACCTCAACAGCCTCCAGGCACTGGGAGAGGGCGGTCGCAGCATCACTTAACTCACCATGGGCAGAGATATACAACTGCCCAGAGTTGTCGTATGTGAGATGGGCGGTAGAGAAATACGACAAATAAATAAATAAACTGAGTATCATCAGCATACTGATGATATCTCACCCCACGGTGACAGATGATCTCACCCAGTGGCTTCATGTATATGTTAAACAAGAGCAGAGAGAGCACTGCCCCTTGCGGCACCCCACAAAGCAGGGGCCAAGGGCGGGACCTATTGCCCCTGATCAACACTGACTGGAAACGGCCCTGGAGGAAGGAGGTAAACCAGGACAACACAGTGCCCCCCACCCCCAACCCCCGAAGCCGCTCCAGAAGGATACCATGGTCGATGGTATTGAAAGCTGCTGAGAGGTCAAGTAGAGCCAGGATGGTCGCACACCCTCCATCCCGCTCCCGCCAGAGATCATTGAAAAGCGCGACCAATGCCATTTCCGTCCCATATCTTGGCCTGAATCCTGACTGAAAGGGGTCCAGATAATCCATTTCATCCAGGATCCTCTGGAACTGCAGCGCGACCACCTTCTCAACAACCTTCCCCAAAAAGGGGAGGTTGGAGACAGGACGAAAACTGTCCATCAGGGTGGGATCCAGCAATGGCTTCTTGTGTTCTTGTGGAAAGTAAGACTACTAAGTGAGATTTTCAGTACTGAGGATAATGTTAATAGCTGTGCCGTTGCCTTTGTGAGCATGGCAGTACCATTCACACATTAGTACTCTGGCGCACATAGATAGTCTTTCAATTAGAATTTAGATTTTATGGTTTTAGCAATATATAGCAACCATTTAAAAATCGGAACTGTATTATATACTGCCATATCTGTTAACAGAAAGAAAACAAATATGCTTACTGCAGTGTTTCTTTCTCAACATAAGAGGAAACATCTGCGTCAAACAAAATACTATTGGAAAGGTCGCTTTTAGTAAAATCAGATATAAAACTGGCAGGCAGTAGTACGTATGATAGAAAGGCAGAAATACGAAGAGCAAAAGGAACCCTTTGCAGGAATGTTCAATGAAACTCTAATGATGAGATCAATCTTACAAACATTTTAATAGTAATTTCAGTGATATGTGGATGGCCATGATCTGTAAAAGGAAATTAGAAATGTCATTGTGAAAAACTCTGTTACTTAATCAGTACTTAATTGCTTTTATAAATTAGCATGTGGCCTGCTGTATTTTTAATAAGCCATTTATTTACATTCAGGAATAGCATGTCAATTTTGAGCCAGCTAGGCAAGGTTCTTTTTCTTTTCTTTCTTTTTTAATGGAAGAAGTAAGTCATTAAAAAGCACAGATATTGTTTATCTTCTTGTCATGCAGCATTCACGCCTGTATGAGGGCCTGTAATTATAGAATATCCAAAGCAAATCCTAAAGCCTCTATAAAGATAGTTTTGCAGTTTTTAAAATCTGCCTGCCTGCCTGCCTGCCTGCCTGCCTGCGTATATTTCTCATATTTTATGTTGGAAAATGGTATAAAATATCTCAAGCCTTCTGTTCAGCTTACTATTTCACAAGCTTCTGTGACAATTTGTTGTGTTTACATAATCCCACTAGAATTATGCATCTGATTGTGCGTTCATATATTTCTCCTTGGTTTATTAATATAGCATACAATTCTAAGAGGTGGAAATCTTGTTTGGGGAAATACACGAATAGCAGATTAGTATCTGCTAGAGCATAATACAGTTGTAATCACAAGCTGATATAAACAGTAACCCCAACCAAAATGCACAGATGGTTGCAAAGTGCTGAATATATTCTTCTAAGAATTACAAGACCTAAAAATAACCTTAATGTTTTTGTAACACTTAGCTATCATGCCTATATTCTGCTAAATATCTTAGAATCCAAGATATTGGATGGTGTGTTCTTCTCATACCAATTTGGGTTTTTGAATACAGCAGGGTGTTCCTCTTTAGGAAATGCTGTATAATGTCCACCTTTATATTATCCTGAACTGTTTTAGTGGAAAGTGATATTTTGAACTCAGGATGACTTAGGATGCAATTCTGAACCCATATATATGAAAGTTAATCTTGCTGGACTCAGTTGGACTTGGTTCTGAATAGATATATGTGAGATTGCATTTTTACTTCTCAGTGTATATTTTTCTTTAGGCAATACTAAACCTCATTGGTTTCAGTGAGATTTGTTTCCTAACTTGGAGAGTTAGGAAGTTGGTTTGTATGTGATACAACTCATGAATTTTAATTGATTTGTTTTTTAAAATTTCTTGACTGAAGATATAGAGAAATGATGCATTCTCTGAAGAATGTCATGATGGTTGTGGTTGAATCTCTGATTAACAAATTTGAAGAAGATCAGATGCGCTACAAAGAGATGCAAAGAAAAGTGAAAACAGAACCACCCAACAGTTATTATGCAGATAACTGTTCTGATAGTGATTCTTCCTTTAATCAGGTATGAAATTGTACAAAGAGATGGAGGGAGGGAGGGAGATTGATTGACTGACTGACTGGAGCTATGCACTAAACATATTCAGTGTTGAAGATAATATTTTTACAAATTGGTTTTGCCATCTCCTCTTTCATTTGTTTTTACCTTCTAGTTCCTCTGATCCCCTTCCCTCATATTCCTTTTCCTCGTTGTGTTCCAGAAACCAAAAAGGAATCGCTTCCATGATACCTATGCTTTGTTGTCATAGCACAGTGATAAGGGCTTTCTCTAGACTCAGTGTTTCTAAGACTGTAAGGGAGAAAAAGGAAATTCACTATTCAGCCTCCAAAATTCATTCCTTTTGAATATGGACAAGGCATTGATTGTTTCTTTTTTAGGTCTTGGTTGTTTAAAGCTGGAAAACAATTATCCTGAAATACTTCCCCAAAACTTGCTTTGGGTTGCAATTATATCCTTACCAGAAAAGGACTGGCGAAATGATGTAGTCCCACACTGAACACCAATGTGCCACAAAAATTTAAACCCTCATCCTTTGCTCACTTGTATACATAAATTCATATACTGTATATGTTTCAGACAGATAGAGGAATGACTGGGTGTTTGCCAAAGGTCTACACCAGGGCTTTCCAAAGTGCCGCCGCTGGCGACACACCCAGCGGCGGCGGCGGCGACACGCGCGTGCACGGTGGCGGCACGGGAGGGGCGTGCGGTGGTGCGGGGGGCGTGCGGCGGCGCGCGCGTGCATGGCGGCTGCCGTGCACGCGCGCGCCGCCGCTTCCGGGTGGTGTGGCGACACACCACGCTGTGTGTGGCGACACACTTTTGTGTCGCCACACACAGTTTGGAAAGCTCTGGTCTACACACTGCAGATTCATGCTCTACATCTCAGTGGATACCTTAAGTTATCATTCATATCCAAACTTGCAGACTTTATTTCTAACATGCACAGAAGTGTGTGTATTACAAAAGAGAAAAGCAGCTTAATCAATACATTTAGTTCCTAGCCCTTAGACTGGTATGCTGGTTTTCACTGCCATTGTTGTTGTTTATTCGTTCAGTCGCTTCCGACTCTTTGTGACTTCATGGACCAGCCCACGCCAGAGCTTCCTGTCGGCCGTCACCATCCCCACCAGATCAAAAAAGATGGGGATTAGAGAAGTAAGCATATGCCAAGGAATGAGGCAGTGTGAAAATGGCAGGGCTCTCCAGCAGTAAAGCTAAAACTACATGCATACATGATAAGTTTGAAAAAAAAGAAATTTTGAGAGGAAAAAGAAGAAAAATAGAGCGTCGTTGTTGGATTTATTGTAATTTATAGTAAGGAGAACAGAAGACAGGTCCCAGATAGTTAAAAAAAAGTCTTGAGCATAGGTTGTTCATTAGATTCCAACTGTTTATTATTTCAAAAATTGGCAAAAGCTTCATGCTGTTTAGTCAAATTAGACTACTG
This sequence comes from Charina bottae, assembly GCA_023362775.1. Taxonomy (NCBI): domain Eukaryota; kingdom Metazoa; phylum Chordata; class Lepidosauria; order Squamata; family Charinaidae; genus Charina; species Charina bottae. The sequence goes on along the minus strand of JALMGJ010000001.1, from coordinate 2,561,556 downwards.
TGAACTCCCATTAGATCAAGAGATTATGTATCCAAATATGTTCTGAAACAACTGGTCCTTGTGAAGACAGGAGAGCAAACCAGAGCATACACTTTGGAAAAAGGAGTTGGGAACTAGAATAGAAAGGACATAGTGCTAGGAAAGAATAGCAGAGAACTTAACTACTATGCATGACCACACTGACAAGTGTCTCTAGAAAAGAAGGTTATGCCAGTATCAAGGTGGCATGCAGGTTACCAAGGGGGAATCAGCTGATCTATATTGGAGATGAGAAAAGGCTAGTTCTGAAACTATGTTTTGGGCCTAAGTTCTGAACTGCCCAATTTATACATATGTTTCTGGGTTAGCTACCTCAGTCATTAGTGATCAGGTACGTGTTTGCAATTCCCTGGGTTGTTGTTTATTGGTTCAGTCACTTCTGACTCTTCGTGACTTCATGGACCAGCCCATGCCAGAGCTTCCTGTCAGCCATCGCCATCCCCAGCTCCCCCAAGGTCGAGTCCGTCACCTCCAGAATATCATCCATCCATCTTGCCCTTGGTCGGCCCCTCTTCCTTTTGCCTTCCACTTTCCCTAGCATCAGCATCTTTTCCAGGGTATCCTGTCTTCTCATTATGTGGCCAAAGTACTTCAGTTTTGCCTTTAATATCATTCCCTCAAGTGAGCAGTCTGGCTTCATTTCCTGGAGTATGGACTGGTTTGATCTTCTTGCAGTCCAAGGCACTCTCAGAATTTTCCTCCAACAATTCCCTGGGTACAGTTTCTTTTAACCATATGAATGGTGAAGGCATACAGCTTTTCTTTATTAGTAAATAGATCTGAACTTGTATATGCATTTATTTGTATTAGTTGAAGGTTATGCGTTTGCAACTATGCCTTGTTCTTGTTCCTACCAGTCCTCAATCTCATCCTTGCCACTTTCAGAAATAAACTGGCATCTCGAGGCAGTGAATCAGGATAGTGTCAGTGGAAAATATGTGAAGTTAAGAGTGGATGTGCTTCTCCTAATTACAGTATAAATAGGATTTTTTTTTGTATTTCTGACACTACAAAGTCAAAATGAGCAAAAATTGGGATGTGATATGGAAGAGAAGTCTATGTATTTGGTACCATATCATACTAGGTCTCTTGCCCACATAAATCTATGTCAGCATGATAGTAGGTTCTGCACTGAAGTTAGTAGAGAGTAGGCATTTCTTTCTTTGTGTTCTTACTGTTTACTGCTGACAGAAGCAATGAGAGATTGTTTTCTCTAATTTACGCTGCTAGACTTAAAGTTGTATTTTCTTGAAACTGTTATGATAAAATCAATAAATAAAATCTATTCCATTTAAAGTGAAGTCTAGAGGCCTATTGATTTTTAGAAACGTGTGCTTTCTTTGGCGGAAGACAAAATACAGGAGAGTGCCTTACAGAAACTCTGGGGCACACACAATATTCTCCCATTTAAAGATTTCTCACTAACTGCAATGCTGAAGGGAATTAAATTGCATATCTTCACAGTAGTGTAACGTGGGAGAGGGCATCCAAAATATCCATAGCTCTCCTTGCCATCCACTGCGGTGGCATAAACAGTTCACAAAATAGGAGGGGAAAAATTGGCAACTAGGAGAGAGAATGGAATGGAGTGAGTGAGGAAAGTATACATAGAAATAAAAGGTGTAGTCCAAAAATCTGCAGAACCGAAGGGAAAGAGGCCTACAAACAAGTGGAGACGTCAAATCTTTTAAAATATGGCTGCAACTAGGTCATCACCTCTCTAAATAACATGTGGCAGGGTGATGGGTTTACATTATATATGCAGGAGTGTGCATAAATTGAATTCATCCTGGAAGAAAATGTAGCAGTTTAGGTATTAGACCAGTGTTTCTCAACCTTGGCAACTTTAAGATGTGTGGACTTCAACTCCCAGAATTCCCCAGCCAGACCAGTGTTTCTCAACCTTGGCAACTTTTAAGATGTGTGGACTTCAACTCCCAATGCTGGCTGGGGAATTCTGGGAGTTGAAGTCCACACATCTTAAAGTTGCCAAGGTTGAGAAACACTGTATTAGGCTAAGAGCAGAATCACTGAGTTTAGATATTGGACTAAGAGCAGAATGACCAAGGTCCATCCATAGCTGTGGAAGCCCATTGAATGACTTTGGGCCAATCACTCATCTCACCTACTTCACAGGATTGTTATGGAGGAAGAGACTGCTTTAAAATATTTTTTTCCTACCAAATGCTTTGTTTGAATGTTTTATCATAAAATTAGGTTTTTTTTAAAGATTTAACAATTAAAATATGTTCTTTCATTTTTTAAACAGTGATCTAAACCCTGTAAAGTCAGTTTCAGTCAGTTGGGTTTGGTTAATGAGCATTTTTACAATGTATTGCAGAGTTACACTTTTATGAATCAAGAACAATTACAGCTGCTTGTAGAAAGACTTGATCCCACGCAACCTAAGGAGGTAAGTTTAAAAAGATTTTTTTTTTGGGGGGGGGGAAATTCTCTTATTCTCTTTTGCACATGCATAGGCAAATGCAATTTGGTTTTGTCATGTGTTAAGCTCATATTTGGTGAACTGCTGCTCAATCCAGTAAAACAATTTCATTTTCTTAATCTAAAACACACAAAACTCAAGGAAAAGCGTAGGGTAGAGGGGGTGGGGATGTGATAAATGGTATGAGGATAACAGTTGGCAGATGGATGGAAATATATGTCTTCTGATCTAATTGGATAGAATCTGTTCCCCACTGGATTAGCCTGTTCCTCTTCCCAATCTTCTACTTTAAGCATAGTCTGCTTCTACTCCTTTCCCTGAGATGGTTCTTCATAAGCCTCTTTGGTGTCAATTGCTTTGCTAAGAGTTACTCAGTAGAAGTGGTAATGTAGTGTAGCAAAACTGTGTGCATAAATTTGAGACTAAAAATGGATAAAACAATTCTGTAATTATCAATATTTTTTCAGGGAACCAAAAAAAAAATACTCTCTTTAACCAGATAGCATTGGTTTTAGTTTGCTGAGAACAACTCCTTTCCCAATTCCATTTAATGAAATAAGCATTGCAGTTGCCCAGTTTGGAAACAGTGGATTACAAGTGTTGAAAACAGGCATGGAAGGGGAGGAGTGAGTATATAGGTACATGATTTGATCTCCAGTTGAGGAAATATGCTTTTTTGGTTTGAAATCTTTGTATCAGGACCTTTCTTACCGTCTGAATCTCATTTGTTGAGCATTTATGTACTAATATATGGGAGGCTGTAAAACTTCACCTTTTCCATTTTCAGTAGGTAGAGCATAATTTATTTCATTGACTCTACTGAATTCTACAAATATTTTATTAGAGCCTGAGTGCATTATCCTGCTTAATCTTATTTTCCATAAAATATTTGAACAATGGCTGGCCTTGCATTCTCAGATGGAATCTTCCCAATATTGGGAAGGGAATGGAAAAGGATGGTCCGGGTAGTTTTCTTGCCAACAGCATGGCTAAGGAAATGGTCTGACATTGACTTCTTCTAGGATGCCTTTTGACTTCCCATTTTAGCCTACAACCTTAGGATTTCCCAGTGTCTAAGCTTGATTAGGTTTATGAGATCAGACCAAGGTCTGGTAGGTAGCTGCTACCTGCTGAATTCCTGGTAGGAGAAAGAGAGAAACAGTCAAGACTATATGTGTTTGTGTGTGTGTGTGTGTGTGTGTGTGTGTGTGAGTGTGAAGAGAAGAGAAAAGAGAAGAGAAGAGAAGAGAAGAAGAGAAGACTTTCCAGCCAATCTTGAGTTAGCTGGCTCAATTCTTCTGCAGCGCTGAAAGTGAGCAGATGAAGTAGAAGACAAGGACAAGCTGTGCAGAATTTGGGAAGACAGACTGAGAAGAAAGTGTGAGGCTAAATGAGGAAGGAAAGAGCGTCTGTGGTAGGAGGGAAGTACAAAAAAGTATAGCAGAATTTAGAGTTATGCAAAGGAAAAAGGTCAAGAAATAGTTTTTTCCATCATTCTTAATTGTGAGGGTGATGATGGAGAAATAGATTTTTGACATAGCCTTTGTTGTAGGCTTCTAATACATCTTTATTCTAATAATGCATTTTTTTCACCCACTTGTCCTTGATTTTGTAGGTGCGCCAAGAAGCCATACAAACCTTGTGTTCTGCACCCCCATCTGATATTTTAAATTGTGAGAGTTGGAGTAGCTTACGTAAACATCTTGCAACAGCACTCTCGGATCCTGATTCCAGTTTCAGTGTAAAGATCCTATTAGGCTTTTTATTCTTGACCAATATTTCATTTGATTGTAATTTATACAGTGTGTAAATTCCAAACATTTGTACCATCTTTGTTAGAAATTTGTAGTTCAAAGTGATTGTCAGAGTATGGTTAAAGAAGCAGACGTATATATATTTTATGACTTTTTCAGTGTTGGGGAAAACACTGTAATACAGAGCTTTCCAAACTTTTCATGTTGGTGACACACTTTTTAGACATGCATCATTTCGCGACACACTGTTACAGCAGGGCATCATTTCACGACACACTCTTACAGCAGGGCACAAGGCAGGCACTAGGATCTGCGCAGAATCCTGGCAGGCCAGGTTTGGAGGCAGCAGCAGCCCCGACACACCCAGACACTGTAGCCGACACACCAACGTGTCCCGACACACAGTTTGGAAAGCTCTGCTGTAATATGACAATATTGTAGAATTTAATTTTCTTTGTATTAGAGCAGAGCAACTTGCCAGAGCCCCAGAAATATTAGATGTAAGATTACTAATGTGTTAGTAATGTGTAATAGTTAATTCTTTGTGTATATATAAACTTGAATGTTGTTCTAATTAATCCATTGTAGCTGATACATTTGCACAGTCATTTTCAACCATTGGACAGTATTTAATTTAGAAAGGAAAATCTAGAGTTGTATTTATGAGTTGCATCTAGAGTTGTATTAAGGTGGAGCTGCAGGAGATAATGTAACGTCATACTTTGTTTTGAATTTCAACGGAGAGAATCCTAACTCAAATCCTAAGTGAGCCATGCGGCTTATTTGGGGTAGTAATACTCTCTCAACCTAATCTATTTCATAGGATTGTAACAAGGATCAACCAGTGTGGGGTAGTGGGTAAGGACTATAGGACTATAGGACTTGGGAGGCCCAGGTTCTAGTCCATCAGCCATGGAAGCTCACTGGATTTAAAGTCTCTCTGTCTCAGCCTATTCTACCTTGGTGGGGTTTTGCTTCTGGAGGAAAGGAGCACTATAAATCTTTACATGATTATTAGTAGCAATAACAGTCTTAGACTCCTCAAATTTCTTGAAGGAAAGACAGGATATAAATGGGAAAAAAGTAAGTCAAAGAGACCAGCAATATATGGTAATGACTGTTGTACAGGTTTGGTTAACATTACATGACCCTAGTAATGCAGGTGAGTTGTGGGATCAAGGGAAGGCAAATAACTAAATGGTGCATCACAACTCTTATGTACTTGCATGTAATGTTGTGGTGCATGTACAAAATGGTGGAGCTTGCACTTTGATATTACAACTCATGTTTCATCATTTTGGGATCATCATTGTTAGGAGCAGATGTCCATGCCTAGTAACCTGGCTTTAATTCTTGTTTTTACAGGATAAAGTCTTGAAATTCTATGCCAAGACATTTTCCTCCTCTCCATTAAATATGACAAGAGAACTCTATACAAGCTTAGGTGAGCTCAGGTTACTTCCTTTCAGAAACCAAGGGCCACAATTTTAACTTGCCTCTTAAATTAGTTGGCAATTATTTTTCTCTTTACAGCAAAGTACTTGGAGGCATACTTTCTTGCTGAAGATAATTGCATTCCTACTGTATCAATGGGTATTGACATAAGTAACCCAGACATAATACGTTTACTTAAAAAGGTACAATATACTTATTTTCCAATTTTATTTAGTTATTTAAGATGTTTTTGATCAAGGGTTTTAAAAAAGAACAATTATCCTTTTATTTATAGATGCGACTCCTAAATGAGTACCAGAGGGAAGTCTCTTCTTTTTGGATACGTCATCCAGAAAAGTATATAAGTTTTTTTTTAAAATGTGGTTGTGTTTGTTTTAATTTCTGTTTCCAGTTTCCTTATGCTGATTGATAGATACAGATGATGAAATGTGCTTAGGTTATCATATGCTTTGCCTTTGTCTCAATGTACTGAAAAGGCTTTTTACCTGTAGTTGCAATGCAAGCTCTCATACTGTAAGTCTATATGAAACTTGAGCACATGTAAGGGGAATAAGATCCTTTTTTTTAAAGATTTTTTGTATGCCACCTTTATTATTTTTATAAATAACTCAAGGTGGGGAACATACCTAATACTCCCTCCTCCTATTTTCCCCACAACAACAACCCTCTGAGGTGAGTTGGGCTGAGAGAGTGACTAGCCCATAGTCACTCAGCCTCCCTTTTAATTTTTTTTTTAAATTTTGACTGCCTCCTCCAATATTTCTCCTTTGTGCTATTTGCCTGCTTGCATCTGGTTTCACATGATATGTTTGAAGATTTAGGTTGCAGTCTTGTGTTTGTTACTTAGGAATGTATACCACTAACATTTGATGTGGCTATTTTAATCACACAAGATTGTGCAATTAGAATCAAAACTGCTTTTCCTTTTGATTTGACCTTAGGTTCATTTCAGCTTGAACAATTACATTCTGCCTAATTTAAATTCTTTTTCCAGTCTAACTTCATAATGTAGGCACTCTTTCCCAGTAAACAGATTCACAGTATTCCAGTTTTACATACATTAGTCTAAATTTCATAATTCTCTTTTGTGAGTGACTGGTCTAAGGTGGAATGGGACGTTTTCTAGACTTTTAAAATCACATTATTCATGAGTAAAGTCAAAAATAGTAAATAATATTTTTCCAGAAAGCTTAGGTGCAAACAACATCCATACCAACATTGTGATATTTACAAAGCTCTTTCTTTCCAATCTATTTAGGTACATGGAAGAAATAATGGAGAGTACTTTATCCCTTCTGGCTGTAAAGCATAATTTAAGTCAGACTGTTTCTTCCACATTTTGGGATCCAGTATACTTTTTGGCATTGGTTGATCTCAAAGCTGTGTGGTTTAAAAAATGGATGGTAAGGAAATGTGTATATTTTTCATATTCAATCTTATTTTGTTACTCTTTCAAGGTTCTTACTTTGGTGCAAATGGACTGAGCAAAGGTGTATCTCTACAAAAAGTATTTGTGAAATATCCATCCTCTTTTCAGCTTCAGTTTTTTCCCCCCACTAATGGTGGGACATTAATTTCTAGGATAAGTTAATATTTAACTGAATCTGTTTTTCCTTCCATCTGCAATACACTGTGGGCCTATGGACAGCAACTCCAATATCACCTAAATTTTTCAGCCAGTCATTTGCAGTGACCTGTTGGTGCTTTTTTGCAGAAATAACCACTTTAAAGGTAGATTTTTCTTGGTTGTCCAGATCTTGTCTTGACTTCAACAGTTCCATGTAACTTCCTTTTCTTAACATAAACAAATCACCAAGCCCTGATGGCATCCATCCCAAGCGAAGATTGTGGAACTTCTCACTAAAATATACAAGCTGTCTCTATACTCAGTCTCTGCAGTTGCAGGCTGGAAGGTGGCCAACATAACTCTAATTTTTAAGAAGGGCTCATGGGGAGATCCAGAAAATTAGAGGCCTGTCAGTTTAACATCTGTTCCGGAGAAGATAGTAGAAACTGCAATTAAAGATAAAATTACCCAATATTTGGAGACACAGGCCTTGCTCAAGAATAGTCAACATGGCTTCACTAAGGGAAGGTTCTGTCTAACTAATCTTCTACAGTTTTTTGAGGATGTTAATAAACATGCAGCCAGTAGACATCATCTGCTTATATTTTCAAAAAGCCTTTGATAAAATCCCTCATCAAAGACTTCTCAGTAAGCGAAACAGCCATGGAATAAAAGGACAGGCTAACTGGCTAAAGAACAGAAAACAAAGAGTAGGAATAAATGGACATTTCTCAGAATGGAGGGATGTAACTAGCGGGGTCCCCCAGAGTTCTGTCCTAGGATCGGTGCTTTTTAACATATTTATAAATGATCTGGAATCCGGCGTGAGTAGTGGAATAGCCAAGTTTGCTGATGACACTAAATTGTTCAGAGTGGTAAAAGCAGTAAGGGACTGCAAAGAGCTCCAAAGGAATCTCTGCCCACTAGGGGAGCGGGTGTCAAAATGGCAGATGTCATTCACTGTGAGCAAGTGTAAAGTGATGCACATTGGTGCCAAAAATCCTAACTACTCATACAGACTAATGGGATCAGTGCTAGTGGTGCCTGATGAGGAAAAAGATCTTGGAATAACATTAAACAGTTCAATGAAGGTGTTGACACAGTGTGCATCCGAAAAGGCCAACAGCATGTTAGAGATAATAAGAAATGGTATTGAAATAGAGGTGCCAATATCACAATGCTCTTATATAAATCAATGGTGCAACTGCCTCTGGAATATTGTGTGCAGTTCTGGTCGCCAAACCTCGAGAAGGATATAGTGGAGCTAGAGAAAGTTCAGAAGGGGGCAACTAAGATGTTCAAGGGGCTGGAGCAGCTTCCATATGAGGAAAGGTTATGACATTTGGAGCTTTATAGCCTAGAAAGGAGGCAAATGAGAGGGGACATGATTGAGGTGTACAAAATTATGTGTGGTGTGGATAAAGCAGACAAGGAGAAGTTATTTTCCCCTTCCCAAAATATTAGAACCAGAGGTCACCCAATGAAATTAAATCCTGGAAGAATCGGGACAGACAAAAGGTAATTTTTTTACACAATGTGTAATTAAACTTTGGAATTGCCTACCAGAAGACGTGTTGCTGGCTACCAGCTTGGCTGGCCTCAAAAAGGGGGGTTGGACCAATTCCTAGAAGTCATGGGGATCAATGGTGATTAGCCTTGATGGCAGTGTGCCTGCCTCTGAAGACCATCTCTGCTGAGAGACTGGTAGGATTGCTTGTGCACTTGGTTGGCCGCTGTGAGAATAGACTGCTGAATTAGATGGGCCAGCGGACTGATTCAGCAGGGCACTGCTTATGTTCTTACGTTCTAATAGTGTTTCTCACTGTTGAAATAGCCAGCTGCAATCATTTAAAGGGCTTTCTCCTGCTGCCTAGAAGTGAATTATTTTCATTTTCAAATACTCAGACAGCTTCATAGAGGAGCCCATGGTTGTTGAAAATGGACAAGAATAGATTGCAATCACAACTTGAGAGGTTAGAAGGATCAGTGTATTCGTTCACCTGTAGAATTGTCTTCACCTGCTTTCAATGTAGACCAAACAAGTCAATCATCTTTCTGGGCCTTATTATAACTTTATGGTAAAAAAAAAAAAAAAAAAGGAAAGTAGCATCGAATCAACTGACAGTATTATATCTGCAATATTCACTGTTTCATTATTTTGAGTCTAAATTGTAAGTGTGCATTCAAATTTGCTTTTAACTTCGTACCATGGAGAGGTTCAGGCAGCTTTTTTTCAGTTAAGGATTCTGTGGAACATACACTTTGACCAGGCAATTGTATTTAGTATAAATATATGAAGTTTTTTATTAATCCCAATACTTCTGAATGCCCTCAGAGAGAGTAGCATCCAGGTCTCCAAGGATAAACTGTTCCACAGGGATGGAGCATAAACTGAAAAACTTTGTGCTCTTGCTCCCCCTCCCCTCCCCGCCCCTCCCTCTCACTAGCCCCATTCACGACAAATATGCCAGATGGGCCAGTTCTGTTTGAAAGAGGCAGTTCTGCAAGTACCTATGTCCTAAGCCATAGAGGGCTAAACAGATTAAACCAGTGCTTTGGATTTAGCTTCGGTATTTGGTTCCTGTGTGGCCGCACTAAGCCCATAACTAATCCCTACTGAGGGTTGTTGAGAGTGCAGCAGTGCAATTCGCTTCATGCCACAAAGCAATGCAGTTTGCCACCTCAAGGTTGTCTCACTCAAAAACTGAACAAAAGCTGACACAACCTCTCCACGGCACAAAGTTAAAAGTAAATTTGCATGCACACTGATAATTTATGTTAGTTCTGTGAAAATTCAAAATATGAAAACAGTGGCTAGCTCAGAAGCCTGCTGACAGAGGTATGGTTGTGTCCATAGGAAACTTTTGCTGGATGCAGCCAAATTGTTTTATACATTTGTAAATTCTGCAGTATAACTGGAAATATTATCGGTGGCAACAAGAAATAGGCACAAAAATGAAAATAGAAGAATACTTTTTGTCCCCTGGGAATTTTCAAGCAAATGTGAAATGATTATTTGTTTTTAAAGTGGAAAACTTTGGGTATGATCCAGGAAATCTTGTTACTGTTATTTTGCCTTCAGACCTAAATCTATAGCTATTATTTATGATTTTGTCGGGGTAATTGGCGGAGAACCAACGCTGAGTCGGAGTTTCAACTCTAGTTCTTTATTATTTCTACCATACACAGAATCTTGCCAGACTAAAGGTTCCTAAACTGAGCTAAGGGGGAAAATACCCTTGGGAATCTAGGGCGGTGATAGTCTAACTTTCTTCCTCCGCCCCCCCCCCCCCACTCTCCAAGCTGTGCAGGCTGTGTGAACGCTTATCTGCGTGGAATGTGCTCTCTGCCCCCTCAGCTCCCAGCTCCATCACAGATTTCCTCATACTGTCTTTTTGTAATTGTGCAACATATATTCATTTGGCTTCCTCTAAAGGTGAGAGTTTTCATTAAAATGGATTTGATTTCTGATCTTGCACTGAATAGAATTTATGTTAATATGTGCTACTCTGTTTATACAGTGTTGTTGCAATATCCGTTGTAATAATTGAAGAAAGAATTGAATAAAACTGTTCAGAAACAAGTGTTAACTGTATTATATTTCTGCTTTGTCATATTAGCATGCCTACTACAGCAGAACAGTAGTTTTAAGGCTACTTGAAAAGAAATACAAATCTTTGGTAAGTCTGTGCTACTCAGATTTTCAGGTGGCTTTCAAAAGTTCTAAAAATGTTTAGAATGTTGTTTCATTTAATTATGAACTGGGGTTAATGAAATCCAGAGTTAAGGCACTTTCTTATCAATAAAAGAAATGACATGTATATGTTATCAATTTCAACTGAACTAAGAGAGATACAGATATTTCACAGAGAGATGCTTTATATTTCATCTTGTCACTCATATGCATCTTTTATACAGAAAGTGTATTGGGGTGAGGCAAAATCACATTAAGTATAACTTTGCTAATGATCTAAATGAGGTGAAACATTGTTTGGAGGTTCTAAAAAAATAGTACAATGCAGGGTCTGTTTTGTGAGGTTTAATATGATTTGTCATTTTATATTTCAGATCATTGCAACTGTTGAGCAATGTGCTTCCTATTTGGAAGCTTGTGAACCAGCAGTGAATGGATCAGGAACGTTTAATTCATTTTCCACGTCACATAATAGTACGCACTATTTCCATTTGCTCTATAATATATATTTTAAAAATCCTTTTATTACTTACACCGTTCTAATACAGTGAGTAGTGGTGTACCAACATGTCTTTTAATGGCAAGTTTTATTTTTTTATGTATCATCTGTTCTAAGCCATCCCAGTCCTGAAAGGCTCTGAAAACAAAATGTACACTGTAACACTGAAAACAAAAAAAGTGGAAACCTCTCAACAAAACTGAATGGGAATAAAGTAGTGAAGATATATAAAATAACTAAGATAACAATAAGATCAGCTGGCATCAAAGGCTCATTGGAATAATACTGATTTTAATTGTTTATAGACTACTACAGATGTAGGGGACTGTGGGGGCTACCACAGAGTAGGCCTGTTGTTCCCCTGCATGCTTGGTAAATGAAGGATGGAAATCTTAACCAGCCCTGCATAGATGACTGGGTAGGCAGATTCCATTCTGGCAAGACATGGCTTAAGACTGTTGGGATATATTCAAGTTCAAAATTCCTAAATCCATTTTTCAGATTGTTTGTCTCTATTTTATAAAGATTTTCCCTTGAAGTATTGAAACCAGTTGTTGCTAACAGATACACTTTGTATAAAATTTATAAACGTTATCCATTAATAATAGGCATGACTTTATATACTAGATTTTGTACCCTAGTACAGCGGTCCCCAACCTTTTCGGCACCAGGGACCGGTTGTGGAAGAAAATTTTTCCATGGACTGAAGGGGAGGGATTTGCAGGCGGGAGCCAATCGCGTGCACCAGGGGTGGGGTAATCGCGTGCACCGGGGGCGGGGTTTGCAGGCGGGAGCCCTGCAGCCCGCTTCCTAACAGGCCACGGCCCACTAGTGGGCCATGGCCCACAGGTTGGGGACCCCTGCTCTAGTATATAAGGGCAGAGCAAGAGAAAGCATGTTTATTGACATAAGCTTGATGGGGTATATGCTGGCTTAAAGGGGAAAAACCGAGGCTTGAGAATAGACAGACAAGAATGCAACTTGTTAGGGCTAACAGTGTTTACTGTTTAGCATAGGGCAATAATGCAGATACAGTTCACATTATCGCAACAATGAAAAAGATGAATATACAGGATACATCATTGTAAAAGGAAAAACAAAACAAACTTATAAGCAGAGTTCCGTGTATTGATCCCAGGGCCAGAGTTCCTGCCATGGCCTATACCCAAAACCAGGCATAGCTCACTCTGCCCAGTCCACAGGAAGTGAACACGTGAAGAACTACATGGCTAAGAGACACTAGAAATCAAGAAGACATAGAACACCATTTTGCATGGTTGTATATTCAGACCTTCTAGCATTCTGATTGGCTGGAAGTTAGCTGTGACACGCACTAGGCCCAAAGCACATAGCATTGGCCTGCTGCATCTACGCACTGAGTTCTCCTCCTCCTTGCTCAGGGGGGGCTTGGGCAAGGCTTCCCACGGAAGGATTCAGGAGACCTTGTTCCCATGCAATCTAGACAAAACAATACTCACGTGACCGTTGCTATCTTGCACCTGCACTTCACGTCACCATGAGAAGGCTTTGCTTTGCTTTGTACAGGAATAATTTGTCAGGGCAACACAAGAACCCTAACAAAGCTATCTTTTTTCCCCCCCCAAAATGTTAAGTGTGGGAACACTTCATGCAGTACAAACAGATTAAGAAAATGATTCTCACAAGATAGTTACTATATATGTAGAAACAAAAGTATAAAAAATTAACCAATTTTAGTACAAAATAGCCATTATAATATCCATTTTGGTGTATTGTTATCAATTTTATCAGTTAAATTGTACTCTTGTTACCTCGTTTTATCTTTGATATGGTTGTAAGACTAATCAATAAAGTTGTTGTTGTTGATTGACATAAGCTATCTTTTCTTTCAAGGTAATAAACAAAAGAATTTCTACACAGGAAAAGAATTGCAATATATTTATTTTGTTCATTCCCTGAGCCTCTTAGGCAGATTATTAATATATAAACAAGGCAGAAGACTCTTTCCTATTCAGCTGAAAAACAGAAAAGGTAAGGACTTAATGAAAAAGATGACAATTTGTTTTATTTTATGACTGCTTTTCCCAAAAGTTTTTCATTTGGGGTATGTTAAGGACGTCTCTCTTCTGTGAAAAATAAGTAGATAATACTGTGAGAGAGGATGGAAAACAAAGTTTTATAGACACACACAAGGCTGTGCCAATAGCAAAAGATGGAGTGGAAAAAATAATTCAGTTAACAGTAAGTCATAATCTTCATATGTACATAGCAAAAAGTCTTGGGTTCCTATATTTTCCTCTCTCTTCTCCAGCATGTCTGCAAAGCAATCATTTCACTTTATAGTTTACTGTGACAATCAGAGTTTATACACTTGTAATTCTGTCCAGTAAGAAAGCTCATCAATCCCCCTTTCTCATATAGTTCAGAGGTAGAAAAGCTGCCATCACTTGTGTGATTTATGATCCTTAATAAACCTCCCCCTGACCATAACAGAATCCAGGCCATAGGATTGCACCTCCAGAAAAGGACAGACTCTCTCCCAGAGCTATCCTTTAGTCCAGAGTTTCCAAACTGTGTGTCGGGACACGTTAGTGTGTCTGCTGCAGTGTCTCCGTATGTCACGGCTGCTGCTGCTGCCTCCGAGCCCTGCCAGGATTCCACGCAGGTCCTAGTGCCTGCCTTGTGCCCGGCTTCCTCCAAACCTGCTGTGATTCCGCGCAGATTCTAGTGCCTGCCTGGTGCCCTGCTGTAAGAGTGTGTCACGAAATGATGCATGTCTAAAAAGTGTGTCACCAACATGAAAAGTTTGGAAAGCTCTGCTTTAATCATTTTCTGAAGGGAGAGAAAGGGATTCATCAAGGAGGAAGTATCCCTTCTGACTGGGAGAATTCAGTTGGTGAAGAAATGACAGACATGAAGGAGTTACAATTCGACTTTCAAGAAAAATTGCTTGTTTATTACAGGGTCTGTTCTGAGAATGAGATAGCTCGGTCATGTGGGAAATTTTCTGTTCACTTTGTTGGGGAGATAGCTGGGTTTTTTGATCTGTCTATAAAAAAATTGTATAATATGGAGACAAATAAATGCTTTGGTTTATTTTGAGGTGCGATAAGAAATTAAGAGTAAATATGTGGATTACTTTCACTTCCGGGTTCTGGTCGGAGCACAGCGAAGAACTGGGGCTCCTTAGCCTCGATTCCACGGCTAAGCTGTTTGCAGCGATTTGGGAGAAGAAATCGCTGGAAAAATCACACTCGAAGAGAGTGTGATCAGAAGATTAACCACAAAGGGTCTCTGAAGTAAATGCCCTCCCCCGACTCCTGTAATTTCCACTGCGGGAGGAGGGAGATGGAGCAATGAAAGGAGACTGGGAAAAAAAACGGGGCTCTGCAGCAGCCGTGATTCTAACAGATAAGTAGCTGGCCCGACCAGGCTTTTAGTCACTTTTTTTTACTTTTAAACATTATTATTTTTTTATTAAGTGCTAAGATTTGTATCTGGACTTGATTTATATTTGCTGGTGCTATATTTTTTTCTTGTTAATGGAAGAATAAACGGTGGGAAGAGAAGCTAAGTGGCTTTGCTAGAAGTGAAAGTGACTTTTACTATTATTTCAGTTTGGTTTGAGTTTTTTACTTATGGACAACTATTGGTATTTCTATTTTTGTTCTCTGGAATACTATATTAAAGCTTGGATTTAAATGGAGTGATTAATACTTTATTTTTTAAGATTTTGATGTTGGGATTACTGAACCCTATTAAAAACTCTTTTATATATACAAGTTCCTCTTTTTCTTTTTGAACTTTGAACTCTGTTTGGATTTATTTTTCTGAAAAAGTCAAGTTATTTAACGTTTAATTTGGATTATTGGATTATTATATGGAAAGTAGAGGCTTTTTTACATGTCTCTAGCAACATTTTTTCTTTTTGACTTGTGGTTGGATTGAAGAATTACAAGTGGGAAGGTGAAACCCTGGGAATATTTACTATTCTTATCTTTGATTTTGACTACAGGAGAACAAAAAGTCCTAGGCTTTTATCCTTTGAAACACTGTGGACTTTTATATATAAGGGATTATAAATGACCTAAGAGGAAAATTTTTAAAGGAGCCTAGTTCTCTCTTTCTTTTTCCTTAACCTTTTGGATATTTGTTTTTTCACCTTTTCTTTTTTCTTTTTATTATTTGTAAAAGAATTTTTAATTTTTTTTTTAATTTTTTCCCCTTTTTTAAATAATTTTTGTTATATTGTTATATGGTGCTTTTTCCCCTTTTCTCCCTTTTTTCTTCTTTTTTGCAGGGCTATGGCGTCTTTGGGAACGAGACGGGCGGAGAAGGAGAAGAAGAAGGAGACTGGAGGACCACCTATTGATTCTGCTACACCTGCTACATCTGCCTCAGAAGCTTTATTACCAGAAATGAAAAAGATATTAGAAGCTGTTGCAACACTAAATAAGAAAATGGATGATCAGAATACAGCAATAAATAAGAAAATGGATGATCAGAATACAGCAATAAATAAGAAAATGGATGACCAGAATACAGCAATAAATAAGAAAATGGATGACTCCACGAAGCAGATGGAAGATCAGATTACAGCATTAGACAAAAAAATGGACGATATGAAGAAAGAAATAACCCAAGAGATTAAGCAAGATTTTAAAAAAGAAATTCAAACAGTTAAGGAAGTGGTCAATTCTCTGTCAGGAGAACTTAAAGATACGCAAAGCCAGATGCAAAAATTAGAAGATAAATCAGAATATGCTATTAAAGAGATTGAACATAATCTAGATATCACAGCTTTAGCAGAAATGAGAGAGAAGGAGCACATCTTGAGATTTAGAGCAATTCCAGAACAAGTAGATGAAAATGTGAGAGAAAGGATGACTTTTGAATTAGCTAAATTTTTGGAGACAAGAGAACAAGATTTAGATTTGGAGATAGACAAGATATTCAGAGTAAACTCACGTTATGCTAAGGAAAGAAAAGTCCCTAGAGACATATTGATATATTTCGTAAGAAAAGTGACAAAAGAGCAAATCTTAAGGAAGCATTATAATACTAGATTAAATATAGAAGGGAAGGAAATAATTGTATTAAAAGAAATTCCCTTGAGAATAATTAGGAAAAGAAAAGACTATTCTTTCCTTACAGACAAATTAAGGCAACATAGTATTTCATTCAGATGGGAAAAATTGGAAGGCGTATCGTTTGAGTTTAAAGGACAGAGATTCAAAATAACTTCCATTTTAAAAGCAAAAGCTTTTTTAGAGAAATACAAGAAAGAAATGGGTTTACCAGAAGGAGAATTGACAAAAGGAGGAGAAACATCGAAAGACAAAGAGAAGACTGAAGATCTATCTGAGAAAGGAGCTACAGGTGTGGACTTAACAAAGGGATTTTAAAGAATAAAACACCAATGGAACTTAAATATCTGACATGGAATATTAATGGAGCCAATGCTCCACAAAAAAGAAGAAAGATATTTCATTTTTTGAAAAAACAGAAATTGGACATAAGTTGTTTACAAGAGACTCATATTTGTAAAAAAGATACTAAATATTTGATTCAAAAACAGCTTGGAGAAGAATTTATTTCGGCTGGATATAAAAAAACTAAAGGGGTAGTCTTATATGTACAACCAAAGTTAAACCCAAAATTGATATTAGCTGATGAAGAGGGTCGATACATTGTAGTAGAAATTAACATACAAGGAACTAAAACACTGATAGTTGGACTTTATGCACCGAATATGGATAAAGGAGTATTTTATAAAAACCTGATGGATAAACTTTTGGACTTAACTTATGACAATTGGTGTTTCATGGGGGATTGGAATGGGGTAATTTACCCCAGATTGGATAGACAGTCACAAAAAGAAGTGAAGCAAACACAGGGAAAATTGCCACAAACATTTTTCGACTTGAAAGAGATGTTGGATTTACAAGACATTTGGAGATGTATGAATGGGACTTCCAGAGAATTTACATATTATTCAGAGAGATTTAAATCACATTCTAGAATAGATATGATTTTGATATCTAAAAATTTGATGATGGATATTAACAAAGTTGATATATTACCTAAGACTTTATCAGATCATAATCCAGTAATGTTGACTCTTAAAGGGAAACGGAATGTATTTAGATGGAGATTGAATGAGTCACTACTACGGAATAATGATGTAGTTGATGTATGCAAAAAAAAATTAAGAGAATATTTTCAATTTAATTTGAACAAAGGGACTAATATTCAAACTGTATGGGAAGCCAGTAAAGCATATATGAGGGGTTATTTTATTCAATACAATGCTCAAATGAGGAAGAAAAAACAAAAAAGAATTCAATTGATTTTAGATGAAATTAAAAGTAAAGAGTTAGATTTGAGAGATAAACCAATGGATGACACTTTGCTCACTCAAATTAAATTTCTACAAAAGCAAATATCAATGATATTAACTCAAGAGATAGAGACTCAAATGAAATTTACAAAACAAAAATATTTTGAATATGCAAATAAACCAGGTAGATGGCTGGCTTATAAATTGAGGAAACAAAGACAAAAGAATTTGATTACTAATATTCAACATGAAGGAAAAACTCTGGTGAATAATATGGACATTCAAAAAACCTTTCATGACTATTATTCTAAATTATATAAAAAACAAGATGTCAACTTGGATGAGATTGAAGAATATTTGAATAAACAAAAACTAACTGTTCTTAATGACCAACAAAGATTGATATTAAATAATGTTATAACAAAAGAAGAATTGATAAAAGCTTTTAAGAAAATTAGTAGTGGAAAAGCTCCTGGACCGGATGGATTGTCAGCAGCCTACTATAAATGTTTTGAAGAGGATTTATGTCTACCTTTGCAGAAGACTATGAATTCTATTTTGGAAACAGGAATTATGCCTGAAACTTGGAAAGAAGCACATATAACATTGATACCCAAAGAACAACAGGATTTAACATTAACTAAAAATTACAGACCAATATCTTTATTGAATAATGACTATAAGATATTTACAACGATATTAGCAGAAAGAATGAAGAATATACTTAAGGATTTTATTCATCAAGACCAAACTGGTTTTCTACCCAAAAGACAAATTCATGACAATGTCCGAAACATAGTAGACGTAATTGAATATTTGGATCAACACTATGATAAACAAGCTGCCTTGATATTTATTGATGCTGAAAAAGCCTTTGACAACTTAAATTGGCCTTTTATGTTCAAAGTTTTGGAAAATATGAATTTTGGAGGAAATTTTATAAAATGGATTAAATCAATATATACTCCACAATTTGCCAAAATAATTGTTAATGGAGAATTTAGTAAGCCATGTGAAATACAAAAAGGTACTAGACAAGGTTGTCCATTATCTCCACTTTTGTTTATATTGGTATTAGAGGTTTTACTTAGAGATATTAGACAAGATGATGGTATCCATGGTATTAAAGTTAAAAAAGAAGTTTATAAACTAAGAGCATTTGCTGACGACCTAGTCATTACTTTGGAGAATCCACTAGAAGGAATTGAAATATTAATACAGAAACTAAAAGACTTTGGGTCGCTAGCAGGGTTCAAAGTGAATTTACAGAAGACAAAAGTTTTGACCAAAAATATGGATTACCACCAACAAGAGAAATTGAAAGAAATAACAGGATATTCAATGGAAGAAAAAGTAAAATATTTGGGAGTATATTTAACAACTAAAAATGTTAAGTTGTTTAAGAATAATTATATTCCACTTTGGATGGATATTAAAAAAGATTTGGAACATTGGGAAAAACTGCAATTATCATTATTAGGTAGAATTTCAGCAATTAAAATGAAT
Source organism: Charina bottae (assembly GCA_023362775.1). Classification (NCBI taxonomy): domain Eukaryota; kingdom Metazoa; phylum Chordata; class Lepidosauria; order Squamata; family Charinaidae; genus Charina; species Charina bottae. Next base: position 2,542,277 of record JALMGJ010000001.1, on the reverse strand, counting down.
GTTTTGCCAAGAATTTTATATCTTTTTCAAACACTACCTATATTGGCATCAGAAGAACCTTTTGAACAATGGCAGCGAGATATTTCTAAGTTTATTTGGCAAGGGAAAAAACCAAGAGTAAAATATAAAGTATTGCAAGACTCTAAAGAAAGAGGAGGACTAGGTCTACCGGATTTGAAATTATATTATGCTGCTTGTTGCTTGGTTTGGATTAAAGAATGGATAGTTTTGAAAAATGAAAAATTATTGAATTTGGAAGGACATGAATTAAGATATGGATGGCATGGATATTTGTGGTACGATAAAGTTAAAGTTAATGTGGACTTTAAAAACCATTATATTAGAAGATCCTTGTTAAGAATCTGGAATAAATATAAATTAATCTTATGTTATAAAAGACCCTTATGGATTTCTACACAAGAAGCATTCTACAGAACAGAAGTAAGAAATAAAGATAAATGGTTAACCTACAAAGACTTTTTAAAGAAAGAACAAGGACAATATATAATTAAATCAATAGAAGAATTGGTATCAGAGGGATACAGTTTTCAATGGCTTTCATATATGCAGCTCGTAGAGAAATTTAAATTAGATAAGAAAGACCTTGAATTTGAACAAACCAAATCGGAATTTGAGATACAACTATGTGAGACAGATGATCATCTAATTGCAAAAATGTATAAATTATTGTTAAAAGGTGAAATGGTAGAGGAACAAGTTAAAGACTGTATGATTAAATGGGCTAAAAATATTGGCCATAATATTCAAATGCAACAATGGGAAGATATGTGGACCAAAGGGTTAAAATTTACTTTGTGTTATAATTTAAAAGAAAACTTTTATAAGATGATGTACAGATGGTATATGACCCCACAAAAACTTTCTAAAATGTATGGAAATGTCTCCAACTTATGTTGGAAATGTAAAAAAAAAAAAGGGGTCTTTTTACCATATGTGGTGGACATGTGAGACTGCAAAGAAATTTTGGACTCAAATACATGCATTGATGCAAAATATATTACAAATTCGAGTTCCATTTAAACCGGAATTTTTCTTACTGGGAATAATTGATGGACAACCTGGGAAGCAATTTACAAGGATTATGCAATACATGATTACAGCAGCAAGACTTATTTTTGCACAAAATTGGAAAAACCAGATATCGCCTACAATACAAGATTGGATGTTAAAATTGATGGATATGGCAGAGAATGATAAACTGACATGTTTATTAAAAGAAAATCCAAATAATTATTTCCTTAAAGAGTGGAAACCATTAACTGACTATTTACAAGATGCGGGAGGGGCAAAGCTTATATGGGGATTTGAAGATTAAAATATATATATATTGATGTAATAGACAAGAAATATTCTTTAATATTATATATAGACCTAGCATGTAAGATAAAATTTTTAAAATACCATGACCAGATACAAATCGGAAGTTGACCAAATTCTGTTTCAGCTTTATCTTTTTTTCTTTTTTCCTTTACTACACTTTTTTATCTTTTCTTTTTTCTTGATTTGTATTTCCATTTTCTTTTCTGTTTCAAACTTTTATCTATGTAAAATTAAAATCTAATAAAATTTGTTAAAAAAAAAAAAAAGTAAATATGTGGATTGACTGTAAGGCTCTATGATGTTATTTTTCAGTAATGATTTAAAAGTTTGTTGTTATATGGAGATTAAATGTTTTAGTTTATTTTGAGGTGGGATAAAAATTAAGAATATGTGGATGAGGCTGTATGATTTTTGTTTTGTAATGATTTAAAGTTTCTTGCAATGATTTAAAGTTTGTTTTTTAAGGTTTAATAGGGGTAAGATTGAAATAACAGTACTAAGCATAAAAGTAGATAATTTAAATGTTTTTTAATGCTTTTACAATTTGATTGTTGTTATAGAAATATAATATAGAAATTAAGAATAAGAAATGTTTTTTTTAAACGATTATAATAATTTGATTGTTAACATAGTGGCCAGAAATAAATGGAATAGTGATAGGAGGGAAACGTTTTATTTATATATATATATATATATATATATATTTATATTTATATTTATATTTATATTTATATTTATATTTATATTTATATTTATATTTATATTTATATTTATATTTATATTTATATTTATATTTATATTTATATTTATATGGAAGAAGCATTTGCTTTTATTGATTTATATATTTATATTTATATTTATATTTATATTTATATTTATATTTATATTTATATTTATATGGAAGAAGCATTTGCTTTTATTGATTTATATAATGTCCATGGAATGATTTATAGAAATAATGTGATTTTGGTTAAATTTAGAGAAAAGGATTAATTATGGGAATTACTATATATTCTTGTTGTTGAAAGTCAGAAGTCACTTCTTATGTAATCTTTTAAAAAAAAATTCTTGTTTTTCACTATCTTTTTTTCTTTTTTGTAGTTTTTTCTTTTTTATTGTAGTTTTTTATCTATGCTCTAAACTTAATAAAATTCTTTTTAAAAAAAAATCACTGGGATTTCACAGCAGAATTTGGCTGTGCATCAGCTGCTTGATTAGACCCATTTGAATTAATGGCTATTTCTAGGGAAGTGGCACTGAAGTTTCCAAAGAGAAAAATACAAATGTCTTCACTGATTGGACTGGGTGTTTTCTAAGTGATGGAAGGATTTCTGGTTGACTTAGTGAAATTTGGGAGGATTCCAATCATCCTATACTGTATGATCTGGATTGTTAACAAACCATAGATTAAACTAATCTGCATTTTCCCACTTTGTATATAACTACGATTGGTTTTTAAACATTGTCCTGTTTTGCATAATATTTAAGCCAAAATGCAATTAGTCTTAGTATGTTAACTCAACCAAGTTCAAATATTTATATCTTGCCTGTCCACTTCATAGTTTTTAGCTGGAAATTTTCTGACCAAAAACAAATGCAATAAAGGTTAACTTTCTCACCTTATACAAACTGACCCTGATTGGACCACCATGTGTCTTTCTTTTTCTTTTTCTTTTTCTTTTTCTTTTTCTTTTTCTTTTTCTTTTTCTTTTTCTTTTTCTTTTTCTTTTTCTTTTTCTTTTTCTTTTTCTTTTTCTTTTTCTTTTTCTTTTTCTTTTTCCTTTTCTTTTTCCTTTCCTTTCCTTTCCTTTCCTTTTCTTTTCTTTTTTTTTTTTCTTTTTTTTTCTTTTCTTTTCTTTTCTTTTGCTACCTATCTATTCACTACCAAATAATTGTAGTGTAAGATATTGACCAAGGATGAGGAAAGAAGCAAAGCACTGTCAGGAGTGCTTTGCCATGTCACTTTACATGCCATTCATGGATAAGTCTATAATTGGTTAATACGAACCATGGCTTATTATTACTTGTGATTATAACTTCAGTTTTTTCATGGTCATTCTGGAAGAAGTAACTTGCTAGTGGTCATTCATGTAGTATGGAAGTGTGGTTTTGTGTTTGAAATGAACCATTTTATGTCAAGGAAAATGAAGACATTATCCTAGAATATAAGATGGAATTTCTTTACATGGTCTCAGTGCCCTGTGGCTGTTAAAAAAAAGGCAACAAACCTTCTTGATTAAATTATTTGGAGGAATAAATGAATCCGACAAACTATTTTGACATTGCTAGAAGAGCACTATAGTTGAAATTAGCTAATTATGGTTCATTTAATGGCTTCAGTAGATTAAGCTGTAAGAAATGGAAATGCTTCATCCGTTTATATTGAATTTGTACATAGATATTGTTTCACGCATTGTTACTAAAAACATTTTACGTTGCTTGCATTTTCAAATATTTTTTTTCCCATTCTGATTTCCCTAGATCTGATGACACTGACAGACCTCATCATAATGTTTACTTGTCTTATTTATTGTTCCCCAAATTGCCCCAAACCCCTTACTGTGCTTTCAGGTAATAATTCTCATTTATATGCACTGTTATATTATAAACGACTTGCTTTGAGAAAAGAGTGTCTCCTGAGGGTTAATCTGTTCTATGTCTGTAGACAGAGATGAATATCCTATGTGTTATGAAGCTGTGATAGATAGCCCTTAATATTTGACTTGGAGTAGAAGTGAGGGTAATAATGAGGGGAAAGGAATAACAGGACCAGGTTATTTGTGGGACCACCTCACCTTGAGGGTATCTGCCTGTCCTACTAGGTTAGATGGAGTAGTACCCTCCCTTAAATGTTGTCACCTGATGGGACCTCAGAAGCGTGTCTTCTTGGCCACTCCAGCCCTTTGGAATAGCCTCCCACATGAGATTTGAGGGGTTCCTACCCTTTTAGCCTTCCAGAAGGCTGTGAAGTCCTGGCTCTTCCCCCAAGCGTTGGCTAGGATGGGGGTGGTGGTATCGGTTGTTGTGAGCTGCCTAGGATTATTATATAAGACAGGCATCCATATAAGTTCCGTAAATAAATAAATAAATAAATAAATAAACACATTGTTGTATTTTCCTTTTTCTTTTTGCCTTGCTGCTATTTTGAAACAACTTTTTTTTTTAATTTGTCAGGCAGCTATTCTCCAGCTGGCCTCATTACTGATGTACTCCGGGTCCTTTGTGATCGAAAGGAATGTGCAACTGAATGTCTATATACGAATACAATGATAGAGGAACTCCTTCAACCAGTACATTATTTACTGAATGGAACAGAGGTTTCTTTCATTTTTATGCAATTTCCTATAAGTGGGGTGGGGTGGGGGGAAACCCCTCAATGACAGTGTTCCAGCTAGAGTCCAGCCAAAATCAAGGCGCTGGCAGACTGACTATATCTGAGATACTGAATTGAAAGAGACTATGGATTTTATTTAGGTTGTAAAACACAAGAAATCTGAATCTTTATTCAGATATTTGTGGGAGCTTCACTTAGATGTATTTGATTTAGATCTAATTGTTGTGTATGATACCCCATCCAGAAATGGTTGAACAAGCTGGTTTCAAAGCCTAACAATATAATCTTGCGATTTCTATTTAGAAGTAAGATCTGTTGAATTCCATGGGCCTTTTTCTCCACTCAGTATAGAATTGCAACGTGAAATCGACTTTGTAGATCAGGTTACTTGTCTATAATTGTGCAGAAGTGCTAACAAACCATCTGGGTGGTATTTAAGGTGTTTTTTCTTTTATTCATCATTGCTATAATTTCAAACAGGAATGCCATTATTTTTGCTCGTAAGTGATCACTTGTGGTGACTGAAGCCAAGCAAAATTCTTAATAGTTTGGCATGCACAGTGAAATGAAACATAATGGATTGGAACTGAATCTGCTCTTCTGCTAAGACAGAGCTTTCCAAACTTTTCATGCTGGTGACACACTTTTTAGACATGCATCATTTCACGACACACTCTTACAGCAGGGCATCATTTAGCGACACACTCTTACAGCAGGGCACAAGGCAGGCACTAGGACCTGCGCGGAATCACAGCAGGTTTGGAGGCAGCAAGGCACAAGGCAGGCACTAGGACCTGCGTGGAATCACAGCAGGTTTGGAGGCAGCAAGGCACAAGGCAGGCACTAGGACCTGTGTGGAATCACAGCAGGTTTGGAGGCAGCAAGGCACAAGGCAGGCACTAGGACCTGCGCGGAATCACAGCAGGTTTGGAGGCAGCAAGGCACAAGGCAGGCACTAGGACCTGCAAGGAATCCTGGCAGGGCTCGGAGGCAGCAGCAGCCGCGACACACCCAGACACTGTAGCCGACACACTAGCGCATAGCTTTCCAAACTGTGTGTCGCGACACACTACTGTGTCGCCTGTGGTGTCCTGGTGTGTCACATGCAAACCCGGAAGCGCTGATGGGGGGAACCAGAAGAAGCGGGACCCCCACCAATCAGCGCTGATTGGCGGGGTGCCGCTTCTTCCAGTTCCCCCCATCAGTGCTTCCGGGTTTGCGCACTACACACCAGAACACCGCAGGCCGCACCGCCACCGCCGTTGGTGTCGAACATGAAAAGTTTGGAAAGCTCTGCACTAGCGTGTCCCGACACACACTTTGGAAAGCTTTGTGCTAAGAGAAGGAAGTAATCCGAGAAGTGATTTGCATCCGAGATGGATGCGGAATGGCATAGTTGTCAGTTGCTTTGGGTTATTTTCCTTTCACCGTGCAATCTACAGTATCCCTCTGCTAGAGAATCCCATAGCCTTCTGTTGAGGATGGGGGAAGTGGGGAGTATAGAGGAGAATTAGTTCAAATAGTCCTCACCTTCCTCTGCTTGTGTGCACATCCAGTTCTTAGAAAACTCTGTCTGTGAACTTAATTTACTAGAGTCAGAACAGTTTAAAATTTAGCTTGAATCTGTGGGGAGTTGAAAGGATTGGGCCATTTTAAAAAGGTTGTCAGAAATGGTGAAAGTAATCTAACTGGAAGGATTTTCAGTGAGGAAATGAAAAAGAAAGAGTATCAACCGAAACCCTGTAGCTCCATTGACATAATCTGGCTTAAAAAGGTAAAGGTTCCCCCCGCACATTTGTGCAGTCGTGTCCGACTCTAGGGGCCGGTGCTCATCTCCGTTTGTTAGCCGAAGAGCCAGCGCTGTCTGAAGACACTTCCGTGGTCATGTGGCCGGCATGACGCACGCGGAACGCTGTTACCATCCCACCAAAGTGGTACCTATTCATCTACTCGCATTTGCATGCTTTCGAATTGCTAGGTGGGCAAGAGCTGGGGCGAGTGCGGGAGCTCACTCCGTCACGCAGGGCTAGGGATTCGAACCTCTGAACTTGCGATCTTCCGATCGACAAGCCTGGCGTCTTACCCGCTGAGCCACCACGCCCCCTAATCTGGCTTACAGTCAGGATAAAAAAGTCTGAGGTCTAATATTGTCATGTTAATTTGCTATTAGCTCTGCTTGTAAATCATTTTCAGACATTTTTAAATATACACACAGGTGAATCTGAATTGTCCAGAATCAACTCTTACACATATAGCAGATATTTTGGCACGAATTGCTGCTGCAGATGATGGTCTTTCACTACTTCTTTACGGAGGAGAAAAGCCCTCTGCCACAGAAAGCACAAGGTACGACAACATATTTTAAAGACTGAAAGCAAGTCTCTTTCTTTATAGCAAGAACCACGGTTGAGATTGTGGTATGATTTGTTTGTATCTTATGATATTTATGAACTAGTAGATCAAGGGCATACTCCATCTGCAAAATACTATCTAGGAGTCACTTGACAAGTGTTTAGGCAATTATTTTCAAGTTTCTCCATGGTCAAGTGTAGCTTTCATGGATTAGTGTACAATTGCATTCAGATGCAACAATGAATGAATTATATCAAGTGAAAGAGCCTTGGGCTTCTATGTTCTCCTTCCCTTCCCTTCCCTGTGATTCTGAGAAGGTACTGTAGATGGAAGTTTCCCTTTGTGGATCTTTTTAAAAACTATTTACAGTTTATTATTATTTATTAAATTTATTTACCGCCCATCTCACTATAAAAGCGACTCTGGGTGGCTTACAAATAGAGTTATCAGAAAGATTCAAAGTAGACAAAATAATTTATGGTGCTGAATATTTTAAGACTGACTTTGAAATGGAATTGTGTACAAATGATGAACATGTGATTGCTAAAATGTATAAACTTTCGTTGAAATTTGGAACAGAAGAAGAACAAGTGAAAGAATGTATGATAAAGTGGGCTAAATTTTTTTGTTATAATATATACAGTAGATGGAACAATGGGAAAAACATGATTATCATAATACTGTATATTGAATGTTTAGCTAAATAATTTGGATTTATAGATTTGGGGGATTGAGAAGAGGGATTTCCTTCATACATTTTGTTAAAGTGTGGAGTCCATGGTGCTCTCTGAGCCTTGTTGTTTTCTTGCAGACGTTTCATTGCCAGGCTAGGCAACATCTTCAGTGCGAAAAGGGAGTGGGACTTGCTCTCTGTTTATATACCCTGGCTTGTCCTGCCTGTGTTGGTGGGGGTGTTGTACTCTCCTTAGGATTTCCTTGATTGGGCTGTTGTTTGCTGCTTGGTTGATTGACAGAGTTAATAGTTCCTTGATTAGGGTCTATTGTGTTGTTTGATTGCTCCTCTGCTGCTAATCTTGCTGTTAATCTTTGAATATCTTGTTGTTGATTGCTGGCAAAGAGGTGTTCTGGTCTTCTGGCTTTTCTATTGTCTCTTATTTTTATTAAATCTTCATTTTTGTTAAAGTTTTTGTTTGTTCTTGTTTTCTTTGCTATGGGAAGATTCTAATAGTCAGGTGTGGGAGACCTTTCTACAGTTGGAAATACACTTAGTAAACCAGTTTATTTCTGCAGATATCATGACAACGACATAATTTTATTTGGCAGATTTGGTGGCATGATCTTGGGATCTCTAGGGAGGGATAAAAAAAAGGAACTGGAAGGCTGTACATCCTACCTTTTCTATAGGTACCAAGTCATACCCATGCATCCATATTATGACAGCTAATTGAACACTGCTGTTTAAACATTTTGCCTTGTTTCTAGCCTTAGGGGTGCACATGTAATTGCCCAGTTTACAAAGAAGCTACTTGATGAAGATATTTCTGTTTTGTCTGGATCTGAGATGTTGCCAATCCTCAAAGGGGCTTTCATCTTCGTGTGCCGCCAAATGTATAGTACCTGCGAAGGCTTAGAAGTGCTGCTCCCTTATCAGTTACATGAATCTATTGCTGAAGCTTGGAAAAAGGTATCCTTATCCTTGTTCTACAGGGCACTTGTAGAGAAGTTCTACCATGGATGCACGTATTCTTAAATGTCACGCTTAATATATAAACACATTGTAGTATAAACTTTAGAGTCAGTTTGGTGTAGTGGTTAAGGCATCAGGCTAAAAACCAGGAGATCGTTAGTTCTAGTCCCACATTAGGCACGAAGCTTCCTGGGTGACCTTGGACCAGTCACCCTCTCTCAGCCTTAGGAAAAAGCCAATGGCAAACCACTTGCAAAATCTTGCCAAGAAAACTGCAGGGACTTGTCCAACAATGACTCAAAGACAGAAAAAAAAAAGTATAAACTTTATCAGGTGAGTAATGCTAAAATATATATAGATTTTTGGCTGGGGCATGATTGTCCTGTAGCAAGGGAGGGCATTGTTACTCACTTTACATAATTGTGGCATATGGTGTTTAAAAACCATCGCATAGAGTCTGCAGCCATTTTTGTATAGTGAACCTCAATTTGTAATACCTCGCTACATTAGGTTTTGCATGCAAGATACCAAATGTCCATGGTGATTTACATTGTTTGCATAATGATACCATCATGCAACTGACACAAATCACCACAAAGACATAATTTCTAATTAAATAGACAGTTGGGAATAACAGACATCACCTCCTCCCAATTAGTTCATTAAACTGAGGTTTCACTTGTACAGAAGCATACATTTGCTATCATGGATATATTGTGGCCTTGACAGGATGTTGAAAAGTTTACAACTTTTTGTTCAATTGGTAAGTAGACATTTATTTTATGTTAGTCATAAAAAAACAAACCCAGAACAATATTTTCTAAACGTGAGTACAGAGTTTAGTTGCCTAAAGGGTGCAAAGGTTTCCACCTGAAACATTCTTTCTGAGTATTTTAACTTATCATGCTTTGTTGCATGTGATCAGCATTTAAGTTTGTTCTACAATTGTGACCCAAATTTCTTTTGTTTATCATTCAACAGACTAGTTTGGTTTCGGAGAGAATTCCGACGCCTGTAGCTGGGGTAGACGATGTTTCTTCAGTAAACCAAGAATCTCAGAGTTTGTAAGTGGCTTTCATACATGTATGGGGGGGGGGAAATCTGCTGATATGTAATTAGGATAACCTTTAAAAATTGATATTGTTGCTGATAAATATTGTTGCAAATTATTGTTACTATGACTACATGTATGGAGATATTGCATGGAGTAATACAAGGCTTAGTGTCCCAGATACTTACTCTCTTGCTTAATGGTCCTTGTATGTAATACCTCTTTTGGTTTCCTCATCTTCAGCTCTGGTTTGTCTCTCATTTCTCTTCTTTAATTATTTTTCTGGTGCAGCTTCTATTAGCTTGGTTTTCAGCTCTCCTCCCATCTTTTCAGTTATGACTTTTGCTTTTTCTCGCTTCTTTTTTCTTCATCTCCCAGTTAGAGTTCATTTAGCCCCTCTCTTTTCTAATGTCATCATCATTAGATGGTGGGTTCTTGGTTCTTGAACTCTTGGTTCTTCCTGCTTCTCCTTCTCACCACACCTAGGCAGAAACCTACCCGGTGGCTTTCTGTTTCTGTTATGCAAAACCTGAAGACACAACTATGCAGTGGATGCATTCAATTATTTAGGGAAGAACAGGGCCAAATGTGACTCGTCTCCTTTGTGGGTGATGCTGCTTTGCTTACATAATGATAAGCACTTGCACTGTGATGATGATCATTTATTTATCTTTACCTGTGCGGCTTCAGTGTTTTCTGGAGCTCATGAATTTTATGTGTGAATTCATAGGAGCCTAGAAATTGCTGTAAACACTGCTAGCCAGTGTTGATTAACAGTGGTTCTCAAGGATTCTAAATGAGTTTTTCCAGCCATACTTGGAGGAAATGATGATGATGACGAAGAAGAAGTTTATACCCCAACTTTATGCTTATCTAAGCACTCAAAGTGGCCAGGAAGATGCCAGGGTTTGAGTCTCCCCCTCCTGCCTTTGACTGTCCCCGTATTCCTACATGTGTATATAATTTTCTCACAATGACATTAGCACACACTGAAACCCCCTATACATTCTACTTCATTTTTCTATGATTCCATTCCATATATGATATATTTGCCAAGGCAGTGGTCTGTATTCTAGATCTATATTAAATATGTCTGGTTCTTCCCAGAACTTAAATAATTTTAACCACTGCTTTTTAAAATTTTTGTACTGTCAACTCTGTAAGTATTTATAAAATGTGAGCATCATATTACTGCCAAATTACAGGAGAGCAATTATTTTATTTTTTAGTATCTTATACAAAATGCTGTTTCCAAGAAAAAAAGTCAGTATATAAACGTACACTTTAACTTTTTAAAAAAAATCATGCATTGCTATTCATGTTTAGTTTTTGAACACTACAAAAAGCACGTTTAATGCTTTGTTTAAAACAGCTTTGCTGCCCATATAATGCCCTCCATGCTTTCAATATAATAACATTTGCAGGGTGAATTTTGTCTGTTGAAGGTCAAACCAATCCTCTTGTCTGGGTTTTCTGGCAAATCTATTTGTGGATCAGTGTTTTTCTTTGGATCATAATAACTCATCTCTTTTCTGTATAATAAGAAAAAGAAAAAAATCATGAATATTACCTGGTTATGTTTGCATTTAATAATAAGTCAGAGTTATGAGGAATGAGCTGTATGCTTGTAATTGCTCTTCCATCATCCTTCCTTATAAGAAGCAAACAATTCAGGTGACTTTATCCGTTGTTTGTTTAGCATTATATGTGAATCAGGGACTGATTTATTTTTCTCTCAGTAATTTCAGAATCATAAAACATTATTTGTTTTTGGCATATGATTTTGCTTTGTTAGGAGCAGAACAAACTAGAGTTCCCAGTTAACACATATAATGAAAACAAATCACAAAGAAAGCCATCTGAACTTCATTTTTTTGGGCCCACTGGCAGGAGGAACCCAGCAGCAGCAGAGAAACATAGATAAGGATGGTTCTCATTCATGATGAAAGTACAGTTCTAAATTCTAGCTTATCAATGCATGTGAATGCAAACTATATAATACAAGTAGTTTGTGGAGATATAACATGTGCTTCTATCTGTGGTGGTGGAGTATTGTAGTGGGCAATGCTATGCCATAAGAATGTCACATGAATAAGCAGAGGCAGAATTTTCTAGGGTTTTGTTTGCTTGTTTTTCACTTTAAGTATCTTAAGCCTATCCAATGGATCATGCCCCATCTTTTTGTTTAGTTTTTTTCCTGGCGATAATTGGCAGAAAATTAAACATTGGTGAATTATGCTGAATTATTAAGATTCAATCATGGGAAGGGCCAAAAAGCATTGGGACTACATGCAGGGTACAGGTGGTTTTAATTTGTACTTTACTTGATTGTGCTTCATAGTTTGAGTTTTATCTTGAGGATAACATTTCTATGCAAGTTTCTTTCTAACTAGCTAGCACCAAGATCTTGTAGCCCTGACTGAAAGTATATTAACTGTAAGTTTTATACTCCAGCTTTCCGTAGTATTACTGTATATAATAATATGATTTAAGAGGTTGTAAGCTACACTCAGAAGTTGAAAAAACATTGCAGAAGAAGACAAACCACTTCCATATAGTTGCCTAGGAAACTGCCTGGAATTAGCCACATAATCATCAGAAGTCAAACTCAACTCTACAGAGTTTTTAAATCTTTATTGCATTGTAAAATATGACTCTAGATTTGCAGATCATAGTTTAGTTTAGGTCTGTGCTGGCTCAAGAATGTAATTCTCTGCAAACTTAGAAGCAAATTCCATAGATTACCTGGACTGTTAATGTGAGAAATCAAATCAAAGTCAAAAGATTGGTACTGTGAGCACAACCAATGTTTCTTAGTTGTCTTCATTGTTATTCTGAAACAATAGAAGGAAGCTCATACGAGTCTCATCTAAATTATACCTATCTGAGAATTGACCCTGGTGGTTCATTTCTCACACTGAATTGTACTTATCATCATGCTTTGTAACCATCCTACTTTTTGGAACCTCCTTTTCTTGAATAGTGAAACACAAATCAAATAATGATAATAATAATAAAAAAAAACTCAGAGCTTCCTCTCTTGAATATAGGAATAAGCACTATTTTTAAAAGATCCTGCTTTCCTTTCATCATTCAAAGTACAGGTAGCCCAAAATATTTCAGATGCCCAAAACATTTTTTTTTCCAATTACTCCTTGGCACTTAACATCTTTGAAGTCCTGTTCCTTGTGACTGAATTTGCAGATTGCTGCTTGCCAGGGACAAGGAAGTAGGTCTTCTCTGTGGAATAATCTAATCTCGAGTAGGCCAGCTGTAATACTCATGAGATCTAGACCTCTTTTTCAAAATCAAGTATTAAGTAGGTCTTCCCTCGCTAATGTTTACTTTTATTGGATTGTCTATGAAGGTTCTCAGTCATCCAGGTGGAATTGTCTGTAGCTTGAATCATGTCAACTGGATTTCTATTTTCTTAGTGGAAACGTTTCGCTCCTTATCCAAGGAGCTTCTTCAGTCTGAGCAAAGTTGGTAAGGGAATCCTAAATATGTTCCTAGGTAGCTGTGTGACCTTACACCTGGGGCTAGGTCATGGTTATATTGAGATGTAATTTTTAAGTCCTTTTATCATCTAATGGAGGGTCGTTAAAATCACCATGCTGCTGTTGAGCTTCTGAAATTGTCTTAATCTTCCTAGGCACAGAAGACAACACGGGGAGGAAGATGGGGGAGAGTTTGTGCCTGAGGCCCCCACCTCTATTCAAGGAAGGATTTTCCAAGTTGGCATAAATGGATTCCTTGACCCCTCTCTCAAACCACCTATCTTCTCTGTCTAAAATGTGAACATTAATGTCCTCAAATGAGTGTCCTTTTTCTTTTAGATGAAGATAAACTGCTGACTCTGGTCCTGTGGTGTTATTTCTCCTGTGTTGGGCCATCCTCCTGTACATAGGTTGTTTGGTTTCTCCAATGTAGAGTTCAGAGCACTCCTCACTGCACTGGATTGCATAAACTACATTGCTTTTCTTATGTTTTGGAGTTTGATCTTTGGGGTGTACAAGCCTCTGTCTCAGTGTGTTGGTGGGTTTGAAATATACAGGTATGTGGTGTTTGCCAAATATCCGTTTTATCTTTTCAGACACGCCAGCCATGTAGGGAATGACCAGGTTCTTTCGTTTACTCTGAGTCTCAGCCCTATCTGTCGCTGTTTTAGGTCTGGTAGATTTAGATTTGGTGAAGGCCCAATTTGGATATCCACAGGCCTTCAGGGCTGTTCTCAGGTGCTGATTTTCATTCTTTTTGGAATCCATGGAGGTGGGGATGGTTTCTGCTCTGTGTGACAATGTCCTGATGACTCCTAGTTTGTGCTGCAGTGGATGGTGGGAGTCAAACATCAGATATTGATCTGTGTGTGTGGGTTTCCTGTAGATCCCTATTTCTAGCTTGCCACCGGTCCCAATGAGGACTTCACAGTCTAGGAATGCCAGTCTGTTGTCTTTAGCTTTACCAGAGAAGACACCAAGGACAACAGACTGGCATTCCTAGACTGTGAAGTCCTCATTGGGACCGGTGGCAAGCTAGAAATAGGGATCTACAGGAAACCCACACACACAGATCAATATCTGATGTTTGACTCCCACCATCCACTGCAGCACAAACTAGGAGTCATCAGGACATTGTCACACAGAACAGAAACCATCCCCACCTCCATGGATTCCAAAAAGAATGAAAATCAGCACCTGAGAACAGCCCTGAAGGCCTGTGGATATCCAAATTGGGCCTTCACCAAATATAAATCTACCAGACCTAAAACAGCGACAGATAGGGCTGAGACTCAGAGTAAACGAAAGAACCTGGTCATTCCCTACATGGCTGGCGTGTCTGAAAAGATAAAACGGATATTTGGCAAACACCACATACCTGTATATTTCAAACCCACCAACACACTGAGACAGAGGCTTGTACACCCCAAAGATCAAACTCCAAAACATAAGAAAAGCAATGTAGTTTATGCAATCCAGTGCAGTGAGGAGTGCTCTGAACTCTACATTGGAGAAACCAAACAACCTATGTACAGGAGGATGGCCCAACACAGGAGAAATAACACCACAGGACCAGAGTCAGCAGTTTATCTTCATCTAAAAGAAAAAGGACACTCATTTGAGGACATTAATGTTCACATTTTAGACAGAGAAGATAGGTGGTTTGAGAGAGGGGTCAAGGAATCCATTTATGCCAACTTGGAAAATCCTTCCTTGAATAGAGGTGGGGGCCTCAGGCACAAACTCTCCCCCATCTTCCTCCCCGTGTTGTCTTCTGTGCCTAGGAAGATTAAGACCATTTCAGAAGCTCAACAGCAGCATGGTGATTTTAACGACCCTCCATTAGATGATAAAAGGACTTAAAAATTACATCTCAATATAACCATGACCTAGCCCCAGGTGTAAGGTCACACAGCTACCTAGGAACATATTTAGGATTCCCTTACCAACTTTGCTCAGACTGAAGAAGCTCCTTGGATAAGGAGCGAAACGTTTCCACTAAGAAAATAGAAATCCAGTTGACATGATTCAAGCTACAGACTTTTATTGGATTGTTTTTTCATTTTAATTCTAGGACTTAGGATTTTGTAAAGCATTGACAGATTCTTTTCAACGAGGAAAGTATAGAGATGTTTTTCATAACTGTAAATAAAAATTCTGACTTGAAGACATGGGGACTTTTGTTGCTTGTGCATTGGAGAAAAATATGCTTAATAGAGTTAATAGCCAAGCCTATTAGAGAATGTTGGACCTTCAGGGGAGACAGCTGCAATGTAGGTACAGCAAACATGATATGCAGATGATTTTCCACATGAATTAATTGCAGTCAGATGGTGGATTGGGCAACATAGGCAATATGGAAGGGAAACATTTTCATAACAAACTATGTGTTAATTAAATAGCATATGTCTTTGGTATTACAAAGGCGTCCTTTGTGTAAGAAAAGCAAAACAAAGCTTTAAGTGCTGTTACGGTTTTTATGGGAGAAGAAAGTGTTTGGTTTATTTTGCTGTTAGTTCTACTCACAGAATTGTATTTAATTGTTCTTCTCTCCCAGTATGGTATTAGAAGAAACATTGCTGGACGACTTGCTAAATTTTGCTGCCACACCGAAAGGTCTTCTCCTTTTACAGAACACAGGAACAGTCACTGAATGTGTAACCTTCATGTTCAACAGGTTCATGAAGAACTTCCAGGTTGGTATTATCATTCTTAAAAAAAAATTACAATGGACACTCATAAAACAATGTTTTCACTTGCCCAAATAACTCGATTGCTTGTACCATAACCTTTTCCTGTCAGAGCTGTATATTGGTCTCAGAATGCTAATTAGAGTCTAATGATATATTTGATTATCAAATCCAAACAAACAAGATACGTATATATAAAAATCTACTACTAATTATTGTCTCATTTAAATTATGCTCATTCTGTGAAAATGATACATTTGGGGGCTAACATATACTTTTGTTTGTGCCAGGTGAGTGGATGTGAAAAGTTTGGCTACGGAGTAATTGTTTCGCAAGTAGCTGCAACTGCCCCTGGGGCTGTAGCTCTACAAAATTCAGGTAATTTTGTTTTGTTTGATATTCATTTTATTGTACATCTTTGCAATTAAAGCTCAGTAATGTAACTATGATTTCTGTCTGCATTAGAACATCTCTCCCACATTGATAATTATATTCTGGGTTTATATATTTAATTATCCTTTGATTTTGTGCTAGTCCTGAGGATAGTTTATGGCTTTGTGTAGAGGAAAAGTAACATGAGGGAAGGGAGAGAGGGAGTTCAGTGGCCCAAGACACTGAGGAACATGAACCATACTATGTTCTGTATATTTGCAATTACAGGCAGCATTGCCTTGGAACAGACAAAAGATTGTGGAGTCCTTGGTGCTCTCTGAGCTTGGTTGTTTGCTTGCAGACATTTCATTCCCTGACTAGGTAACATCATCAGTGCAGTGCAGACAAAAGATTATCATATATAAGTCCTGGGTGCATGGGTATTATCCAATTGGTTATATGTAATTACTGGGGCGTGGTGGCTCAGCGGGTAAGACGCCAGGCTTGTCAATTGGAAGATTGCAAGTTCGGAGGTTCGAGACCCTAGCCCCGCGTGTCGGAGTGAGCTCCCGCACTAGCTCCAGCTCTTGCCAACCTAGCAATTCGAAAGCATGCAAATGCAAGTAGATTAATAGGTACCACTTCGGTGGGTCGGTAACAGAGTTCCGCGGCGTCATGCGGCCACATGACCGTGGAAGCGTCTTCTGACAGCGCTGGCTCTTCGGCTAACAAACGGAGATGAGCACCGGCCCCTAGAGTCGGACATGACTGCACAAATGTACGGGGGGAAACTTTACCTTTACTATATGTAATCAGGGATGTGCAAAAAACAGGGTTCTGTGTATGGAACCTTTCAGTAGGCCCTGGAATGTAGACTTTTCACACAACTGTACTTAATGTGATATAAATTATTCTGTACATGGAGAAGAAAATGTGCTTGCTTACTTCATGGGTATAATGGAATCTTCCCTGTCTTTGCTGAGCCGTTCTTGTGAGTTTGTGCTGTAGTGGAGAAAATAAACCTAACAAACAAAATGGAGATTGTACCCTCCCCAATGCAGTCTTTTGGATATGACCAGGGTCAAACCCAGTTCATCTCTTTGCCTAATCCCATCAGACCCAAATTGATCCTCCCTGTCCCAGACAAAGCCTCCCTGCAATCCTATCTAAACCAAATAGAAGCCTCCTCACCAGTTGCAACATAGAGAAACCCCAACTTTCCATCTTCTATCAGCTGATAACCTCAGCATTCCATCTCTTTTAACAATGAACTTCTGCTGCCCTCCTGAAAGGCCCATTTTGCCTAACAATAGGAATAACCCCAGATACGCTGACAAGGACCTGCTCAGCTTCCCCAAACTGGCCAGCCAATCAGATCCCTGATAGGATGTGCGCTGGCTTATAGGGAAAAATCGAGGCTTGAGAATAAACCAGACAGAGTGCAGTTTTTAGGGCTAAAAGTGTTTACTTGTAGCATAAGGCAATAATGCATAGTTACATTATTGCAAAAAGGAAAGTTGAATATACATGGTACAGCATTGCAAATGGAAAAACAAACTTACAAGCAGAGTTTCGTGTACTGTTTCCAGGGCCAGAGCTCATGCCATGGCCTAGGCAAAGCTACGCACTGCCCAGCCCTCAGAAGTAGAACACACACACAAACATGGCTAAAAAGACCGGACAGAAGTCAAGAAGCATAAAACACCATTTTGCATGGTTAGATATTCAGTTCCTCCAGCTTTCTGATTGGCTGGAAGTTAGGTGTGACACACACCAGGCCTAAAGCATAGGCCATAGCAGTGCTGCATCTAAGCAAGCATGTGATCCCCCCCTCCCTTGCTCTACACAGAGCAAGGCTTCCCACAGAAGGAATCAGGAGGACTTGTTCCCATGCAAACTAGCCAAAACAATACACACGTGACAGTTGTTATCTTGCACCTGCACTTCACGTCACCATGAGAATCTTTTGCTTTGTATAGAAACCAATTTGCTAATCTCATAGGAGAACTCTGACAATCCCTAGGATTTCCTGCCTTGTAGCTCTCAACTTCTATAAACATCTTTGCTTTTCCATTGTTCCGGGTCCCTCTTTCTTGTAAAGCAGACGCCCAACAATTGTTGCAATAAACATGGTTCTTCTCCTCAGTGTTGTGCTCCTTCTTCAGACTGAATCCACGACAGTGCTACAGATGCTTCAGCTGTTTTCAAGGAGAACAGGTCTTCCATTCTCCCAGTAACCTATTAATTAATATCTTTTGTAAATCGCTTACAACAAATAAAGGCTGGAAAGGAGCAAGCCACTGGTTAAGAGAGGACCTCTGCTGAACGTGTCTGGATGCAACAGCAGCATGTAGACAGTGTCAGTCAGGGAAGGTTCTAATAAATCCTTATCAAGTATTCTGCAGGCGCCCTTGTCCACTCACAGAAAGTATGGGCTCATTTTTTTTCCCTTTAACGTCGCTTAGCTGTCTTAGAAAGGTATATACAGTAATTAAATAATTGAACATTAACTGATGGAAATCAAGTGCACAGCTTTTTTTCCCCATGCGTGTCTGGACACCATGAGTTACTCAGGATCTGTAATGCTTATTTCTGTTAAACCAAGTGAAGGTATATAAAAGGTTGCAAGATTTTGGCTCTCCCAGAACTCTTCTTTAGGGATAATGACTGAAGAAGAATATAGGAGGAAAAGTATGGTTGATGTCTTGTTATAGTCTTAGATGCAGTGAAGGAAAGTGCCTATACATGTAAACTGGGTCATATCCAATATATAACTGGCATTTGATTGCACCAAAGACTGTCCCAGCATTTGCTGGGGAAAAAGGCAATAATAGCTGGACCCCTGGTTTAGAAATATAAACTGGTGCACTGATCTCTTGATAGATGGAATTGAACAAAGAGCCAACTATTCAATAAGATACTGAATCTGCCAGAACAGTCACATGGAAATATAAGTAACGTTACCATCTAGAATGTGGAGCGGATGGATGGGGGGGTGGTGGATAAATAAATAACTAAATCTGTTTCCACTAGACTGCTGAATATATACCAGGAAGAAAAAAGCTTTTACACATAAAACTTTTAAGAACCTAGTACCAAATTATGCATATTATGAAAGAAATATGGTGGTATTGTTTATGGATTATTGTAGGACAGTCAGATTAACATTAATAATGGAAAACATTCTGAGTGATGATGATTGAGAAAATATTCCTGCCCAATATCTTTTCTTAAGATTCCTGCTGAATTCCTTGGCTGCATTCAACATTATACAAGCCCTCCTCCTATTGTCCTTTCTGTATCTTCTAGGTACAGTATATCCCCAAATGTCATGCATTTCCCCCAGAGTAAGCGGTCAAGGGTGAAGAGGAGCATTTTTTACCTGCTAGCAGATGCAATTCTTTAGTAGATAGGTGTCATTATGAATAAACATTATTTCCTAGGATTTATAAAGGCCCTTGTTACTGAGTTGTGGGGTGTTCTGGAGTGTGGAAGAGATGATGTCCGAATGACTCACCCCAGGTCAACACCAGTAGATCCAATTGACCGAAGCTGTCAAAAGGTGAATTGATTTTTTTTCTCCCCACATAGACTTTGTGAATGTTAAGTCTGAATATATTATCATGTTTTCTTGAGTACAGCCTTGGGTAGTTTGCCATTTCTAATTTTCTTAATATGATAGTAGGACATCAAAAGAATAGCATAAGGTTACTAGTCCATGTGTGAGTCTCATCTTATTATGGAACTCTCCATAAAACTGAAAAGCATATAGTCTAACTCCTTTTTAACTGTTGGGATTTTAATCTTTGTACGTTGCCCAGAGTCACTGTTGTGAGAGGGGTGGCCATATAAATTATTTAAATAAACAAATAAATAAAAAACTCAAATAAAAATAATCAGTTCAGGGTTCCTATTTTCAAAGTATAGCAAATTAAGCTGTAGAAACAAAGCTGTAATCACTTCAGGATGTTTTCAGCTTCAGTATGTATCAATCAATCCTGTTTTATTATCTCAGCCAGAGGCCATAATACCAAATGAATTTACTAACAACTAAAAATAAAAACAATTATCCAGAATAAAAATGATTCCTATATAAAAGTAATGATCCTTTTTTGTTTTTACAAATATTCATCACTCAGCAAATAATATGTTCTTTGTTAGAATGTAAATGAATGTATTTTGCAAAGTAACAGTAAATGACTATTCCTGCGGTATAATGAAATTGCTGTTGCTTTGTGAAGCATCAAGTTCTTTCCTGCATTCTATTACAAGTCTCTCTTTTTATTCTTATGCAATATAGCAATAATTTCCTTCACTGATTTTTATTTGGCCAGCTTCTATGTTGAGTATAAGAATGTGTGTGTTTTGCTTTGCTTTGTTTTTAAATGTGTTCTGCAAGCTGAGTAAAAAGAGTTTGGTCAATTTATTATGTGGTTAGGCTGTTTTGTAAGAATTCTAAAATAGTCCATGAGGGAGGGAGGGAAGGGGAAGAGAGACTGAAGGACAGTACCATGGCCTCTTGGTGGCATCTGTCACCTAAGGAGCAAATAAGTGTTGTATTACTGCCAATTTTTGCCAGTGTTATTCCCAGTACAGAAGAGCCTGTGCTGAAGATAACAGGGTTGTCCTTCAAAGCTAGTGCTCTTTAGTTGAGGCAAGAGGTAGCTGGAGGCATCAACATTTAAACTTTTGGCAGCCTCTGGTGTTATTGTTCTTCCTCATTTGTTATCTAACAGTCGAGCTGGCTTTAATTATTTGATCTACCATCCATGCAACCTTTCCCTCTAATTGGTAAATTTAATTTCAAGGCCTGGACTTCAGAGTTTGGGAGATGCTCCTGACCTGGATTGGTTTACACTTCCTTTTAAGATTTAGGTTCACAGCTTAGAGCAGGGCTTTCCAAACTTTTGCCGTTGGCGACACACCAACGGCTGGCGCGCAAAAACCCAGAAGTGCTGCCACCGCCGCGGGGCGCTGCGCTTTCGGGTCTTTGTGCGCTGTGGTGGTGGGAGCGGCGGCGTCCTGGAACCCGGAAGTGCTGATGGCCTGCTGCTGCGTGTACTGGCGCGCGGCAGCAGCGGTGCGCCATCAGCACTTCCGGGTTGTCGTGCGACACACTTGGAGCCCCCAGGCGACACAGTACTGTGTCGCGACACACAGTTTGGAAAGCCCTGGCTTAGAGGTTCTCTTGGAACCAATCTTGATACTAGATAGCAGATGACGTTGGTGGTAAGGAGGGCATTTATTCCCAGATGCATCCATTTGTGGATGGGAGAGTCCTAGACCCAGTGATGCTTACACTGGTAACCTCAAAGAATCTGCAGTGCGATCTTCACGGGGTAGCCCTTGAAGATGTATTTATCTAATTATATTTTAAGCAATTTATATGGCCTCCCATCTCACAGAAGTGATTCTGGGCAGCATACAAAGTTAAAACCAACCATTAAAACAATCCAAATAATAATTGTCCAATGTCACAAACAGCAAATTCCAACTTACAAGAAGAACATCAGCCAGCAGAGTTCACTTAAACTCCCAGTGTTAAGGGAAGGTTAAGGAAACGTCCCAAACGCCTGGGGGAGATAGCCTGGCATGTGGCAGCAGGAGGGCTGAGTTGTGCTTCCAGAGTGGTCTCATCAATTGTTTTGTGGAAACAATGGAACTGGTTATTGTTTGTTTGCTTTCCAGGCTCACTAAAATCTTACGTGGCTTGGACCCAGATTACTTACAGGACTGCCTATGTCCATACAGCCTGCCCATTCTCCTAGCAATTCAGGAGGGTATTGTTTGCAGGTCCACTGCCATGCTGAACATTAACAGCTAATTTTGCCTTTTCTGTGGCAGGCCTAGATTATAGAATGGCTTGCTGCTGGAGTTGAGACTGGCTTTTTCATTACAATTAAGCAATTTTTTACCCAGGTCTTTTAAAGTTTTTTTTTTAACCAGGTTTTTTATTTGGGGTGTGTGTGTGTTATACCTTCATTCTTGTAAGTTCCTTATATGGAGTGTCCAGCTTTTTTTTAAGTTGTATTAATTTCAGGAAGTTGTATTAATTTCAGGAAGTTACAGGTCTTGAGGTGTGATTGGTATTGGATTGGATTCTTCCTACTGTGTTATCCATGGAAGGCACCCCATGAATATCTTTAATCACCCTTTGCTAGTCTTGCTCTCTACTCTTTTCGTTGTGTTTGCCTCAAAAGCTTCAAGACAAGCCTGGAGGCCAAAACTGGTGTGATAAATTTTTAGATATTTTATACATTTTCCCAAAGTAAATGGTAATGATTTTGTAAAAGGCTTTAAATGAATTGCCAATATTGTTGTCTTGTCTACCGTATCGCTATCCTCTTTAGTTTTTTCTAGCTCTGATAAATTTGCTGTCCTGCCCTGCTGTTTATGAACTGATAGGTGATCAAGAGATACCCAATAAACCAGAGTATTCTCTTCGTGAAGTTCCTACAGATATTATTGTAAGTAGTATTTTCTCTTATCCTCTTAAAAAGGCTTGTGGAATGATTCTTTTGCAAGGAATGATAAAAATGTAATGTTTTGATTTTCTACTAAGTTGGTGATAAATCTTGAATATGTTTTTGGCAGTTTTATTGCATGCAGCATGAGGGCAGTATATGTGCAGATTACTCTTGTGTGGATCTGTTTTTTTTCCCCGTTATCATAGCAAAAGTTTAATTTGCAAAAGCTGCTTTCTTTTGTCTTCGTACAAATCTGCCAGGTAAGTGGTAGGTATGATTATGGTAAAAATGTTATTTATATAATATAATCATATATGTGAGGAAGCCTGCATAACTAAATAAATACAATTTATAACTAATTTCCAGCTAGAGTTAGAAATCCTTGGTTTCTTTTCCTTAGTCTTGGCAGACCAAAAATAGTGAATTTACTTTCTGAAATGTAGGGAAGTAACTCTGCTTGGAACTTGTGCTTTAGTCATAGATAACTCAGCTAGAAAGGTCTTTTGGTTTTTTCTTCAAAAAAATATCAACTTCATTTCTCAGCCTAATATCAGAAGGGAATCTCTGTCCTTCTTTTTCCATTGAAAAAGTGCATACATGGGGAAGGACTGCGTTGTCAAGCAGTTATTTGTTTTTATGTGTTGCATTTTTCAAAGGCCACCCTTGTAGATTACCCTGATTATAAAAAGCATCTGCTTAACCTAGTTTATTCTGTTCTTTCTTTTGACTGGAAACATTATGATGCCATATTGGCAGAGTTCTCAAGAGACTTAAATTGTTATGTCCGTGATGAACCCTTACAGCAATCTATGTGACTACAACTCAGTTATCTTTTTTTTATAATAACTTTATTAAATGTTAAAACAAAGAGATAAAATCTAATAGAAAATAATAAAGAAAGAGAAAAAGAACAGAAGTGCAGAAAAAATAAAGAAAAAGAAGAGAACAGAAATAGAAATAGGAATAACTCCCAACTCCTTTTATAACAGATATAAGTAAAACTTAGATTAAACTCTTACTCTAAGGTTACAACGTAACATCCATTTTTTCTATTGTCAACTAATATTATTAATCACCAAATCTGTATACCATAATTTCATTATTTTCTGTTTCACGCAAAAAGTCCAAAAGGGGTTTCCAATTCACCATAAGATTAGTCAATGTCAATGTCTTTTCTCTAATCAAAGCTGTCAATTTTGCCATCTCATCTACAACTCAGTTATCTAATAGCTGGCCACTTCTTGAAAGACTGTCATAGCTGTCAAAGATGAAGGTGGTTGTGGTGATGATGGTGATGAAGGTGATAATAATAATTTTAAAAATCAGAATTTATACTTAGTACTTTAGACAGTTAAAAGTGTACCCTATAATTTATTTTGTTGTAGTTCATACAATAGCAGAAAGATGATAAAATGTGGATCTTGATTTTGCCATCAACTCTGAAGCAGTAAGACAGAATCCAAGATGATAATGTGGTTTGTGAACCGTATATTTTCAAGGGCCTGGAAAGGCAACATATCTCCCCACCCAAGTCACATGCCTCCGGAGACATTTCTCTTTTTATCTTATCAGTCTCACCTTGTGCTCCCTTATCAAAGTTATAACTGAGTTGAGATAATAGAGAAATATTGACTACTGTATCTTGGATCAGGCTATTTTATTTGCATGAGAATTTCTGATCCACAATTTGCATGTCTAACACAATAACTAAAATAGTTATGAATGAAAACTAGAAAAACAAAAAAATAAAAACAGATTTGTAAAAGTAAGACTGGAAGATTTTTTTTTAAAAAAAAAGAATAGACAACCAATTAGGTGGAATATCTTCTGGAACAGAAAATCCTTGGGTTGTGAATAAAGTAGCAGGAAATTAAACAAAGCAAGTAAGAAAGGGAAATGTGCTATTATAAATATACTCAGTCCAAAGTGTTAATTCAAAAAGGGGTCTCCATTTATTCTCAAAGAAAGCCAGAATGATAGTGTTAACACTGTATTCAAGTTCTAAATTGCTAATCTTTCTCTCCTAAAGGCAGAAAAAATAATTGGAAAAAATAATATCTTGTGGTACCCCACAAATTCTGATATGACAGAGCAAAAGTCCTTCAGAATTTGATGTGTGGGATCAAATATGTGGCAAAGTCATTCTTTATAGTCATCTCATTTGTGCCTTCTATAATTAAAAATCTGAAATTGTTTGAGCCTGTGTGCGTGTGTGTTCATAGGTAGAAAATCTGTTTAGCAATGCTGAAGGAAGAAATCATATTACAGTATCATAGCAAATGCTTTCTGTAAACTCAGTGGCCTCTTCAAAGCATTGCAGGTATTTGACTTGCAAAGTAAAAGATACCAGCTTGTTTATATAGTAAGCATATTTCTCTATGGCTGCGAGGGACCATAAGGAAGGCTGAGCGAAGGAAGATAGATGCTTTTGAACTGTGGTGTTGGAGGAAAATTCTGAGAGTGCCTTGAACTGCTAGAAGATAAAACCAGTCCATACTCCAGGAAATAAAGCCAGACTGCTTATTTGAGGGAATGATATTCAAGGCAAAACTGAAGTACTTTGGCCACATAATGAGAAGACAGGATACCCTGGAGAAGAAGCTGATGCTAGGGAAAGTGGAAGGCAAAAGGAAGAGGGGCCGACCAAGGGCAAGATGGATGGATGATATTCTGGAGGTGACGGACTCAACCATGGGGGAGCTGGGGATGGTGACGGCCGACAGGAAGCTCTGGCGTGGGCTGGTCCATGAAGTCACAAAGAGTCGGAAGCGACTGAACTAATAAACAACAATATTTCTCTTTGCCAGTCATGCAGAATAAACTAACTATTAATTAGGGGGATGAGAGATACAACCATGTTTGGACAAGATGAAGAACTAAAAAGTGATGTCAGCTCTCTTTTGGACAGCCACATTTGTCCTTCATATCTCCCTCTGAAGCTTTTGGAGGAAGATCCGTGTCTATTGTGTTTTTATGGTTTCTAATTCTGTAAGCCGCACGGAGTCACCGTGTGTGAGTTGGGCGGCCTTATAAATTTGTTTAATAAATAAATAAAAATAAATACATAAATGAAAAACTTTGCTCTTATCAGCCGTCAAGGCTGCAAGTGGTCAGAGGGCTCAGCTATATTACTTGCAGATTTTGTGAGCCATTCTTCCATCCTGTGAATGTAAATTTATTTCAAAGCACGCTTCTAGTATGTTGGTAAATATCAAATATCTGCTGAATCTTAAGACTCTCACATGATCAATGCTTCCCAAATCTTACTCTTTCTGGAAGCAAGCAAGCTTCCAATGAGGAACTGATTTCCTTGTAGGGATTTTTTCCAATTATTCATTGAGGTTTCCCCTGATCTAATAATAAATATATTATTAAATACACAAAGTATCTGATACGTATATGGTCTCATTTCCCTAGCACTTTGTTTTGCCAAAGAGAATCTGAGTTAGATGAAATGGGAAAAAAAGTAGACAACAACAACAATTTACTGAAGTCTTTCTTGTTAATATAAGAACAGGTGCACATGGGTGCATGTGTGTGTCAAAAAAGTCAGTATGGTAGTGGGTCCATAGCCAGATAATAGAAGGCTTCTCCCTTTTTTATCTACATCATCATGTGACATATAAAGAAAGGATGGGGCTTCACTCACACAGTCCCAGCTACCATCTTGCCTTTTCTGACCCTCCCCCAATAGATATGTCTCTGTATAAAAGTATGTTATAAGGCAACTCAGTATTTAAAGGCTAGAACATCTAAAGGTATTCTGATCAAGTATTCATATACTTTAAACAAAAGTTTATTAAGAATTGTTCAATAGTAATAAAAAGGCTCTTGAAATATTCTTCATTGTTTTTGCTGTAAAAGACTCGCGGCGACTGAAGTGAGGACAATCAAAAGTTGGTAAAACCAGTTTTTGTATTTCAGGATATAATTGACAGACTTATAGTTGTTAACACTGAAGCTAAAATCCATTCATTATTCAACTATGAGCAGTCCCATATCTTTGGGTTGAGGTAAGGTGCTTTCTTGTCTGATTTATTTAACAAGCTATAATGGATGACTTTTCCTCCTGTCTGTACTTCTTCTTCCCAGTGCCAATTAAAACGAGTTCTTATAAATCCTGGCAAAGCAGGAAGGAAGATGAAGACAAGTAAAATATCTCACATTGATATTTAGTATGCATATAATTATAATACTATATTTGGTAGCTAGAAATACACAGCCAGCAAGTATTCCTTTTTGGAGGGATTTGTTATCAGAGCCAAACTCTTCTGGGGCTTTTATAGAATCATGATCTGAGAATGGAACTCTGTTTTACTGCCTTTTTCTTGTTTTATTACAAGTCTCTTCCAGATTGTAGGTGTTTTGCTTGGGTGTATTTCACAAATCCTGATGCATTAGCTTAACATAACATACCGATCATGCCATGCACTTGGAAAATAGATCAGAACATGTATTTCAGCCCCTTGCAGCTGATGTCAATGCTATCTAGGCTAGATGTTTTCTCTAACAGGTATGGGGATTTCTAAATCCTACTGATGCCTAAGATTTCCATTTTCTGGTTTGAGTAGGCTATAGTACACCTAACAGAACAATGTGTCTTGTTCTGTTCATAACTGTTTGCTGCTTTCTCTAGTTTAGGAATCTCCCCCCCCGCCCTTTCTGGGCACATTCTTAGAAATATAGACCACAGGAGACATAAGTTCAGGTACCTGGCAATGCTGTTTAGTCACTGCAATCGTTTAGCGTATTTGTTACAGGAAATCTTTATCTGTAGGATTATGAATGAGGATAGGAATATGCATTCCCTCTTTCATAATGCTTGCCCTTTCCCCAGAGCTACCATTTTGAGGGATGGCTCTGCTTGGAAGAATTTGCAGCAGTTGTAGATGTCTGTTCGATAAGACTGCTGGGGAGTCTTAAAAAAATAGATTTCCCAATAGATTTCAGTTCAAAAGTCAGCAGTTTCCCAGTCTCTCTGACAGCAGTTCATTAACACTCTTGAGAATATGCAGCGTTTCCCCAAAGAAAGTAACTCAGCATGTTCTCAAGAAAATGTGCTAAAGTAATTGTCATTCAGTTATATATGCATGTCCTTTCTGAGCATAATGACAAGCCCCGAGTTAATTTTAGCTTTTGATTTGTACCTGAAGTGCCACAAGGCTTTCTCAGCATGTAAGGAATTTAAATTGGATTCTCTGTTTTGAAGATGCATTATCTGGATTAAAACCATTATTCTCTTCCAGTAATCTTGCTACCTGTCAAGACTAGTTATTAATATAGTTGTTTTAGTTCATTTCCTATATTAGATATTTTATTATTGGTCTTCATTGCCTCTCTTAGGAGAGAACGCAGTATGGGGAGTTGCTGTAAGGAGTTGCAGACAGGTGCCCTGGATGTGTTCCCATGAGCTTGAAAGCACATTTTTTGGAATTGAAGCTGAACCGCTGTGCAGCTTTAATAATCAGCCATCTTATTACCTCTATTTTTGCTTTATGTTTGTTGGAAATTATACTGCAGTCGTTCCGGTTTTTATTTAAAAAACAAAGCAAGTGCGCTTTATTCCAGTTTCCCCATCTAAGTGAACTTTTAATTATATTTTATAGAACATCTTTTTCAATAGTTCTAGGAAGCTTTGCCTTCTTAATGTACAATGTCCTAGAAAATTGGTATGCTGTTAGTTTTATTGACAGCATATTAATGATCATGCAACATGCCCGACTTCAATGAAGAGCATTCTATTAGTTTCTTGTTTGATTTGTCTGTAAACAGCATTTACAGGTACAATTATGCCTCTGAGTGCAAGAAACCAAGAATAAAGTAAAGCACCTATCACTCACAGTCTAAGATGTTCAGTGGTTTTTTAACAAATATTTAAAAGCAAAATTCAGAGAGAAGTTAACAAAAATTGATTTAGAATGATATAATAATTAGAAATTATTATCAACAATTTTCTTAGGATGTAAATAGTTGGGAGAAGAGGCTGGCTCAGTGGCCATTCCCTTTTGAAGTGTCATAGGAATCGGTTTCCCCCCCCCCCCCTACTTTTTAATATTTACGTGAAGCTGCTAGGGGAGGTCATTCAACAGTTTGGGGTTTAATACTATCAGTATGCTGATGATACCTAGCTTTACATCATGACCTTGGGCTGTGCTGGAGATGGTGTTGGAGTCTCATCCTGGTGTCTGGAGGCCATGAGGGTCTGGATGGGACAGAGCAACCTAAAGCTGAATTTAAGCAAGATAAAGCTACTGTTTGCTTATTGAGGCAGTTTGTCTCTTCTAGCGTTACCCCTTGATTGGGAGGTACTACCACAGAAGAAGCAAGTCCATGAACAGCAGGTGGAGGGTGTGGCCAGGAGGGCCTTTGCCCAGCTTTAGCTTGTGCACCAGTTGTGGTCTTACCTGTGAACTTGCCACAGTGGCTCATGCTTTTATCACTATTATCTGGACAACGGTAACATGCTAAACTTGGGACTGCCTTTAAAAACTACTCAGAAGCTACAGATGACCCAGAATGCAACAATCTATGTAGTCATTAGTATCTGGCATCGAGAGCATATTACACCTATGCTACGGGACCTGCGCTGGCTACCAGTAAGCTTCAGGGTGCAATTTAAAGTGCTAGTTTTAACCTGTAAACTTTTCCAGTTGGCATTAGCTTATGTTCAGGACTGCATTCTACAGCTAGAACCAGCCCAACCTATGTGAAGCAGCTCATGGTTTCCCTTTTTCAGGAGGTGGGGGGGGGGGTGAGGTCAGGAGGTGCTGCTTCTTGGTGGCAGCACTGGCCCTTTGGAAGGACCTTCTGGTTGAAACTGATTGGCTCCCTCCCTAACTGCCTTCCGCAAGCAGCTTAAAACTGTTTTTCAAACTTGGCAACTTTAAGATGTGTGGACTTCAACTCCTAGAATTCCAAGTTTGAGAAACACTGGCTTAAAACAAAGCTCTCTCACGAGCATTTGGGGACTGATGCCATTCATTGTTACTTTCCTATTTTTTTTCCTATTTTTTTTAATCTTATTTTTACAATCGACATTTTAATTTTATATGTCTAAATCTGTAAACCACTGAGGGTCCTTAACTGGATTGCAGTGGGATATGAATGTAAGAAATAAATAAATACTGGGGGTGCTTTATATAAAATATAATTAATCATCTTGGGAAAAGAAGGCTTTTCTTTCTGTTTTGGTTGGAACCGGGGTCTTTGATGGAGTGGCTAGAGAAACTTAATAAATGAAAGATTGAAAATAATTGCATTAATGGATATCTTTGTGGGGAGAATCTGTGATGTATCCTTCGCCTGGAACGTGTTCCAGTCGGTCCCTGACATCTTAGAAGGACCCCAGGTAAGGAGGATACAAAGCTGTTGATCAGAATAGATGATAATAACTATGTGGATGAATAGCCTGACTTTGTAGAAAATTGATGTACATGTGATGTTTCTTCCAGCTCAAAATGCATGAAAATGAATTTTGTATGTGTTTTTCGTATCAAGTGGGGATAACAAACAATATTAATCTTCTATATTATGCTACTTCATGTATAGAGAACAAGCTGAGTCCGAAATCTTACTGTTTATGCTTTAACATCTCTGCATTACCAAGACTTCTAACATATGTTCTGTCATTCCCATATATTGCATCTTACAGGTTATTAAATGTGCTGTGCTGTGATCTAAATACACTTCTACTTTTAGAATCTCAGTATAAGATATCAGAAGTGCTTTTAGATGCCCAAAAAGAAAATGCCATCTGTATTTCTGAAACTTCTTGGTAAGAAATGATCATTTAAAATGTTGTGACTCTAAAACATAGTTCTCTGTATTCTTCTTGGAACCTCTTTGTATATATAGAGAGAGCCAGTTTGGTAGTGGTTAAGCTGCTGGCCCAGGACTATGAATTCTAGGCCTGCCTTAGGCATGAAAGCCGGCTGGGTGACTTTGGGCCACTCTCTCTCAGCCCAACCCACGTCACAGGGTGGTGGTTGTGGGGAAAATAGGAGGTGGGATAAAAATAATAATGATAATTGTAGACAAGTGCTGATTTCTTTGACATCAGGCTGCATACAGTGACCAAGCAGCATGTGTGAATGGGCATGCCAATATTGAGAATGCAGATTACTGTTGTTTTCCTAAAGTTTGTCTATAAAGGTATTAACCTAACAAGGATTAGCATGCATGTGTGGGTGGAGCGCCTGTCTGTCTGTCTGTCGATTGGAGATGTCAACCACTACTCATTTTTGGCTTCTGTTTTATAAGATGCTCTTAGGAAGTAGTGCTAGTGTAGCTCAGAAACTAGATGAATAATCTAAATAGTATTCAGTATACGTCTTCAATAAACTCATCTTGTGTAGTTACATTATGACTGTAACTATGTATTTTAATGATTATTGGTGTTATTTATGGTTTTTTATTGATTTTAAACTATTTTATTGTGAACCGCCCAGGTTCACAACCGTCCTTGAGAGGGAGATGGGCGGGATACAAATATGATAATTAATTAATTAATTAATTAATTGCCCGATAAGGGAAGCTTATGTAAAGGAAGATTGTGTATGCCTGCTCTTCTCCCTACTCCCCATTTTTGTAGTTTCAATACCAAGTGCTAAATTCATGCTCAAAACTGAGTGTCACGCTCCCACATTGGCAAATGGAGGGGAGCTACTTTGTGGATGATCTGGATCCCAAGTATTAAAATTTGAGTTTTACAGTCATTTCTCAATTCAATTTTATTTTGCTGCAGGCAATTTATAATTGATGGCTTATCAGTCGAGAGAAACCATATTCTCGTTAGAATAAGTCATGTTGGGGGCCCAACTGAACGGATCTTACCTCCGAGAATACTGCATAAGGTTGTAAACGTATTTGATGTTTTCCTTTTCATCTAACTTCTCTTTAGGTAACAGTTGTAATTGACTGTTTTTTTCCTTTTATTTGATCAATGGTTTCTTTATACTTCTGCTGCTCTTCTGAGTAGCTTCAGAGAATCCCACAGTATAGTAGTGCTTCTCATAACTTCTTAGTTTATGCCCCAAATATGCATTACTTACTCAGTGTTCAGGTTTATGCACTGAATATGAACAGTAAACTTGGGCTACCACTACTCCAAGAAATCCATAGAGATTCCTGCTTTACATATATGCATTTTTGTATTATATTGCACTTCATTTCATTTTGATTAACTTTCTAATTTAATTTTATTTAATTAGCTATAGAATTGATAGACTGTTTCAATCTAAAAAGACAGTTATAACAATATACCAATACGGTAATGATAATAAATACCCATATATGTATTAAACATCGCAACAACCACTCAGGTTTGGCAGCAACAACAGATTCAGTCTCTGAAGAATTCTCGAAACAGCCAGGAGTTACGAGCCTTCAGAAGGCCATGAGAACAGAGGCACCCCTGCTTCACAGGGTTTGCTGTTCCAAAGGAACTCTGAGAGAGGATGCCTGTTTCTGTGACTCCTCCATTGCACCACACGATAAGTAGGGGACCTTGATCAGGCATTCTCTATTCACTCTGATGGGTTGGACAGAATCTGTCTGGGAAAGGGAATCTTGGACATACCCAAGCCTTGAGCCATATAAGACTTTATAGGCAATGACCAGCACCTTGATGGAAACACACTGGCAGCCAATGCAACTCTCATAACAACAGTTTTATATGGCAGTAGCAAGACTGTCCCATAAGCCCATGGGCTACTGCATTTTGCACCAGTTGAAGTTTCTGAGTGGTCTTCAAGGGCAACCCCACGTAAAGTGAATTGCAGGAATCCAGTTTCAAGGTGACAAGGGAGTAAGTGACCTTCTCAATAAAGCCACACTGGTACACCAGCTGAAGCTGAGCAGAGACTCTCCTCACCAAAATTCTAGTGCCTCTAGCAGGAGCCATGAATCCAGGAGGACTAGGTTGTCCTGTCCACCCTGTTTTCAGCTTGGAGCTTATATGAGTGATTTTATTCTCCAAACCATCAGCCAGAAAATTACAATTTGCTCTTACTGGGTCTTCCATCTGTCCCTTCCATGTAGGAGTGACATAAAGAATCTAGCTGACTGACATTATGTACTGCAGATGTGATCTGGGTAAAGAATGTCTTGCTATTTCCACATATTAATTATATATGTAAAACACTGATTTTTAATATTTCCATGATGCAGTGTTTGTTTTGCATTTTCTTTTATTATCTTTCATAATTATCTCTGGGTTGTTGTTCTATATAGATCAACATAGTTAGTACACCTCTGCCAGTCAAATCAGTGTAGAAAATTAGGAATGAGGTTTCCTTTTAATGGTAGAAATAAAGTATAGCACCAAGTATAGTATGTTGGGAATTAAGATAATATGCCAAAGAGAATATTTAATTGAACAATTAAATCAATTTAATGAGTTGAACAAATTATTTAACACATGTCTTCTTAATTGTTCTCTTCCTTAGGGTGATGATCCATATCCTTGGCCAATGTTTTCATCATACCCTTTGCCAGCATGCTATCTTGCTGAATTTCCTAGAAAAAATAATTCAAGGCAAGGTACATTGTGGTTTTATGATGGACTACAAAGAGTATAAAGTGTGCATTGTTTGATGAGGCTGCAATTTCATGTGTTAATACAGAGCTTTCCAAACTTTTCATGTTGATGACACACTTTTTAGACATGCATCATTTCGCAACACACTCTTACAGCAAGGCACAAGGCAGGCACTAGGACCTGCGTGGAATCCTGGCAGGGCAGGTTTGGAGGCAGCAAGGCACAAGGCAGGCACTAGGACCTGCATGGAATCCTGGCAGGGCTCGGAGGCCGCAGCAGCCGCGACACACCCAGACACTGCAGCCGACACACTAACTCACAGCTTTCCAAACTGTGTGTCGTGACACTTTAGTGTGTCGCAACACACAGTCTGGTGTGTCGCCACACAACCCGGAAACGGCAGTGGGGTCGTGTATGGCGGCAGCGGCAGCGGTGCGCCATCAGCGCTTCCGCATTTTAGCGGAGGCCGCCGCCGTGCACGCCCCCCCCCGCACTGCCGCTGTGCACGCCCCCACGTGTGCCGCTGCCGCCATTGGTGTGTCGCCAATGGCGGCACTTTGGGAAGCACTGCACTAACGTGTCACGACACACAGTTTGGAAAGCTCTGCTGTAGTATATATTCTCTGTTCCTATTTGGTAGTTCAGCTCTCTTTATCACTTCATTTTTTACACATTGAAAACCTCCTTTTAAGGGAATTTCCTGTATGTGAGTTTGAAATATACAAGTTATCTATCAGGTAATGGAAGGTTATTGGATTCAGGATATTTTCTTTCATCTTTTGGATTGTATATTATCGTTGAGATGCAGTGTGATTCCTTATTCAGTTACTGTTGATTTATCCAATGCACAAACATAGCAATCACACCAAACACAAGGTGAGGGAAAGGAAGCAGAGTACGTGTAGATACTTGTCCAGACAAGCAGTGCATTCACTTCATATATTCCCAATTACAATGACCCATCCCACCCGATCCGGCAGGAGGGGCATGTTGCAGACCCCATCAGTTAAAGAATTCTGACTGGCGGGGTTGAGGAGGAGAGCCTTTTCTGCCATTGTCCCCGCCCTGTGGAACATCTTGCCCCTTTAAGACCTGGCTCTGCCAACTAGCTTGGGGATCCAAGAGTGATAGGCAGCCCTGGGGGTGGTTGGTGGCTTAAGATGCTCGCTCTCTGCCTTTTAGTTTCCCTCTTTTATCTTCTATTTTTTGTACTTTTTCTATTTTTATAATGGTTTTATAGTTTTTATATGAAAGCTGCTTTTTAGGGTGAGATGGGTGGTGTATAAATTTAATAGTAAGTAAATAAATAAATAAATATTTTAAGCTTTTAAGGTTTTTTTAAAAAAATATATTTTCTTTCTTAATACTGCAAAACAAGGAATTTTCCTTCACTTAACTTACGTTCCAAGGACAGTATTTATTCCCTGGAGAAGAGTCTCATGTGCTAAAACTCTATCAGAATTGAGTTATCTATTTGTACTTTTTTTACTTTGAATTATAATTATCCTTTAGGCTTAACACTTTGGTTAATACTCATGTACATTAATAAGCATTGAATCAAAAGGAGGTAACTTTACTATTTTTCTCTGAATTTAATACAAACACAGCAGACTTTCTTTTAATATAATTTTATTGAAAGTTTTAAAAACAAGAGTAAAAATTAATGCAAACTAAAATAGAATAAGAAAGAAAAAAGAAAAAGGAAGAAATAAAAGAGAAAGCTAAAGTGCAAAAAGAAAAAAAGGTAGAAGAAAAATAGAAAAGAAAGAAAAAAGATATGAAGAAGTGGCTTCCGATCTTTACAGCAGTTATAAGTACAATTGTAAATTTACCTCTTTCTCTAAAGTTACATCATGACTCTTTTCTTTCTATAATCTATCCTATCTAATCGTCAAAAACATAGATCATAAGTTTATTTATTTTTTTTTACACAAAAAGTCCAGGGGGGTTTCAGTCAACAATAAATGTAGATATTGTCTTTTCCCTAACCAGACAGGTCAATTTGGCCATCTCAGCAGGTTCTATCATCTTCACCAACCATTCCTCCATTGTAGGTATTGCCAGATCTTTCCATCTTTGTGTGTACAATAATCTTGCTGAGGTTATCATGTATAAAAACGAAGTTCCATGGCTTTTTTTCCAACAGTTTATCCATCAGTCCCAAGAGGAAAAGTTCTGGTTTCAGTTGTGTATTAATCTTTAAAATCCTCTGAATCAGTGTTTGCGTTTGAATCCAAAAACTTCTAACTTTTTTACATGTCCACCAAGCATGATAAAATGACCCTTCTTGTTGTTCACATTTCCAACATAGATTTGAAGTACCCTTATACATTCTAGATAATTTTTCTGGTGTCATATACCAACAGTACAACATTTTATAAAAGTTCTCTGTAAGATTATAACATAGTGTAAATTTAAATCTTTTCAACCACATATTTTCCCATTGTTCCATCTGTATATTATAACCAAATTTTTTAGCTCACTTTATCATTAGTTCTTTCACTCGTTCTTCTTCTGTTTCAAATTTCAGTAAAAGTTTATACATTTTAGCAATCACATATTCATCAGTTGTACACAATTCTGTTTCAAGTCAGTCTTGGAATTTATTTTTTATTTATTAAATTTATATTACCGCCCATCTCCCCTATCGGGAGAATATTTAATACCATAATTTTTTTGGTCTACTTTGAATCTTTCTGATAACTAAATAGGAAAACCATTGACAACTACTGTATGTCCCTCTGCCATCAGTAGTTCTCTTGATTTTATATTGTATTCCCCTTGACAGAATTCTAGTACCTCACAGTATGTTAACCATTTGTGTTTCCCTATTATTTCTCGTCTATAAAATGCTTCTTGTATTGAGAGCCACAAAGGTGTTTTTGGGCACAACCTGGATTTGTATCTATTCCGTATTCTCAGTATGGAATGTCTAACATAGTGATTTTTAAAATCTACATTAACCTTGACTTTATCATACCACAAATATCCATGCCACCCAAATCTCAGGTCATGTCCTTCTGACTCTAAAAGTCTTCTATTTCTAAGCAATGCTCATTCTTTCATCTAAACCAAACAGCAAGCTGCAAAATACAATTTCAAATCAGGTAAACCTAAAATACAATTTCAAATCAGGTAATCCCAATCCAAGCCCAATAAAATTTCAAATCAGGTAAACCCAAACCTGAACCAAGTGATTCAGACAAATTCTTGCCTAATTCCTCAAACATTTTCTGAAGCAACTCTGGTGTAATTCTTCTTTCTGCAGGTTGCTCTAACGAACCTCTCCTTCCTTCTCCTGTTTTTGCTGAATTTCTGGTAGTTGCCATTCTAATATTGTAATCCAAAAGTGAAAGTGTCTCAATTACAAGAGGGAGAGAAAAGGCAGGCTTCCCTTTTTTACCCCCCTATTTTGTCTTTCTGCATCCTTAATACTTTCATCTCAAATGGCACTCTGTAGTTACAGTCACCATCACAGTCTGTCTCATATTACCTTTATTTTGTAAAATTCACCAATTGTCTACGATCTTTAATGCTAAACAAATAACATTTCCACGAAGGTCAGGTCCGTTTGTCTGTTTAATTCCAATATTTTCAAAAGACTTTAAAAAAAAATTTAATCTTTCAAAATTATCTTTATCCATTTTAAACTTTCTTACATCCAATTCCTGTTAAGCTTTTTGCTGAAAATTTAAAGCCTTTTTCCCCTTCCATCTTTAATCCAGAAAGAATGTTGACTCACCAAGTGGATTTCTTTTATCCTGCTCCTCAGAAAATTTCTGTTTAACTGTAAACTGATTACATCCGATAGCGGTTAAGAAAGCGAGACTTTTTCAAACCTTGTGTCCATAGAGGCTGCATTATGGCTGTGAGCTTGATTGAAATCCCTTGACCCCCAGCCACTTGACTCATGAGTCGACCGCAAAAACCTCAGTTCCTGCAGTCTCCTCACGAGGAGCCGCTGTCCGGAGTGCAAGTGGGCAATCTCACGATCTCTCCTTGTCCGGAGAGACTGCGCGAGTAGAATTCATTGTCTGGCTGCCGATCTCTGCCGCAATACCCTCCCCATTCCTTCAGAGACGTCTAGTCCTCCATAGAACCTCACTCGGAAGCCCCACAGCAGACTTTTTATAATATATGCAACTGAATATCTGGATGAAAATGCTTTATGCTTGAAAATCAAATTGAGAGAATATAGCATGTGGAATCAAATTAGTTTGGTGCTTTTTAAAAAAAAAACAGTATAAAAGAAAAACTAGTTTAACAGAAACTCCTACATAACATTTTTGACATGGAATTGGATCTACATGTTGACTGAACACATTGTGATATAAGATTCTGCTGCTTTACCATTTCTGAGAATTAAAAAGATATATTTTGTAAACAGAAAGTAGGGATGTAAAAGCGGAATTTTGGGAAGTCTGACAAATAATGTTAACATCTGACAACAGCAAGTCTATAGGGCGAAATATGATAAAGCAGGAAATAAAGACTTTGTTTACTATTTTTTATCTCATAATCTCTCAAATCCATCATTTTCTTCCCTTATTCCTGAATTATGTCTCCCTGTTGAGGCTTCAAGACTATTGAGGTGGAACATCAGTTTTATTTATGCATTTATTTTAAATCATATGCAACAAAATCAGAATATGATAATGGGAAGAAGTGACAAAATTATGTATGACTATGATTTGTCCATTTATTTGTTAGCTAGACAGGGATAACCCATAGAAAATCCTTACATCTTTCTGCTTGGTCTTGTAGTCAATTTTGGCCAGGAAAGAGAATAAAAATGTTCTCCATTTGACTGGGCAGTTCAAGCTCCCTGTGGCCCCAAATAATTTTCTTACATAGTCTTGTCTTGAAGGTGGCAATAGGAAAGACCAATCATGCTTACAAAACTGGCAGAAGGCTTCACTATCTCAAATACGCTTCGTGCGAGATGGGTGGTGACGAAATTTGAAATATAAATAAAATAACATAACCAGCGTATCCAATTTATAATTGGATTTGAATGAAATTTGCAATAAAGCAAAGAACTGAACTGGGTTTATGGTGGCAGGAGTTTTGAGGAATGAACCCCTCCCATTTACTTGGCACTGTGGTATGCATGCTTAATGATTTGAAAGTATTAGTTATATGATATAACATTACATACAGCATTATGAAATACTTTGGATTGGTCCAATGAATTCCAGTTGCAGGACAGCATTTAAATTAAGGTAAAGGTAAAGGTTCCCCCCACAGAGTTGTGCAGTCGTGTCCGACTCTAGGGGCCGGTGCTCATCTCCGTTTGTTAGCCGAAGAGCCAGCGTTGTCCGAAGACGCTTCCATGGTCATGTGGCCGCATGACACGCGTGGAACGCTGTTACCATCCCACCGAAATGGTACCTATTCATCTACTTGCATTTGCATGCTTTCGAATTGCTAGGTTGGCAAGAGCTGGAGCTAGTGCAGGAGCTCACTCCGTCACGCGGGGCTAGGGATTCAAACCTCCGAACTTGGATCTTCCAATCGACAAGCCTGGCGTCTTACCCACTGAGCCACCACACCACTTACTTACTTACTTACCCCACTGAGCCACCACGCATTTAAATTAGGAATTATTAAAAGCCTAACACTATTTTAAAACACATATTACCATATATGCTTGTGTATAAGCCCATACACAGATAAGACAACCCTCAAAATACCATAAAAAATGTGCCACCTGCAGATAAGCCGACCCACATTTTCCATGGTATTTTGGTTAAAAATTTGAGGGTCTACTTAGCTGTGGATGGGCTTATCCGCGAGCATGTATGGGATATATGGGTATTTTTTAAAAAAAGTATTACCATATATAGTCATGGATAAGCCCATCTGCAGATAAGCCCATCTGCGCATAATCCAAGCCCAATTTTTTTGGTGTATTTTGGCACCTAAAATTCTCATCTTATCCACGAGCATATACAGTATGCCATGAAACACACAAAACAAATATTTTCTGTTTAATAAAAAGGGTTATCCTCATTTGCAAGTGATTATTTTATTTGGAAATATCAATTTGAAATGGGGAATTAGCAAGCTGATATGAAGAAAAAGTAACAAGTATTACAAAGTTTGACTAAAAAGTAATGAATTTAGATTATTTGAAATCTAGAAATAAGTAAAAGTATAGCACAAATCATAAGTCAGTATAGGCAAATAAGAGAAACAAAAATCTTGATCACTTGGGACCCAATACAGAATCATTTCTAAACAATAGCTTGCTAAACAGACTTTTAATTCCAGGAATCTCAAAGGAAATACTTTTAAAATAGGTTAATTTATAAGTTTAATATTATGTACATTGGGGGAAGGGGTTGTATGTGTATAAATAAGCCATCTCAGATAGTATAAAATGCAAAAACAAACCCCAGAATCCCTCCTACTACATTTTGCTCATTCAAATGTATCCAGAAATCTTCTTCCAGATCTGCATAAATTAGCAGCATGCTGTGTTGGTATGCCATGCTTTTCCCCCTTAGTGTTTATCAGTTTCATAACTATATGGATAGTATTCCATTTGCTTGATATTTGGAAGCAAATATGAAATGTAAATATTTTGGCAGACTAGAGATTGCAAAGACCAACAGATATCTAGCCGTTAATGACTCACATAGGGGATTATGGCACCTACCAATGAAATACAATATGAGGTCATGTTTTTTCATCAGTCCCTCTAATTATCAAGTCAGCAGATAGCTGCCAAGAGGACTGCAGCTAAAACAGGGCCCAAGAAAGCAAGATGATCACATTTACAGTATATGCTTAGAGCAGGGCTTTCCAAAGTTTTCCCACGCGACACACCAACCACCGTTGGTGTGTCGCCGCGGGAAAACCCGGAAGTGCCGCGGTTGCGGCAGCGAGCAAAAACCCAGAAGCGCTGCTGCTGCTTTCGGTTTTTGCGCGCCGCCGTTGGTGTGTCGCCGCGGGAAAACCCGGAAGCGCTGATGATGATCAGCGCTTGCGTGTTGTGTGGTGACACACCAGACTCTGTGTGGCGACACACTTTTGTGTCGCGACACACAGTTTGGAAAGCTCTGGCTTAGAGGAACCTTAAGTTTTATAGAAGTAGCATCAGTCTTGGTTGGTAATACATCTCAAAAGTAGCCGAAATTAAATGAAGACTAAACATTCTCAATAATCACAGAATGCTAAATGTTTTCTGGGATGGAAAAAGAAACTAGAGAGAGGGAAACTTGAGTGGAGTAACATTAGAAATGTGCACCCGTGCATTGAAGTGCAAGGGCTGAAGTTGGTGAGTATTTGGGCTGGGCAGAAGTATTGTGTAAACATTGAGCAAGTACCTCCCAGTCTCAACACTGGGGAAAGATGGCCATAAATCCATTGATTCGAGATGGTGGAAGGAAAAGGGTTAGTATTTAGAGCCTGTACAATCGATGTATGTGACCTGGTTGCTGTGTTCTGCAGTAGGCCGATCTCCAGGTAGGTACTGTAGGTAGGTAGGTAGGTAGGTAGGTAGGTAGGTAGGTATATGCATTTTCTTCTTGTTTGCAATAAGGCATCTTACCAGTTGCATCCAGTCAGTGAAGCTTCTGCTGTTATGAATGTAGTTTTAGTTTCTGAGGAACAGAGATGCATTGCTGTGCCTGTGTGAAGTCTGACAGATAAGGACACTCCATACTGCAACTACTAGAATAATCCTAATTGTGAATATACATTACCTAGGAAGGCTAGTATGTCTCTCTGAATGATTGCAGTGGACAAATGACTAACCTTGGATCCTAAAACCCCATTTATGATCCCCTCAGTAAATTCAGCATACATTTGTCATTGAATCAATGCTCATTTACATGAGGAAGTATTTTATTGTTTAGTGGCTTAGTGATTTCACAGGGACTAAGAATTGTGGCAGAGACAATTACATCAAGGTTTTGGAGTAAATATTTGTACGGAATGTAAGTTTTTTTTCATCTACACGTAGGTGAAAAAGTCAAATTAGTTCCAATTGCTAGAGTAGACCACTTTTTCTTGAGCTTCATGCTATGAGTATTTTTTTCTTCCACATCAAACACACTGGCTTTGATGCTTTCAATAGGAAATATTCCACTGGTCATACCAGAGTTGAACTTAACTTCTGGTGATGGCATCAACCATTGCTTTATTCTGGGATTATGATTATGATTATGATTATTTAAACTTCCTAATCTAGTTTATAGTCCTGGAATTTCCTTGTAGTCTTCCATCCAAGTATCGGTCCATGCTGCCTAGCTTTTCGGGGATCAGCCAAAGTTTCACTATAGGTTGCCCCCTGTTGAAGCTATAGTGGTTATACAGTAAAGAAAGACCTTTTTTTAACTGAAGTGCATATGCCTGCAATCGTATGGGGAAATGAAAAATATGAATTGTGGTAGGCAGTCTTTCACTTGCTGGAAGTTACACTTTCCTCATTTGTTGGCTTTCTACAAAATGGTCACACTGTTATCTCAGAAATAGACATGGCTTCCTGAATTTTGTGGATTTTAGAACTTTAGTTTTATTCCAGGGCTTAAAAACTATGTCTCCTTCATTTCCTGTCTAAAACCAGGAGAAAATCAGACTAGAATTTTGGTGGCATGTCTGGAGAGGATTCCACATAATTCAAACAGCCAGTTTAGGGATGGTATGCTACACAAGGGTTGCCCTTCTGTTTTACACACAGATGAGTTCATAGAATCATAGGGGGTTCAAAGAGACCTTAGAGTTCATTTGGTCCAACCCCCTGCCCAATGCAAGAATCCTCCTAGTGTTCCTGTCCAATCTTTTTCTGAAAACCTCCAGTGATGGAGCACCCACAACTAAAGGAGGTAGGCTGTTCCACTACTTAATAGCTCTCATGGTGGGGAAATTCCTCTTTATTTCAAGTTTGGATCTCTCACTGTAGAATTTCCACCCATTGGTTCTTGTGTTGTGCTTGGGTGCTCTGAAGAATAAATCCATACCCTCTTTCCTGTGACTTCCCTTCAAGTATTGGAAGGCTACTATCATTCTCCCCTTAACCTTCTCTTCTTTGGGCAAAATGTGTCAAGTTCGATTGACTGCTGTCCATAAGATTTAGCCTCCAAGCCCCTTTGTTGCTCTTCTCTGCACTCTTTCCAGTTCCTCAGCACCCTTTTTGTATTGTAGTGACCAGAACTGGACACAATATTCCAGTTGTGGTCTGAACCCAGCATAGAGTGATGCTATCACTTCCTGTGATCTTGACACTTTATCTCTGTCAATGCAGCCCAAAACTGTATTGGCTCTTTTGGCAGCTGTGGCACACTGCTGGATCATGCTTAATCTCTGCTCTACCAAGATAAAAGGTAAAGGTTCCCCCCGCACATTTTGTGCAATCGTGTCTGACTCTAGGGGCCAGTGTTCATTTCCGTTTGTTAGCTGAAGAGCCAGCGTTCTCCGAAGACACTTCCATGGTCATGTGGCTGGCAACCACCCACATGCGTAGCAACCTCCCTACCTGAGCTGCTCGAGGCTGTCTCAGGGTTGGCAATGGAGTTCCCCAGACTTATGGTTCTGGGGGACTTCAATCTGACATCCCTGGGGTGGTCCTCGGAGGCGGCCCGGGAGTTCATGGCTACCATGGCAGCTACGGGCCTGTCTCAGATTATTCGTGACCCGACTCATGACAGTGGTCTCACCCCGGACTTAGTTTTCTTGTCCGAGCAGTGGCAATGTGATCTGAGGGGAGAGTTACATCTTTCCCCATTGTCATGGTCAGACCACGCCCTGGTGACCCTGAGACTCTCCTCTGCTGCCCCAATCGGCAGGGAGGCGGGACCTACTCGATTGGTCTGCCCTCGGCGACTGATGGACCCAGTGAGGTTTCAGAAGGAGCTGGGGGTTATTCCCGAGGACTTGCTTCACAGTCCAGTGGAGGTCCTGGCCGCAGCCTGGAATAGGGAAGCGGCCGGAGCTCTGGACAAGATCGCGCCTGTGCGACCTCTCCGGCCCTGTTCGGCCCATCACTCTCCGTGGCTTACGGATGAGTTGAGGGCTTTGAAGAGGGTTAAGAGACGTCTAGAGTGCCGCTGGAGAAAGATGAAGACTGAATCTGACCGAACACAATCTAGAGCCGCAGTTAAGGCCTACCTTGTGGCGGTAAGAGCGGCGAAACGTGAATATTTCTCCGCTCTTATTGCGTCTGCAGAATGCCGCCCGACGGCCCTTTTTAAGATTACAAGATCACTTTTGGGTCGGGAGCAGAGGGAGACCCATTTACAGGGCCGATCGGAAGAGTTTTCTGAGCATCTGCAGGACAAAATCGCTCAGATTCATTCCAAGTTGGACTCCAAGCGTGAGACAAGATCTAGGGAGATGCCAGAGGCTCGTACTTGTTATCTGGGAGATGCCAGAGGCTCGTAACATGTTATCTGGGAGCAGTTTGATCCTGTTGGGCCTGATGAAGTAGACAGGATCCTCCGGACTGTAAACGCCACCACATGCCAACTTGACCCATGTCCTTCCTGGCTGGTAAAATCAGCTAGTGAGGTGACATGTGGCTGGGTCCAGGCGATTATAAATTCGTCCTTGAG
Source organism: Charina bottae (assembly GCA_023362775.1). Taxonomy (NCBI): domain Eukaryota; kingdom Metazoa; phylum Chordata; class Lepidosauria; order Squamata; family Charinaidae; genus Charina; species Charina bottae. The sequence goes on along the minus strand of JALMGJ010000001.1, from coordinate 2,498,432 downwards.
TGAGGGGGTGTTCCCGGCTGCCTTTAAGGAGGCGCTGGTGCACCCCCTCCTCAAGAAACCATCCCTGGACCCTACCATCCTGGGCAATTTTCGCCTAGTCTCCCACCTCCCCTTTCTGGGAAAGGTGGTTGAGAAGGTGGTGGCGTTGCAACTCCAGAGGATTCTGGAGGAAACGGATTATCTGGACCCCTTCCAGTCAGGTTTCAGGCCGGGATATGGGACAGAGACCGCATTGGTCGCGCTTATGGATGATCTCTGGCGAGAGCGGGATGGAGGGAGTGTGTCCATCCTTGCTCTCTTAGATCTCTCAGCGGCCTTCGATACGTCGACCACGTTATACTTTTGGGCGGCTCGAGGAGTTGGGGGCGGGCAGCGTGGTTTTGCGCTGGTTCGCCTCCTTCCACCAGGGCCGTTCCCAGTCGGTGTTGATAGGGGAGGAGAGAGCTGACCCGAGACCCCTGACTTGTGGGGTGCCTCAGGGGTCGGTTCTCTCTCCTCTCCTATTCAACATCTACATGAAGCCGCTGGGCGAGATCATCCGTCACCACGGGATGAGGTATCACCAATATGCTGATGATACCCAGTTATACATCTCCGTCCCGGGTGAAGTAAGTGATGCGGTCAATGCCTTATCTCAGTGCCTGGATGCTGTGAGGGTCTGGATGGGGAACAACAGGCTTCAACTGAACCCTGGTAAGACGGAGTGGCTGTGGATTCGGGAAGTTGTCATCTTTGGTTCTGGGTGGGGTTGCACTACCCCACTCGGATCCAGTGCGGAATCTGGGGGTCCTCCTGGACTCGCGACTCCTGCTCGAAGAGCAGGTGGCAGTCGTGGCCAGGAGGGCCTTGTGATTGTAAACCGCCCAGAGTCTACCATGGTAGAGATGGGCAGGGATAAATCCAATTAATTAATTAATTAATTAATTAATTAATTAATTTCAGAAAGGTAATGGCTAGATTTGTAGGTGATACTTTTGTTTATTCCCATGAAAGAGCCCAGTTGCAAGTTAGACCTGGCTGCATAGATAAAGTAATTTTGTAAATAGTCTAGAATCCCTTTTCTCCAAATTGTATGAAAACAGAATAGTCCTAGCAAGAAACCTTTTTACCACTTCCAGAATTGTTGAAACAAAAATATTGTTTCAGTTGTTGTAACGGTATTTTCATCTTTGTTTCAGATGACGATGTTAGCAAACTTTTGTCTGCATTAAAGAACCCAGATAAACAGGTGGGATGGATTGAAAATGTCCAAAGGCAGTTTTGTGAAATCATGCAAAAGAAACCTGATGTCCTAAGTGGAGCGAGTAAGTTTATTTCTTTGTTTATTTATATACAGGTACTCTATTCTGGGAAGTTTTCAAGGAGACTAACACAATTTAAAAATTAAAAAGGAAATCTAAAAAATTTAAAAACAAAAGTTAAAAGCAATGCTAAAATTTATCCTGAAATTGATTAACAATGAAAAACCTGGTAAAAGAGATGCACCTTTATGGATCTCCTAAACATCAAGTAAAAGGAGGCTGAAACGGAGCTCCTTAAGGAGTCAGAAGTATGTTGTGTAGCCATAATTAATTAATTAAAAAATTAATTAATTAATCAATGCCTTATCTCAGTGCCTGGAGGCTGTGGGGGTCTGGATGGGGAACAACAGGCTTCAACTGAACCCTGGTAAGACGGAGTGGCTATGGATTGATGGCCCCCCTGGATCCGGGAAGTTGTCATATTTGGTTCTGGGGGGGGTTGCACTACCCCACTCGGATCCAGTGCAGAATCTGGGGGTCCTCCTGGACTCGCGACTCTTGCTCGAAGAGCAGGTGGCAGTCGTGGCCAGGAGGGCCTTTGCACAGCTGCGAGTTGTGCGCCAGTTACGCCCTTTCCTGGATCGGGAGGCCCTCCGAACAGTCACTCACGCCCTTGTCATCTCCCGTATAAACTATTGTAATGCGATCTACATGGGGCTACCCTTGAAGAGTATCCAGAAGCTTCAGCTGGTGCAGAATGCAGCGGCGCGAGCAGTTATGAGTGCCAGAAGATCGGCACATGTGACACCCCTGCTACGCGAGCTGCATTGGGTGCCAGTTTGCTTCTGGGTCCAATTCAAGGTGTTGGTGATTACCTTTAAAGCCCTACATGGCATAGGACCAGGGTACCTGAGGGACCGTCTCGTCCCGATAACGTCGGCCCGCCCCACCCGTGCATGCAGAGAGGGCATGCTTCGGACCCCCTCAACAAGAGAATTCCATCTAGCGGGGTCCAGGAGGCGTGCCTTCTCTGCGATAGCGCCCACCTTGTGGAATATCCTGCCCCCGGAGGTGAGACTGGCCTCCTCCCTCCTGGCCTTTCGGAAGGCCCTTAAGACCTGGCTCTGCCACCTGGCCTGGGACGACAGAGGTGGTAGTGCCTCCTGGGGTTGGCTGGCCCCGTAGCTCCATGATCTATTCTGCGGGTCCAAATCCATCTTGGATTTTATTTTATTATGTTATGCTTGTGTTTTTAGATATTTTGTATAGTTTTTGAATTTTTTATTTATTGTAACCCGCCCAGAGTCCCTTGCATGGGAGATGGGCGGGGAATAAATTTGAAAAATAAATAAATAAATAAATAAATAAATCCTGTCAGCCTTACCAGGTGGACCAGACAGGAAACACGACCAGTTTGGTCTAGTGGTTAAGCAACAGGCTAGAAACCAGGAGATTGTGAGTTCCAGTCCCGCCTTAGGCCTGAAAGCCGGCTGGGTGACCTTGGGCCAGTCACTCTTTCTCAGACCAACTCACCTCACAGGGTTTCTGTTGTGGGGAAAATAGAAGGAGGGAGGAGTATTAGCTATGTTTTCCGCCTTGAGTTATTTATAAAAATAATAAAGGCGGGATAAAAATTAATTAATTAAATAAATAAATAAATAAATAATAATTCTACTTGATTGTAAAGCTACATTAACAGAACCTTCGAAGTCTGAAAATACAATTGTCTCCCTGTTCTCCTTTACAGCCTGAGAAACTAGGGAGTGTCTTTTCTGAGCCTCTTGTCCCACCAACTATCCAGTTGCGGGCTATGCTGTCTCTAATCTGACCGTTCCCTTGGCAGCCCCTCTTTGCCCAGTCTCCCAAGGCCTTTCCCACGTACCATTACAATTCCAAATACAATTCTTATCCAAAAGCAGTGGCTTTCCTTTGCTACACTTATATTAATAGCTCTCAGAACAGCACCGAGCATGGTATGCCTGTAGGTTTTTAAAGAGGAAGGCTTTATGTCCAAATCCATTTATTGAGTTAATTTGTCGGATAGGAATTCATTTGGAGGTTAGTTGGTCTTACGTTGGGAAGGCTGTAGGTCTATGGTGGAACCTCTCTGTTTGATGAAGAAGGTGCAGATTCACTTCTTTGCATCTCCAGGTACTGCAGGGAAACTGCTGAAGGCTCAAGAGTAATGGGGTGTAGAGTACATGACTATCCAGGACCTGTTGCATGAGCTGTTGGGCAAGATGGTTTGAATATGAGGCTCGAGGGGAGGGAGCACCTTGTGGCAAGAAACCCCTGTTCTTCACCAGCTGGATTTACTTTCACTTTTGGAGCTTGGCTGGGGGAAAAAATGAAAACAGGTTACTGAGGCATTTATTTATTTATTTATTTATTTAATTTATATAACCGCCCATCTCCCCCAACGGGGAACTCTGGGCGGTTTACAATAAATTTTGCAGAGGAGCAGTATCAAAAAAGGAAAGAATGCATCGCCCCCTAATTATTTGGTCTCTCCTGCCATCTTCCTCCTGCTGCTTGCGTTAGTGTAGCCAGGAGCTTGGTTGCCCTTGTAATCCTACAGGCCAGGGGGAGAATTAATAGGGTAGAACTGAAGTGCAAAAACTGGGACCTGAAAGACTCTCCAGGGCAGCTTGTAATGCTCCCTTGCATCCCCCATCTCCCATATACCCACCACCTGCCTAGTTTTGCCATGTGCTGGACTTCACACCTGATCCTTCTGCTCACTGCTGCCTTCTTTCACATCCAGTCACTGCTTCCTCCCCACCCCCATTCTCTGCTATATCTTACTGTCCTCTCCCTGCCAGGCTTTATGCCCTGTTCCTTCGTTTGCCCCATCCCTTTTAACACAGCCCTTGCCCAATTTGGGAGTGTGGTTCCAACACATACTGCTCAAAACTGGATGCACCTCTTAGTCTGTTGAAAGCTGTCCCCTCCTTATGCGGGTTCTGATTGCATAAAAAAAATATCCTTAACGTAAGACTTGCATTTTAGCACAATGCTATTTTTAATCCTCCTGTTTGTCTAGCGGTTCTAAAAGTGTATTTAGGCAAGCATTCAAAACATGTTACAGTACAGTGTGCACACCACTAATTTGTGTGTGTGTATAGTGTAGCACCAGCCCACACTTTGTCTCAAATAATGTCAATCGTGTGTAGCCTACTGAATATAAAAATATGTAAGCACTTTTAGGGAAAATGTTTGCTTGATAAAAAATATGAAAATCATAACTCTTGTTTTTTAAAAAATAGTTAATTTGCAAAGGGAAAAAAATCAACTGAATTGGCTTTAAAATAGGCCATATCAGTTACCCAAATACAAGTGCATATTTCTCATCACTACTCTGTGATGGCAAGCAAAAATAATGCAATTATATTTACTCTTGTTAATATCAAAGTGTGAAGGCTGATACATTTCTTTGCTCGCAGCAGCTAAAGGAAATGACAAACACTGTTGGTAAAAGCATATGAGGACAGTGCAGAGATCCAGATTTGAAGGGCAAAATGCGATTAAGAGCCAGCATGGGCATGCACAGAGCACTTGTCAGGAATTTCGTAAAACAGCTTCACCTTTCCCTGAGCTTGAGCATCTGCCCTCTGAAGCAGCTGCAGGATCTTGGAAAAAGACATATTTGAATTAAGGGGTACCGACGGGCTATGTGGGTGTTCAGCTTCGCTCTCTTCAGATCGATATCTCTGCACAGCCCCACAGTCTTTTAGCAACATTGGAAAGGAAATTATAATTCTGAAAGAAAGTTTCGTGCATTTTCACCTTTGTAGAATATTTTAATCAACTAAGTATTTCTGAGTAACTTTTTATTCAGTACAGAATAAAAAATGTACTAAAAAAATTTACTAGCAATTCCTGACTGATTATGCTTTTGGTATAGATATTTGGCCAATGCAAGGTGACTTAGATTTGCCTTGAGAAACAAATATGCACTGTGGTGGCAATAAGGTTCTCTTTACTGAAGCAGATGTACCTGCCAAAACAAAAGGAGCTTCTGTCTAGGCATTGTGTCTTCCAGCTTTGGCAAGGACATGTTGGACAAGGCAAGCATTTTCCCATGGTGCTTGCCAAAGCTTTTTCAGGAAGTCCTTCATATAGGCCTTCTTTCAAAAAATTTTTAAAAAAAAACCTTTAAAATTGCAAACCCCTACAAGATACAACTGCATGAAGGAAAAGAATTGATGTTATCACATATAGCAGCATTGTGAACTTAAGTAAAAGGATTAAGTATTTAGCTTCTAAAATAAAATGTTTTGTGACAACGTCATTGGGATATTGTATTTGAATGCCATCTGTTGGTTATCTGTTTTATTCATATTTCTCAATAATACATCTGGGAGTTCAGCTTTTTCTTGCTTTGAGGAGGTAGATGGTCCAATTCCATTGCATGCAATAGCTTGAACCACTTACATGATTATATTTTAAAGAATTAATGCAAAGCTTCTAGGCAAGGCAGATGGGTAGAAAGTGATTCTTTCTGTTGACTTTCAGGGTTGTAGTAGCCATCCTGCAACCTACCTGTCTCCTGGAAATGTAGGCATAACTTAGGACCAGGGCCACTTTTTTAATTGAGGCATTTTAATTCCTCAGTTAGAGTCACCTGAGAGAGATCAGAAACAAGAATACATCCACAAACATCTGAAGCAATAAAACTGGGAGATTAGAAATGGATTAAAACACCCAGTGAGATTAATTTATTTATGGCATCTTATTCACCTCTTTGTCTGACAAGGCTCTCGGATTGGCTTTCCTATTATTCAGTAAGAAAATATACATACATACAGTACATACTGTACATACATACATACAATAGGTTTGAAAAAGCTTGCAATTGTTATATTTCAACCATCAGTAACTAAAAAAGAGCCAGTATAGGAATGTGTAACCTCTAAAGCTAATTTCCTCAGCCTGACATTCCTTTTAAAAAACTGGAAGCATTAGCTACCATAGAATTTGGACATTTTGACTACTACTCATCTTTTGATAGATTGGATATGTTACCATCTCCCAAACCCTGTTTTGCTGCATTTGCAGAAAATGCTTGTTTACTTGTTTCTTTTCAAATATAAAAGCTGGATGAGTTACAATCTCATGCCTTCCATTGCAGGGCCTGCTCTGAGTATCTGTGTCTTCTAAGATAGCTATCCATTGTAAACTGCTATTTGTACTACAGTTACTATAATATTGTTTTTATGTAATTTTATTGCAATTAATAATTACAAGTCTATGTATTTTATTGTTGTGCTTTCTGGCTCCTAGGCCATAATAAAGGTTTGATTTGATTTGGATATCCATTGTAAACTGCAAGCCCCTTGCATAATTTTTGTGAGATTATGCAATGTTTTCCCCTAATGTGAGAACCAGAAGAAAAGTCTAGGACATTCTTGAGGTTACATTTATCTTGGTCACCTGGGTGAAATGTAATTTTTTCCCCTTTGTTCTATTTTAGAGCATTCTTCAGGGCATATGCTGGCTTTAACGGGGCTCATTCAGATGAGTTGCTCTACAACTCATGAACACATAAACAAGTGCCTCTGTTTGAATCATTAAAGCTGTTTCATTGTTTTCAAAGCAACCTTGCAAAAGATATGGCTGCCTTAATGGTTTGAAGAGAAGTGCTTTGTTTGCATTACCGCCCATTACAAAATACCTTGTTCAAATGCTTTGCATCGTCTTCATCGTCTTCATCTTTAGCGATGTGCTTATCAAATTCAATTCACAGTAGGATATATAAAGATTGGTAATCCATTAAAAGCATCACATGGCTCCATATAAATATAGGGCCTGTCTTTCCTTAAAAACATGAAGTTGGTTGCCATATTATCAGTATCCATAGACATTTTTTTTTATTTTGATGACAGAATACTTTTGTAAATTTTATGAATATCTACTGCCATCTAAGTTGCCTTTAAGATTTAGTGATTGAGAAGAAACAATCACCAGGCTAAATAAAAACAGCATGCTTTTGGAACTTCTGTTCATAATGAAGAGCTATTAATGGAGAAGATGCTGATGCTGGGGAAAGTGGAAGGCAAAAGGAAGAGGGGCCGACCAAGGGCAAAATGGATGGATGATATTCTGGAGGTGACGGACTCGACCGTGGGGGAGCTGGGGATGGTGACGGCTGACAGGAAGCTCTGGCGTGGGCTGGTCCATGAAGCCACGAAGAGTCGGAAGCGACTGAACGAATGAACAACAATTAATGGGACAATAAAAGCATCTTGCTTATATTGAAAGAAAATATCATTGCCCATACCTTTTTCTTTTGCTCTGTAATATTCAGCATAGAGTCACTAATTTAGGCAAAAACTGCATATGGAATTTATCTTCCATTGAGGTAATCTTGCTTAGTTCAACAAAACTCTGTATGGGAAGTGACTGATTATGCAAAAGATGTGGACGGCTGACTTAGAGCTCTTTATCACAAAGAAGACAAACTCTGAAGTGTGCTGACCTTTATATCAAAATGAAAGTCAAACTTTTCTCCACAGTAGACTAACGTAGACAGTGAATGTAATTACAGCTAATTTTCCTTATGATGAAACTGTCTAACATATTCTGAAGTAATCCTTGGAGAATCTAAGCATAACAAATGTTTCCCTTTCAGTTTACACTGTAGGGAAAGTGAAGTGAAGCCATTAAAAATTTAATTTAAATTGGGAACATTATGAATACAAAAATAGATGGCAAGTTTTGGATTGTTTTTGCTATGCAAGTATGAATAAACATACAGTTTAAATTGCTTTACTTACCTGCATGCTTTAATTTAGTTGTTGCTTTGGTTCTGCATTTTATTTTATGGTACTCCTGCTGTAATCGTTTTGTCTTATTGCAGATTTGGCAGAACTAATTGAAAAAATTGTGTTGCACCTCTTTGAAACACCATCAGAACATTATTTCAGCAGCAGAGAATATGAAGGTAATTTTCTTCTCCAATATTATTATTCTGGCCTGCATTAGTGAACTAAAAGAAAGGTACTTTCCTGCTCAAGCTTTCTCAGCAGCCAGCCCTTCTGCAGCTAAATGGAGATGTAGGGGAAGCAAGATTTCTGGCTTAGGTTGATTTGATCCATTTATATAGTACCTATGTTGCTCTGGCTGCTTTCAATTCTTGGCCAAGAAACAAAAAAATAGCATATAAATATAATATATAAATACATAGTAACAGAAAGATTATCGTTTCGAATGTTAGTTTTATTGGAGTAATTTGGCTTTAGTCAAAAGTGCAATTTCTGGGTTACAATAAAATGAAAATATAAAAATATATTTCAATTAAATCTTTTTAAATAATTGTTCTTTGGATACTTGCAAGATGTCTGTCTATTTTCCTCTGTCAAAGTATTGAAATATTGAATCGTTTATAACATATACTGGAAATCCAAACATAATGGCTGAATGTAAAAAATCATGCTAGTATGTCCCATTATTTTTAAAGAAACCTGATGGATTTGTGATTTGCAAAGTCAGCAGATTACCTAGTGCAGCCAGCACTCATATCCAAGTACATAAAACACCTTGGCTAAATTTCTGAACACAAGGAACATAACAAGACTTGAGTTTAGCTTTTTGATGACTAGAATCAATGTGATATGAAAGCATGTTTCAGGACAGTGCATTGATATTCTGTGTTATCATGTTTCTGGAAATGAGAAATTGATTACCTTAGATTACAGTGGCTTTCTAAACCCTTGGGTAGTTAAATTAAAACAGCACTGTTCATCCAGCTGTTCTGAAATCCCTCAGGATTTGAATCCATTAAAATGTGCAAATCGGGAAAAAGCAAATTAATTTTGGTGAGTGTTTTAAATGTGAGGGAGAATAATAAGCTCATCTATTGACATTTATATAATTGTAGTTTTTAATGGTAATAAAAAATAGTTAACTTAGTGTTGCCTGCCAGTGTTGGTTTAGGGCAGTGGTCGGCAAACCGCGGCTCGCGAGCCACATGCGGCTCTTTGGCCCCTTGAGTGTGGCTCTTCCACATTGCAGGCGCAATGGCAGGCATGCTGGGTGTGGCGGCAAGCATGCTGGGCATGGCAGCCGGTGTGGCGGCAGGCATGGTGGGCATGGCGGGGGCAGGTGCGGAGGCGGGCATGGCGGACGTGGCAGCGGCAGGTGCAGTGGCGGATGTGGCAGGGGCAGGCGCGGCAGCGGGCATGGTGTGCGTGGCGGCGGCGGCGGGCACTGCAGTGGGCGTGGCGGGCATGGCGGCAGCAGGCCCTAAGTGTGCGCGATTGGCTCCCACCCACAAACCCCGTTCCCTTCCACGCAATTGGCTCCCACCGCAAACCCGGCCCCCTTCCACGTGATTGGCTCCCGCTCGCAAACCCCGCCCCCTTCCACGTGATTGGCTCCCGCTCGCAAACCCCGCCCCCTTCCACACGATTGGCTCCCGCCTGCAAACCCCACCCACTTCCACGCAATTGGCTCCCACCCTCAGACCCCGCCCCCTGGCCCTCTAGTGATGTTATAAATGTCAAAATGGCCCCTGGCATAAAATAGTTTCCCCACCCCTGGTTTAGGGGAAGACTCTGCTACATAACTGAGTGAGAATACAGCTTGTTATCATGGGAAAATATATAAATGACTTGGATGACTTACCTATATATTCTGTCCAAACAAAATGTTGAGCTGCATATGACTTTGAGCATCACTCCTAGTTTCAAATAATGAAAGCGGCATATATGTATACAGTATGTACAGTATATGTGTATGTATATGTATATATGGAAGGAAATTTTGCCTTTTTCTATTTCTATTCCCTTCCCTATGTGGCAACCAGCTGGCTCCTACTTAGTATTTGTGGTGATGGGGCAAAGGGATGATTAGTGAAGCTACAATATTTATATCAGCCAGTTTTAAATTATGATACTGTGAGGGAGAAAAACCAGTTTTGGAACTCTGTTACTAAAAATGCTTATTAGAAGTTTTACATGCCTTACTAGAGTGCTAGGAAGAAGCAAAGGTGGAGCACATCTTCCTGATGTGCTAGCTAACTTTCTTTCTTTCTTTCTTTCTTTCTTTCTTTCTTTCTTTCTTTCGGATGGATGGATGGATGGATGATGGAAGATAGATAGATAGGTAGGTTGGCAAGAGCTGGAGCTAGTGCGGGAGCTCACTCCGTCACGCGGGACTAGGGATTCGAACCTCCGAACTTGCGATCTTCCGATTGACAAGCCTGGCGTCTTACCCGCTGAGCCACCACCAAACAACTGCAAAATAAATTATTTGTTACATTATAATGGTTTCTATCTTAAGCTTAATACTGAGGTCTCTTCTGTATCGTTATTTACTGTTGTTTATGCATATTAGAACTGATGTGCTAATTTTCTGTATTGTGGGATTATTTTTCCTTTTTTGCTCTGGAATATCATTAAATTTTATGTTCTCTATTTCCATTTGAAATATATGGTTTGAACACCAGTTTCTCACTTGATTAACCAATTTATTTGAGATGTTACATTCTGGCATTCCTTATTAAAGGACATTTAGTAAGAGGCTCCCCTTCATGGATCATTACATTGTAATGGTGAAGGGGTTTGTGCATTTCAGCGACACTGTAAGCTAAACTGTTGATAGTGTACATTCCCTGAAGATACCTACTGTATGATGGGTATGTCATAAAAGAGCTAAAAAGGAAATGGCAACACATTCTGCTATTCTGTAAAAAGGGCCAAGTGGACATTCCGAATTAAGTAAACACCAGCATGATTCTGAAAAATCACTCCTCCTACCCTCCCCCCAAAGATGGAAGGTCTCCAACAAGCAATTGAAAAAGAGCAAAAATCCAAAAGAATGTCCAGGTCTTGACATGCCCAGAGAGAAAAGGAAAGTTTGAGGTTGCAAAGATATGTATAGCATATATCATGAATGTCAGAACCATGAACTAAGGTGAACTTGTTACTGTCACAACAGAAGTATCAAGATTGAACGCTGACGTTCTGTGATTCAGCAAACTGAAGTGCATTGGGATAGGCCACTTCACATCAGAGAGTCATCAAATGTTCTATTGCAGACAAAGAAATTATAGAAGTGGAATAGCCATCTTTATTAACAAAAAAGTGCTCAGATGCAGCCCCCAGAATGATAGAATGAATCCAGTTTATGTTCAAGGCAATATATTACAGTATCTGCACCACAGATGCAGAGGAAGCAGAAGTTGAATAGTTCTATGGCAACTTGTAATACCAAACAAAGATGTCATTCTAATTATAATACTGCTAACACTGAAAGTAAAATAGCAATTGGAATAACAGGAACATTTGATCTCAGTGTACAGAACAATGCAGGAGATAGACTAATAGAGTTTGCCATGAAAATTTAGTAACAGATATCTTCCTCCAACAAAAGACAAAAGATAATTCATTGTATGGACATCATTGGATAGATAGCACTGAAATTAAATTGTGTACTCTTCAAGCAAAGCTACATTTAGTTGGCAAAAATCAGACCTAATGCTAACTGGATCAGATAAAAAAAGTGGCAAGGTACTGATGATACAAGTAGGAGCTCACAAGAACTTGAAGAAGCAGTTAGAGACAATGCTGGTTAAAGTATGTGTATCAGGTCACAAAGAGTCAGAAGTGACTGAATGAGTGAGTGTCAACAAAATAAGAAGCTAGGAAATAAATGTTCAGAGCAATGAACATCTGAGTATCTTGTTTGCCCATAATTTAGTGTTGATGACCCTTGGTTGCATGTCCCATTGGCTTATGAGAAGGCTGGAAATGTGTTAGTGCTGTGAGATGGCCCTGGCAACAGTAATTCATGCTTTTATTACCTCTAGACTGGAATATTGCATTATTTATTTGTTTGTTTGTTTGTTTGTTAAATTTGTATGGCTGCCCATCTCACAAAATAGTGACTCTGGGCAGCATACAACGCTTAATTAAAAAACCAATAGATATATAAAAACATTCATGATAAAAAAAAACTATGAAAAGCAGCAGAACAAGAGAGGATGATGTTAGTCCAGTAAGGGAGCCATTGCAAGATCCTCTGGGACCCCCAGGCCTGATGGCATAGCTAGGTCTTGAGGGACTTGCAAAATATTAAGAGGAATGGAGCTAACCTCACTTCCGGGGGGGAGAAGGTTCCTTAAGGTGAGCGCCACGGCAGAGAATACCCGCCAAATGTAGTTCCCTGACAGACGGGACCCGCAGCATGCCTTCTCTCCCAGATCTGATGGGACGGGCAGATATAATCGGGGACTATGCAGATGACTCAGAAATTTCAGCTAGTATAGAATGCAACTCTGCAACTGGTGGTGACTGGTGAAAGCATTTTAAAGGCTGCTACAGTCTTGTGGAAGAGAGGTGTGGATGGCCTCTTCACTCCTAGCCAATGGCTTTGGGGAAGCATTATAGTAATTGCCTTTATTTTCTGATAAATCTTCTGAGGGGCAAATCAGTATCAAGTAAAAATGAAATTGCTGTTGCCTCTAAGCAGGTAAACTCCATGTTCACTGTTTCATTTTATCACAAGACTCAGCAATAATCCCATATTTATAAAATATAATGCATTTGCCCATTTGGGAGTTGGCTATTAAAAGAATATTTTCCTTTAATTTATTTATTTATTTATTTATTAATTAAACTTCTCGACCGCCCAACTTGTATATGACGACTCTGGGTGGTTTACAATCATAAAGATCACATATAATTAAAAATACAATAAACATATAAATATAAATATATTTAAATATAATATAAGTATAATTGACTTCCACAAATATTTTTATTTGTGTGGTTGCCATTTGATTAGTTGGGATTAACTGTGTTCTCTAAACAAAAGGTCTGTACTTTTGATTATTATTTTTCCTTCCTTGAAAAACTCTTGTCAAAGGAATACTTATTTATAATTCAGTTTGAAGAGAGGTGTTTAAATGCTGGCTAATTTAATATTATGCTAGTACTTCATAATATTAATACATACTCCAGGAAATAAAGCCAGACTGCTCACTTGAGGGAATGATATTAAAGGCAAAACTGAAGTACTTTGGCCACATCATGAGAAGACAGGATACCCTGGAGAAGAAGCTGATGCTAGGAAAAGTGGAAGGCAAAAGGAAGAGGGGCCGACCAAGGGCAAGATGGATGGATGATATTCTGGAGGTGACAGACTCGACCATGGGGGAGCTGGGGATGGTGACGGCCGACAGAAAGCTCTGGCGTGGACTGGTCCATGAGGTCACGAAGAGTCGGAAACGACTGAACGAATAAACAACAAAACTTCAAGCTGAACATGTCTTATTTAATTATATCTAGAATGGATCATACATATTATTTTGCATCTCCTTTTACGGAAGTGATAAAATCTGAAGTATCAAGCATAGCTTACAGTAAGTTTTTAATGTTGTGAAATTGCTTCAGCTTTGCCCAAAATGGTGTTCATCTGTAAATAACATCAAAATATACCAAATACGGAGAAGCATTTTATTTAGTAAGTAGACTTGTCATCAGGCTGGAAACCGGGAGACCTGAGTTCTAGTGCCGTCTGAGGCACAAAGCCAGCTGGGTGACCTTGGGCCAGTCCCTCTCTCAGCCCCAGGAAGGAGGCAATGGCAAACCACTTCTGAAAAACCTTACCAAGAAAACAAAAGTGACTTGTCCACGTAGTCACTGGGACAGAGCTTTCCAAACTGTGTGTCGGGACACGTTAGTGTGTCAGCTGCAGTGTCTGGGTGTGTCGCGGCTGCTGCTGCCTCCAAGCCCTGCCAGGATTCCGCGCAGGTCCTAGTGCCTGCCTTGTGCCCTGCTGCCTCCAAACCTGCCCTTCCAGGATTCTGCGCAGGTCCTAGTGCCTGCCTTGTGCCTTGCTGCCTCCAAACCTGCTGTGATTCCGTGCAGGTCCTAGTGCCTGCTTTGTGCCCTGCTGTAAGAGTGTGTCGCGAAATGATGCCCTGCTGTAAGAGTGTGTGACGAAATGATGCATGTCTAAAAAGTGTGTCACCAACATGAAAAGTTTGGAAAGCTCTGCACTGGGAATCAACACTGAGTCGAAGGAACAAAAACAAAAAAGACTTGTCATATTTTGGACTTAAGAATTGTAGAAAAGAATATTTTTTTTCCTTTTTGAGATTTCATGGGCATTGTTAAAGACTTCGTAATTTTTATTCTTCAGATGTGATTCTGCAGCAGGTCTTTTATACTGATTTTATGTGATTTTGAATTTTATGTTACATTCTAAATGTTTCATATTCTGTGAACTGTCATGAGAGCTGTATAGATCCTTGTTGATTGGGATTAAAATTAAATTTAAATTCACCATTAAACCATGGTGAATCTTTCTACATATTCTGACTCTTGCAGTCATGGATAGGGATTTAAAAAGTTATTGTAAGATGAGTTCAAACAAGTAATAGAAAACTAAGTTCGTTGATCTGTGTTGGTTTCACATGATCCATTTGGTCCAGTTCACTCATCAGTTTTTAAGAACGTATTTGTTTGTGAAACTCTGCATTCTTGGACATCCTCATCAGTAGAGAACATGATGGCATTCTAGAAACACAAGTCTACCGGAAATCTACCCACACTAACCAAGTACTCCACTACCAAAGCAATAACCCAACCTCCCACAAGAGGAGCTATGTAAGAACACTATTCAGATGAGCACAAACGCACTGCAGCAACCCAGAACACCAGAAAAAGGAAACAGACCACTTATATAGCATCTTCCAGCAAAATGGATACCCACGCAACTTTATGAAAAAGTGCCTGACCACTCAACCCACCACAGCAAAACCAACAGAAGCTATGAAAAGTATTACACTGCCATACATCAGAAACATCTCAGAAACTACTAATAGACTGTTACAACCACATGGCATCACTGTAGCACACAAACCAACCAAAACCCTTCAGAGCATCGTAAGTAACCCAAAAGACCCAGTAGCCCAAGAAGAAAAAACAGGAGTTATCTACAACATACAGTGTAAGGACTGTAACAGCCACTATGTAGGACAGACCGGCAGAAGACTAGCAGAACACATCCACGAACACCAACTAGCAGTCAGAAGACATGATGACAACTCCTTAATCTCACAACACATGGACAGACTTAACCATACTTTCAACTGGGAAACTGTGAGCATTTTAAACCAAGAAAAGTCCAAAAACGCTAGAGAATTCCTGGAAGCTTGGCACTCAGACAAAGCAGCCATCAACAGACACATAGAGGTAAACAACATTTATGTAGCATTCATAAGAGACAATAGAAAAGCCAGAAGACCAGAACATCTCCTTGCCAGCAATCATCACCCAGATATGCAAAGGTTAACACCAGGATTAGCACCAGAGGAACAATCAAACAGCACAATATACCCTAATCAAGGAACTATTAACTCAGTCAATCAACCAAGCAGCAAACAACAGCCCAATCAAGGAACTACCAAGGAGAGAACAGCACCCCCACCAACACAGGCAGGACAAGCCAGGGTATATAAACAGAGAGCAAGTCCCACTCCCTTTTTGCACTGAAGATGTTGCCTAGCCTGGCAATGAAACGTCTGCAAGAAAACAACAAGGCTCAGAGAGCACCAAGAACTCCACAACTTTGCATAAAAATATAGCATCATTTTCTCCAGGATATGAGCTTTGTACATCTTATTAGAGCATCCTACTATACTAATGTCAGCCATACAAGGTAGACCAAAGTAAGAAACTAATACCATATAGGTCAGGACTACATTTATTGTAACAGATATAGTAACAACGTCTTGCAAGTCTGAATGTGCTTCCCCCCTCCCGCACTTTATCTTCATGTGAACTAGGGACAGGCTTGTCTGAGACGTTTTCTTAAATTATTTTCTTGGCCTGGACTCAAGCCCCACTTACCTGACCATTGCCGTAGTAGCAGCTCTTCCTCCTGTCCTTCAAGGCCATTCCCTCTGCCCTCTACAATTACAGACTTTGGTAATGTGTACAATCTGAAGACTTAAATGTTTTTCCAGCTTCATAATAGTCCAGGAAATTCAGATTGGGCCTTTTGCTTTAAAATGTGTATTAAACTTCACTCTACCTATCTCTAACTCAAATTTGTCAAGAAGATCATAGGTTGCAATAGGTCTCCCACACAGTACAATGGGCTTTCCTTGTCACGCGAAAAGTTCCTCCTCTTGTGTCAAAAGGCAGAGCTTTATTACCAGTAAGAGAGGTTGCCTCTATTCCAGCATAAACCTACTCCTATAGGAAATGGGCACAGTAGACAGAAATGGCAGAAGGTTGGCTTCCTTTAAATCATGTGATGGGGAACAATGTATAAGCCCCTTATTTCTTTTTCTGACTGCCATCAGGTTTGGAAAAGGATATCAGAAATATTCTTGTTGGGAAATTCTCCATTGTAGCAATGTGAATTGCAAGGGGGTTTGTCCCCCATTTTCAAAGAAGGCAATCGGAGCTCATCGCCTGGGAGAATTTGATCTTGCAGAGTGTAGGGAGCTTTGAAGTTTCTTATGTTTCAAAAGAATATTTCCATTTTTCCTTTTTTGCAGGTACACTGGTCTCTAAACTTGCTTGAAGCAGAAAATGGAAAGAACTATTTCATGCTGCTGTTTTATTGCACTATATTCCAGCGAACTTTGGGTTTATGTTTCTTACATGTTGCTTTGATATCGTGGGTTGATGAGTGGTTTAATAAATAACATAGACATTCAGATCCACTCTGCCAAGGTCCAGTTCAATATCTGCACTCAAAAATATTTCATCAAACTTAATAAACTGCCTTAACTGTAGGACATGAAGGACAAGTAGCCTTCCCTGCTCCCTTACTCAAAAGATGCTTCCTATATCCAAAGGAATGCCTATGGGTAAATCAAGCCAAGGAATTCACAATGATGAATTAGTATTGACATCACCTGGTACACTCATCTGACTGTAGCAAGTAATCATCAGATTACTATTTGTATAGCATATAAAACAGAAGTCAATTCTAATTTTAAACAGAAAATGAAGCTGTGCATTACAATGCAAGGTTGTCAGGGAGAATGCCTTCTTATTCTGTCCAGTGGTTTATGATCTCAGAATTAAAGATGATGATTAGGAGGCTGTTTTTTAAATGCACAATTAGTATTAAAATGTTTGTGCACAAGTTCTTAAGAATGCATCTGAAATCCTGGCAGCCATCACTGTATGAAATGAAAAGGAATCAAATGCATCCATTTTTTTCTTTTAAAATTGAGTAATATCAGTTCTGTATTATTTTTGTTTCATTTTAAACTAGGAGGTGATTCATTGACTTCCTCTTTAAATCCTTTCCTTGAATTAGGTAGCTTGGGAGCTGCTACTGTAGGGTATTTTATTTATTCTGTTTTATTGTTTCATTTCTTTGTCTGATTGACAATTCACAGGTGCTCTAGCTTTTGTTAAAGAAAAATGGTTTTCTTTATGAGAAAGCATTTTAATGCTCCAGTCTTGAAAGCTATAGTAGTTTGAGACATTTTAATGAAACTCATCTCCGATCAATTTTGAGGAAATTAAGTAACACACCATGAATAAACCAAGTTTGGTCTCGTGGTTAAGGCTCCAGGCTAGGAGACTGTGAGTTCTAGTCCTGCCTGATGTCAGGCTCGGGCAACAAGCCGGTCGGTCAATTCCTGTCGCAACCACCGGATCAACATTCGGTTGATCCGAAAAAGCAGACCCTGTACCCACAGGAAAAACGCTAGGAAGAAAAAAAAACATGAATAAACCAAGTATGTTTTCTATATATCACAACTGCAAAACTGTTGTAGTAGGGTCCCCTTCCTTGTATAAAATCCTAACTTCTATTGTTTTGCAAAAGGATAAAGAAACAGTAAGATTAATAAGACCAATTAAAAAAAAAAAACAGGTAGACATGCTTTTGGGCTATTAAAAGTTGTATGTAAGTACTGCCATGCTGGGCTGGACCAGGGATTCAGTCGTAGGATCCTCTTATGTATACTTCGTTGTGAGAGGTCTCCTTCAGGTTCTTCTGGTGATTTAAAATCCAAACTTTGCAGAGGTTCATACAAGTATTTGCTCAAGAGACATGGCTGGAATAATAACCCAAACACTCCTTTGCACATTCATTTCTATCATGAATGGTTTTGCTCGTACTGTTTTATATAGTTACTATGGGAGAGGTAAACTGTGATTTAACCGTCCTTTATATCTAACTTTTATTTATTCTATTTATTATTCAAATTTATCACCGCCCATCTCTACAGCAGTAGACTCTGGGCGGTTTACAATAATAATATAAAAATTAAAACCTGTACTTGTACCAAGTACAGTTGTTAAAGTAAGGCCAAAGGTAGTTAAATGTGTATTTTACTGTGATAATAAAAGCTAAATTTATTTCTTTCACTTAATGCGTAAAATATAAAAATATATTGCTTGCTTGCTTTTTCACCCCTTTTTAAACAGATCTTCGCTGAACATTGGTAAGCGTACTTAGGTTTTTAGCTAAAGTGGTTATGATAATTTCTATATAGCCTCTGTATGTTTTTTTCTTTTTGTTTTCAGCTGATGAAAATACGGAGATTAAAAAGCTTACGGCGATTCAGCAGCTTGGCATTAAAACGACAATCAGGTAACTTTCACTGAAATATTTCATTTGGATATTTATAATAGGCTTTGCTTTCCTTGTTATTATTTGATGTGAAAAAGCATGGCAGTGAACTATAATGTATGTATGTATGTATGTATGTATGTGTATATTATCAATCAGTCAAATTTATTTACTGCCCATCTCATTCAGAGAGCGACTCTGGGCGGTTGTATAAATGCTTGTATCATTTGGGCAGAGCCCTGCACCACCGATAAATCTGCAATTTAGTGTTTCTTGAGTGAATATTGAGTTAAACATGGTACAATAAAACAGCACCATACTAAAGCAAATCTTTAATCAAATTTTAATATGTACACTGTATTATCTATCTATCTATCTATCTATCTATCTATCTATCTATCTATCTATCTATCTATCTAATTTCTCGGCTGCCCATCTCCTACACGACAACTCTGGGCGGCTTACAACAATAAAATAACAATTATTAAAAACACTACAATAAAATCTCAATATGTATGTGTGTGTGTGTGTATATATATATATATATATATATATATATATATATATACATACATACACGTACATACACATACATATACATACATACATACACACAGATAAAATAGATACTAATCTAAAAATACAAAAATATAAAATATAAAAATTCAAGATGGACATATGCTGTTATTTTGTTATTCATTATTTATTTGTTCAATTTATATCACTGCCCATCTCCCCCCACAAGGGGACTCTTATTATTTATTTATGATTAATGAATGTGAATAGTTAATATATAGAGTTGAATATAGTATCATACTTATATTTGCTGCAAAGGAAATCAGAAGCTTGTTTCTATTTCTTCTCATTCTTCCTTTCTGCCCTTTTGTCTGTCTTTCTTTCTTTCTTTCTTTCTTTCTTTCTTTCTTTCTTTCTTTCTTTCTTTCTTTCTTTCTTTCTTTCTTTCTTTTCTTTATTCTGTATTAGTTTGTGTTAGTTTTTAAGTTCTCTTTAAAACTTTTAATAACATTTATATATAAAGTTGAATATAATAAAATAATATTCCAGTATTTTTCCAGGGAGGATCTGTAGATAAACATTGAATGTTGACAATGTTTGGTGCCAATATTGGGGCTGTAAAGGCATTCAGTAGGGATACCTAGCAAAGCCCATTGGCACAAAGAACCCCTCGCTGAAGCATTAAAGTAGCTGTATCCTTTGGAAAATGCACACCGCTGCTTCAAAGGCTGTCTCCAGTTGTTTGCGTTTGTATATATGAAGAGCCCTTCCATTGGGACTGCCTGCAAGGCAACCGTGCATGCATGTACAGGTACAGGCGGCCTTTGAAGCAGCTCTGCAAGACTTCCAGGTAACAGAAGTACTTTTGAGGAGGGATTCACGATTCGTGCCAATGTGCTTTAAGATGATTTCCCCCTTTGGGATGCTTTGCATAGCCCCAGCCAATATCAATTTTTCTTGTAATTAGGAACAAGACATTAAATGTGTGCTTTTTCCTTATTTTTTAATAAAACATATGTTAAAAGGAATGCAAGGAAGAACAAGAAAGGTAAATGAGCAAAGCAGCATGGTGTAGTGGTTAAGGTGTTTGTCTTGACTAGGGAGACAACCCTAAGCCACAGAAGTGACTTTGGGCCAGTCACTCTCTCTCAGCCCAACTTAACTCACAAAGTTGCTGTTATAGGGGGAAATGGCTAACTAAATTAATAACCTTCTCAAGATGGAGTTGGGAGACTCCATACAGTACTAATACTAATACTAATACTAATACTAATACTAATACTAATACTAATACTAATACTAATACTAATACTATACTAATACTATACTATACTAATACTATACTATACTATACTATACTCCTTAAAGAGAAGTACAAAGATGTTCATATTTAATAGTTCTACCAAACTGAGACCCGTATTTGAATAAATCATTCCTTAACTGAAGGGTTCTTCAAGATTCTTTGTGCCTCTGACCAGCTCTCAGCACCCTGGTACCAGGCCAGCCTTACTATCCCTGCCATCTCTCACACAGTCAACTTTCCATCCCCCACCCCCTTGCCCCTGTTCTTACCAGTGGGGGGAGGAAAAACATTATTATGCAACCTTCAACCAGCCAGCCCCCACCCCCTGACTCTCACCCCTTCCAATCCCTTGCCCCCAAACCAACTAACACTCCATTCTCTAGTCTAGATAGAGCCCTCCAAGTCCTTTGAGACACAAACAGGATGAATGAGGGCTGCTGCAAGCTGCCAGTGGAACAGGCAAAGCAAGCCAAATTGTGAAAAAAAATCTGTTCCAGATACGGGACGTCGTAATGGTCCAGGAATATGCTGTTTTGTCCCAGTATGTGCTGATCTGGCTATTTTAGCAGTGGTTCCTAAGATTCTTGGAATTAATCTGGACATGTTTAGAAGAAATTTACCAACTATTTATTCTCAGTGGCCAGATCGGTGTGCTCCAGGAGAAAGCAGGAACCTTAGAAACATTGAAACATTGAATGGCTGGAGCACAGTTTTTCATATCTGAGCTATGGGTGGATTTGCTGTGGGTTTGATCCAGTGCACCACAACACTCTGAATTAGGCATAAGGAATTTTGGGGAATATGATTTCTGTTAGTGAAAAGGCAATGTCCAAACTGAAGGTTATAACAGGTGGGTTGTTGTGTTGTTTATGAGTCAATAATTTTATCAAGTGCTTTGATCTTGTCATAAAGAAATGTGACAGTAACAAGTCGATGAAGGTTCTCAGTCATCCAGGTGGAATTGTCTGTAGCTTGAATCATGTCAACTGGATTTCTATATTCTCAGTGGAAACGTTTCACTCCTTATCCAAGAAGCTTCTTCAGTCTGAGCAAAGTTCGTAAGGGAATCCTTAAATATGTTTCTAGGGTGGCTGTGTGACCTTGCACCTGTGGCTAGGTCAACAAATTTATTGATTTATTTATCATATTTATATGGCCGCCCATCTCACAAATCGTGACTCGGGGGGGGGGGCGTATAATAAAAACCCCATAAAATGACAATATTAAAAAAATCTACAATTAAAACATTAATATTATTGTTAAAAAGCTATTAGAAAGCTAGGAGAGAACATTACGTGTTTTGAAAACAGTGAACAATGAAAATAATGTATTTCTCAGTGACAAAATATGCAAGCTAGGATGTAGGAAACTAATTCCAGAAGAATGTTAGACCTGCCCCCAAAGCCACAGAGCAAATTCCTTTTAATCTATGAATACGGCAATGGTTGTAGAGACCACGATTCACATGCTCAGAAAAGTAAGCCCACACAACCACTGGGCTGTTTGAAAGGAGCCTAAGGTAGTTCTGTGAGTCCAGACTTTTGGATTGTAGATAAGGTTATGCAGCAGAATTACTTTTTTATTCACTCTTTATTTAAAGCTTTTTAACCTTATTCTTTATCCCAAATAACTCCAAAAATGGCTTAGGAAGATGACAGGTCTGAGACCTTGAAATCTCACAAAAAAGATTATATGGGAAGGGAGGAGAGGGGTCAAAAATGAAGATCAGGCACTTATATGTCAATTCATCTTACAACCTCTTTGGAAAAATACTTAAAATAACCTAATGGATTGGTTGCTGGGATAGATAGAAGGCAGAGGTGATGGGATAGCCCTATTCCTCTGTTTGGCAACCTGCTGGAATGATTGGTAGCTCTTGGGTCTTTATGCTTAGCATTGACTGCTCTGAAAAAGGTCCAAGAGATCTTGCCAAGACTGAGTTATTATAAGCATAATATGGATGGTTTCTTCTTTTAAGACAACCTGCCTGTGATCAATAAATGTTGACATTAATATGTGATATGTTTCCTTCAATTTAAAAAAATAATTAAAAAGTGTTTTGCTTCTACTTAAAAGTTTATTTCTTTTAAAGCTATGGTAAGCATTTGAATCTGCTGAAAGAGAATGCAGAAAACGATCTATTTCAAGTACTAATATACTGTGAGAAATATTTGAAACAACAGGAAGTACTTTTAAGGACATCATTACGTATCCTTTTGCTATAATAAGCTAGAGTTCACCAAGTGTTTCGTCAGTATAATTGTCAAAATAATTATTGATTTGTTGTCTTGTATTTTAAGACAGCTGGTTATAGTAAATGAAAATAGACATTGATTGATTGATTGATTGATTGATTGATTGATTAAAGGTAAAGGTAAAGGTTACCCCCGCACATTTGTGCAGTCGTGTCCGACTCTAGGGGCCGGTGCTCATCTCCGTTTGTTAGCCGAAGAGCCAGCATTGTCCGAAGACACTTCCACAGTCATGTGGCCGCATGACGTGCGCGGAACGCTGTTACCTACCCACCGAAGTGGTACCTATTAATCTACTTGCATTTGCATGCTTTCGAATTGCTAGGTTGGCAAGAGCTGGAGCTAGTGCGGGAGCTCACTCCGCACGCAGGGCTAGGGATTCGAACCTCCGAACTTGCGATCTTCCGATCGACAAGCCTGGCGTCTTAACCGCTGAGCCACCACGCCCCCGAATTGATTGATTATGTGCCATCAAGTCATTTTCAGCTCCTAGTGACCAGGTAGATAGATTTTTTCCATGAAAAAACAGACCTACTTTTTATGAAATATATTCATGCTGGGAGGGTGGGTTGTACAATCATATTGTCATTTGATCCAAGTTTCTGCTACTGTCCAGAACCTTTAATTTTACAATATTTTTTTCACCAATTCTTCTGTAAAAAAATTGATGTGTATGTATGTTTCAGATTTGTGTTCTTTATTGGAAAGAACGGGGTGCCACATACATTATAAGATATAGGGGATCATAGTTTGATTTGAGTTCTACAATGAAGTTTACCACTGTAGGGGCACACACACAATGAAAAAACTGTTTTCTTTTGAGTTTGGGATAAAGCAGCCTTGATGTCATGGAGATAACTGGTGGAGAAGGAGGGGGCCCTCTCCTTCTCCACCAGTTATCTCCCTGACACTTGATGTTCTATTGTGTTTCTTTTGAAAGAATAAAACCTGAAATGTCTCAAGTGTTTCAGGTTCCAAATGTACCATTACTTGAAGCATTTCAAATACACCAGACTTTCAAGTTTCAAATCTACCATGGGAAACAGTGCAAATGGAAATAAGCCACTTGGTTCTTGGTTTTTTATTGGAGGGGGAAAAGGAGGAGTGGAAGCCCATGCTGGCTGCCCCCCATCTACAGAAAAACTGGTCAAAGAATGTATATTTGAAACAAATTGAAAATATTTTTAAAATCCCCGTATAAGCAGTACTTTAAAGCACACTTTTTATCACCTGCCAACACAAAGAGCCACAGAAACCCCAAAAAGAAGAGCACATGGTATTATGAGCTTAAATCAAGTCTGTGAACAGCAGCAACAGCAAACTTTTGGCTTGAAGCTTCTTTCCTTAAATGTGCAAGCACAGTGCATACTTCCACATTTGACAATTGGATAGCAAGATTCAATAAACAGAGTGCATGATTTGTTGTTGTTGTTGTTCAGCCGTTTAGTCGTGTCCGACTCTTCGTGACCTCATGGACCATAGCACGCCAGGCCTTCCTGTCCTCCGCTGTCTCCCGGAGTTTACTCAAATTCATGTTCATTACATCGGTGATGCTATCTAACCATCTCATCCTCTGCCGTCCCCTTCTCCTTTTGTCTTCAGTCTTTCCCAGCATCAGGGTCTTTTCCAGTGAGTCCTCTCTTCGCATTAGGTGGCCAAAGTACTTGAGCTTCAGCTTCAGTATCTGTCCTTCCAATGAGCAGTCAGGGTTGATTTCCTTTAGGATTGACTGATTTGACCTCCTTGCAGTCCAAGGGACTCTCAAGAGTCTTCTCCAGCACCACAGTTCGAAAGCATCAATTCTTCGGCGCTCAGCCTTCCCTATGGTCCAACTCTCACAGCCATACATTACTACTGGAAAAACCATAGCTTTAACTGTACGGACCTTTGTCGGCAAGGTGATGTCTCTGCTTTTTAATATGTTGTCTAGGTTTGCCATAACTTTCCTCCCAAGGAGCAAGCGTCTTTTAATTTCATGGCTGCAGTCACCGTCTGTGGTGATCTTGGAGCCCAAGAAAATAAAATCTGTCACTGCTTCCATTTCTTCCCCTTCTATTTGCCAGGAAGTGATGGGACCAGATGCCATGATCTGAGTTTTTTTTAATGTTGAGTTAATGTTGAGTTTTTAAATGTTGAGCTAATGTTGAGTGCATGATAGTTAGCAAGTAAACTAAAGCAACATCATTTTTGCCTTTTACAGCTTACAACCCGAAAATCTCATCAGCATTACCAGCAGTGCTTATATAATACACACAGAGCATTTCACAGAATATAACAGCAAACACAACACAAACAATGAAGTTTAACTTCTGCTATGGCAAATAATTACTTTACTATAGTAAAATTACTAAAAACTGACTTCATCACATTTTATGCTTGAGCTCAGACATTCAAAATCATCTCTAATCAGTGATTGGGATCAGTAATAGGGACCCAGCGGCAGTAGCAGCAGCCTCAGCATGTGCTTAACTGAATGTTACTTCTTTGTCCATATCCCGTTACCTACCGTAGTGTCAGGTAATAGTAACAGAGTTGGAATTAATTTCTAATACTTTACTATCTATTCTAGGGGGTGTGGGGATTAAAAATCAAAAATCACTACTACTAAAATGACACTGTTGGAACACTTGAAATTATGTCATTCAAAATGGCCTTCTTTTGACTTGGAACAAAACTAGAGTTTTGTTGTTGTTTCTGAAGGTGGGATAAAGCTCTTTGAAAATTCAGCTCCGAAAAAGCCATTTTTTCTTTTTTGCAATCAGTCTATATTTTGTCATGTTCCCCAATTTTCTACAATGAAAAACACAAAAAGATTGGGATTCCTTAATTATTCCTACAGGTAATCAGCATGGTGGATATGCATGCTATGACTGGTTTGTATCTTCTGTGTTTCTAATAATGATGGGAGATCGAGAGAAGACATTAACATTTCTCCACCAGTTCTCCTATCTTCTTGTTTCCGCCTTTCTTTGGGTACCCCGGCTCCATAATTCTGTAAGATTTCGAAAGAGACTTAACCTTGACAAATTGCTTTGAGCATTTTCAGTGAATGTTTGTTAATTTAGCCTTTTTAAAAAGGACTTTCTAACTGAATATTTGATCTGTAAAAACTTTCTACTTGCAAAAAGTGTAGATTTGACATCAGCTCAGTTTTCTAGTAGGAGGGAAAAATAGACTGATACCAATTGTAGTGTTACTGAATTTTAAAATGAGAAGTAAAATACACTTTATTAGCAGTGTTAAAGTATCTGTAGGTAGAGAGAACTATTCAATGCTCTTTTATTACTATTGCTCTGTATAAGCTCATTCTTTAGATTATTATTTTTTGTTTTATTATACCAAACCTAGACACTATCCCTGATAGTAGCAAAGCTGGGCAGGGACAAAAATATTTAAATCAGAATCAATAGTCAGTGTCTCATCCTTATTATCTTAGTATTTGAAATAGTAACATTTCTTAAATTAGTTTCATTGAACAAAATATGTGATATTTCAAGTTTTATCATATACTTTGCCCCAACTTGGAAAATTAAGGACATTCTTCAGTATCCCCAGGTTTTAACGTACTCCGAATGCAAAAAGGAAAGGAAGAAACCTAGAACAACTTGAGACCTTGCCTTTACGTAATCTGTGAGAAATAGTGAAGATTCCCCCACAAAACACATAAAAGGCATCTTCTTCTGCCCTGTGTCTCTTGATGGCAGGTCTTCTAGAAATGTCCTACTGTATAGTAGGATTGGTCTGCCCAGGGTTCTTCCCCATTTGTGATGGCTTAGCATTTTAGAAAAGCATGATCCTGATCCAAGGCTTCTTCAGCATTAAGAAAACTGAAGTGCTTTGTCACCTTTAAATACCTGCTACAGTCTTGTGTAGGTTTTTGATATTTCACTTTTGTTAAAGTTAAAAAAAATAAAATCTAAGGTTGAAATGAGTTGTAAGATGGGAAATCCATAACTGCATTACCATTATCCCATTCGTTGCTTTAAAAGCAGGCCTGACCATGTCTGCTTGACTTGGATCAGGCATATGGTACAGTAGTATAGCCTGCCCTGAGATGATTTCTAGGGTTAAATCCTAGAGATGAAAATAGAATGGATGGTACCTATTTCTCTCCCCACTTCTTTAACTGAAAGCAACTTTAAGTAGCTGAATTTAAAAAATGCCCCTATTGTACGGGTTGGTGGTGGCAGAATAAAATCTTGCTCAGCATCATGGCTTTAAGCAAATCCATATGTCTTTCTTTAAATAACAGAAACAATTAGAGGAGATATTTCCATGACTACGCCTCCTGGCCTAGTTTGTACTGAGTTCATTTATTAAATGCACATAATTTATATTAAAATGTTAAATAATGGTGTTTATAAAGAAGACCTCACTATAGTTCTCCACAACCACAAAACTTTACTGTGTAGTGCCAGTGCAGCAAGCAAAATTTTTATCTATCTACAGTACTTATGTGCCCGCCTATCTCATATGATGACTCTAGGGAGCTCACAACAATCCATAAAAAACATAGTTAAAAACAAAGGTACCCTTCCCCCCAGGCGCCAAACCAGTCATCCTTGCAACTCAACCCCCCTCGTAGCCCAATGCTTCTGGGAAGAGCCAGGCCCTCTGGAAGGCTGATCCCTCAGATCTCAGGTGGGAGGCTGTTCCAAAGAGCTTAGATAATACGTTTTTTCTGTTTTTACACCAGAAATCATTCTTCTATTGAGTGGATGCCTCTGCTTCAATGCCATTATTAGTATGTTTAAAGCTGAAATGTCTGAAATCTACCTTAATCAACTGCTGCATTTACAGTATGCAAGTTAAAGGCATGTGTCTTGGCCAGTGTAGAAATAAAAATAACCAGAGATATTGTCAAACCATTTGTGCATTGACCTTGGGAAATTGAAATGCTAATCATTGATACTGTAGATTCTTAAGGTGTAGCTATATTGTCTGGAATTCCAGATTTTTTAACAATGAAGAAGCCCAGATTTGATGGGCAATCCTATGCCAGCCCAGGCATTATTTTAATGTAACATCTATTTCTTATGCAGTAGGTGGGACCATCTTGCCATGCAAGAGGATTCTTTTCTCGGATATAGTAAGAAAATTTCTTACTGTATGTTTTCTGTTGTTCACTGTATGGAACCAAGCCAGAAAGTCCCAGTCCTGAAAGCCTTCTCTTCATTTTATAATTTTCTTTCAGGTTCATAAAACAATGAAGTGATATAGTGAATAGGTCTAAGATTTAGAATAATACTGTAAGAAGAAGCATGGTTATGGCTGAAAGATGCTACTCATCGTGTTATAGGCTCTGTACAGTAGGTTGATGTCACAATTGGAAACAGCACACTAGATAGAAATAGAAAGGAAACCAGTGCATTTTCTTCAATATATTGCCATTTAGATGCTGGAAGGAATTTGATGGCACCAAACCAGGAGTTCTTTGAATGAAAAAACACTTTGATTTATCTCAACAACAGCACAATTGTGCTATAAACTGATAGTTTAGAAAGACCACTATCATAATAGCTAACATCTGGAAGAGAAGCCATTTCCATAAGGTCATATTACAGGTCCTCAAGTTACGACTGTTCATAGTTAAAATGGTGCTGAACGAATGGTGGTTACAAGTGGTCCTCAAAATTTCAGCCGTCCCAGCACCCCCGCGGTCACATGATCGCGATCTGGGCGCTTGGCAACCAGCTCGCACTTACGACAGTTGCAGCGTCCCACGGTCACGTGATCGTGCTTTGTGACCTTCCCTGCTGGGTTCCCACAAGCAAAATCAATGGGGAAGCCGGCAGGGAAGGTCACAAGTCGCTCGGGTGTCTCCCCCACCTGCGCACCCTCCCCAGACCCTCTACACTTACGCCTTGCCAGCTACTTGCACACCCTCGTGCACCCTCCCTGAGCCTCACTTTGCTTATGCTATGCCTCCCTGGCCACTCACGCATCCTCTCTCTCCCGGCAGCAGCCACTTACCTGCCTGCCAGCCTGCTTGCAAGCCGCCTGGCACTTGCAACTTCCTGCCAGCTTCCCCACTGAATTTGGTGGTTGGAAGCTGGCAGGAAGTTGAGAGGAGGCGTTCACTTAACGATCCACGATCCTCACTTAAAGATGGCAATGGGGACTGCAGGGATTGCCGTCGCTAAGCAATGCGGTCACGTGAAATTGTGCTTTACAACCATATCGTCTAGTGATGGAAATTCCGGTCCCAATTGCTGTTGTAACTTGAGGATTACCTGTACTTGTGTTGATACTAATCATTCCAATTATCAGTAAACACTGTAAAGTCAGTCCAAAGTATGGAGTATGCCAGTGTATCTGTGGAGTTTTCAGCAAAAGCCAGTTTGTCCATCCATTGCACTTTCAGTGACAGAGGTCACTTCCTCCAAGTGACCATTGGTGTTAACCAGTGACATCAGGTTACCACTTGGATGGCCGCCTCCTGGGAATCCCAAAGGTATATGTCAGAACTCAGGTTCTGGTAAGGCCCCAGATCTTACCATAAAGCAGGTCTTGATTTATGTGAAGCTCTACAAGTAAAAATTGTGCTGTAGCCTCATCTGCAACCTTGCAAGGAATTCAGGGGCACGCATCTTGGAATTGGCAATACATTTGCCTAGGGCAGCAAAATGGCCCAGTCTGGTTCCACTCTGGCCCTGAGAAGGGCTAGGGATGGGCTTCTTTGTTTCCTCTCTACAAGAGGGAAGGAGATGAGATGCATTCCTGCTGCTCCCCCCATCTATATTCTCCCCTGTCTGACAGCTCATGCTCTGTGATCGTCAGGAGACTACAGAGGGAACCGGGAGAAAAGAAAATTAAGTTCTCAGCTGATATATGCACCGTTTGCTTCCATTTCTTTTTCTGACACATCATTATAATGGCTTCAAGGCTTAATTGCATATAGTATGCAAGACAGACCTACTGCCTTTGCTTATCTGAATTTGGAGTAGAAAACAGCATGGAGTGTTCTACCTTTTCCCTGCCAAAAAGCTCATTCAAAACAACTCCCTTTGTTTTCCCTCTGGTAATAGGTGACGGTTTTGCTTATTCATTTGCAACCTCTTAACTACCTCTGTAGTAAATGAAAGTATTCATTTACTGCAAAGTAAATTGAAAATCAAATGAAGGAAAGAATGCTCATGAACTAGTATCAATAATAATTAAAAGCTGGAAAATGTTGCTAACATTTCTCATGTATTGTGCTGGAGTTTTCTGTTTTCCTGGACCCCAAATTATTCTTTCTCCTTTTGCATTCTCCAAGGACTGGGCCATTCCATAGAGCAATAGTAACAAGCTGTTCCAAACGCTGTGTAATAAGGAACCATTTTGTCTTCCGTTTTTTCCAATGGTTAGATTCACCTGCCTGTAGACACAGCAGGGTCTGGCATCCATCCAGTCTACTTTTGCAGTGCTCACTTTGTTGAGATGTTGCTGAAGGCTGAGTTGCCACTGGTTTCTTCTGCTTTCCATATGTCTGGATTTACATCATCACAGGTAATAAATAAAAATAGCCAGAGGGACTATCTTGGCTGTACCAGTGAAAAAGTCCATTGCCTAACTGCAGCCAAAGCAACAACCTTTTCAGTTACACTCACAACGATAAAAAACTAATACAAACTAAAAAAATAAAAGAATAAAAAGAAAGATAGAAGGTGCAAAAAAATAGGAAAGAAAAAAATAAGAATATAGTAAAAAGAAAAGAAAAATATAAATACTGTATATTTTATTTTTATTTATTTAATATTAAATTTCTCTACCGCCCAATATATAAAGGAATGACTTCCCCCTTCATCACAAGTATAAACAATTTTAGTAACTTATCACCTCTTAAAATACAATGAATGATCTCTTCTTCCCATATCCCATCTCTTATCTATAAACAAATCCTTAAAACGGGGCTTTCCAAACTGTGTGTCACGACACAATACTGTGTCGCCTGGGGGCCCCAAGTGTGTCGCGTGACAACCCGGAAGCGCTGGTGGTGCTTCCGGGTTGTGGCAGCGGCTGTCCCTTCGAAAGGGCAGGCTCCGAGGACCCCGAAAATGCCCTTGGTTCCGGCGGGCACATAGCTGATCACGTGGGAGAGCAGGATGGAAATTCTCCTTCCTGATCAGCTGAGCGCCGGAAAGCCCGGCAGCGTGCGTGCGGCGAGGCTTTTCTCCTCCCTGCCAGAACCGAGGGCATTTTCGGGGTCCCCAGAGCCTGCCCTTTTGAAGGGGCAGCCGATGCTGCCGCGGAAGCAACCCGGAAGCACCGCCACCGGCGCTTCTGGGTTTTTGCACGCCACACTGGCGGGGCGCTTCCGGGTTTTTTTGGGCCGGCCGTTGGTGTGTCGCCAACGGCAAAAGTTTGGAAAGCCCTGCCTTAAAACCTTGTCGTTTCAGTCCTGATCTGCAAAAGTCCATTAAGGGTTACCAGAGATAACATATCTATTTTAACCTTGATCCACTAAACCAACTTTATATTCCTTCCTTTTACTTCTAACAATCTTGATCTTTAGTCCCTTCAAATAATGTCCTAGAACTTTATTTCTTTTCATTGTTCTTTGTCCCTTCTCACAGCATTCTTCAAAGCTTTAACAAGCTTCTTTCGTAAATCCAATATAGGAAAATTATCCAGGTCACTCTCTTGGTTTGTTATTTATATATCCCTTTTAATTATTAAGACATCAACTGGTTTCTTTTGTATATCCAATGTAGCATCTTTGTCCATATCATTCTTGTAGCCTGTCATTTTTAAATCCACTTTCAGATCAGTCTCAATCTTATCCGATAAAATTTGTTCCTCTTCCATAACATCTTTTAAACACAGTCTATCTATAGAGGCAACTTATGGCTCCATTGTTCAAAAGTATCCTTCAATATGTCCAGTATTAAAATATTTTGCTCCATTCTGTATTAGTAAGTCAAATTTAAGTGTTCTTCTCCTTTAATTGTAATCTTTAGTTTTTTCTAGTTCCCTGTAGTGTCCAATCTTCAAAATCCGATCCTATCATGTTTTTTTTAAAAAAGAATTCAAAACAAAAGCATTTTCCCATGGGAAGGATTCTTATAATTAATTCCAAAATCTTATTTCAAATCCATCTGGACCGTTAGTCCGTTTGTAACTTTCCAAAATTAAAGTTCTAACCACCCTTTTGCTGTTTGTTCAAAAAAAAAATTAAGTCCTTAAACTTGCATTTAAAACTTCTTTTACTAAGGATTGAAGGAAACTCACCCGGTGCAGTAAAACCTGTTGATCCAAAGGTTCCTAGTAGCTGAAAAGTAATTAACAAGCAATTTCCAAAAGTGATTAGAAAAGGGTTAGGGTTAGTGAACCCAGTGTCCTTTTGAAGGCACCAACTGTGGTTTGAGCAAGATGGCTATTCCTGTCTTGCGGTCTCCTCACAAGGAGCAACTGTCTGGTGCCCTTGTGGGCAATGTCAATTCCTCTCCTTGTCCAGAGAGGAATTACGAAGAGCTGGTCTGCTTTTAGCAGAGCTGTCTTCAGTTCGTTGTTTCTTCCCCGGAAGTCCCAAAGGAGCTTACTCTCAAGTAAGTGAGCGTAGGATTGTAATGCTGAAATCACTTCATGCCTGGGGTTGTAGGAGAACCTAAACTGGAAATTGTAAAGAAAAGAACAGTTATAGAATAATTTGTCAAATTCTTAAATATACATCAGTGGTCACAGCTCACAGTATAAATTAAATTTATTGCTGGTGAGTAATCAGCAGGGAAATCCTACAGTGCCTTCTGAAACTGCATTCCTTTGCCTGCTTGAAAATTAAACATGTATTATAGCTGGGTTTTCTTTTTAATGTTTTGCTATTACAAGGCAGCAGGCAGAATGGATCTCCTTTCATATCCAATCTCCCTCCCCCTGCATCCTTCTGATATATCCATCTCCTGTCCCACCCCCATTGTCTTGGAGAATGTATCCCATGAACTCACTGTACTATTTATGTACAGAGTGATTAGTTACACCAGCGCTTTCCAAACTTTTGCCGTTGGCGACACACCAACGGCTGGCCCACAAAAACCCGGAAGCGCCGGCCATGGTGCTTCCGGGTTGCCGCTGCGGTGGCAGCGGCTGCCCCTTCGAAAGGGCAGGCTCCGGGAACCCCGAAAATGCTCTCGGTTCCGGCTGGGAGGCAAAAAGCTTCCCCGCGCTCACGCGAGCTTTCCGCCGCTCAGCTGATGTGCGGGGAGAATTTCCACCCCAGCCCCCATCAGCTGTGCCGGGAATCCCGGCAGCGTGCGCATGCTTTCCGCTGATGCCGCTGCCCCTTCGAAAGAGCAGGCTCCGGGGACCTGAAAATGCCCTCGGTTCCGGCAGGGAGGCAAAAAGCCTCCCCGCGCGCGCACGCTGCCGAGCTTTCCGCCACTCAGTTGATGCGCGGGGAGAATTTCAACCCCAGCCCCCAACAGCTGAGCGGCGGAAAGCTTGGCAGCGTGCAGGCGTGGGGAGGCTTTTCGCCTCCCTGCCGGAACCGAGGGCATTTTCGGGGTCCCCGGAGCCTGCCCTTTCGAAGGGGCAGCCACTGCCGTCGCGCAGCAACCTGGAAGCACCGCCAGCGCTTACGGGTTGTCACGCGACACACTTGGGGCCCCCAGGCGACACAGTATTGTGTCGCGACACACAGTTTGGAAAGCTCCGAGTTACACTGAGGTGCAAACATATGCATGCTTAAAGAAATTAATTGCTGTCTAAAATTTAACTATCATTACAGTATTAGGATCCTTGACAACAAATATATTTGTTGCAGTGTCATTTATTCTTATGTTTCTTTTCTGGTAAACCACTCTTAAATTAACTCAAAATTTATTTGAAAGTTTCTTTCTGCAATCAAATTAAAAGTATTACTTTTGGCTGTAAATATTTAGGGCTGATTGACCAAAGATTAATAGTTAAATGAAATGTACTAGAGTTTAAATATGGAACGGAAGAATTATTAAAATTGCTTTTTTGAAATCAGGTTATAAGCAGCTGCTTGTCACATTAATTGAAAAAGTGCAGAACTCTTCTCCATTGAAACACATATTAAACTGATACAAATGCTATTATAAAGACTCCTCACAAATAACTTCTGTGTGATGTGGCAATTTTTTCTTTCAAGCTTTAAAAGGATAGTAATTGGTTTTTATGCTAAGGTAGAGACATACTTAGGCCTGTGTTAACAGAAGGGAAGGATGCCCTGGGCCAGCAAGGAGAAACTGATGATGAAATGCCCTTGTCCAAATTTAGCCTTGCCTCTCCCCAACTCAATGGCACAGGAGTCTGTGTGGACAAGAATATATGCAAGTCAGAGAAAGTGTGCCTCCTACCTCTCTGAACATTATGGGATGGTTATTACAGGGTGCTGTGCTGTCTCCTTCAGCAGTGGGACAGCATAGATAACTACCTGAGCCTTTACTCCTGCTTTCTCATCTGCCTTCCTTCAAAACTGTCTTAGTCCAGGTCCAACATGGTCCCTACTTTCAGTCATTACTAGGGCTTTTCTGATTGAGATGATAGATAGATAGATAGATAGATAGATAGATAGATAGATAGATAGATAGATAGATAGATGATAGACAGACAGATTTTATTTCTTCATTTTATATAGCCATATATTGATTTTTTTAATCAATAAAGGAATGTTAATTCTTTGGTGTATATTCCTGATGCCTTATTCTCTCACCTCCTGGAAAATGGGGGGAGGGGGGCAGCCTACAATTGAGGGTGAGGAAAGGTTGTATTTAAACAAATTACTGCTAGTAGTGATATGGCCAGTAGGAAAAAAAACTATTTCTTTTAGAAAGAACCTGTACTTGACTAGACAAGAGTAAAAATACTTTGTCACTAGAAATGGATTAGAACGATCCACACGTGGGATGCCTACATAAGACTTAAACACTCTTAAATGAAAAGTAGATTTCTGAATGGGACAGAAATGTTCAACCTGTTCTATCATAGAGTACAGTGAAGATGATGATGATGATGATGATGATGATGATGATGATGATGATGGTTTTTAATGGTTTTTATTATTATTGTTATAGATCTGTCAGCAGTGGCTAACACAGTGTTTCTGGAATTACATGGACTGGAGAGAGATTTGTCATTACATTGCCATCTGTATTTTCCTTGGCCCAGATTACCAGATATACATGTGTATATCTGTGTTCAAACATCTACAGCAAGAAATCCTTCAGCATACACAAGCTCAGGACCTTCAAGTTTTTCTTAAAGTAATTACTTCTTTATATTTTTGCACAACTTTTTGGAGGCTGGTGTCCATACATGGTCGGGGGGGGGGGGGGGATGGTGACGAAAAGTGGATGAGTTGAGGTTACCCAATTTTTTTCTTGGGGTTTGCTCAGGAGATTTGGGGAAGTACTTTTTAAAATCCTATTTAGGATTTACCCTACAAATGCTTCTCTTTTTCTTCCTTAAAACTGGGGAACTGTTGTCTGATTTCTGTCTTTGGCAATCCGGCCAGAGGGGGACTTCAAAAAACCTGGGAAAAACAGGCTGCCCAATTCTCTCTTTGTGGTTTACAACAGGGGTCCCCAACCTGTGGGCCGCAGCCTGTTAGGAAGTGGGCTGCACAGCAGGAGGTGAGTGGTGGTGTCAGGAACGAGCCTGTCCCTGCCGCCATGAGTCGGAGGAAGAGCAGCTGGTAGCAGGAAGAAGCTGGGAAGGCGCAAAGACAGAGCCTGAGCCAGAGCAGCTGATTGGTGGGGACCCTGAAGGGAAACACCTCACCTATCAGTGCGTGGCAAAGAAGGGCGGAGAGCCGAGCCGAGGAGCGTGAGGTCTGATTGGCTCCTGCCTGCAAACCCCGCCCCCCGTCCACACGATTGGCTGCCGCCTGCAAACCCCGCCCCATCCACGCGATTGGCTCCCGCCTGCAAACCCCGCCCCCGTCCGTGCGATTGGCTCCCGCCTGCAAACCCAACCCCCCGGTCCGTGGAAAAATTGTCTTCCACGGAACTGGTCCCTGGTGCCAAAAAGGTTGGGGACCCCTGGTTTACAAGACTTTGAAATTAGTCATTTGGAGTCATCAAAAGCAAATGTTTTATAATGGTAATTTTCAGCCTGTTAATTTTTACTTATGTACTAGCTATATGCTTCCCTATAGACAAAAGGAAACATGTTAGTGCTTTACAACAAAAAGTGTATACGATATATCACATGACACAGATTCCTGTTTGTTTATTCTACTAGGAATGAACTATAGATCCAAAAGCCAAATGCTGTGACTTTGACAGACATTGAATAAATGATCTCCTTGTGGAATTTCCAGAAGGGTTTGGCTGACCTCCGTTAGAAATAAAACATTGGGGTAGATCAACCTTTCAAATACTGATCCAGCAAGGCGGCTTTTAATGTTCCTAATACATTTAAACTGCATCAACTATGCAGACAGAGGGTGTGGCACATTACTCTATAGAACTGATAGAATTTTTGTTGCCTTTTTTGTAAGGTGTTCAACAGCTTGTAGTTCCGTTCGTGTGTGTGTGTGTGTGTGTGTGTGTGTGAGAGAGAGAGAGAGAGAGAGAGAGAGAGAGAGAGAGAGAGAGAAATTTGTTTACTGAAGAAACAACATCACAGGTCAAAAACTTAAAAAAAATCACAGGGTTAAAAAGAAAAATCGGGGGGGGGGGAAATGAGAAAGATTTTAAAAAATGGGAGTCTGTATTTTTATTTTTACTGAGTATGTGTGTCTGTATCCATACAAACACATGCATGTTCTTATGGAGAAATATCAACATCTTAAAGATCCTTATTCAGTATTTCTGCCCAGTTTGGTGATTGCAGCTAACCAGTAGGACTATCAGCAGCTAGGCAGGGTTGGACAGTTGGTTAGTACTCGTAGAATAAGACAACGGCAAACCTATTCCATAAGGATGCCAAGAAATCTGTTTGAACATTGAGCATTGCTTGAGGATATCTTCACCCTTTATCCAATATTTCTATCCAGAATATCATTTGTACAGATGAAAGTAATGTAAAGAAAAGCCATTGGGGGTTGGGGGGATGAGGTCCTGAGGGAAAAAAAACTCATTTGTTCCCAGATTTCTCTCATACAAATTCCATGGCCCATCCTGGAATGCATTTTTCCCCTTCCTAGAATGCACTGATCTAAGGATCCCACAGCTGACTTTCCTTTTTCAGAAGAGAATTTCATGGAACAGGAAGTGGTTTGTGGTGTTTCAAACACCTTTTGGCCCTGAAATAGACCAGGCGGTTTTACACAACCCTGTTTGTAGGAAGACTGGCTTTCAGATTTTTTCAGTGTTACAACAGAAGATATCTGAAACTGGATAAAGGCTGTTAATGGGATGATTTCACGGAAAACATCTGGTTTAGAACGTTCAAAGTGGTTCATGAACACCTTCAAAAAGTCTGGTAAAGTATTTTCATCATATGAGAAATAGTGAACAGGAATTTCCTTAGCTAAGGCCTTTTCTTGAGATCATGGCATAGGTAGAGTTTGAACAGAGATTTCCTGTTCCATAGCTCATTCTCTTGTTTCTATATTGGCTATGTCAGCTCAAGAAAGGAGTATGAAGGGAAATACTAATTTGTAGGACTACTGTCTTACCAGGAGCTTTTTGAAAAATTCTAATTCAGTGCTGACTTTTTCTAAAGAAGAAGTGGATATGTCATTTTGGTGAACGTTAATTTGGGTAGTATAATATTTTTCATCTATCTATCTTTTCTTTTCTTTTCTGAAAACTGGTGGGATTCATATCTGTCTTTTATCTTTTAATGGAATATAAAACTAAAGTTCCAGACTTGACTTTTGTGTATGAAAAAGAAATGGCTTTTGACATTCTTGATTAGCCCAATTTGATATCCAGGCAGAATAATATTTTTAAAATAAGAAATATCAAATTAATTGTTAAAGCATACTATTAAGCTGCTGTCTATCCATAACAGCCTTCTCATGAGTGTCCAAGTATACCATTAATTTAGTATCTTTGACATTAATTTTAAAATACAGTGGCAGAATTTATATTTCTCATTATGTAGTAGGTGACAACATACCAGAGCAACTCTCCTTATGTTAACATCTGATGACAAGCTGTCAAGATTTCATAGTTCTTAAGATACAGAGGCCAAATTATAGGTCAAAAATTGCAAAGCGCTCATTAAAACTATACTGAACACAATTGGGAGGAGTAGTTTTTATATTCTATAAAAAAATATTTGAAGAAACAGCATAGAATCCTGGGTTAATTGACTTGGTAGGGTTGAGGAATCAAATCCACAACATACTGATTCCAGCTGAGGCTTAATTAAACCACTCTGGATTTAGCTGGTTATGGATTACGCTCTTAAGAATATAATATTTGTATTAAAGTAAACAGTGCTAGCTATATAAAAACAGGCTAATGCATCATTAAAATGGCTATTTAATTACCTCTAGCTCTGTGCAACAGTTGATTGCAAATGAGCTTGTATATCCCTATCTCAAGCCACTCAGACATCTTCCAGTTTAATGGAATTCAGATGAGCATTGTAACAAAGGAACATCTGTATCTGCATTGGTTACTTTCATTATAGTCTGGTTTTGCATACAGATTTCCCATGCCTTAGTGAGGCAAATGACTGCAAACCTGTCAGATAACAGGAATATTAATTGCTTTATGATTTTAGGGGACAAAAACTTTCAGAAAGGAAAATAATCCTGGTTTACCTATCATACCACTGATTCTAATCCTTATTTGTTCCTTATTGGAAGTCTTGTACAGTTCCATTCTTTTTTTCCATCTTCCATCCATATAGGACTGAAAGGTCTAGCTTTCTCTGTTGGCATAATGTACATTTAGCATGTTAAAGTACCCAAAGAACCAAGTAAATATTAATGGGAAAAAATAAAATTAGTTACTTTTGAAAAATAGAATGCCTTAACATGCTATGTTAAAAACATGCTATGTTTTTTCCCCCCACAGCTAATAATACTTTTCTTTTGTACAATGTGCAGGAAGAAGCACTCCATGGATTTCAAGTGAATGATTATGTTGAATATATGGAAAGCCTGGCTCAGACCTACAGACCAGTTCTATTAAGGGACATGAGGAATATTGGAGTGCCAAGCACATAGATCCGGCAGAAGAGCACATCATTTCAAATTTTGGTTATGTACTTTAAGGGGACAATGATTGTTTATTTCCTTCTCCATAAAAATGCATTCGTTCTAACTGTCCATGCAGCCAGATCAATAAGGTTTTTCAGCGTACCATTTTCACAAGACAACATCCTCTAAATTGGATCATCTGAAAAATAATGTGTTTTTCTAGCCAGGTGTCATAGTTTGTTTACACTTGGTTTCAGAAACTAGCCTTTGGATTACTTAAATGTTTTGCTTATATTTTCCAGGAAGCAGTTTCTATACTATTAAACTTTGCTTCCTATCATTTCTAAATTGTGTAAAGGTTCGGTAGTAAGGAACAGTAATTTCAATGCACACTCTAAACACATAGTTTTTTTACATGCCACAAAAATTGTC
The DNA here is from genome assembly GCA_023362775.1 of Charina bottae. Classification (NCBI taxonomy): domain Eukaryota; kingdom Metazoa; phylum Chordata; class Lepidosauria; order Squamata; family Charinaidae; genus Charina; species Charina bottae. The sequence goes on along the minus strand of JALMGJ010000001.1, from coordinate 2,459,090 downwards.
TTGGGAGGTCAAAAAATAAAATATGTTAGTTACAGGTCCTGAGCGTCTCAGTTTGAAGTAGAATGATGAAAGGTTTGTTATTGGTTTTTGCTGTAAATATTTTTAAATAGTACATACTGAAGTATTTACTTGAAGTTTCAGACGGGAGTGAATTAACACTTCAGTAGAGCTGTTCATAAACTGTAGATTTTGTTCCCTTTTTTGTTGAAACTGAATGTAAAGAAATAGGTTTTTGGGAACATACATGAATATTTGTAACACTGTCATTTGATCCTGAGTCATGCTCTCAACAGACTTGTCGGGGTATCATTATGAATCTGTAGGTATCCATCGTGGTGCACTGATGAAAAGCACAGCATGTTTGGCAGCATGCCAATACATCCTTCGGGAGAAGGCAACATCCTTGTTTTCCCATCCTCCTCAGAATAAACGAGAAGCTTCAAATGTGTTCTTTTCTGAAGCCTAAGTCGTTTGTAAGTAGCAGTTACACAAAGCAAAGCACCAGGTAGATTCCACAGGCAATCTCAGGGCAAAGTCCGTGGCTCTGTGCATATATACAGTACTTGGCTCAGATCCACTATGTTGTCACATGAGGCTTATGGTTGGACAGAAGATCTACCTTTTGAAAGCCGTGATTGAGAATTCCAGTGGATAACAAGGTCCAGAAGAAACAAAAGGCATCGGTCTTGCTTTGCATCAGTTCCTTATCAGCAGAGATACTACTGACCAACAGAGCCATTGAGCACTAGTTCTTTTGTCCTAACTCGCCTGGGTTTGGCAAGCAGTCTTCAATCCATTTTTTCAATGCTTTCAATTTACACAACTCTAATGACAAGGACGTGACGGAGTGAGCTCCTGCACTCGCCCCAGCTCTTGCCAACCTAGCAATTCGAAAGCATGCAAATGCAAGTAGATGAATAGGTACCACTTCCGTGGGAAGGTAACAGCGTTCCGTGTGCATCATGCCAGCCACATGACCGCGGAAGCATCTTTGGACAACGCTGGCTCTTCAGCTAACAAACGGAGATGAGCACTGGCCCCTAGAGTCGGACACGACTGCACAAATGTGCGAGGGGAACCTTTACCTTTTAATGACAAGGAAATGCCAGACATCATTCAAAAACACTGTTTTTGATTAAGTTTTTCTCAACCCATCAACTTACACTGACATCTTGCAGCATAAGAGATTATTGCACAGATCCCTGGATGCTTTTTTTTTTCTTAATAGGGAGACTGGCTGGGGGAGGTGGTCTGTGGTGGTTTTATGATGTGGGGGTTAGGGTTAGGCTTGGAAGTTGTTTGGAAGTTTCTGGAGGGTCCCCCTGATCATGATATATTGACTTCAATGGTTGCAACTTTGGTGCTGGTGGCTTCTGGTTCCTGATGGAGCTGGACCTCTGGGATCCTGTGTTGGCTTCCTGGCAGCTTTGGATAGTCAAAACTGTCTTCAGAGCTGGTGCTGGTCATGGGGTTTTTGAAGAGAGGCAGTTGTGATGGAGATGGGATGAACTGTGTTGGTTGTGAAGCAATACTGCAGTTGGAGCCACAGATATAGCTACCACTCAGCTGAGGACTCACACCACCACCAAGCACCTGTACTACTTGCTGTGGTAGCTACACAGCAGCAACTCCTCTTAGCCTGCTTTGGGAGAGGAATGATAAGCAATCAGAATGGCTAGGAACAGTGGCAGAAGTTTTGGGACTGGTGGTGTGGAGGAAGAAGCAGCACTGTGTTTTGAGCTGCTGGCTAGCCACTGAGGAAGGTCTCCGCTGCTTGGTGGTGTACCTTTCATGATGCCACCGAGGAAGATTCTCCTCCCTGTGTTGGTCTCACTGCCCAGTTTGATATGATCTGCTCCCATGTATATCAAGTGAGCAAGCTAGCCTTCAAGCTTATGGAGGGTTGAAGATGAATGAAGGTATCATTGGTCTGCAGCAGAAGCCTTTGGCAAAGTCCAGCCGGTATCCTGCAGCTGTGGTGACATGCCTAGAGACAGGGGCCATCTTGTCTCATTGGCAACGCCTAGTCCAGAAAGGGAAGACAGTCATTTCATCTGCTCCGTGCCTGAAAATATCTGATGCTACCAGTGTGGCCAGGATGAATGAGGTTGCAGAGATTCTGCAGCCCTTTGGAGACTATGCCACTCTGCCTCCTAAATTGGGGTTGGGACTGATGGTGGGGAGGAGGATTATGGTTTGGGTGATTGTGGAGTAGGATGATTGAGGAAGGGTTGGGGCTTGAACCATCCCCAGGTGGGAGACAGAATGGGTAGTAAGAGTTTGTTCTAGCTTGGTGAGTTTGTCTGTTTGTTTCCCTCTACCTCTGGTGAGAGCAAAGGGGGAAGAGGGATGGTTGGATTTTGAGGATGAGTGGGCAGGGGGTTGGTTCAGAAGCTCCAAGTGCATGGTCACCAGAACCATAGTGCTAACCTTTCAGCTGAGTGGAGAGGGTTTAGAGTTGGGCTGTGAGTGGGATCCTTGATAGCTGACAGAAGGGGACAGCGGGTGAAATGGCAGCCAGGGGGGGTTAGAGACAGGACAGAACATTGTAGTAGTGATGGGCAAAGCGAGATATGCCAGGAGGCAGAGGCAGGTCACAAGAGGGAACATGGGAGCGATGTCTTGAACTGCATTCCAGCCCTCTGCTTATATCCCTGGTTACCAGTATTTGAACCTTAGCTGGCTCTGGACTCCAGATGGTGCTACTAAATATCAGGTTGACCTCTAATAAAGCTTATCCCATCCAGGATTTGATCCTGGGTGAAAGGGCCAACCTGTTGTGCATTAATGAGACCTGGCTGGGTAAAGAGGGGGAAGTGCCCTTCTCAGATGTGCCCAGAAGAGTTTCCAGTTTGGCACCAGCCAACTCCATAGCCAGGGCAGGGGTTGCTATTGTCTGGTATGCCATCTGGCAGATAGCCAGGTATGAGACCCTACTTGTACAGTTGGGCCTTAAGGATCAGTTGGGAGTTCTGTACTGTACGAGTCTCCTTGTTACGTAGCAGCCTCCCTGCCTGTGTTCAATGCCATCTCCAGGCTGGCAGTGGAGTTCCCCAGACTTAAGGTTCTGGGGGACTTCAATCTGTCATCCTTGGAGACGAACTCAAAGTCAGCACAGGAGTATGTGGCCACCGGGATAACCATGGACCTGACCCAGCTTATCAGGCCCAAACAACTGGGTGGTGGTGGTGGTGATGTGACACATTGGATCTGGCTTTTGTCTTGGGGCAGTGGCTGTGTGATCTGAAGTTGAGGGATATTACAATCTGTCCCTTGTCATGGACAGATCACTACCAGGTGACCCTGGAGTTTACCATAGCATCCCCTCTCCCTAGGGAGGTGGGGCCTATTAGATTGGTCAGCCCCAGGTGCCTCATGGATCCTATTGGGTTTCAAAGGGGGCTTGGGGTTTTTCTTGAGGTTTTGATACACGGTTTGACTGAGGTTTTGTCATGGCCTGGAATGAGGCGGTAACAGTGGTGGCTTTGGATTGGATCACGCCTATACAGATTTGCTTTTGTCATGGCCTGGAATGAGGCGGTAACAGTGGTGGCTTTGGATTGGATCACGCCTATACAGATTTGCTCTGTGCGCAGACCCCGGTGTGCCCCCTGGTTCTCAGAGTGGGCTGCTGTTTAGGTTGCAGCAGATAGAAGGATATAGGCATCCTTGGTGTCAAAAAACTAAGCAGAGTCAAGCTGGGTTAGTTCTTGGATGGGAGACCACTAGAAAATCACAGGGCTGTAGATTACAGGTAGTCCTTGCTTACCAACCACTCCTTCAGCGACTGTTTGGAGTAACAATGGTGCTGAAAAAGGAGACTTATGACCAGTCCTCAAAGTTGCAGCCATTGCAGTGTTCCCATGGTCACATGATCACAATCCAGGTGCTTGGCATCCAGCACAATTTGCGATGGTTGCAGTGTCTCACGGCCACGTGATCACCATGTGCAACCTTCGTGGCTGGCTTCCAACAAGCAAAGTCAATGAGGAAGCCGGCAGGAAGTCGCAAGTCGTGGTCACATGATGTCATGCTTAACGACCCACAATGATTGGCTTAATGACCACAGGTGGAACTGATGAACTGAAATCCCAAGTCAGGCGTGGTCATGTGACATTTCACTTTAAGACCATGTTGCTTAGTGATGGAGTTGCCGGTCCCAATTGCGGTTAGTAAGTGAGGACTACCTGTACACTAGAAGTCAAAAGAAAACCAAAATCCTAGATGAAGGCTATGGCAAGTCTGCCCTCCATTTTATTGCAAAGAAAAGTGCATGGAAATGTGTGTCTAGTCATCAGAATTTGAGCATGAATTGAAGGAGATGTTATCTATTCCTAATATTTTGAAATTTAAAAGAAATTGCATATATCTTTAAGAAGATATCAACATTCCTGTCTCAAACTAACTATGTTTACTGAAGCAAACAGTCTGTGACTATAGATTTCTAACTTGAGGTCTCCATAATACTCCTTGAAATTATCCAAGTGGCTCCAGCAGAAATTCTTCGCTCAAAACTCTCTAGCGCAGGGCTTTCCAAAGTGCTGCCGCTGGCGACACAGCAGCGGCGGCGCGCACGGTGACAGCGCGGGGGGCGTGCGGCGGCGCGCACGCACAGCGACGGTGCGGGGGGGTGCAGCGGCACGCGCGCACGGTGGCAGCGCGGGGGGCGTGCGGTGGCGCGGGGGGCGCGCGCCGCCGCTTCCGGGTGGTGTGGTGACACACCACGCTGTGTGTGGCGACAGCTCTGCTCTAGCGACTTGCCTGTTTACCACTAAATTTATTGGGAATCTATATATCAGACCTATATATATATTTTTGTGACAAGTCAAATCTGTATTGCAGAGTGATGCAGAGGCCTTCAGCTAGAGCCTCTTGAGCTAATTGGCATCTAGGAATAATGCTCAAGGACCTTTCTTGCTAGAGCTTTCCTGAATGCTGCTTCTTTTTTGTGTCTGTTTTATGCGAGAGGGTGATCTGTAGGTAAAGGGCATTTATGGATTGTCAGCCTCCATGCCGTGACCAAGATACTATCCACACACTTGATCTTAGCCCAAAGGCTGAGAAGTGATTAAGGTGTCTTTGTGCTTTGAATATTTAAAAAAGAAGGCTGACATTTTATTTACTAGACCATCATCTACCGAGTACTCTTAAGTAAGTGGATGAGACTTCAAAGCCATTTAAGAACCCAAGTCACAGCTATTCTAAAAGGAGAACGGTAAAGGGGGAAAAAAAGCTTTTATTTATCCTGAATTGCATTTGAAGATTCTAATCTAGTGACAATCCTGCAGCAAGTGAAGCAATGCCTTTGAAGAAAGAAACAGGTAGAATAAAATTTGGAAGCAAAAAAAAAAAAGCAGCTTTCTCTGTATTTATTTTCTGCCTTTGATGTCTATAGCAGCACTGCCTTCAAATATACCCTGCAATACAATATTATTAAACTTGCAGTCTGCATGGTACACATGCATTCAAAATACCTAATTTAACATGCTAACAAAAAAAAAATGCCTCTTTTGGAGGAAGAGTTTTCCTAGCCTTTAAATTCAAAACTGATTTAGAAAACCCAAGATGCTAAATATTTTTAACAGCATCTAGCTTTCAAATTTAACTCTGCATGGAACCCAACTTGCTGATATCTCATACTTGTTCTCTGTGCTAGTTGACTAGCCATGCTAACTGCTTGTTACCCAATTTCATAGCTGTGTATTGACCTAAGCTGCATTAAGATTTTAGATGCATTAAGACTGAAGGTTGTTGGCTGTTATTTGCCACTATATAACCAATGAATGTTGTGCCTGCACACAAAATTGCTGATCCAACTGCTGGATCACCTTCACAACAGTGAAGTACACTTAGAAACATTGTTAAGCAGAAGCTGCCTTCTATGTTTTTCCAACCAATATCACATTGCCACTTACGGTAATACAGAACTGACTCATTCCAGAAATATTTCAGCTCCTGTAGTTCCAAATGAATAAACTCAAAGTAAAGATGTACATTGCACCATAAAAATATTTCAAAGATGTGGATGATAAGTGTGATGTAGAAATGCAGTCAGCAGAAAAGTTGGAGCCTTTGTGGCTGCACAGTGAGGTAATTTAAACACACACACACACACAAATTACTGAAATTGTACTTTTCTTCTCTGGAGTAAAAACGTATTCTATTAGTGTTCTTCATTACTTGCCTAGGATTCTCTGGAGACAGTAGTGTGTGTAAAATGAAACCTTACTCAAGATAGGGGATAATGACATGAAAAAATTGTGACTGAATATGCACTCACTAGACAGCAACGAAAGCAGCTGCTACTGTACATTTGTTGCATGATCTAGTTCAGAGCTTTCCAAACTCTGTGTTGCGACACAAAAGTGTGTCGCCACACACAGTCTGGTGTGTCGCCACACAACCCGGAAGCGCTGATCATTTTGCGGCAGCGCGCAAAAACCTGGAAGCGCTGCTGCCGCTTTCGGATTTTTGCACGCCGCCGTTGGTGTGTCGCCGCGGGAAAACCCGGAAGCGCTGATCATCATCAGCACTTCCGGGTTTTATTTATTTATTTATTTATTTTATTATTATATTTATACCCCGCCTATCCCCTCCCTAAGCGGAGGGCTCTAGGCGGCTTACAATCATCATACATATATATTATTTATACAATCCAATTCTAATTACCCGCGCAGTTAGGGAGGGGGTGAAGGAACCGGCTCTTCGATCGCAGGTCGGACTACATGTCCCAGGAACCTTTGCTTCAGAGCCGGCTGCTGACGTCCAGGAAGTTGATGTTTTTCCAGGGTCCGCCGTCCTCTGCCGTCCTCCATCGCCATCCACGGGAACCAGCTTCTTCTCGGTTCGAGGGCGACCCTCCGAAAAGGACGCCAGCAAATTGGCCCACGTGAGTGGTCCCCATTTATCTACTTGCAGGGCTTTCGATCAGCTGGGTGGGCTGGAGCTGGGGCTAGTGACGGGCGCTCACCCCGCCACGCGGATTCGAACTGCCGACGTTATGGTCGGCAGACTAACGGCTCAGCGGTTTAACCCGCTGAGCCACCGCGCCCCATTTTCCCGCGGCGACACACCAACGGCGGCGCGCAAAAATCTGAAAGCGGCAGCAGCGCTTCCAGGTTTTTGCGCGCTGCCTCAACAGCGGCACTTCCGGGTTTTCCCGCGGCGACACACCAATGGCGGTTGGTGTGTCGCCGCGGGAAAACTTTGGAAAGCCCTGATCTAGTTTATAAAGCTTGGTGCATATGAGATATTGAATATAATAATGGTTTAAGGGTTATTTTCTATGATAGCACTAGTTCTTCCAAGTCTCACTAGGAAATAGTCCAACAACCAATTTTTCACCTTACCTTTTGGGAGGAATACTGCAGGGTGTGGTCAAAAAAGTCGAGATGGTGGCTATGACAGTGCAATCTAAACTCTCCCTGTGTTTTTTAATGTGTGACACACATAAAAAATGTCTGGAGCTTCAATCGCACCATCATGACTTTTTTAACCACACCCTGTGGACAACCCTGCCTTTTGGACTTGGGTACAGATACAAAGATATGAAATAATTGAAACTCTTGTCAAGGATGCCTGATATGAAGAACACTCTACGGTATATAAAACATCACAATGAAGTGGATATATTTTTGTTTATAGCTTGAATCATGTCAACTGGATTTCTATTTTCTCAGTGGAAACGTTTCGCTCCTTATCCAAGAAGTTTCTTCAGTCTGAGCAAAGTTAGTAAGGGAATCCTTAAATATGTTTCTAGGGTGGCTGTGTGATCTTGCACCTGGGGCTAGGTCATGGTTATTTGAGATGTTTATTTCTAAGTCCCTTTATCATCCAAAGGAGGATCGTTACTTCTCCTGTGTTGGGCCATCCTCCTGTACAAAGGTTGTTTGGTTTCTCCAATGTAGAGTTCAGAGCACTCTACTCTTAACATCAGGAGAATACTCAGAGCATCAGGAGAAGTAACACCACAGGACCAGAGTCAGCAGTTTATCTTCATCTAAAGGAAAAAGGACACTCATTTGAGGACATTAATGTTCACATTTTAGACAAGAGAAGATAGGTGGTTTGAGAGAGGGGTCAAGGAGTCCATTTATGCCAACTTGGAAAATCCTTCCTTGAATAGAGGTGGGGGCCTCAGGCACAATCTTTCCCCTATTTTTCTTCCTGCTTTGTCTTCTGTGCCTAGGAAGATTAAGACCATTTCACAAGCTCAACAGCAGCATGGTAATCTTAACGATCCTCCTTTGGATGATAAAGGGACTTAGAAATAAACATCTCAAATAACCATGACCTAGCCCCAGGTGCAAGGTCACACAGCCACCCTAGAAACATATTTAATTTTAATTAGTTTCCCTTACTAACTTTGCTCAGACTGAAGAAGCTTCTTGGATAAGGAGCGAAACGTTTCCACTGAGAAAATAGAAATCCAGTTGACATGATTCAAGCTACAGACTGTTCCACCTGGATGACTGAGAACCTTCATCGACATATTTTTGTTTAATTATTTTATTTTGCCTTGGGCATATTACATGGAAAGGCTGACCATAATGAATACATGAATATCCAGTAATGAAAATGACATTTACAATTTCCATTTTTACACCACTTGCCCATACACAACTCATCTCGGATGGAAGAACACTTGAAGAAAACCATCAGAATATTTTAGAGCTGATACTAGACTTCATCCAACGGGGTGATCCTTGGGCATTGGCTCATTTCAAATTTGGAAAGCACCTTGTGGGCATTTCCACAAAATCAGTAGCATGGTGGGTGCTCATTGGTTTACAAAATGCTTGCTCTGGTAGTTATGACCTAAAAAAACTGGAGGGTCCCTCCTTGCTATTCCCTGATTCTCCAGGATTCTCTCCGTTACCCCAGCTACAACATCAGTCTTTTTTAATATGCAGATGGGCACACTTTGAAACAAAGCCCTGGGCTACAGCTTCCTGTGTGGTGCAGAGGCATTCTGTCCTTTACTTTGTACCAAGTCGGCTTCCCATTTATGCTCACCAGAAGAATCTAAAGCAAAATGTTCAAGCAATCAGGTGGCAACTCCAAGATGTTCCAGGCATATTGGTTACGTACCTATGGACCATGTGTTCCATTTCCATTTGGGACCCTTGAACATACTTGGAAATGACAATTAGGAGTCCACCACAGAATGACAAAATGAGCACTGAGCCTTCCAGATGGGCCATAGCTCTCAATATGGTAGAGATGGGGCCTGTGAATCCATATTTCTGTGTAACATATCCTACTGCTATGTTTGATGTATGTTGCTGTGACATGGGCCCTCTATTAACTCCATCAAAAATGATTATTTGAAGCAGCAGCATGGATTCTGCCCTATATATTGTCCAAGCTTTTATTTCTCTCCAGAAATTTACATTAATAGAGAAATGTCTGCACAGTTTACGTTTTACAAATGCAAATAATGAATTTGGGGAATGGGAAACCAAAATAATTGAGTAAATAATTTAAAATAGCTGAAGAAGATTCTATGATTTTTCTGTATTAAGTCTGTGCAAGTCACTCATGATTCATTTCAAAATAGAGAAATAAACAGTTTGCAACCAGGACAAACTGGTTAGGACTGAGTTAGTTTGAAATGTGATTAAAAATGTTTTGACCTTTAATTAAACAGAACAGGAAAAATAGGGATAGAGATAGAGGTAGAGATGATAGAGATAGATATGCTTCATATATAAAGCTTTACACAACCGTTTCAATAAAGGATGACCATATTTTTTTATAATTGTTGGCACATAATCTAGTAAATCTGTAAGCAGCTCATTCATTAGTTACAACTAACATCAAATCTTCAATCTCTTGAATAATTGGGGCCATGAATAAGGTGTAATGAGGAAACGTCAAAAGGCCTGCAGTTGCTGGGGCAGAACGTGGTGAAAATAGCAGGGACGGTCAGTTTTTTAAAGGACGTTAATCCTGCCATCTTTCAGCAAGATGCCTCCAAGGGTTTCACTGAAATAGTTTTTAAAAATGATTTCCCTGGTGACCCTTTTAAAGCAGAGAAAGCAAGAATGAGGAAAGGACAGCATGACAACCTCCAAATTATTCAACAAAAAGCTGAAGCTCTGTTGATTGAACCAATGCAAAAACAGTCCAAGCTTCAAAAATGTATTGAAAATAAGTTCTTTTCCCCTTGTTTTTCTGGGGTGCCAGGCTTGGCATGACCCTGAATTATACTCATTCACTTGCCCTGATGGGTTTGGGCAGCTTTCTCATCTTTGACCACTGGGTTCTATAAGAAGATGGTTGGGAAATTTGGTCCCTCCTGGAACCGTTATTTTTGGTGGGATGCCAGGCTGGAGAAGACCTATTAGCAAAGTTTGGCCTCTTCTGCACAGGACTTGGCTATGTCAGGATTGTGGCTTGCTGTCCAAACTCTGTTAGCGGAGGCAGCAGAAGAGGGCTGACCCAGTGAAATACAACATCTCAGAGACGGGCAATCACAGGGGACAAGGCAGGCAGAGAAAACGCCATTTCTAGCCTTGCTATGCCCTATTCTTAGAAGCATCAGTCTTCAAGCCAGAGTCTAGCACTCATTCATTCACTGTTGAGAGAATGAAACACATTCCAATCATGCAGAATTTAAAAATCAGATTTGACCCAAGGGTGCATATGTCAGCATTGGACCCACATTCAGAGTGCTAACAGCTGAGTTCAACTCCCAGCTGCATTGACAGGAGCAGCACAGAAGTGCATTTTTCCATTAGCATAAAAGAGAGCACAAGGTTAAGACCTGTGGCTGGCTCTCAAGACGTTGAGAGCTGAGAAAGTAAATGGAAGACCAAAGCAAAGGTAGACTTACTACCCTGAAAGGACACTGATGAAAAAGCCATTCCCAAGTATAGGCATAGTGGATTTGATCCATTGCACCAAAATGGTCTCTGCTTTGTTTGATCCACAAATCTGCTTCAGTGGGGTGATGTAGTTGAAGGTGGGTCCAAGTGAAGAACTCCTGTAAAGCTTTGGTCAGCCCTGATCTGTATGGCTGGGCTCACCTAACAGAAAATGGACCCTATTTTGAAACAAGTTGGTTGTATCCTCTACTTTCCATTTGGGTAGAAGGAATTTACCAGTTTCATCATATCATCATTAATTATTATTCCATCACTGTTCAAAAACCAAGATTATACACATACCCTGAAAGCAGTGGTATGCTGGTAAATGTTTAACAACCGTCTCTCAGCTCTGCTCAACTGGCTTGCAAAATTCCAGAAAATGTAACCATCGGCTCTCATGAGTTAGTATGAACCAGCTCAGGCACACCACTGCCTGAAAGTAACATTTGAAAGCTGCTCTCTTTTGCTTGGTGGTGATAAAAGTACATGTTTTTATTCATTTAGAGCAGGGCTTTCCAAAGTTTTCCCACAGCGACACACAAACCGCCGTTGGTGTGTCACCGCGGGAAAACCCAGAAGCGCTGATGATGATCAGCGCTTCTGGGTTGTGTGACGACACACCAGACTGTGTGTGGCGACACACTTTTGTGTCGCCACACACAGTTTGGAAAGCTCTGATTTAGAGAATACCTAGCCTTTCAGAAAACATCCACTCTATGAAAGGTGATGCACATGTTTTTCACTTAAGGCAGAAAGTTAGAATCAATTATTTGCAAAAAGAGTCACTAATGGAGTCTCTGCTTCTGGGCAGATTAAGCATTCTGAAAAGGGCAACAAAGGCATTCAATCTGTTTTTGCTTGTTGTTTTGAAAGGACAGCCTCAAAGACCCCCATGGTAACTCAACTATTACACTGGATGTGTATATTTTAATTTATTTATTTATTTATTTATTTATTTATTTATTTATTTATTTATTTATTATTGTATTTATACCCTGCCTATCCCCTCCCTAATGGAGGACTCTAGGCGGCTTACATACATGGTAATTACATTTATACATTTCATGCTATACAACATTTTTAACCGCGCGCTTTAAGGGAAGGGGAGAGGGAACCGGCTCTTCCGTGGACTACAACTCCCACAATGCCTTGCGTCGGAGCCGGCTGCTGACATCCTGGATGTTGCTGCTTCGGGTTCCGTCGATGTCGCCCCCATTCAAGAGATCTTTTTTCTGTTGGAGACCGACCCCCGAACAGGACGCCAGCAAATTTTCCCACTTAAGGTGGTACCCATTTATCTACTTGCTAGGCTTTCGAACTGTTGGGTTGACAGGAGCTGGGACTAGCAACGAGAGCTCACCTTGTTGCGCGGGGGTTCGAACTGCCGACCTTCTGATCGGCAGCCTACAGCTCAGCGGTTTAACCCACTGAGCCACCGCGTCCCTATATTGAAACATACTAGATATGAAACATTGGTAACAAGCAATGCATCCATCAGAACTTGGAAGGGCTTGTTTCTTATTCTCCTCACCCCACCCTGTCTCATTTACCTGTCCTTCAGTTTACTCTTGACCTAGTTAAGGAGTTCATTAGGCATGTCGGTGTGCTTGATCCCACCCTCTGGATCAATCTTTCCATATCAGACCCCCTCCAGCTGTATTGAACTACAATTCACAGAATTTCTAGGAGCCTCTCCTCTAGGGTTCTGGGGGTTGATGCCTAACACATCTGGATGGGATCAAGTGGAGGATCTTCGGTGTAAAAGTTGGCCTCATATAGCCTGGATAAATTCCAGGGGGCAGGATATGAGGTTTTTTTTCCTTTTCATGTAAATTATTTAATGAGACAGCAAGTCAAGAAAATGATACCAAATGTCTAGATGACTTTGGATGCATTCATTTATTCTTGGAAAAATTTATTCTGCATAAATCTGAGTAGTAAGTTGGAAAGTGTGGTCCCTAGATATATAAAGCATTTGTAGATCATGCTGGAAAAGAGATATAATGACTGTTGCAGCCAAACAACTTGGAACCACAAGTATACTGTAACGGATGCCATGGTAAAATTAATTCTTGATTCATTATCTTAACTGTACTTCAGTGTTTCTCAACCTCAGCAATTTTAAAATGTATGGACTTCAACTCCCATTTCCCAGAATTCTGGGAGTTGAAGTCCACACTTCTTAGTTTCTGAGGTTGAGAAACACTGGTCTAGATGCAGGCTAGATCTAAAGGGATTTTTTTGAAACTGCACTACTATAAGGTAATAACCATCATTTTCGATTTAATGTTTGTAATAATCTTGTAGCAGCTCTTATGCCTGGTGGTGATTTCATCTGAATTTTTGGTCAGTGAAAAATGTTATTTAACAGAAGAGTGTACCTGCTTTACTTTCTCGAGCGTATCACAGATTATAACATTAAAAATGACTACGAAAATGAGACTTTGGATTTATGAAATCTAGGGTGATGTTCTGTCAGTTGACCTTAGTTCTCCTCAAGTCCTGAGGAAGATCTTTGATGACAACAAACTAAACAGTAAGCCGCTCAAACACTACTTTCCTTTTAGCTCCCTTGTCTTAGAGCAGATACCCACACATTTTTTCTAAGAGGTTCATCCTCAGTTAGCAACTCTTGATGTTTTTTGTTCTTTGTACTTGAAGAGCTATATTTAATAGCTCTACTTTAATCCACCTGGACCAAAAACTGCAAAAGCAAAGAGGTTACCTAGGCAATTTTCTCCACTGTAATGAGATGATTATAGCGATTATAATTATCTCTACATTTCATCTCTATATAGAAACTGTGACGTGAAAAATTAATGTATGTGAATCCATGTTATTTTTTTTTTAGTGACACTGATTCTGGTAAAGACCTGTGAGGTCCACGATCTTTATCATCCAAAACCAGAAATCTACAACACAAGCCACGAGGGATATGTGCAATTCTTTATTGAATCAGCATCGTGCTCCATTTAAGCAACAAGTGGGTTTCTTCCCCCCTAGATCTCCCCTTTAAGCATTCGGTTCTCACTTTGTCAAGCCCCTCCCTCTCAGTTCTTTTCTTTGTTGATTTAATTCTTTACTTCATGTTGATTTGCTCTCTTCCAGCCTAGTGGTTGCTGGCATTGGTAGTTCTTTTGTCAGTGGCTTCTCATGTTTCTTGATCCGGCGATGCTGCTGCTTTCTTGCAGGCTTGTGTTTCCCCCCACCCCTGTCTTCCTTTTGTCCCTTATTTTCCTGTCTTTATTAACCCTGTGTAAGGTTGGAGTATCCAGCTGCAATTAACCATTGCTGCTGGATTTTCCATCCTTACATGCTGCCTCCCTCCAAAAAGAGAACCTCCCCCCTGCCCCTTGGCGAGGATGCACCACCTGGAAGATAAAAGGGACAGCTAGTGCATGAATGTGGTAGTCTATTTCTTGTCAGCTAATTTTGGATTTTCTGGATATTTCTTGTGGAATGCCCTTACTAGTTGGGGTGCCTGGACATGTCGGTTCTCCACCCACTCATTGTCTGCTCTTGGGAGGTGTTTCCATTGGGCTAGGTACTGCAATCCCCCTGTTCGCATTCTGGAGTCCAAAATTGCTTGGACTTCAAAGTGTTGTTCCCCCTGAATTAGTGTGGGGGCGGGGGGGGGGGTTTCTGGGTGCCATCTTGCAGAAGTCTGCACTGGTTTAAGTAGGCTACAATGGAAAACTGGGTGGATTTTATTCATGTTCTTAGGTAGTTCTAGTTGTACAGTTACATCGTTGATGATTTTTTCAATTGGAAATGGACCTACGTACTTGGGGCCTAGTTTTTTCAAAGGCTGAGTGGATTTCAGGTATTTCGTGGATAAATAGAACTTTTCTCCCACTTCCATGGCCATTCTGGGGCTCTTTTACGATCTGCATACTTTTTTAGTCGGCTTTGGCGTCTTCTAGTGCCTTTTCGATCACTGGCCAGCTGTTTCTCATTTGTTTGATCTATTTGTCCAGGGAGATTACTTTTGTCTGTTCTATTGGTAGTTCTGGGATGGCTACAAAGTCTTGTCCATTCGCTGCTTGGAATGGGGTAAATCCTGTGCTGGTGTGTACCGCGTTGTTGTATGCTACTTCTGTGAATAGGAGTAGGTCTGTCCAATCGTCTTGTTGGTAGCTGACGTAGCACCTCAAGTATTGCTCTAGTATTTGGTTCTGTCATTCATGTGCCCCGTCTGTCTTTGGGTGGTGGGAGGAGCTTAATGCTTGCTCCACCCCTATTAATTTCAAGAATTGCTTCTAGAATCTGGAGGTAAATTGGGTTCCGCTCACTTATGACCCTTTCAGGGGCTCCGTGTAGGCAGTATATGTGTTGCACGAACAGCTTGGCTAGTTGGTTGGCCATGGGTAGGCCAGCACACAGGATGAAATGGGTCTGTTTTGAGAATAAGTCCATGATGACCCATATGACCGTCTTCTTTTTGCTCTCTGGCAAGTCTACTATGAAGTCCTTGGTGATTTGTTTCCATGGGCGGTAAGGGCTCGCTACGTTCTGTAGTAGCCCCCTAGGTTTGCCACCAGTGCATTTTGCTGTGGCGCAGATGGGACAAGTCGTTACATACTCTTTCACATCTTTGCGCAGGGCCAGCCACCAATATTGTCATTGTACTAAGTGTAGGGTCTTCATGAAACTAAAATGTCCTGCCACCTTGGCTTCATGACATCTTTGTAGGATTTTATTTTTCAGGGTTTCTGGGATATATATATTCTCTCTCCCTTCCATCATAGTTTTTGTCATTCTACTAGGAAGGTTGTATTCTCCTGCAGCCAATCGTCTTTTTGCGATGCACTCTGCAACTTAGTTTGTAAATCCTGTTCTACTTTTACAGCTGGGGCAGTTTTCCAGTTCCACGTGGTTGCTGCCAGCCCAAAGTGAGTAGGTGGAATGACCGAGCCCACTGTTTCTTCTCTCTGGCTGTTGTGTTGGGGTAGCTGAGACAGAGCATCATCTAGGAAGTTCTTACCCCCTGGTAGGTACTTCAGCATGAAGTTGAACCTACTGAAAAACTGCCCATCTGATCTGTTTGGAGTTTAGCTTACGTGGGAATTTCAGGGCTTCTAGCTTCTTATGGTCCATCCAGACTTTGAACGGGTGGGGGGGGTCCCCTCAAATAAGTGTCACCAGGTGACTAGCGCCCTCCTCACTGCAAATGCCTCCTCCCAGACATGCCAGTGCCTCTCCGTGTCAGAAAATTTGCATGATAGGTAGTCGCATGGTCTCAGCTCCCCTTCCTCATCCTTCTGCAGCAGGATAGCCCCTACGGCCATGTCCGATGCATCCGCCTGGATGATTAAGGGTCGTGCCATGTCGGGGTGCCTCAGTATCAGTTCTGATGTGAACAGCACTTTCAGGCAGTCAAACGCTTCTTGGCATTCTGCAGTCCATTTGAGTGCTGCCCCTGGCCTCGTCACTGTTTTGTTTTCCTTTTCCTTTTATCTTCAGTAAGTCCGTGAGGGGTAGGGCTACTTGTGCAAATTGGGAGATGAACTGTCGGTAGAAGTTTGCAAACCCTAAGAAGCTCTGTATTTGTTTTCTGGTGCGGGGTGGTTCCCAGGCTACTATGTCATTGACTTTTTCTGGGTCCATTCCCACTCCTTTGTTGAAGATCCTGTACCCTAGGTAATCTAGTTGATTTTTGTGGAATTTGCATTTTGACAGTTTGGCGTACAGCTGTTTTTTTAGTAGCCCTTTCAGTACTTCTCTTACTAGTGTCACGTGTTCTTCCATCATTTCAGTGTAGATTAGTATATCATCCAAATATACTAACACTCCCTGGTAGAGGAAGTTGTGCAGGATTTCATTAATTAGATGCATGAAGACCCCTGGTGCCCCCTTTAGGCCAAAGGGCATTACTAAGTACTCAACTGACCCCATTGACAGTTGAAGGCGTTCTTCCAGTCATCTCCCTCCCTTATTCGTACTCTAAAGTACACTTCCAGTTTTGTGAAGATTTTCCCTTTTAACAGGTGGGTCACCATGTCTTTTGTTAAGGGGAGGGGGCATTTGTTTGAGGTGCAGACTGCAGTTAAGCCCCCATAGTCTGTGCAGAGCCCTAGGGAGCCATCTTTCTTTGTTCTGAAGAGGATGGGTGTGGCCATAGATGATGTAGCAGGTCAGATGAACCCTCGTCTTAAGTTTTTATCTATAAATTCACGTAGCACCTCGATTTCCTTAGGGCTCATGGGGTACAACTTTGTCTTGGGTAGCTCTGCCCCTGGAATCATCTCTATGGCACAGTCCGACTTCCAGTGGGGTGGGAGTTGGTCTGACTCGGCTTCTCAAAACACATCTTTCAAGTTTCTGTATTGTCTGGGTATGCAGGGGCTCCCATTCTCCGTTGCCCCACCCTTCCCCTCCTCTAGGGATCTTGTTAGCTCATTCTCTGCATCCCTCTCTGTCTGGCCTACCCTGCTGTAGCTCCCATCAGAGAAACTTATTTGCCCCGACTTCCAATCTACCCTTGGGTTTCTTTCTTTGAGCAAAGCCATCCCTAGGATCATGGAGTGGTTGGTGATTGGGGCTACTAGGGACCTCCTCATGTGTTCCCACCTGTGTGGTTATGGGTTCAGTGTAATGTTCTATGGGGCCCCCTTTCATGTCCCCCCCGTCTAGTTGGTTGCGTGTGCACCCAAAATCTAGTAGTCATGCTAGTTTCGTGTGCCCCCTGCCCCTCATTGGCTTCAGTTGTGCCCTCACCATCCTTACAGGGCATTTCCTACTCACCATAGGGTCCTCGCGCCTGTTCATCCATGCCTGCCCTTCGGTGCTGTTTAGGGCAGGTTCCCTTCATTTCCCGACAGCTGGAATTCTTTGTTGGTTGAGTCTTCTGGGTCCTCAAAGGTTTTGTGATGTCTCTTTTCGATGGCTGCTGCTGTTGTTCCTTTGGCCTTTCAGGTCGGGGCCTTTGTGCTGCTTTCACTGGCCTTAGTTTTTACTGCTCCGGTGGGGGGTCCGCAGTTGGCTGCTCGGTGGCCTTCTTTCCCGCATTTGAAGTAGAAGCCCCATCTTGCCCATCGCTCTCTCTCCTCGTCCCATGGTTGGTCTGTTGTCTTCTGTTCAACGGGTTTTTTTGTGGTTGTTGGGTGCTTCCCTGTGGTGTAGGACCTTTGTTGACAACTCACTTGGGCCCGTACTTCCTCTACTTCACCTGCTAGGCATATCCAGTCTCTCAGCATTTTGGGGTTCCCTGGCGTCAAGGACCATTCCAATATCTCAGGATGCAGCCCCCCCCCCAAAGTACTGTATCTTTAGGGACTCCAGCCAGTCAGTTAGTTTCCATACTAGAGCTTTAAACTCCATGGCATACCCGACACTGATCTGCCTCCTTGTCTTATGTTCTGTAGACTTGTTTGAGCTTTCATTGCTGCTAGTGGGTCCTCAAATCTTTCCTTTAGTGCTTGCATAAAGTTGTGGAGGTTTTGTAGTTCTGGGGCTGCCATCTTGTGCAGTTCTTCTAGCCATTGCATGGCCTCTGCCCTAAGGCATTCTGATATGTATCTCACTTTGGCGCTTTCCAATCGGAAGGTCCCTTCAAATTCCTCCATGAACCCCCTTACATGCATCAGAAAACATGCCAGCTGTTTGGGGTCCCCATTGAATTTGATGGTCAGGTCTCTGTCCCCAAAGCATTCCTCTCTTTTCCATGAAGTTCTTGTGTTCCAGGGGTGGGGTGCGGCTTCTCCCCAGGTGGTAGGTCCCCTCGCCTCGACCAGTACCATTGCATTCTCGCATGCAGGGGGCACCAGTCTCTCCCTCACTGATGCACTGGCTGCTTCTGTTTCAGCCTGGGTTTTGAATCTCCCAGCTTCACATGGCTCCTCCCCTCTCCATGCTCCATTCATATTTGCGAGGGTTGGGGTCTTTGCTTCCCAAAGGGCCGGCATGGTCCCCCCTCAGGTAGTTGGTCCTCTCGCTGTGGGCGCTGCTGCTGTGTTTTTGTATTTGGGGCGTGCCCCCTCCCTATTGCTGTTGTGCCACTTGCTGCTGCTCTGGCCTGGAATTCAATGCTCTTGCTTCCGGGTAGCTCCTCCCTTCGCCATGCTCCATTTGCTGCTTCCGCATTCCAGGGGATTGGGCTGGGGTTTGGGGCCAGGTTCGAGGTTTCCGCATTCCAGGGGGCTGGTGTAATTCCCCCCCAGGCAGTGGGCCCCCTCACCTTGATTCTGGCTGCCGCTGGTGCTGTCGCTCCACGCATTGCTGTTTGGATTTGGGCTCCATGGTCCAGCCTCCAGAGTAAACTTGCCATGGCCTCTTGTAGGGCGGACGTGCCTCGCTCCAGCCTCGCTACCCATTCATCTGATGCTGCCGGTGAGTACGGTATGCTGTGGCTGGGGTCTGCTGCTGTCCCTCCGCTTGCGTTCATGTGCCATGGGGTCTCAGGGGTCCATAGGTCGCTCTGGATCCACATTTTGCCCAGTGGGGTCCAGAGTGTGTGCACGATCTGGCCTTGGTACAGATGGGCCACCACTGCCGTGACTGATAGGGTCCCTCCTGCAGCTCCCTGTTGGTCTCCTGGGGTCTGCTGTGGTGAAATGGCTCTGGGTGTGCGGTTTGGCACGTCTTGCTCCTTAGGTGGGTTCATTGTTCGGCTTTCCGGGTTGTTCGTGTTGCCCCCCAGTGTAGTCACCATGTGTGGGCTGCTTTTGGGTTGCTCTGCGTTCTCCAGTAAAGTTGTCATGTTGACTTGTGGCTTTCTGTGAGGTCCACGATCTTTATGATCCAAAACCAGAAATCTACAACACAAGCCATGAGGGATATGTGCAATTCTTTATTGAATCAGCATCATGCTCCATTAAAGCCACAAGTGGGTTTCTTCCCCCCTAGATCTCTCCTTTAAGCATTCGGTTCTCACTTCGTCCTGCCCCTCCCTCTCAGTTCTTTGTTGATTTAATTCTTTACTTCATGTTGATTTTCTCTCTTCCAGCCTCATGGTCACCGACATTGGTATTTTGATGCTGCTGCTTTCTTGCAGGCTTTTGTTTTCCCCCACCCCCATCTTCCTTTTGTTCCTTATTTTCCTGTCTTCATTAACCCTGTGTAAGGTTGGAGTATCCAGCTGCAATTAACCATTACAAGACCACAGTGATGTCACATGCATCATCATGCAAATGAGGTGGATTATGTAATCTGCATCTGACATGTTGTGATGCAAATGATGTACAAATGTAATTTTTTATAATTTGTGTGATGACATCATGATGTGTAGACAACCATGGATGCCCTTCTCTCTCTCTCTCTCTCTCCCTCTCTGTGAATTGAGAGTGGCCATCCTCTCAACAAAGAAAGTCCAGTAATGGCAATGTGGTCTGTCTGCAAGTAATAACAACAACAACAACTTGGAACAGCTTACATCCTGTGACAATACTTTTGATATTATTAAACAACAACATCTGCCTATCCAAGGTCCTATTATGGACAAAAATACCAAATCCAGTCTAAACATCTGGCTGACTGTGCAATCAACCATAATAATTTATTAAGCTTGTATGCCCCCCAACTCTCAACTCTGGATGGCTCAAACCATCACAATAAAATCAATAAAACATAAAATATAAAGAGAAAAGATGGGAAGCATGATGAAGCGAAGGGTCTCAATCTCCCTCGCCAAAGGCCTGGGTAAAGAGCCAAGTCTTCATGGCTCTTCTCAACAACAACAGACTGGAGGTCATCCAGATCTCAAGGGAAACTTCTGGAGTTTCTCTCTCATATGCAAAAAATAACGTGGCTACCTTTTGGTATTGTGTATTTTGAGGTGAGTGTATTGGGAAGAAGGAAAAAGAGTGAGCGTTGTGTTCTCCTGCACCTCAGGCAACAAAATGTCTTGAGTGGGACCTGGGGCCAAACCACAGGTCAAACAGCAAATTTGTGGTTATTGTTGTTTCTTTGTTTCTCAGATTTCTTCTTCTTTTAGCAATGCAATCTTGCATCTACTTTCTTGAAAAGAAGGCCCACTGAAATGAACATAGTGGGACCTGACCTTAAGAAAAGACCCCACTGTAGACAGATTCTACTTGAATGCCCCCTCTTCAATCTCCAATCCTTTTGCCTTCCAATCTGAAGTGCTGCCTAGCTCTACAATAGACTACTCTTGCAATGTATGCTACTGGACACTTCAAGGTAATGTTTCTTTAAGTACAAAATTAATATGATAGTAACATGTAGTAGGAAGTGCTTTCTTCCCATCCCCTGGATTTCAGAAAGATCATATAAAATGAGCTGCAGATAAAAGAAATAAAGCTACAGTATCTGGGATATTATTGTTCACAACGCATCAGCACTCAGCATACAAGTAAAGTGAGAGGTGCAGAGGAAAGAGAACACTGAGAAATCTCTGTTGCATAAATATGCTTTTCCTTTTCCTATCATTCAAATGCAGCATTTGCAAACCTCCATATCTGGAACAGATTCTGGAAATCTGTAGAAGACTTCTCACAAAGCCCTAAAAAACTGCTCATTTTCTTTCTTAGTTTTCTGATGGTTCATGATGGATAGCCTTCTTTTTGCCTTGAAAACAGTCTGGTCTCTAATTATGCCTTTGGCTATACCAGTTCACCTTTTAAATTAGGGTCCTTTCCCCCACTCCAAATTTATAAACAGAAACTGTCTTCCATCCCAATGGTTTTACACATGGTATCAAAAAAGACTCCTCAGTTATAAAAATATAAAAGATTTTAATCAAGAGAATGTTTTCTTTTTGAATATATAAAGACATGTAAGTAAGCCTCTTCTCTCCTTGAAAAGCAAGCCTTATTTTCAAAGGAACAAATACAGGTCATGGTGTTCTGCATTGCAGCATTTTGCCTATTACACACTTTGAATGTACGATAAGAATTCAGCCAGAGGAGAAAGGGGCAAAAATCTGTAGACCTCAAATATGATTCAACATTTAAAAGTTCATTTAATTACCCCCTGTTGCTTTGAGTTTAATTTTTGAGGGTCATTTTAATTTTTGATCTGATGATAATTATAAATGGGCCTAATATTTGCCTTGACTTGTGTTAACAACCAGTATACCTAAAGGCTAGAAATAGTAAAGTATGGATTGAGGGTTTGGCTAGAAGAAGTAGTTAAGTCCTTGAATAGGAGGCAGGAAGATTGGTCAACAATAAGAAAAGATTCAGTCTGCCATTTACCAGAAAGCAGTTACTAGTGCAAAGAATTGTTGCCAGAGTATGGCAGGACAGTATATACATTTATTTCACTGAATGCTTGAACGATTACAGCACAATCTTTCTGAGTGCCAAGGGCAAACTTGCACAAATAACGAAAACAATTCTCGCTTCATCAAAGAAGATAAAGCCTCCGATTTTGTATGCTGTCAGGAAATATCATGGGATTTTGCCCAGAAAGTGTTATTACAGGCATGGCTTCATTTACCCTATTGATCCAGACCTTTCACTGCAACATAGGAAATTGCTGGGTCAGACCATTGGTTCATCCAGACCAGGGTAGCTTACACTGACAAGGAGCAATTCTCCAGGGTTTCAGGCTGAATAATTACTCCAGTGCCTGGAGAAATTTGAAATATTTTCCATTTAAAACATTTCTTCTGTCATTGAGCTACAGCCATTCCCTCCTGAACAAGGAACAGCTTGAATGAATATATAAGGTTTGGTGCATTTGAGTGGACACGGATGCCTGGATTTGATAAATGGATGCAATCCAAAAGAATCTACATTTCAAAGACTGGGTGAAGTATTTTTTAATACTTCGGGTTACAATAACTTGAGAATTCCAGGTGTGAATGGACCACCACAGATAGAACTTGTGCATCCCTTCAAATGAAATTTAGTGGGATAATCCAATAATGCATTCAGAATTTCAGGCAGGCTGTTCAATTGAGTTGGTGCTTTGCCAAATTCTGAATATTTTGGTAACCAAGTCCCAATGCCTTACATTGGTGTGGACCCTTTTTTGGACCTAATGGCAGTATTCAACAGACCTGATCATTTGATATTGCTGTTGAATAACACTTCCTGGGCTTCATTGTCTGTGTGCATGATTGGTTCAAATTTACCCTTTTGCAGTATTGCATGGTGGATTTCAGTCCGGGGAATTTCCTATGTTCCTCTGGGATCAGCCTTTGATTCAATTATGTTTATCCTTTATACCCTTCTCTTGGGTGTCCTGATTCATGATCAAGGCTTCTGATATCATTGTCATGCTGATGAAACTCAAGTCTATCCATCAGTCTTTTGTGGCACTTAATGAGGTGAGGTGCATGGTTAACTGTGTCAGAATGTCTTCTTGGCATTTCCTCTTGGATGTCCTCCAATAAAGTTAAGTCTGGGTAAGAGAATTTTGATTGAGGATCTTGGTGCCATTTATTAATCTGACAGTGAGGGTTGCTAATTTTCATTTTGATGAACTTTCATAGGATCTGGGCGTTTCTGATGGAGAACACTGCAGCTTTGTTGATATATGTCTTGGTTGTTACATGCTTGGATTATTGCAATAGTCTCCTGACACTTGTTCCCATTTCTTCTCTCCATCCCTGACTTAACTCAGAACAGTGTCTTTTAGGCGTTTTTGGACCTACTATGCTATTCTCGTGCCTTATTACAGTGCAGGGCTCTCCACTGGCTTCCTATTTCAGTCAACTGCTGCTGCTTATATAGAGACTTTAAACTACTGCTGCTTATGTTTAGAGCCTTTTGTTGAAAACTTATTTATTTATTTATTTATTTATCTAATTTATACCCCGCCTATCCCCTCCCTAATGGAGGACTCTAAGCGGCTTACATATTGATACATATTTAATTATACAACCATATATATATATTACAGTGTACTGCGTAATTAGGGAGGGGGTGAGGGAACCGACTCTTCTTTTCAGGCATCGGAACTACAAGCCCCAGAATGCTTCACTTTCCGAGCCAGCTGCTGACGTCCTGGAAGTAGTTAATCAAGGATCCGTTGTCCTCTGCCGCCGTCCTCAGCCGCCATCCGCAGGCTTCTCCAGATCTTCCTCTTTGTCTTCGGTTCCAAGGGCGACTCCCCGACAGGACGCCAGCATATTGCCCCACGTGAGTGGTACCCATTTATCTACTTGCCTTTTAGCTTTCGAATTGCTGGGTTGGCAGAAGCTGGGGCTAGTGACGAGAGCTCACCTCGCCACGCGGATTCGAACTGCCGACCTTATGGTCGGCAAACTAACAGCTCAGCGGTTTAACCCGCTGAGCTACCGCGCCCCATAACTTCCCAGTATCTGTCTACATTTGATTTTTATTTATTTATTATTAAATTTTTACACCGCCCATCTCACTATAAAAATGACTCTGGGTGGCTTACAAATAAAATCGTCATAAAAAAAGTTATAAAAATACAAAAGTTAGAAGAAGATAAAGGAGGAAAACTAAAAGACGGAGAGAGCGTCTTAAGTCACCAACCACCCCCAGGGCTGCCTGTCACTCTTGGATTCCCAAGCTAGTTGGCAGCGCCAGGTCTTGATGCTCTTCCTGAAGGCCAAAAGAGTGGGGGCCAACCTCACCACAGGGTGGGGGCAATGGCAGAAAAGGCTCTCCTTTTTTCCTTTAATCCTGTTTATTCATTATGTTCTTCTGAGCAAGGTTGTTTTTTTTTCTGTTCCTTACTCAAGGATCATCATCTCCAGATCTGTCCCCAGGAATCAGTTCCCTCCTTCCCCTTGTTCTGTGAAAGTAAGATAGCCTTTAAAAGGGATTTAAATACCTTTTTATTTGATTAATGAGTTAGTGTCCCACCCTATTAAAGTGAACAGTTTATTTATTTATGGATTTATCAAATTGTATATAATAAACAATTCATAAAAAACAGATTAGAAACAGGGAAAATACAGGAAAAAAAAAACCCCAACAAGCATCCAGAAGAAATAAAACAACACACTATCTTATACAAAACTTTATCTCAAGGGGCCCACCACCCACCCTAGAGCAAGGCTTGGGGAAAAGCCGTGTTTTAAGAGCTCAAGGTCAGGGTATGGGCCATAGAAATCTCTGGGGGGATGCAGTTCCAGAGGGTAGGTGCTGTGACAGAGGTCCTACTTCCTGGGCCCCATTAGGTGACACTGTTTAATTGATAGGACCTGAAGGATGCCAACTTGTCTGATTGTACAGGATGGGCAGAAACAGACAGTCCTTCAGAGAGCTAGGCCCAATGTAAGGAAGGGCTTTATAGGTGATAACCAGCACCTTGAATTGCATCTGGAAGTCTACTGGTAACCAGTAGAGCTTATGGAGCATTGGTGTTACATGGGCATATCATGGCATGCATATAACTGTGTTCTTGATCACCTATACCTTTCAAGTGGTCTTTCAAGGGGCAGCCCCATGTAAACCACATTACAGCAGTCCACAAGCAAGGTGATGAAAGCTTGAATGACTGTCTGGAGGGCTCCCAGTCCAAAAATGGGCATGATTGGCACACAAATGAATCTGTGCAAAGTCCTTTCTGGCCACAGCTGCCACCTGCTCTTCAAGCAAGAACTGCAAGTCCAGGAAAATCCCCAAATTGTGCATCAGTCATGAATGAGGAAGTGCAACCCCATTCAGGAGTAAAGATGGAAAACCTGCCATTCCGAGATTAATACCTGTTTTATTTTAATGATGGATGTGCATGCATTCAATCATATAGGGCATTGTTTTAAATATACAGTAAGTGGTTGTTGTGCTTGGTTTGTTTTACCATTAGCATTTGTTTAGTGATTTGACTGATGGCATTTTGCAATTACTGCATTTTTCAGATTTTTACTATACTTTCGTAAAGGAATCATCATCATCATCATCATCATCATCTCCTCTTTTTGCTGTTTTGCTCCCTCTTTTCTTTTTCTTTCTTCCTCATTTTTTCTACAGTATTGTTTTCTTTCGCCTCTTTGTATTCTATTTAAAGGCAAAAAAATTAAACTATTGTTGTTATTATTATATTATTATTACAGCCCTATTCTCATGGCATCTAACTGTACCTAAACACTCTGCTGAAAGAACTTTCAAATAGAATTTAAAATTAAGCTAGTATCTTCTTTTAAGTTGGCAACCTTTCCTATCTGGCCAAACAGCAGCAAGAGCTCCATCCGTATGTCTATCTTTTGCTAGGATCGATAACAAAATTAGCAACAATCTATTTTTACCAAAGCCTGCTACTCTTCTGTTTGTCAGTATGCAAAGACTGTGAGCAAGCCTTTGGGGGGAAAAATGTGACATGATTTTGCTATAAGCTAACCCAAAGGACTATCACTAATTGCATTGATTTTTTGGAAAATGCAATGTCCAAATTAGAAATGGATTGTTATCAGCATTTTTTCACCTTTGCTGAACCCTCTCCCCATGTACCAGTGTCCATGTTCCAATAAAAGTAATTAAAAGATTCTAATATGCTTGAATCATCAGAAGGAGCTGTTTGAAAGATTAATATTCCCATCCGGCTTCATTGCTGTTGCCTTAAGTGCTGGACACTGACAAACAATTGCCTATAAAGACCCTGTCTGAGCTTTCCAAGCTATTTAATACTTTGCTTTATTTTAATGCCATTGTTGATGGATTTCACTTTGCTATCCTGCCTGCAGTGATTAGGTCCAGGCCAGTGCTGAGCTATAAATCCAAGATGCCCGATCAAGGTGAACTTTTTGCCATGGATGTGATATGTGGAGGTATTATGCTTCCAGATGGTTCAGTTGGCCCAGGCCTTTGCATTTTACCCTATCTGAAAGTTGTTACACCTTCTAGTGTGGTACCACCTCTCACCAGAATTGTGCGCCTCATGGTAGAAGTTCCATGGCTCAGAAGAAGACTGGCGTTTGGATTCATGTGGTTAACAGCAGAGTGGATTCCCACTACCAAGCCTGCAAAGTATGCTTGAATATGTGCAGGTGTAGGAAATACCATTTTCCCTTCCACCCATCATGTTGTCCTTCTGATTAAAAAAATGACAAAACACTTTCATTTTAATAACCCAGGCTTCATCAAGGGGATCTTTTGCAACATGACTGAAAGATGGTGGGACGGCCTTGCAGCCCTATGTATTTACTGAGAATAGGGAATTCACGTGGTGTGCAGAGGTTAATAACTCACCGCTCCATGCTGATGTTTTTCGGCTTCATACTTGCTGCCAAATGATTCATGTCACCTCTTGGGCAACCCTTTCTTAATGCTGAACTTAGGCATTGACAGCCTCATTCTCCAGAAGCTATTATTTACACCTGATTTTTTTCACGAAAGACCCCCTTCTCTGAAAATCACATCTCAATCATGACCGAAGATTTAAGAGATTCTGCCCAGGAAGAGAAATCACTTTGTTGTCTATTTGTTTTCGTTAATCTTCACACTCAAAATCTATATTCTCCCATTTCAGAAGGAAACCAGTGCCTGGACATATTTAAACAAACTGCGAAGAGGAGGCGTTTGTCTTGTTTTCAGCAAAGATATGCCTCTGTCTGGGTGCTGCTGTCATCAGTCAAACTTAACAAATCTTAAGGAGGCTTGACCAGGTAACACTTCTGCTGATATTTGGAAAGATCAGAACATTACTTTCCCTACATATCTATCATTCATTTGCAGATCCCAGTATAATTTCCTTCTCATCTTAGTCTAGCTGATGGAATCTTGCTGCTTTTTGTTCACTTCAGAAAGGTAGAGGACAAGAAAAGAAGATAAATCTTCCTTTCTACCTCTAATATTTATAGCCTGAGGCTAGTCAGCATTACCATTTTAGAAGGGTGGTGGTGGTGGAATTTACTAAGATGCCTCAGGTCTTCAGGGTGTTACTTTAAAACGGACATGATTCTGTAATAATGAGAGGGAGCAGGAGACCTGAAAACAAAGATGCTTCCTAAAACTTTCCAGCTTCAGAGTTGTGGTGGTGCTTTCCCCCACACCAAAAAGCAAATATACAGAGGACTTGCAACTTTCCTGTTGATGCTGCACCACACCTCCCAGCAGCCTTTGTCAGCATAGCCAATGATGACAAAAGTTAGAAATTATAGTTTAGCGATCCCTGGAGGGTCACAGGTTCCCCATCCTTGCACTGGAGACATTTGTTCGTATGATTGAGTAGTGCAAATCTGTAGCAGGAGTGGAGGTCCAAGCACTAATCCCAGCATATACAACTTCCTCTTGAGATCTTTGCATGATCAGCAGGAAGGTCTGGAGAGATCTCTGAAGCCCCTTTCCATGAATGACCTTTTAGCCCTCTGTACAGTTCTAAGCCTGTCAATTGGACCAGTGTGTGAGTCTTAAGACAGAGCATACACATTTGTGGAGATTTGGGGAACTGGACTTGTAGCCTTGCACTTTCAAACAAATGCCTGAATGGGTACCTAATGCTCATTTCATGGACCTTATTTAAGAAGTTTAATCCTGTAATCCAGGGGTCCCCAACCTTTTTGGCGCCAGGGACTGGTATCAAAAGACGATTTTTCCGCGGACCGGGGGGGGGGTAGGGTTTCTGGGATTTCTGTGGACCGGGGGGGGCGGGGTTTGTGGGCAGGATCCAATCGCATGCACTGGAGGTGGGGTTTGTGGGTGGGTGCCAATCACAAGCACCGGGGGGGGCAGGGTTTGCGGGCGGGAGCCAATTGCATGGAAGGGGGCAGGGTGTCCTGGTTCAGCCTCTGCCCCAGGACTTCAGTGAGGAGTCAGAAGACGAGTTGCCCCTGGTGAACCCCCAGGGGACTGAACCAGATGAGGTCACAGACACAGGCATGGCCCCAGACAAAGACCCAGCACCACAGGGCAGTGGGGAGTTGGCAATACCCAAGGCTACAGGGGAGCAAGCCGGGGATGGTGGTTTGTCCCTACCCTCTAGCGAGCAGCCAGCTGGATCCCATCAGACTCCTAGCTCACCTGAATCACCCAAAGGGCAGAGACAGAGGCGTGTACACCTCGCCTTAAAGGACAGAAGGAGAAGTGCCCGGTTAGCTGCAAGAGATTTACGCAAAGGAGAAGTGGAGTCTTTGCAGGACCCAGATGACAGCTCCTAAACTCCTAATAAATAACCAGCAGAGCGGTGAGTGAGTTGTGGGAGCAACGTAGCATATTGGCTTCGCGACCACTCTGGCATCCTGACTTGATTCCTGATTTCCTGACCCTGCTTGGATTATTGTTACTCTGACTTCTGGACTCCTTGACCCGGCTTTGATTTCTCGCTGACCTACTTGTTACCACCCCTGACCTGGCTTTGGAATATCGGTTACCTTCTGGCTTCAACCCTGACTTTGGCACACGGACTTCTGGCTTTTCTCTCTCGGCTTTTCCTGCAACGTGACTTCTGGCTGAAATTGTGTTCAGCTTAGTGCTGGTAAGAGAATTCCTGCCTTCAGCTTACTGCAGAGACTCTGTGTAACTTGACACCGGAGGCAAGCCAGCACACAGGGTTTGTGGGTGGGAGCCCCGCGGCCCAGTTCCTAACAGGCCCACAGGTTGTGGACCCCTGCTGTAATCGACATGTCCAGGTTAAGAAGTCCTCTAGAATGAGTGAGATGAAATTCTTAATTCTTCAGGAAAATGAAGTCTAATAGCTTGAATAACGAAGCTTTAGGAAAAGGTGAAAGCTGCCAGGCTCAGGAATTTTTGTCTGATGCCTTTGCTGTTCCTCAATGGTCTTCATGCTCTTTCTGCCACAATCTTTGCCTGGGGCACAGTCATCTTTTGTCTCTTGATGTGTAGGAGCTACTGGATTCTGCCATCCATAAGCTGGGCAGAGTTTACTGACTCAGAGCAGGGATATTATATTTGGTGCTACATCAAACCTTTAAGAGGGACATACAATCATTCTTCTCCCACATCCATACTTGCATGTAACTTTCACACACACGGACATATATAAACACACACATGGGCAATTTCTCCTCATTACAGAATCAAGAATGGCTGTCAATGGTAAAGGAGGACTGTGTATTTCCAGTGTTCAAGTCACTTCCACTGGGAGGAAAGGAATGAGCCCAGAGGCTTCTCCCCTCCTCATAAGAAAGGCTCTCTATGCCACTGCTAACAACACTGCTCTGTTGTTAGCAGTGGCATAGCAAGACTGAGAGCTCTTTGCTGTGGAAATGGGAGTAGCCTGATGGGTCCGTGTATGCTTGTTTCCACTGCATAACCAACCTCTACCTTGGAGATTTTCTACCAGATGAAGGGGAAATTTTGCAACCCCTGCTTTGAATTGGAGCTTTGCCTTTATAAAGAACCCACTGCTTGTAATAAGTTAATTTCTGTATTCATTATTCATTTATTTTAATTTATATTGTTTTCTGTTGTTTGATGGGGCTCTTTCACATGGAAGCAGTAAAATGCTCCAGTGCAGGATCCAGTTTAAAATATGTTGACTTAAAGAAGTGCTGATTGCATTTCCAACCTGTATTCTGCCTCAACCATGAAGAATAGGAGTTCTCTCCAGACAAGTGGGGGGGGGGGGGAGAGAGAGGCCGGTAGGGAATGCCTGCTTAGGTGCCATATATTTGCCAGCAGGAGACCCCCTTGTCAGAGAGGGCTTGGCCAAGACTAGAGGGGTTGCTTAGGCAGGAGTGGGGAGTTGCTACCTTTCAGTTGCCCGAGTAATAAGTCACTGATGTGAAGGTACTCGGCCCAAGAAACCTGACACTTCCCCAATTTCTGGACACAGGTCTACTGGTCTTCTGGAAACCCCAAGTGACAGCAAGAATGGTAAATAGACTGATATAGATAAATAGATATTGATAAATATCAATAGACCAGTCTTCTTTGAGGCTGGTAAACTCGTGTCCCAAAATAGTCCAACTAAGAGTTAGGAAAATGAGGGTTTAAAAAATGATCAAAACTTGAAAACTCCAATCCTGTGGCTGCAGGAAAGGCTCCCACAGAGTTTGTTTTGGATATATCTAAGCATCTTACCTGTGGGTGTTGAAAGAAGTTCAATTTTTTTAATTGCTCTTCCTAGCTAACATGAAAAGTTCCACTTCCCTTAGGTCCCTCATGTAGGCACTCTGATATTGCAAGAGATAAAACCAGCAGATTAGGTTTATGATCTAGTTGGATTGAGGAAAACTTTAAATCCACGGGATCTACATCTCTCCATTCTCCAACCATGCCCTTGTTGCAGTGGATGGGGAATATGTTTAAGAAGGCAAGTAGGGTTGCCTGTTAGGAAATCCAGATGATTCCTTGTGGATTCTTCACTGCAAAGGGATATCTTCACCCTCAGGTCCCCAAAATATTAAGACTTTAGAAATGTAAATGAAAATATTTTCCAAATATATCCTTCATAGTTAAAACCTCTATTGACAAATGCAATGCACACAAATGCCTCCCAATTTGAAAGAAATTATTATCACAATGAAAACTCTGCTGGCTTTTCTCAGCAATACACAAACACAAACACAAACACGTGCGCACACACGCACACACACACACTGCCATCACAAGTCTTCACTACCATGATGCATATCATTGTGAAGTAGACCAAATAACAACTGACAACTGATTGTTTTAAGGGGCGGGGGGAACTAAAGTCATATTTTAAATAGCCCATTATGAAGAATGGCCTTTATGAGAAGCCACAAAGTGCATGTTGGCACTTTTTGCTGGAAGTTCAAACAACATTTCAGTACTGCAAATGAGGAGTTGGGCAGAGAAAAAGAGCTTATCTCTCCAATAGCCAACCTCACATCAAGCTTTTTACGTAAGAGTTTGGGATTCAATTCTGTCTCACAAATTGAATTTAAGCGAAGAGATGTACCATTTCTGCCCTCTAAAAGTCTGTCCGTTCTAATCACTGGAAGAAATCTAAACAACTACCGAAATGGTTTCTGCACAGATCTGGCCAGTGTGGCAACCACCTCTAACTCTTCAAACAAAAAGTAAGTGTTAGTAGCACAGGTCTTTCTGTTCTTTGCACTGGCTGGAATAAAATTGGGAAGGATACAGTGGCCTGCAGCGTCTTTTGCCATTCTGCAGAGGACCTTGGAGAGGGGGTGCAAACACCTATCAGTATCTATCCTGCCTGCAAGGCATATAAGGAGGAAAAGATATTATGCCACACAGTATCATATTCATTTATCAAAACTATTGTGCATTTCAAAGGCCAAGGTTCTTTCTTCTTGCACAGCAATTTAGTAAGTTAGATTGACTGATTATGTGCGTCAAGCTGGTGTCAACTCTTAGCAAATCAAGTACAGATTTCCTCTATGACAATCTGTCCCTAACTTGGTCTTTTAGGTTTTCTAACGGTGCACCATCACCACTGTAACTGAGTCCATCCACCTTTCTGCTGGTCATCCTCTTCTTCTCTTTCCTTCCAACTTACCCAGCATTAGAGCCTTCTCTAGAGAGCTCAGTCTTTGCATAATGTGTCCGAAGTAGGATAATTTGAACCTGTCCATTTGTGTCTTTAGTGAGAACTCTGGGTTGGTTTGTTCAATGATCTTTGTTTGTTTGTTTGTTTGTTTGTTTTCTTGGCTGTCCATGGTATTCTCAGGAGTCTTCTCCAACACCAAAGTTCAAAACCTGTTTCCTGTTTCCTGCTCCTTCTTGGGTCTTTCGGGGCCATTCTCCATCTTCCCTTCATCCTAAGCACACGTGCACACAGGAGGGCCACATGGCTATGTCGGTCTCGTCCGAAATATCTCGTTTGCATGCAGACTGGAGATGATTAAGCCTTTCTACCATGAAACTGCTTGTAACCAAGATCTACTGAATAAACATGTAAGCTATCTTTATTTTTCTTCAACTAACTAATGTGTGAAGACTGTTTTATTTCTGAACGTTAATTAAGCTGTATTTGCAAGTCTTTTCTGGGCACTTCTACTCTGCAAGATTGTTGTTAGCTGCTTGGAGTGTTTTTCTAACCTTCCAGACTCCAACATTCTCCAATGCCAAAGTTCAAAACCATCAATGAGGAGTCTCAGGAGTCTTCTTCAACACCAAAGTTCAAAACCATCAATTTCCGATCCTGCTTCTTCAAAGTCCAACTTTCATTTCCATAGAGTGTCACAGGGAAAACTATGGCTTGCACTATTCTGATCTTTGTAGGTATAGACACATCACAGTATCTGAATATCTTTTCCAAAGCCTTCATGGCTGCTCTACCAAGCACTAGTCTGCAGCGTATTTCTTGACTGCTTGTTGATGGCTCATCCTAAAACGCAGAAGCTATCTACCACTTCAGTACCTTCATTATCAGTTCTAAGGCTGGCTGTTGTACCTGTTGTCGTTAGTTTGGTCTTCTTTATATTTAATTTTAGTCCCATTTTTTCACTATGCTCCTTGACTTCTATTATTAGATCTTTCAGATCCTCTGCATTTTTGGCTATTAGAGTAGTGTCATCAGCATAGCACAGATTATTGATGTTTCTTCCTACAATTTTAAAACCATGCTCATCTTCTTCCAATCCAGCTTCTCTTAATATATATTTTCAGCATATAGGTTGAATAAATAAGGGGAGAGTATACACCCTTGTCTCACTCCTTTGCCAATCTGGAGCCAGTCAGTTTCACCATGTTCTGACCATACTGTGGCTTCCTGACCTATATATAAGTTTCTCATGAGGACAATGAGATGTTCTGGGATTCCCATTTTTCTTAGCACATTCCACAGCTTGATGTGATTGACACAATCAAAGGCCTTTCTATAATCAATGAAGGACATAGTGACTTCTTTTTGGTATTCTTTGGCTTTCTCAATTATCCAGCACACATCAGCAATGATGTCTCATGTTCCTTGGCCTTTTCTAAAGCCAGCTTGAACATCTGGCATCTCTTTTTCCACATAGGGCTCTAATTTGCATTAGATGATCCTATGCATTATTTTGCTAGCATGTGAAATTAAGGATATAGTATGATACTTTGCACACTCTGTTAAGTGTCCTTTTTTTTGGTAATGGAATATAGATTAGTAAATCAGAGCCCTAGAGATACTCAACTGAACACACTTAAAGGAATGCTCTATTATGTTGGCGGGGGGGGGGGGGCGGGCAGGGATAGAGAGGTAAAATCCACTGGGAGCCCCCAATTCAACTTCCATAGCTCTTCAAGCTTCCATTTTGTATTATCTAGTGGGAAAGCAAGTCGTTATAAAGAAGGCATTGTAATACAAAATTAAGAGGATTTCTAGACTATATGTCATGTGGCCATCACAGATGTATCATTATGCAGATGTGTTGCCTATGATGGCTGGGTGATCCTTAAAGTGCAGAAGTCTCTTAAAGTGAGTCAAAACGTGACTCTACTGATTCCCTCTTAGGGTGTAAATGTTTGGCACAGCACTGACACAAACAATAGACATCTGGATTACCAGCTGGATTCTTTGCTCAGGAGCCAACACTTCATTTTAGTGCAGGAAAAGCCAATTTTCTCTCCATTTCTATCATGAGCTCCACAAATATGTAGCATTTCAAACTTGAAACTATAAGAACCAGTATAGGACAGTTAAGTCTTGGGCTGAGCCAATTACCGTGGAGCTCATTGGGCTCTTCCCTCTGAGCCCATCTTTGATGTTGCTCTGGAAAGGAACAAGTTTAGCCCAGTCACAGTAAATCAGCAGCTCAGAGGACCTTGGATGGTCTTTGCACCCACAGAAGCCACTTCTGGTGAAAGGGCTGACAAGAAAGGCAGCCTGTAATGACACTTCAACTGGAAGAGTTGAGGCACCATATTAAATTGAACTGGTCTTTCAATCCAGTTGAAGATTGCTCTGCAAAGCAACATCTGCTGTATCAATGTGTCATTATAGTGGTAAATAAATAAGCAAATGTATCTTTCCACTTTCTTCTTATTTTCAGGTGAACTGATTTAGGTGTTAATTGTATTCCAGGACAAATACATAAGCTAAGAATAGTTTTGTGACTACATAAGAGATGTATGCTTTTGTGACCTTGGGTCTGCTTTTGCCTTTTTCTTCTTCCTTCATTTATTTCTCTTTGTGCATATAATAATACATATTCTTCTAAAGAAACAGAAATGGGAAATTATTAAGTTTAATTAGAGGGTAAAATTATTACATTTACCTGAATGTACAGTAAATGAAATAAATTTAAACATAATTGTTGTCCTTCTCTCAGTTATTAGTTTTTGGAATGTGACCCTTAACATAGGAAAATATGGTGCAGTTCTGAGATAGCCCATCATAAGGAATGAAGGAAACGGCCATTGGCTAAATCAGACCATTGATTTGTCTAGCTCACATGCTCAACACAGTCTCACCCTCCAAATATTTTAGATCATACCTGCCACAGTCTTTTGTGAAAGGATATGCTGGCTAGGCTGGTGGGTAGTATAGTCCAAAATCTTTGGAGGTGTACAGATGGCTAACCCTGCTCTACACTGACAGCAGAAGCTTTTTACGGTTTCCAAAAGAACTCTTTTTCAGTCCTATGGGAAGGTGCAAGGGACCAACCTGAAACTTTCCATATCCAGAGCTTTTTTTTTTTTTTTTTGCCCACCTCACTTAGTTTGAGTGATGTATCTAAACTGCTTCTGCCTGGGCTGCAGAATGAAAATTGAAGACACTGCAGTTCTTAGAAACCACTGCCTTAAAAACAGCAGAAGAAGGGTCCATGGGAGAAAGCTATTGATGAAAAACAAAGCTGATCTCTTCATTGCTTTGACCCCTCTGGTTCAAAGCTCTCAGAAATAATATCTAGCTCTTGGAAATGTAAGATGCTGAATCAATAAGAAACTAATCTTACTTGAGAGTGGAAAGAGGGAGAATAGGATGTCTTGTTTGGATGCTTTCCTAAGGGATACCATTCTGCCAATCTCCTACTTTTGCAGTTCATTCGCTTTTTTCAGGCTCATGGGAAAGTCTCGGGTGAGCACTGCATTTCCATCTTAAAGATTTTCATGTCAGGGTGAAATGCAAAACCTGCTGAAACTCATCAACCTGTAGCTAAATTAAATGATGAAGGAGGCCAAGGCTTTCCATCCGTCACTTGATCTGGAAACTGCCACTGCCTATTATTGTCACCGCGTCATCTGATACAGGTGATAAGCATGCTAAAGAGCCCTTAAGATTGAAGTGCCACAAAACAAGATGTGGCATATCATTAAGTGCATGGAAGCTTCCCTTGCTCACCATCTATCCTACTTTTACTAGCCATGTATATATGTACCAATGGCTTGAAGTCAAGTCTTAAGTCAAGTTTGTCTCCTGGTGATTTCATGAGCACATAAATATAACTTTTTTTTGCAACAGTTATGGAAGTGGCTTGCCATTGCCTTCTTCTGGGATGCTTTTTCCAATTTCCCAATCTATTCTACATCCTTAGTATTTTCTGGAGGTCTTCTATCCCAGTACTACCCTGCTTAGCTTGAGACAAGCCAAGATCAATATGGAATGGTCACCTAGCCCCAGATAACAAGCTCTGTTCTCTAATGCCAGATTCAGCATAGATAGTATAGGGCAGGGTTCCTCAACCTCAGCCATTTTAAGTTGTGTGGACTTCAACTCCCAGAATACTCCAGCCAGCAATGCTGGCTGGAGTATTCTGGGAGGTGAAGTCCACACATCTTAAAATGGCTGAGGTTGAGGAACCCTGGTGTAGGGGAAGAAGCTATAGCTCAAAGGAGGACCATATGATTTTCATGAAAAATTGACATGGTTATACAATTAAACAATTTATATAGTTCAAATTCTGTATAGCCAGTGGCTGTTACAGCAGACAATATTCCTCAGGATGAGCCATTTTTTGATTGCTAATATCAGCTCTTCATATATTCAGTCATGGCACAAAAAAGATATGTTTAACTTGGAAAGTTCAGAAAAGTTTAGATAAAACAGTTGTCTGAGTTTGCAGAAGAAGCCAAGAGAGCATAGCATTGACTGGCCACTGCTTGGATCCTTCTGTGGTGCAATTCTTTGAAGAAGAAAAAGAAAGGAAGAGCAAATAAAATTTAATCTTTTAAATGCGCAATAATGTCCTGTTTCAATAAAAGCCAGACCTGGTTGCAATATTAGTCAACCACATTAGATTGCTCAGTGGCCCAGTGCAGAGTAACAAAACATAGATTGAAAATAGCAAGTTGACGGTCAGGTAAGCATCCACAAAAGTATCCAGCAGCTCTGTTGCAAATGTGGGAACCTGATAATTTTGAACTCTACACTTTTAAACTGAAGCTGAGACATAGCTGCAGTCCATGAGAGGTCTTTCCTTTGCAGACCTTCTATCTTTGACTAGGAACTTAGCTTTACACTAAGTTTTGATGGTCCCCAGGACTAAGCAGAACTCAGCTCTGTTCTTGGAATCATAGAATCATAGAGTCATAGGATTGGAAAGGACCTTGGAGGTCTTCTAGTCCACCTCCTTGCCCAGTGCAGGAATCTTCATACCATCCTGGACAAATGGCTGTCCAGTCTTTTCTTGAAAACCTCCAGTGATGGAGCACCTACAGTACAACTTAAGGAGGCAGGCTGTTCCACTGCTTAATAACTCTCACAGTTGGGAAGTTTGGATCTCTCACCATAGAGCTTCTACCCATTGTCTTGCCCTCAGGTATTCTGGAGAATGAATCCACAACCTCTTCCCCGTGACTTCCCTTTATGTATTGGAAGGCTGCTATCATGTCTCCCCTTAACCTTCTCTTCTTTAGCCAAACATGCCAAGTTCCATTGACTGCTTTCTGTAGGATTCAGCCTCCAAGCCCCTTACCATCTTTGTTGCACTCTTTCCAGTTCCTCAGCATCCTTTGTGTATTGTGGCAACCAGAACTGGACACAATATTCCAGCTGTGGTCTGACCATAGTGGTCAGAGCATAGTGCACCGGTTGGGGGAGATGGGCAGTGATATAAATTTAAATAATAGATAGATAGATAGATAGATAGATAGATAGATAGATAGATAGATAGAGCAGCACTGTCACTTCCTGTGATCTTGACACTATACCTCAGTTGGTGGAGCCCAAAACTTCATTGGCTCATTTGGCAGCTGTGGCACATTGCTGGCTCATGTTTAATCTGTGATCTACCAAGACTCCCAGACCCTTTTGCAAGTACTACTGCTAAGCCAGGTACCACCTATCTTGAACCTTTGCATTTGGTTTTCCTGCCTAAGTGCAGAACTTTGCATTTTTCACCACTGAAAACACTTAGTCTATCAAGGTCCTTTTGAATCTTGAGCCTGTCTTCTGGCATGTTAGCAATCCTCCCCCTAACTCCAGCTTTGTGTTATCCGCAAATTTTATGAGCATCCGTTCTATTCCCTCATCAAAGTTATTAATCAATCTAAGAATATCTCAGACAGTTGAGATCCCCCAGTCATCTTATTAATTTCTAGGGGAAAAGTGCTTTATATCATCAGTTTTCAATATGGATTTCTCCAATAACAGTTGATGGGCTGGTGGAGCACAAGGCAAGCTGACAATGGGTATACTCAAGTGATTGCAGTAACTAAACCATCTTAGTATTTAGTATTTATTAATATTTTCCTAATGGTGGTCCAGAAGGGGTGGGTATTGTTTCTCTGGTTCAGTGCTGTGAACGGAAATGTGTGGCCTCTACTTTTCTTTAAAACTAGCTACCTGGACCTTCCAGTTAACCATCTGCTGCTTGAACAAGGAATTGAACCTCAGCACTTTCAGAAGGGTGACTTGTCAAGACTTTATAGTAAAGATAAAGCAAGTGTTTGATCCCATCTCCCTCCCCATTCCCTTTTGTCTGAGTGTTACATATTTTTAGCTGTAGGATTGAGGATCCAGATTGTTGGGGAGGGGAGAGGAGGAAGGAAATATAAGGCAGTCTTTTGAATCATAGGACCTATTCATTCCACATAAAAGGGAGACTTGGGGGCAGTGTGAGCTATATATTGAAGTCAATCCTTTGGGCCCATATTTTTCAGATCTAACAACTGAGCAAGACAAAAAATGATGCCTGCAAATACAAACATACTCATCTTCCTTCCCTCCTTTTCCCTCTTACTTTCTCTCTTGCCATGTGTCATATATAAATCCTGTAACAAGTCCTTCGGACCCATTCTGCTGGAAATCTGGGATGGTTGATGCAGGCACCATGTTGTGTGGTTTCCCCCATGCCCAGAAACCATTCTGCCCCATCATGAACTACTGTTCTTCCAATCTGGTCTGAAAATTAACTGCTGTAACAATGAGATTGATGTAACAATGAAGGGGCGTGGTGGCTCAGCGGGTAAGACGCCAGGCTTGTCGATCGGAAGATTGCAAGTTCGGAGGTTTGAATCCCTAGCCCCGCGTGATGGAGTGAGCTCCCACACTCGCCCCAGCTCTTGCCAACCTAGCAAGTCGAAAGCATGCAAATGCAAGTAGATTAATAGGTACCACTTCGGTGGGAAGATAACAGCGTTCCGTGTGTGTCGTGCCGGCCACATAACTGCAGAAGCGTCTTCGGACAACGCTGGCTCTTCGACTAACA
The DNA here is from genome assembly GCA_023362775.1 of Charina bottae. Taxonomy (NCBI): domain Eukaryota; kingdom Metazoa; phylum Chordata; class Lepidosauria; order Squamata; family Charinaidae; genus Charina; species Charina bottae. The sequence goes on along the minus strand of JALMGJ010000001.1, from coordinate 2,419,877 downwards.
AACGGAGATGAGCACTGGCCCCTAGAGTCGGACACGACTGCACAAATGTGCGGGGGGAACCTTTACCTTTTAACAATGAGAGAGGAGTTGGTATCACAGTCCTACCTTACTCTTTTCAGGGTGTGATGGAGGGTACTGGACAGTCCTGCCTTTTCTCCTTTAAGGAATTGCATTAACTAAGCCCAGTTTTATGGTCCATTCAACCAATCAACCAAAGTTTGTAGTCTTGTGCATACTAACAATGACTCTTCTGATCAAACATCATTGCTGATGACTGAGAACCAGAACCAGTTACATTTCAGGACCTGCCTGCTCTATGTACTCAGAAGACTTCATTTCAGAATGGATGGATCTGTCTGTCCAACTTTCTCTTATTTCCAATTTTATTTCTTTAGAGTTGTCTAGTAATTCCAGATGGTCTCAGGAAATATGAAGTGTAAGTGCATATGTGTAAGACTTTAAATAAAAATAAAGTAAGGTAAGGTTAAAAAACAAAAACAAAAAACAACTCTGAACCCTAAAAGCAATGGTCATTGAACCATTGCTATTTAAGACTCAGGGTTGTTTTTTATTTTATTTTTTTCTAGTGTGTGTGTGTGCATGCACACATACACACAAACACACATATACATGCAGAGAACATAAAATATTAATATGCCAACTCAAATTACATTTTATTCATTCAAAAAAATTAAATTTCAAGATAAACCCTCCCAAGGTAATATACAACAAAATTATAGTTATAAAAATACAATAAACTAATTACTTCACAGTTGCCTGCCTTTGATAATAGAAAGTGTGTGTGTTATTTATGGATGAAACAGAGTTTTCTCATATTAAATGGTAAATGGCACTGCAATATTAATTCCAGAGGTGGAAGCATATGCTCAGAGCCCGATGGTATTGAAGGATTGGGAGAAGAAAATGGTTGTGATTCTTGTTTCAAATTGTGCAGAGGCTAGCACAGAGCTTTACAAACTTTTCATGTTGGTGACACACTTTTTAGACATGCATCATTTCACGACACACTCTTACAGCAGGGCATCATTTCGTGACACTCTTACAGCAGGGCATCATTTCGCGACACACTCTTACAGCAGGGCATCATTTCGTGACACTCTTACAGCAGGGCATCATTTCGTGACACTCTTACAGCAGGTCACAAGGCAGGCACCAGGACCTGTGTGGAATCCTGGCAGGGCTTGGAGGCAGCAGTAGCCGCAACACACCCAGACACTGCAGCCGACACACTAACATGTCCCGACACACAGTTTGGAAAGCTATGGGTTATGGTGTTCCAGAAGGTAGGTGCTGCAACAGAAAAGGCACATTTCCTGGGTACTGTTGGATGGCACTGTTTAATAGACGGAACCCGAAGACACTTCTATCAGGCAGAAACAATTGGAGAGTGGTGGTTCCTCAAATTAGCTGGTTCTATGCTGTGAAGGGCTTAATAGGTGACAATCAGCACCTTGAATTGCACCTGGAAGAAGCCCACTGGAAGCCATTGCAGCTTGTGGAGCAGAAGTATAACATGGGTGTACTGAGATGTGCCCATTACTGCCTGTGCTGCTGCATTCTAGACTAGTTGCTGCTTCCGAGTGGTTCAAGGGCAACTCTCACATTTCATGGAAATCAAGAGGGATCCCCATTCTGTGATAGATGCAACACAGGTATGCCCTACCTATTGTTGCTTTGCTTAATCTGGTCCTTAGCCTCCCCCAAAGCTTGTTCATCTTTATTTTAGGTTGCTTGGATTCAGGGAGTTTCCTGATATCTTTGATTTTAAATACAATTCAAAACATATTTGACCTAAATTCAATCCACTTTCCCAATTTAATCCCTTTTCACAATTGGCAACAGAAATGAACTGGCTGGCCCTTTTGGACGTGAAGACAATGACCAATGAAAGCAGAACCATTTTTCTAAGCATTGTTTTTTACTGGATCCCAAATCATGACATCAGAGATAAAGGTTATGTTATAATTGGTTCAGACAACATCCTGGCTCAGAAAGGAGGCCAATTTCCACTGACTTCAAGTTTTATTTAATACCTGCAACAAAATGGCAATGCTTGGCCTCCTTTGGGAAGTATATGCTCTGAAAGGGTTTATTGCTATCCAGCTCCATGGATTGGTGAAGGTAATGTCAAGTCACAGTCTAATTTCTTTTCTCCAAGGGAATAGCTCATCAGATAGGGGTGGTGTCCAAGGCCAGATGAGACTGCAACCTTTGAGTAAACTGCAGTGAAACCAGACATTACTTTCGGACCGCTAACTTTTAAAAACTTTTTAGACCCTTTTTGGGGGAGATGGGTAGTGGCAAAATTTGAATTATAAATAAATAAAAATAAAAAAACTTTGTCTACTACTCTTTCTCTTCTATGTAACAGCAAAGCAATATAAATATAGGCCTTATTGATGCCAGTTTTAGAAGACTATAAAACCCTGTAAGTTTCTTAAAATTCTGCTCCAAAATACCCTGTCATGAAAAAATCATTCTTAATGAAGCAACCACTCGGCAGTAAAGGTCCTCCATCATCAAAGACAGATTCAAGGGACAGGATCAACTTTTTATTCTACATCACAGATAAAATGTTTCCAATTTTGAATAAATTGCTCCAAAGGGCGCGATAACCTGACAATGCTCTAAAAATGCTGACCTATTTAATCCAACCCTATTGGCAAAAGAGTTGACAACTGTCCAAATTAAGATGAAATAAACCCTGCTTTTAGCACTGGTCTGTGCAAATTGAAGTTTTTATGCTTTTGTCTGCAAAGCCCCAGCAAGCCTCAGCTGTTTGTCTTTTGAAACTAATGTCCAGGAGGACTACTCATAACTACAGATGCAGAAATAGACCTTATACTCTCAAGGGTAGGTGCTGGGGGTAAAAAAAGCTTCACAACCCACTAGTTGGCAACAAGGAAATACTGAAAATTATAATGTTTTGCTGCAATCCAATGGTCATCCAGAGGTTTTGCAGCCCATGTATGGTACCCTTCTTCAAGTGCTGAGCAATTGTGGGTTTGGGAAGATTTTATTCTGTAAACCAGAATTAGACAATTTGCCCTAGTACTGATGAAATGCAACTCTAATTGTTGTTGTTTATTCGTTCAGTCGCTTCCAACTCTTCGTGACTTCATGGACCAGCCCACGCCAGAGCTTCTTGTCGGCCATTGCCACTCCCAGCTCCCCCAAGGTTGAGTCCGTCACCTACAGAATATCATCCATCCATCTTGCCCTTGGTCGGCCCCTCTTCCTTTTGCCTTCCACTTTTCCTAGCATCAGCTTCTTCTCCAGGATATCCTGTCTTCTCATGATGTGGCCAAAGTACTTCAGTTTTGCCTTTAATATCATTCCCTCAAGTGAGCAGTCTGGCTTTATTTCCTGGAGTATGGACTGGTTTGATCTTCTTGCAGTCCAAGGCATTCTCAGAATTTTCCTCCAACACCACTGTTCAAAAGCATCTATCTTCCACACTCTAGTTCAGGGCTTTCCAAAGTTTTTCCCGCGGCGACACACCAACCGGCGTTGGTGTGTCGCCGCGGGAAAACCCGGAAGTGCGGCAGCGCGCAAAAACCCGGAAGCGCTGCTGCTGCTTTCGGGTTTTGCGCGCTGCAGTTGGTGTGTCGCCGCGGGAAAATCCAGAAGTGCTGATGATGATCAGCGCTTCCGGGTTGTGTGGCGACACACCAGACTCTGTGTGGTGACACACTTTTGTGTCGCGACACACAGTTTGGAAAGCTCTGCTCTAATTAATGGGCTCTTATTAGTAAATTACTGAAACTGATTTGGGATTACTAGATGGCACCTTCTGAAGCCTCAAAACAGTTACAACCAAGAATGGAGACACAGAGCCAGTCATGTGTATCTATATGTTTCTGAGGAGGTGGAGGTGGGGTGGAGAGAGTTATTCAATCCCTGAAACAAGGATCACGTTGATAAGAGAAAATACTCTGTCTGGATTTGTCTCTACTTGGCAACCGCTTTTGGATTATTTGCTGATGTCTGAAAAAAATGAAGTTTTGATTTTGGGTTTTGATGATTAAATGGTTTGATTTTATAGAAATAATGTTACTAAGGTTTAATTAATGGTAAGAGATTATATCTGTATAATATGCATTTATATCTGTATTGGAGAAGGTCGGAAGTCACTCTCTTTTTCTGTTTTCTACCTAATTTTTCACGTTTATAGTTTTTATTTAGTTCTGTATTCTATCTTATCTATATTCTACATTTTTTATTTTAACTATACTTTGAAAATCAATAAAGTTCTTTTTTTTAAAAAAAAAACCCCTGAAACAAGGATCCCAGGTTGAACCCACACTTGAAATTCCACGAAGCAAAGCCACAGTACAATTTTATAAAATAGGGATGGGAGACCAGGTTGGGGACAGATCATCCTGGACAAAATCTGTCTATGTGGTCACTAAGAGTTGATGGCCCATAATCATTAATCATCAACAATGGCAATAGGATTACGGTAGCTTCTCTGATACAAAATACTGGTTTTGTATTGCTGGAGATGTTTTGCCTTTTTATGACAATGTTTTAATTAATCACTGTACCATATCTCAGCTGTAAAACTCCAGATTATAACTGGAAGGCAGCCCAGAGTTAGAATTTTCAGCTTCCAGATCTTTGCAGCCCAGATATGGTAAATTACACATTCATGACTTGTAGAGAGACATGTCAGAGGACCTCATGAAAAGGTGTGTCAGAGCTCCTCAGCAACAGCCATTTATAAATGAAAGCAGTGTTATCGAAAGCAGTAATGGAACGGGGTGGGGAATGAAGACTGCCCAAATTGCCTTGCCCTGAGGGCTTTTGGAAGTCTGCTATCCCATCTGGATGGATGGATGAGAGGAGAGGAGAATTTCATTTGCTTCCTCTTTTTTTGAAATAAGAATTTACCAACATTCTTAAATGTTTGCTTGTTTGTTTGTTTATTCATTTACAGGGCCTAAAGCCCGCTCCAATCAGCAGCATTTTTGATAAAAAGGGTGAAAAATATATTGAAATTTGGGGAAAAATAAAGCTGACAGATTCATCCGTCCATGCAAGCAAATGGCTTGGATGCTTAGCTTTTAAAGGACTGGATTGGAATTCTTATGTATTCCACCACATTTGCGGCAATGAATCACAGCTGCCACTTCTCATATTTATGCTACATGGAAAGTGTGTTCAGTGTGATGCTGGAACAGATTGATGTATTGAATTTGGCCTGTGGAGAAGGGCATGGATTTTGTTCATGCTGTTTTTTATCCAAATTCACAGATTTCTTCATAAATAGGATAGAATGATGAATAAAATTGGAAATAAGAGAGAGTTGAACAGACACATCCTTCCGTGTTGAAACGTGTTGGCTAGGAACATGTACCAGGCCCTAAAATGTAACTGTTCATGGTTCTTAGTTACCTGCATAAGGATTACCAGCTATTATTAATGGGTGTTCTTCAACATTACCGTGGGACTGTTCAAGGTAAAAATAATCAATCCCATGTTGTCCTAAAGAGCATTAAAACTAATGTGCAAGGCATACAAACTGTCAGTCTCTGCTGCCTGTGACATTTATAGTTTTTCAGAATTCTGGAACACACACAATCAAACCCTTGTCCCAATTCTTTGGATTAGATGTTTCAGCGGGAGGGAATTGCATGTATTCCAGCAAGATGCAAAGAGAAAATACAAGGCAACAACAGCTTTTGCCTGAGGACAGAGGCTCCTTGCAATGAACTCATGAAGAAAATTCCAGGGATGATTTTAGCCATGACCTGGCCATCTTTGTTGGCTCTACTCTGCATCATCACTTCAGGTTTCCCTTGAAATCCTTGATCTCAGTATCAATTATTTGAAGAGATGGGAAATAAACAGACTAAGAAAAGACAATGGGAACAAAATGAAAACAATTAAAAAACCAAGCTTTCCAATACTGAATTATAGGCTGGGGGCAGGAGCAAAAATTTAAATGTCCTACATACCTGGCTTTTCTTCCTATGGCAGGTAAAGAGATGAAAAGATGCTAAGGGCTCTTCCTCCCAGCTGTGTTAATGTGCATTCCTCCAGTCCTTAAGTTGGCAGAAAAGTATTGTATACCATCAAAAATTGTGCTGTCTGCACAGCAAAGCCGGTTGTACTTCAGTGAAGAGGCCAGCAACTGGTACTATCCTTAGAGGTTTAATGCTGGACAAATTAAGGAAAACAATGAGTGGATCCCCCTGGCATCCTCCTCCCCTCTCTAAGCATCATGTGCTGCCAAGAACAACCACCAATCAGTTTCTTTAATGTGTGCAGGGGCGGGGTGGGGTGGAGTGAGTGCAAGTAGGTGCCTGGGACAAAGGGCGTGGCCAATTTTCAAGTTGCCTGGGTGATAGGTTGGAAGCATGCAGGTGCTCTGTACCTGTGGCAGCACCTGCCACTGAAGTTCCCTTCTCCTGGGCTCCTCCGTGCACTGAATTCCAGTTCCAAGAGGATACAAATGCTGGAAATTGATGTAACAACCCTATTCCAAATTGATGAGTGCTACAAAGGAATGTGGGACTGTCAGTAGGTGGCTGTGGCTGGCCCCACCTGAAAATAGCCTGTAGATTATGTAAAATAGTGACACCTTCCCATGAAGTCATGAAAATAGGAAATAGTATGGCCACGTGGAGCCCTGCATTCAGCAGAACCAGCAGAAAACCTGGACGGCATTCATTTGTGACAGAACCTGCAACGCCCAGCTGGCAGAACCTGGCTGATTTTTCTGGATCTTCTGTGCAGTACCCAGATCTAGTATACTTTCAAAAGTGGAGCAAATTTGTGTTTAAAAACCAGGTGTTATGCTGGGACCCTAAGACTATGTTAAACAGGTATATGTGTTCTGAAAGTCCAAAAATGAAATCATAATTATAACCAATCAATATAATGTATTAAATAATATTTGAGACTAGTGGTTTATAGGCAGTCAAATTAATACATTCAATTCAATGAGAGTGAAACAAAGACCGGGTTCAAATAAAAGTGGTGATGCAGGAGATTTCAAGAAGTGGAGCACTGTAATTCACTGTAATGGAGCCTAAACAGGGTTCAGTTTTATTTATTTATCAAATTTATATAGCTGCCCATCTCATGGACGTGACTCTGGAGAAAGCAGAAAAATAAGGATCTAATGTTAAAGCTCGTTGCTACAGCAAAGAAGGGAAAACATTTAAGGCTTTTTCTTACAGTAAAGGCAGCAAGGGGTTGAAGATCTAGCATTTACACACACATAGAAACATGAATAAAAGCCTAATTTAAAAAGATCTTTATTATAGAAAATGCAGGAAAATACACAGTATTGTTATATGTCGATGAAGGTTCTCAGTCACCCAGGTGGAACAGTCTGTGGCTTGAATCATGTCAACTGGATTTCTATTTTCTCAGTAGAAACGTTTCACTCCTTATCCAAGGAGCTTCTTCAGTCTGAGTAAAGTTAGTAAGGGAATCCTTAAATATGTTTCTAGGGTGGCTGTGTGACCTTGCACCTGGGGCTAGGTCATGGTTATTTTGAGATGTTTATTACTAAGTCCCTTTATCATCTAAAGGAGGATCGTTAAGATTACCCTGCTGCTGTTGAGCTTGCAGCAGGGTAATCTTAACGATCCTCCTTTAGATGATAAAGGGACTTAGTAATAAACATCTCAAAATAACCATGACCTAGCCCCAGGTGCAAGGTCACACAGCCACCCTAGAAACATATTTAAGGATTCCCTTACTAACTTTACTCAGACTGAAGAAGCTCCTTGGATAAGGAGTGAAACGATTCTACTGAGAAAATAGAAATCCAGTTGACATGATTCAAGCCACACACAGTATTGTTCTGTGTCTGCTTTGGTTAACAGCTGTTCCTCCTAGCGTGAACAAAGGATAGTCAGAGAATGTGGACATTATTTATTATAAAAAGTCATGCCAGATATGTCTAACGCAAATATCCTTCTGCTAAATCTGCCACGATCTTGTTAAAATAACCGCCCAGGGTCCCTCCTTGTGGGGGAGATGGGCGGGATATAAATGTAATAATAAAATTTAAAAAAAATTCCACAATCTCCCCATACAAAATGGGGAGATTGTAAGGAAGTTTGAACAACCTGGCTTTGAGAGTCAATCTCAGGTCCTTTTTAATATAATTTAAATTGTGGCTAAGTCAGAGTTAAACAATGAACCAAATCTGAGATGTAATCTGGGGAGAGAGGAAACAAATTATGCAACAGTGCCAACTTCAAAATCAAAGTCAGCTATTTAAACTATGAATTGGGTTGCATCTTAGCCATTTCCCAAAGTCTAGAAAAAATCATCCTCTGATTCTTTTAAATAAACATGGATTCATGGCTTGACCAGAGTAAAACTTTAAACCAAATTGGAGATGCTATGTAGAGAGAAGGAAGCATATAAGGTAACATAGTTCTAGCACTGTTTTAAAAAAGCACAAAACCTGTGTATATAAGGAGCCCATGTGACATCTGACCTATGCTTTTCAAAGTGCTGGTCAGACATTATGTGGGTAGATGGTTTTGGGGAGGGTTCTCTTGCAGTCAAAGCCAAAATGGCCATGGAACTTAGTGCCAAGAAACTGGAGGGGAGGGGCCTGCTTGCAGCAGCCCAAACTAGTCAATAGTTGCTGGGCAGATCCAGCCTGTAAACTGCGTTATCAACCATATTATCTTACATTGTGCCCATGACAAAAACTGTGTTGGGAGAAGAGGGAAAATACTGCTTTAAAATTAGAATGGCTAAAAATGACTTTAGGTTGCTTCGACAATTAATTGGGAATGAGATAAAAACAGCATTGTGAGGACAGAGTAATGCAGCATTTTCATGCCACAGTTAGTGAGGCATGAAGATGAGCTCTGAGAGAATAATGGTTGGCTTATTCAAGTATATTGCTGAGATGAATATGAATGAGGGACTTCATCACTTACACTAAGTTATTTTACCCCAATCTGGTACCCTTCAGTTGTGTGAGCTGTAACTCCTAAAGTTTTGATCTTTGTTTATTCATTCAGTCACTTCCGACTCTTCGTGACTTCATGGACCAGCCCACGCCAGAGCTTCCTGCCGGCCATCACCACCCCCATCTCCCCCACAGCCGAGTCCGTCACCTCCAGAATATCATCCATCCATCTTGCCCTTGGTCGGCCCCTCTTCCTTTTGCCTTCCACTTTCCCTAGCATCAGCTTCTTCTCCAGGGTATCCTGTCTTCTCATTATGTGGCCAAAGTACTTCAGTTTTGCCTTTAATATCATTAATATCATTTAATTTAAGTTCTGATCTACCATACCCAAATTACAGCAGCTGGAATCCAACATCTGGAATGCCTCAGATTGAGGAAGATTGGGCTACATTATACTGCACCAACTCTTGGGGGCAATAGGTAGGATCAAACTCCTTCATTCCACTCTCTTTTTCATTTTATGCCAAAATGCAAAGTAAATGTGGAGCTGCAAGCTGTTGTTTAATTACTGCATCTCATTTCATAAATCCCGGCAAATGCTTGTGCCAACCTTCACCCAGACGCCTAAAGAGGAAATCTCTCAGCTGGAAGAGAAATGCAAGTGGGGATGCAAATAAGACAAATAAGGAGCACAGCAAGCAACTAAGTGGATGAGGGAATCTTCATATCTTTGATTAAGAGAGGATAAACAGAATTTGGAAGGAATATCGTTTACTATGGAAAGAGGGAACGGCAACACCCAAGGAAGCTTTTGAGAAAAGATTCCACTTTACTGGACTGGTGTCAAGACTTGAAATATACTGATTTGCATCAGAGCAGATGTATAAGACCACTCTTTCATCCAGGAGTTATATGAATGGTTAATCATACTGCTAGATGAGCAAAGTGGTGGGAAAATATAGGACTAGATGCAACTCCATAAAGGTTGCAGTGTGCTATTGCCAACAAAGAAGACATGCATCACCAAAAGGGAAGGCAGAGCTTTGTATAGATTTGCACACAATTGTTTACATTTAAAAAGACAAATTTGGAGGCAGGCTAAGGCAGCATTTTTTCTTTCTGCCAGCAGGACAGTGGGGGAAATGGGCAGCGCCTCTGGGATCATAGACCTACAGATTACGCACCTGGGTTGTTCTTATGGCTGCTCTCTTCAGAAAGAGATTTAAGGCTGACTGAAGCCAGTTGGATGAAGACATTTTCTGTCTGCTTATTACCTTTAGGGTGTTCTCTTATCCAGGTGTTACTTGCAATGGTGAGTTTTTACAACTTCTTTTAAAATTAACTTTTTTCTTGTTTGTTATATTTTGCATACCTCAGGCATCAGTGAATGAAGTGTAACGATAATTAAAATAGTAGTTATATCCTTATGAAGCTAAAGCCAAACAACCCAAGGAAAAAATAAAATGAATTGGATCCTCACAATCTGCACTAGAGTCCCATGTGTTAACCGGCTGTTGCACTGTAGTATTCTGCACTCCCAAGACCTAGGTGAAGTGATTCTTTGGAACAAGAGTTGGGGCAAGGGGAGCGGAAATGCAGGGATGTCTTACTCAAGAGCAGATCTGAATCGTTGGCCTAATGTCTTCTGTCTCTATAATTCAGCTTCTCTTCAGTTTGTCAAAGCGGGGCATTAGTAATGGCTGAGAAACTAAGGTGATATAAGAAAGCCAAGTCTAGATCACCCTACCTTTGCTTTGGAATTTCTTGTTTTACTTTAAAGAATTTGCTCAGGACTCAGAGCTTGGAAGGGTGCGGTGAGGTTATAGGGAGGGATGGTGAATCCTTCTTCCATAGTACTTGTCTCACCTAAACGACCCACCTGTTGCTTGAATTCTCTGATTTCAAAAGCCAGTTACAGTACCAATACCAATCTTTTTTCTTTTAATTTATTGCTGTAAAGCTAAAAGCATCTTTGTGGAAAGAGGAGCTAAGTCTAGAGAACAACAAGAAGGAATCCTTCCCCTGCACCAGCACCACTGCTTTAATGAATATTAAAAGCTCTACTTTTTTAAAGTGCAGGAAATAGATAGATTAGATAGATAGATAGATAGATAGATAGATAGATAGATAGATAATTGATTGATTAGTCTTATGACCATATTAAAAAAATAAAGGTAAAATACATGGTCTATTTCCAGGATAAAATAGCTAAAAGAAAATACAATAATAAAATACATATGTGCTAAACACAAGAATCAATGATCAGATAAATACATCACCTTTACATGATACCCCAATCTGTTCAATATAATGGATTCTTAGCTGAACTGCCTTGTCTATAAACTTAGCAGTTCTGCTAACAATGTATATCTCAGAGCCCAGGAGCAAAGAGGACAACCTGTGACTCAGGTCCTAGTAGACTGTTCTTTCAAGTAGGGATTTTAAATATCTAAGCCCAAAAGGGGCAAGGGGAAATGGTTGGGGCATCTCATCATGGATCTCTCAAATGACTGAGTGCACCTTTGTACTGTCCAGTAACAGGAGTTCTCTAGGCATTGTCCAATTAGTTAAATCATTCTATGAAAAAGTAAAGCTATATAAAACCGATGGCTGTTGTGGGTCTTCCGGGCTGTGTGGCCGTGTTCTGGAAGTTGTGGTTCCTAACGTTTTGCCAGCATCTGTGGCCGCCATCTTCAGAGGGCCGGAGCACAGACAGAAGCGAACTCTCTGTGCCCAGGTAGAGTGGCAATGTTTGTTTTCTATTTATAGAGCTAAGTTATAGGAGATTCGGTGGGGTTTTTTGCTGTGTTGAAATGTTAACGAGTGGCTGCTGAGCATGATTAGCATGTTCATTGTAAGAAGTATTCCCATGTCCTGGTGGTTGGACTGAGTTTGTTGACCTTTTGCAGGCTGTGTTTTTCAGGACTGGTAGCCAGGTTTTGCTAATTTTTAGACTTTCTTCTTTTTTATTGTAACTGTGCTGGTGTTTGTGAATTTCAATGGCTTCTCTGTATAATCTGGTGTAGTGGCTTTTGGTGTTGTCCAGCATTTCTGTGTTTTCAAATAGGATTTTGTGTCCCGTTTGCTTGAGAGCATGTTCAGCTACTGAAGATCTTTTGCTGATTTAAAAAAAAAAAAAAAGGGACCCCCGCTCCACTACAGGAGTATACCACATACCATGCAGCTGTGGACAAGTATACATCGGAACCACAAAATGAAACATTCACACCAGGATAAAAGGACATGAAGGACACTGCAGACTACAGCAACCGGAAAAATCTTCAGTAGCTGAACATGCTCTCAAGGAAACGGGACACAAAATCCTATTTGAAAACACAGAAATACTGGACAACACCAAAAGCCACTACACTATACCGACAAAGAAGCAAACAACGATTAACATCTTCAGATTGACAGACACAGAAGGCAATCGGGAAAAAAAAGCTATCGGCGCCAGCGGGCATGAAGCAGGAAGAAAGCAATCAGCAAAGAACGGAACTAAAATACAAAAGAAGAGAAACTGAGAGGGAGGGATGGGGTGAAATGAGAACTGAGAGGTTTAAGGAGGTTCCCAGGGCAAGGGAACTCATTCATATCTTCGATGTGGCACAATGCCAGTCTAATAAAGAACTGCACATATCCTTTATGGCTTGTGTTGAAAGTTACTGATTTTAGATTGTAAGATCGAGGACCTCACAGCAAGAATAAGAAGCACCTGGCTACCATTAACAAATTTAAGTTTCCAAGATCAAAACCAGAGTTTCTCAACCAGGGTTCCATGGAACCCAAGGGTTCCGCGAGAGGTCATTAGGGGTTCCCTGGGAAATCACAATTTATTAAAAAAAATTATTTCAAATTCGGGCAACTTCACATTAAAGAGGTAAGTTTCATTTCTTTATTTTTAGTTTAAGAATACTGTTAATGCATATACTGTATTATATTATATACAGGTCTACACATGAAACAAATATAATAATTTTGTAACTTCCGGCCTATATTTGAGCCTAAATGTGCAGGGCTTCCCCAAGGCCTGGAAAATATTTCAAGGGTTCCTCCAGGGTCAAAAAGTTGAGAAACGCTGATCAGAACTATTGCAACCAAAAGTCTTGAAGAAGCTTGAAGATGTCATCTCAGAGCCCCTTTCTGTTTTGAGAAATCATGGAGGATAGTCTTAGGGGCCAGAGGACTGAAGAAGGGAAAAGACTGTTAAGCTCTGTAGTTAAATATGTGGGCTGACTTGGCCATCTGTGATTATGTGTGTTGTGTGAACTGAGCAGAGTTAGATATGACTGGAATATGTAGGAGTTTCAGTTAGTTCACTGAATTCTGGTATTGACTCCTCTGCTGAGCAAACAGCATTGTCTGCTTGAATATGCGAGGTTTCTTCAGTTCAAAATTTGTTGGCAATATTAACTTCATGAGATAGGGCTACAAATCTGGGCTACAAATCCCTAGATAGCAAATAAAAGATACAGAAAATTCTAACTCATTTCTGCCATTTAGAGGTCATCTGGATTTTTTGCAGCCCAGATCTGGTGTATAGAAGAGTATGGGTGTATTTTGATTTAAACTTTAGTAAAGAACAACACAGAAAGGGGTTTGCCAAAATCTCAAAGGTTCAGTAGCAAATTGGTCTTTATAAAAACTCAATGAAGAGATGAAGCAATTACCTTAATTTGGGAGATGGTTGAAAGGGTTTGAGTGTCTATTTTGAGATCACACAAAGAAGCCAAAGGGCAAAGGTGCCCTTATTACTCACAACTCTATGGCTCCTTTTTCCATGACTAATTTGCAGCATTACTCTACAGAATTGGAATTATATGGGTTTGGTTACTTGCCAGTTTTTAATTACTGGAAACAAAAACTCTAGGCAGTTTAGAGGCTGTACAAATGATTGTTTTCCAAATCATATGAATGCATTGTCTCTTTTGCACAATGCCTCTAATGAGTCTGAAATAAGATGAAGCAAAATGTCATAGGCCACCAACACCTTGTTATTTTGTTTGGTGAAAAATTATAGATATATGAAGGGGGGGGGTTGGGGAGAGAAAGAGAGAGTTCTTGTAACACATTATTTCTCTGCACTTGATTATGGACATGCAAAGTGCAGAATGACTCTTCATTTCTTTAAATAATGTAAATGGTAAAATGTATCATAGTATTCTAAGTATTCTAGGCAGAAAGAAGCTTTAGAGGTACAAAACTTGGAAATTATACATCGTCTTTCATTTGTTTTTTTTTTAACATTCTCTTTCATTTTTTCTGGTGGCTGGCTCTGTTGAGCAGCAATCTTCATTTGTCCCCAAACAATTGTACAATGAAACCTAGAGATCCTGTCATCTCTGAAAGATTACCCAAGAGACTAATACATTAGTGGTTGCTGATACTATGCTAAGCACCCGAAAGGTATTGGTCCATATCTAAGCCACTTTGAGAGAGCCAGTTTGGTCTAGAGGTTCAAGGCACCAAGCTACAAACCGGGAGACCATGAGTTCTAGTCCCAGCTTAGGCACAAAGCCAGCTGGGTGACCTTCGGCCAGTCACTCTCTCTCAGCTCTAGGAAGCAGGCAAGGGCAAGCCACTTCTGAAAAAACTGGCCAAGAAAACTTCAGGGACTAGTCCAGGCAGTTGCCAGGAGTCAGCATTGACTTGAAGGCACACACCCCATTTCTAAGATGGCATTCTCCTTTCCTTTACAGATGCTAATGATGTTGCTTGCTTTAGTTCTCCAGAGACCAAAGTATCTCAAGAATATTTTAAGGCAGGAAGTGAGAATAATCAAAGCATGCTGATAAGTATTTTGGCGGTGAATATGATTACAGTAAGGCTGGACTGCAAAAAAACTGGATCTGGAAGCTGTAAGTTGCCAATCATGCACCTGCAACAACAGCTACTGTAGCAAACAGTTGCTCACTTATTTGCCTTGGCTAAATCTGGGCTGCAAAAAGACGGGCAAACGTAAGACAGCAGCAAAAAGAAAACTCTATTTAAGTGGCATCTTTGTGTCATTTTGCAGCCCAAATCTAGTAGCTTTAAAGGACCTTGGCACAGCTTTTTATTTTGGGGTGGGGGTGGGGCAGTTGAAAGACTAAATTAACTATTCAAATGCACAGTTCTGAAACAAAACACTGCAACATGTAGAACAAAACCATTCTACTTTCTTCAAGAAGTGGAAAACTAATTTCTGGCTAGTCGATATGCAACAATTTATCTTATACATTTTTATATAAAATAAATCTGTGATATCTAGACAGTTTTAGAGCTTCCTGAATTTGCCAGGGTTTCTCTGGGGAACTGCAGACTACGAAGACATACAGAAATATGCCTGAGATATTAAGTGAAGGAAATCACACATCAGTAGTAGTCTATATGGTACAGCAAGCTATTATAGATGAACCACAAATCCATGTGTATGGACAAGTTGAATTCTGACATATTGAAAAGATTTCATTCACTATGAAATATTTTAGAAAATGGAAACTGATTTACCTATCCCTTAAAGCCATTAAATGAAAAAGAAACTATAAAGATTATAGTCTAAAACATCTATATCTCCTCAGAATTGTACTCTTCTTTTCTTTTCTTTTTTAAAGATTAAGCCCTTATCCAGAATTTCATGTATGCTCTGATAAACCCTTTTCACCCATTCCTTTTGAGAATACTGTTGGGTGTGCACTCCTGTGGGAATTTTAACTGCTTCCAGGTTAATTGCCAGTGATTTTACTTTGTTACACAAAAAAGGGAAGAGGAATGATGACAATGATGATGGCCAAGATGGATGGGAATTTTGGAATTTGTAATTCCAACATATGCAGTCCAATTAAGGAAGGATGTTTTATTGATTGATACCACATTGATTTTAAGGTTTTGTCTATTACTACACTTTGGGAAAAGGCTAGGGTGCAGACTTATACATTATTTTGGTGGCCCCAGCAGGTGGCACTGTTGACTTTGGTGGATCTTGAGGGTCAGAGCCATTACCTGATTTGCTCCTTCCCTTGCTAAATTGGGCTCAGCATTTGACTGGCCAAGTGATGAGAAAATGGATTTTAGAAATGACCTGAAGTTTCCAACCTCAAGTTGGCCAAGCATCCTCTCAGCCCCCCACCCCCCACACAATTGTGGAATTTTAACAAGGCCATGGCAGATTTAGCAGAAGGGGCGTGGTGGCTCAGCCAGTAAGACGCCAGGCTTGTTGATCAGAAGATCGCAAGTTTGGAGGTTCAAATCCCTAGCCCCACGTGACAGAGTGAGTTCCCGCACTCGCCCCAGCTCTTGCCAACCTAGCAATTTGAAAGCATGCAAATGCAAGTAGATCAATAGGTACCACTTCGGTGGGTAGGTAACAGCGTTCCGCGTGCGTCATGCCAGCCACATGACCGTGGAAGCGTCTTCGGACAACGCTGGCTCTTCGGCTGAGAAACGGAGATGAGCACCGGCCCCTAGAGTCGGACACGACTGCACAAATGTGCGGGGGGAACCTTTACCTTTTTTATTTGCATTAGAGATACTTGGCAAGACCTTCTGACAGTTCAATAAGTAAGCAAATGTTCACATTCACTGAATATACTTGATTTGTCAACTGAAGCAGATGCTGAACTCTATTATTATGTACATCGTTGTGTCGTCTATAATCAGGCTGACCATATTTTCTCGAGATAAAAACGGGACCCTAATTTTATTTATTTTATTTAATTCAATTTATATGACCGCCCATCTCCCCCATGCGTGCAGGCAGAGGTGTGTGTGCAGGCAGGTGCACAGGTAGGCGCGCACGCGCAGGCAGGCACGCTGGCGTGTGCGCCAGCACACACACGTACACACTTTAACTTTGAAAACGGGACAAAATGGAGATTTTGTCTAGAACGACGGGACGGTTGGAAAATGTTAAAATAACGGTACTGTCCCGTTCAAAACGGGACGTATTGTCAGCCTATCTATAATATGATCTTTTAAATTTATGTTTTCTTAATTGTTATTTCTGTAATTTTAGTTTCATATAAGAATATCTTTCTAAATACAGTCTTTCTCTATCCTTTCAATATTCCCTTATTTCCAGCATAATCTTGTTTATGTCTGTGTGTGTGTGTGTGTTTCAGTCCACTGGAGTTGGGCGGCCAATAAATTTAAAATATAATATAATAACAATCTACTCTTTAAAATCTTCCTTTTCTTCCTGAAATCAGAATTTGGTTCTGATTTCTTTTATTGGCTGGATTCCAAACTAAAAGTGTAAAAATGCTCTTCAGACATTCACTACACAGGAATTCTTCTCTTTTCTCTCTTTTTCTCTCTCTAACCAAAAGAGGCCAAGGCATCTTCCATTACAATAAGTCAGCAAATGCAACTCAGCACTAGAAAGGTAATTCTTTCTCTCTCTTTTTTTTTCTCCCTCCTTAGACCATAAATCCTTTCCCACTTTACCTTTTAAGAAGGCAATCTCTTTCTTGTTTCCCTGCAGCTTGCTCAAGAGATCTCTTCTTAGCGTAAGTCTGTGAATCTTAGATTCTTGCTTTCTTTATGGTAGCAAGAAGCCTTAAACCCTTTCTCCTCTTTTCCTGTAGCAAGAAATAATGCTCCTTCTTTATTTTTCTGCTTTCCCTATCTGTAGCTGTAGTTTGCATAGGCTTCCTTAAAGAGAATCACTTCTCGAAAACCCCTGCTTTCCCACCTTTCTTTGAACTCAGTCTTTATTTTTCTCTCATGGAGTTAAACATTCATTCATTCATTCATTCATTCATTCATTCATTCATTCATTCATTCATTCATTTTTATGTTCTATCCCACCTTTATTATTTTATAAATAGGTCAACTGTTTCTTGTTTGTCTTGTATGCCATTAGCCTCAAATATTCTTCATGATACATTCACCCTGAACTGTCAACTGCTTATTATTTAATTGCACTATAACACCATTGATTATTAGAATTTCATTTTTGGATTTCACGAACTCCTCTCCTGTTCAATAACCTGGAGTGTTAATGTCTGGAGAGAACTGGTGTTGGGGCAGGCCCCTGTTCATAACAGCCCTGTCTAGTACCTGGATGGGAAGCATCCTGAGAATTCCAGAGAAGAAGACACTTCCATAACATTGCCAAGAAAACTGCATGATGCTGTCACCAAAAATTGAACTCCATTGGAGGAATCTTTATTAACATTACAGTTTTGTAGAGCCTAGTTCAGATTTATTATGCAGGTGCTTACCCATATATATATAGCACAAACCCACCCCCTGTATCATCTCTGGAATTAATTTTTTTATATATATATAGATTTTATTAAGATTTTAAATATACAAAGTTAAAAGTTGAAAATGAAAAAGAAAAAGAAATACAAATCAAAGAAATAGAAAAAGAAAAGTTTAGTAAAGCAAAAGAAAAGAAAGAAAACAAACATAGAAATTGGATAACTTCAGATCTATCTATGGTCATAGGAGTAAAGAAAAGTAATTTGTTCTTACATGCTGGCTATTCATATAACATTCATATACATTTCTTGCCTAATATATTCTATTTATATATAATCTAATCATCAAAACCCCATGCAAGCTTTGCTCCTCCTGCTTTTTGCAAATAGTCCATCAAAGGCTTCCACTCTTTAAGAAAATAACGATTTGAATTTTCTTTTAATAAGCATGTCAATTTGTCATTTTCTGCCATATCCAATAATTTCAACATCCATTCCTGTATTGTTGGTACAATTAGGTTTTTCCAGTTTTGTGCATATAAAAGTCTTGCTGCTGTAATCATATCTTGTATTATTCTAAAAAAATGTTTTTCTATTTGTACATCCAAAGTTCTGAGTAAAAAAAATTCTGGTTTAAATGGTATTCGTATTTGTAGTATATTTTGCATCAGTGAGTGTATCTCAATCCAAAATTTCTTTGCCATTTTACATGTCCACCACATATGGTAAAAGGACCCCTCTTGTTTTTTACATTTCCAACATAAGTTGGATCTGGAATTAATTTTTTGATGTTTCTGAAATTATACCCCGCCCCACACTGAGGCTTCCTGTTCTGTTCTTCTATTTTTACTTAACATACCATACTGTATATACTTGTGGATAAGCCTAGAATTTTAGGTGCCAAAGTACACCCCCCAAATTGGGTTCAGCTTATCTGTGGATGGGCTTATCCACGAGTATATACTTTAATACTTTTTTAAAGGACCCATATATCCTGTATAGACTCACTTGTAAGCCCATCCACAAAGAAGCTGACCCTCAAATTTTTAACCAAAATATCATGAAAAATGCACCATCTGTGGATAAGCCAATTGTGGATAAGCCAATTGTGGATAAGCCAATTGTGAAAATTAAAACATAACGAAAATTTTGAGGGTCAGCTTATCCACAGGTAGAACATTTTTCATGGTATTTTGGTTAAAAGTTCGAGGGTCAGATTCTCTGTGGATGGGCTTATATGTGACTATATACAGTAATACCAGTCTGAAATCATCGTACAAACCTTAATAACTATTTTGTAACTTTCTGGAAGATCACAATTAACCTTTCATTGCCAGCTTGGCCCTGCTGGCTGTCATACTTATGGAACCGTCTCTGCCCATCCTGTTAGATCCGACAGGAGAGGCATGCTCCAGGTCCCATCCGCTAGAGTGTGCCATGTGGCGGGGCCCAGGAAGAAAGCTTTTTCTGCCTTGGTGCCCGTCCTCTGGAATATTATCCCCTGAGATTAGCCTTGCCCAGACCCTGCTGGCCTCTTGCAAGGCATTAAAAACCTGGCTCTGTTATCTAGCCTGGGGCCCTGGCAGTATGGGTGAACCCATCTCATGGCTGATTCGAATATGGGACACTGAATGTTCTTGGCAGCTATTTTTATGCTATTGAAATTGTTTTTAAATTTTGGCTGTTTTATCTTGTTTTAATTTTCTTAAATTTAATTTTTGGCCATATTAATTAAATAATACATTTCTTTTGAAAACAAATAGATAATAATCCCCAAATAACAAGTGTCGTAGATTAACCATCCAGGTAGAATGCTCTACTCAGCCATGAAACTCATAGTGTAATTTTGAATTAGGCTCAGATTTGCCCATTTCAAGCCTACTCACATTTATATCAAATGCTAAAGCTTCTCCTGGATTTTATGGCTTTGAGAGCAGGTGGGTCGAATCTATTATTCCCAATGTAAAAAGTTCCCTGCATTTAGAAAAACATAGCATGTCAGGGCACAAATTAGGTACAATATTTCTCCCTGATTTCTACATTAGGGGAACACAATGAAGCATCTAAAATTCAGTCTGCCAAACCAGCATATTGAAGGGGAACAAGTGAATCATTTGATTGTATTCAATGGACAAATGTGCTTGAATTTAAAATAGCCTTAAGCATTTGGGGATGGGGGGAGAAAAAGCAAACAATGCAGTTTGAAGGAACAGTAAGAGATGTTATTTATACATATGGGATAGAGTAAAGGTGTTTCCATTGAAAAGACACATGGATTTGCTTGCTTGCTTCAAAAAATACTAAAGTCATGCACTCTAAAATATTGATTCAATCTAGCAAAGAGATTATTTCCTCTGCCAATTCATTTTACAGCATAACCCACAGCCCAAATCTAGAGGTGGTTAAAAAAGGCAGAACACTTCTGATCGGAGGTCTTTAATGATCCCAAGCCCTGAGACACATTAAGTGCCATATTTTCTCTTAGTGATTCAGCTCCCCTGCCTCCCTTTTTAAAGAGCACTGGTTCATGTAGATAAGCTCACACCAAGTAAAATCAATTGTCCTCAGCACTATTCTGCTTCCCATCACCATTCTCCTCACAGTGGGAAGGGAAAGGCAACTACAGACCTGTGACAAATTCATCCTACTCAGAGGATTTAAAATTGCTGCTGGAACACACTTATGTAATAACAGGCTACATGCAAGATAAATGATATGTGAATCAACAGGAAAGTAAAGGTATATATACCTAAAAAAAACTTCTGAGGAAAAAAATTCTAAAAATAAGGCTAGATTCAATGGTGTAAAAAACATTTTTGAAGTACTTAAATTTGCTAAAATTAAAGGGTTATGGGGAGGGGAGGGGGAGGAATTTATTTATTTATTTAGCTGTTGTGAAGAACTATTAAACAGAACTATTTAAACTATAAAACTTAGGCATTTCTCTGGGACTTTTACAGGCATGATTCAATAGCATTTGAACCAATTTCTAGGGTGGGATTGCAACATTGGAAACCTCCCTCCCTCAAATTCCCCAAATGAGGCAGGACTATTACACAATAAAAGCCACATCTTGAAACATCCATCATTCTTTTATGCTTTTTACACATTTTATACATGTTAGGTGCTTCTTCTGAAAAGAAGAAAAAATCAAAAATATTAAAAATAATAAGTAAATGCCTGAATGAATGTTAACAGTAGTTAAATGATGGTTGGAGTAGAACTGCAATAAATTAACAGGAACAACAGAACATTAGTGAGTGACTGGCTGTCATATACTGACAGCCTGGATTCATACTACATAACTTGGTTATTGCATTAGCCCATTATGTGGGTTTGTAATGACAGCCAACTATAAATAAATCACATATTCCAGATGCGAAGCTACACCACATGTGGAGCTACAAAACAACCAAGATTATAAACATGAACAATCTTAACATGTTATGCAAATGTAGTCCCTAGATTTGCAACAAAACTGCTGAAACATGTTGGGTGAATATCACCTCATGGTTAGTGGGGACAAAAACTGAAGTCAGATTCATATGTATATGTATGTGTGTGTGTGTGTGTATGTATGTATGTATATACATATACTACACACATCCCCATCCCCATCCCCATCCCCATCCCTCCATCCCTCCATCCATCCCTCCATCCATCCCTCCATCCATCCCTCCATCCATCCATCCATCTCTTGCTTTCTCTAAACTTGTTGCAAATGTTTCAAAGAATGGCAGAAATATTTATTTGTTAGATTTATGTCCCACTTTTCAATTCAAGGTGACATATATAAAACTCCCTCCTTCCTTTTT
This sequence comes from Charina bottae, assembly GCA_023362775.1. Lineage (NCBI taxonomy): Eukaryota > Metazoa > Chordata > Lepidosauria > Squamata > Charinaidae > Charina > Charina bottae. The sequence goes on along the minus strand of JALMGJ010000001.1, from coordinate 2,397,966 downwards.
CCTCACAACACCCGCACTATGAGGCAGGTTGGACTGAGAGAAAGGGTGACAATCTCAAAGTCACTGAATGAGCTTTTATGGCTGAGGGTAGACTTGAACCTGGGTCTCCCTCCTCCTAGTTCAACACCTTAAACACTATACCTCATTGTTCCCAGGTATGTGAGGTGCCACCAAACTGATTCACATAGTTTGAAGAATGCCAGAATTATTCTCTCAGTCTTGCAAAAAAAAAAAAAAGGTGTGTGTGTGTTGTATTCTGGTTTCTCATTGAATATACTTTAAAAGTGTACTGAAAGAGAAAATGCATATAGGTGGAATGTGAAGTTTAATTTATTTATTTATTATTTAAATTTATATGACTGCCTATCTCCCCCAACGGGGGACTCTGGGCGGTTTACAATAAAAAGAAGATTAAAATACAATATAAATAAAATATGACATAATAAATATAAATATAAAATCCAATCTGGCGAATTAATCTCAAACAATAGGGAGGGTATTATGATACTAACCACCCCCCCAGGAGGAGCTATTACCTTTTCCTTCCCATGCTAGGTGGCAGAACCAGGTTTTCAGATTTTTCCGGAAGGCCGGGAGGGAGGAAATCCGCCTCAACTCTGGGGGCAAGATATTCCAAAGTAAATTAATTAATTTATTTTTAACAGACACATACACACAGTTGTAATTATTTTTATGATTGAGTGCATGCAAAACTTGTAGGCACCAGAAAAAGACTATTCATAATTTGAATAGTCCTATCTGGAATGTGAAAAATGTGACACTCTGACATGGAATATATCTTCTGGGTTTTATGATCAAAGAAGGGGTCTGAGTATATGAAGCAGCTCTCAGAGATACTAAAATCATTAATCTGCTGTAGTCCAAATTTTATAATTTTTGTGTGTGGCTATGTCTCAAAGCTGCCATAGATCAAAGATATCAGATCTCCCAAGAAAATCTGAATCCACTATTTGAATTATTCCTTCATAAGTATAGCTAGTATGTTTGAAGGTGGCAGATCATTATTAAGAGCATCAATATTCTGCTTTCTGTTTTGGACATTTTTTTCAGGGTGAAAAATGAAGTAGAAATCATGTGAACATCAGCTCTACCCTAATGTTTTCATATACCGAACTCCTCGGAAGTTCTTTGTGTGCTGAGTAACAAACATTCCACAGAGGGGTGATGAGGGCACTCGAGTGAGTGAGTTGACATACTTCCCTATGACTGGAGAATCTGATGCATAGGCTGACCATATTTCCTTGAGGCAAAAACGGGTGTGCGGGGGGGGGCATGCGTGCGGGGGTGTGGGGTGTGTGGGGAGTGCACACATGCATGCGGGGGCATGTGCGCATGCAGCCGGGGTGTGTGCGGGGGGCAGGGGCATGTGGGGGGCACGTGCATGCGTGTGTGGGGGGCGGGGGGCATGCGGGGGGTGGAGGGCAGGGGAGCACGCAGCAACTTTAAAAAATGGGACAAATTGGCTTTTTTTCTTAAAAAGACGGGATGGTCAAGAATTGTTTGAAAAACGGGACTGTCCCGTTCAAAACGGGACGTATGGTCAGCCTACTGATGCAGCAAAGTTCTTGCTTGTGGGAGACCTACAAACCAGTGCAGCCAGATTGACTTACAACCTAACCTTGCTGTTCAATTTGCAAATTTGCAATTTCCTTATGCCTAGGAAGGTCAGGGGCAAAGTTGGATACACCCTCTCACCCTGAATGACAGTTTCCCTCTTAATATCTTCTAAAAAATTTTGATGAGACTATTGCTTCTTTATTATGACTGTGCTCTTAGACCTTCAACCTCCTTCTCCTAACAGGAATGAGAGGGACAGCCTTTCCCAAATATGAAATGTGCTGGTCTAGTACAGTATATTTGAAAATTACCAGACAGGAAAGTTGCACTAGAACATCACATTTTTTTCTGTCTATAACAATGGCAAAACTGAGCCCATTGTTGAGATCAATGCCCAAGACAGCATATATTGTGGTACCGTGAAGGAGTGAGATATCATCTCCTCTCTTAACCCACTGCATACTGCATATCTGCACTTCTTGACATTCCTTCCTAGGCAGCATCAAAAGACACACATTAGCTGGCAACCCAGATTAAAAAAAAAAAGCTCGCTGTTTATTAGCCCAGGTGCTAATGAAGTCATAAGTTGCTACATGGTACTTGATAGGTGGTGAAAAATTACATTTGCCAATGCTGGCCCACATATCTGCTCTGCTCTCTGTTGCCCTCCCCCTGTGGCTGCCATTTATTCTCTGAACTTTACCTTCCTCCGGCACCTGCTAACTATTACAGTCACACAGATGCTGACCTTCACACTATAGCACCATTACAATGGCTACAGCTGAGCAGAAAAACAAACAAGGCAGTCCAACTCAGGACATTTGTTTGGGCTTCTAAAGGTCTTCAGGGGATTTTAATAGAATGGAAGAAAGCCTTTCTGTCTAAACTACTGAAAAAACAACCACAACAAGCAATAAAAATAAGAGCCAAACTAAAGCCCCCTTGACTAGCACAATAAATGGAAAGGAATTCTATCTAGAAGAGGAAAGGTGGCCTCCTTTACCTTGGAAGAATCTGTTTTTCCTTTGCACACTTGATGCACCTCTATTCTCACATGGCTGATTTAACAGAAGGGTGCTTCCACCAAGCCACCATCCTCATCTTCTTACTCCTGCTGGTTTCAGGCCACTGGGCATATATCCTCATGACTTCTTCTTGGGGTTTCGGGGGGTGAGGAAGGAAGGGCCCTCTCTGGCAAGTGGGAGATGTGGGAAATGCATTCCAGCCATCACCTGCCTCCCTGTACCCTGTCTTTCTGAGTGTTATTTCACAGCAAAAAGGAATAAAACACAGATGACTGTACACAGTCCATCCAATCATGCTTGTGGGGGTGAGGGAGGGAGAAGTCAAGGCTTAAGACATGGGATGTGAATGAATGAATGAATGAATAAATTTATTACCGATCACAGCCCATCAAGCACATCAAAATGAACACAGTAAGAAAAATGCAGTAAAATAAGATGAGAAAATGAGTAAAAAGGAAAGTAAAATGACATAAGAACTATGCAATTACTCTAATATTCGGAACCCTCTAGCCCAGGGTTTCTGAACCTCAGCAACTTTAAGACGGGTAGACTTCAACTTCCAGAATTCCCCAGCCAGTTCCTCATGCTGTCTGGCGAATTCTGGGAGTTGAAGTCCACCCGTCTTAAAGTTGCTGAGGTTCAGAAACACTGCTCTAGCCTCTACACTACATGGCCAGGAAATTGAGCAACAGAAATTACTTTAACTTTGTTGTTGGGTATTTTTGTTTTGATATTTTAATTGTGAGAAAGGCAGCATGGGATGTGAGAGCCCCATCTCTCTCACAAACCAGGGTTAGAGTATGTGGTGATCCTTGGAAGATACGTGGTGGCAGCAGGTATTAGGAAGCTGCTACTGCAACTAGGAGTGTGAAGATCCAGAGGGCTTCTGGGAGAAAACGTTGGGATCTCCATTCTTCCATCCTGCAGACCTCAGCAGAAGGCTGAAACATCTTTCAATTTTCAGAATATAATTAAAATACAAAATAGAGAATATAGAAAAGATAGAGTATAGGACTAAAGAAAAAAGAAAAAAACTATAAAAGTGCAAAACAGAGAACAGAAACAGAAAGTGACTTCCGACCTTCTCCAATACAGATATGAATTGTAGAGTCCTTGGTGCTCTCTGAGCCTTGTTGTTTTCTTGCAGACGTTTCATTGCCAGGATAGGCAACATCTTCAGTGCGAAAAGGGAGTGGGACTTGCTCTCTGTTTATATACCCTGGCTTGTCCTGCTTGTGTTGGTGGGGGTGTTGTTCTCTCCTTAGTAGTTCCTTGATTGGGCTGTTGTTTGCTGCTTGGTTGATTGACTGAGTTAATAGTTCCTTGATTAGGGTATATTGTGCTGTTTGATTGTTCCTCTGGTGCTAATCCTGGTGTTAATCTTTGCATATCTGGGTGATGATTGCTGGCAAGGAGGTGTTCTGGTCTTCTGGCTTTTCTATTGTCTCTTATGAATGGTATGTAAATGTTATTTACCTCTATGTGTCTGTTGATGGCTGCTTTGTCTGAGTGCCAAGCTTCCAGGAATTCTCTAGCGTTTTTGGATTTGGCTTCCAAGTAGGCCAGGTCAGCAAGGAATGCTTTTATTGTAATAAGGTAGAATAACAAAATCTTGAAAGCTTGTTGAATTTCTCTCTGCCCCATTTTATACCAAACAAAATCAAGACAAGGTTATTTGGAGTTTCTTTTTCACATTTTCCTCTTTTTTAGGTCCATCCAATCTTTTGTGCAGGTCCCCCCTAATGGTTCACACATTCCTTCTCTGTCCCCAAGGTCAGCTCTAAATTCCTTTAGAGAGTGTTTCCCTCCCTCCTTTCCTCAAATGCGTGCGGGCGCACGTGCACACACACACACACACACACAGACAGACACTTTCAAGCCTTAAAAAAGTGTTTTGGGAGAGGATTTCTTCAACTACATTTGTTTGACTTGAAATGTGGATTGAGTGAGTGATTGATTGGTTGACTGATTTTGCATCTCTAGATCAGAAAGGGTTGTTTGCAGCACTGCAACAGAAGCAGATGCCAAATATTTTTCAAATGAATGCTTTGGGTGAAATGGGAGACACACCTGCCTGATTAATAATAGACACTTTCAGAAGTTAAGGTAATTGTTCTGAAATCAATGTACAAACCCACGCTCAGGTACAGAAAAGAAACTGTTTCTCCATGAGTGAATATCAAGACTTTTGGGAAGCTAATTAGAACATATATCAGCCAGCAACATTATACGGTTCATTCTTCACAGAAGAACTGGTTTATTAAAAGGGCTTCTTTTACCCTGCTGTCTTTTGAACTCTTCCCCTCCCCTGGCACATTTTCCTTTTGTCCCTCTTATTACTATACTTCACACACACCCATGGAGCTTTGCTCTGAAGGAGCAAGTACAGTACAGTTTAATCTGAATTGGTTTAATGGGAGGCAAATGATGCTTTTTGACAGCCAACTGAGAACAAAAAGGAGAGGCAAGAAGCAGAAGTACAGCATCGTAAGACGGGTGTGCAATTTGACATGGGAAGAGATGCTTGGCGCTCGGACAAAGCAGCCATCAACAGATACATAGCGGTAAACAACATTTACATACCATTCATAAGAGACAATAGAAAATCCAGAAGACCAGAACACCTCCTTGCCAGCAATCATCACCCAGATATGCAAAGATTAACACCAGGATTAGCACCAATCAAACAGCACACTATACCCTAATCATGGAACTATTAACTCAGTCAATCAACCAACCAAGCAGCAAACAGCAGCCCAATCAAGGAACTACCAAGGAGAGTACAACACCCCCACCAACACAGGCAGGACAAGCCAAGGTATATAAACAGAGAGCAAGTCCCACTCCCTTTTCGCACTGAAGATGTTGCCTAGCCTGGCAATGAAACGTCTGCAAGAAAACAACAAGGCTCAGAGTGCACCAAGGACTCCACGAAGAGATTCTTTGCAAATATAAATGCTATTTTGACAAGCTATTAGAAAACATTTGTCCCCAAGACCAAACACTAACTGTTAGTCCTCTACATGTGTACATGGGCCTGAGATAGGCTGCCCATATTTCCTTGGGGGGAAAACGGGACCTTAACCTACCCACGGCTTGCCGGACAAAGTGGGCGCACGTGCTCGCATGTGCGGGCATGCGGGTGTGGGGGTGTGCGGGTGTGCGGGCGTGCAGGTGTGCAGGGGCGGGCGCGGGCACGCTTCGCCATGGGAAGTTTCAAAAACGGGACAAAATGGATATTTTTCTTAAAACGACAGGATGGTCGGGAATTGTTTAAAAACCGGGACTGTCCCATTCAAATCGGGATGTATGGTCAGCCTAGCCTGAGGGGACAATGTCAACGCAATAAGTCCTGCCTTCAACCTCAGGCACATGCAGCAGGAACACTGAGTATATGGAGGGGGAGCATGATGGATTAGCAATCCATCTCTCTCTCTCTTTCTCTCCACTAGTTACCCCATCCATAGCAGCAGCCAAATGAAGAGGATCTGTCCTGATTTGCCAGACCACAGACCACAGCACTGGTAGAGGAACTGGGAATTGGAAACTGGCCAAGATCCCAGCCTCAGTCAGTCTATGCCTATGCCAGCCTATGCCAGCCAAGGATCTCCAAAGACTGTCCTCCTTAGGGCTTGGACATCTCTGGTGGAACTTTCTGGCCCACTGGCACAGCAAAAAGCCAGAAAGAACTTTGTCTAAGAGGAAAAAGACTGGGCTCCAAGTCAGCGGCCTCCCCCTTTAAGGATTTTCTCAAGACAGGTCAGCCTCTGAGAAGGTGATCTAGCCCTACAGAAATTCAAAGCTTGAATCCAGGCCTAAAGTTCACTGGAGCAAGTTGCTTCCTTGGTCTTCCCCAGGCATCACTGCACAGTACATTCAAGTGTGGCATGCAATCTGGGGCTTTTCTTGGACTCATAGCTCCTGTCTGATGAGCAGGTGGCAGCTGTGGCCAGGAACGCCTTTGCACAGTTTCACGTGGGACTCCAGTTCTGCCCTTTGCTGGACTGAGAGTTCCTTCAGATAGTCACCCATGCCCTAGTTACCCCATACATTGACTACTGCAATGTGCTGTACATGGGGCTTCCCTTGAAGAACACTCAGAATCTTCAATGGACCCAGAATGCAATGGTACGCGCAGTGATGGGCATGCCTTGGTATGCCCGTGTGATATCTCTGCTCCCTGAGCTGCACTGGTTGCCACTTTGCTTCTGGATGCAATTCTAGGTGCTGGTTATGACCTATAAAACCCTACATGGCACAGGACCCAGTTATTTGAGGGACTGCCTCTCTCTTGTGGTTTCTGCCCGGTCAACAGGGTTAAACACTGTCACCTGTTGGGAACTAGGAAGTGTACCTTCTCTGTTGCAGCACCTGCCCTGTGGAATGAGGTTCTCTCCAAAACCCTGGTGGCATTCTGGAGAGCCTTAAAGACCTGACTATTCTCCCATTCCTTGGCCAGGAGGGTAACTGGAGCCTCTTACTGGTTATGATTGTATATAACTTTTCTTCTTGGCCAGATTTGCCATCTGTCTTGGTGAACAAGCCAAGCTATCTTGGGTTTTTTAATTTATTGTCTATTTTTATCCTGGTTGTTACATTGCGAGCAGCCCAGAGTTGGTTGGGAGTCAGGTGGCACCTACATTGAATGAATGAATGAATGAATGAATGAATGAATGAATGAATGAATGAATGAATAGGTGTCTGTTCGTTATGCTACTTGGAAAGAAGACTGAAAAGACCTTTGTTCAATTCTGATCAAAGGATGGGACACAGTCCAGTTTAATGTACAGCCTGGAAAAGTAGGACAGTCTTGGAGATGGTGCCCATATTGTCTGAATTAGAGCTGAATTTGAAACCCATATTGTTGGGTTTTAAAAGCAGTATTGGCTCATTATTTATTATTAGTATGTTAATATGGGTGCAGCTTTTCCTTCTGATATACAGTATCTCAAATGCTTTACAACCAACAATTAAAATTGAAAAATAGCAAAACAGTATAAAAATGATATACTTAATTTAAAAACGGAGGTCAAGAAGGAAACCAAAAGTCAATTAAAAGTATTCATGCAAGAGATGTACAGGGAAGAGAGAGGTTTCAAAAGGCCCATAAAATATGTAATCATCGGTGCCTCATGAAGCATCACATATTTATTAGAAGTATGAAGATATGACTCACTTAATGAACCATTGTGTTGCAGATATTGTCGGTTATTTGGGATCTTGGGTGTCCTTGCATGGCTTGGAGCTTTTCCTTCAATGTTTTTTGTCTTTGCCCTTTACCATGGTCTTGTTTTCTTCCAGGCTGTTTTTGGTAGCACTCCCCATCTTATCACTCCACTCGATCTCTCTGGCCAGAGAGGGAAGTTAGTTATTAATGGTACAAAAATAAAGCAAACATGATTATAGAAATAAATATAAATAAAAGCTGGGAAAAGCTTGGAGAAGTTGCTGTCTTGACTCTCTGCATCATGAATTGCAGGAAGGAAGAACATTCCAGAAAGAAGTGGAGCCACCACTGAGGAGGTTTGATAAGTCTATAGAAGTTGGATTTGGAAAGCCTGGTGCTGTACAGCTTGCAAAGCAGTTTTCTGGTCTGTGTTTCTACTGTGCCTTCCTCCTGTGCACAAAATTATACATCTTTAATAAAATACTCTACACTCCTCTTGACATTTCTTATTCATAGGGACTCACAGTCGTAAAGGAGCCTTGAATATATCCCAGAAGGGAAGAACAAATGCTTCAGTGTGTACCGCACAATTTCCCAAAAACATTCTTCCTCTGTAAGAGTCTCTCTCTCTCTCTCTCTCTCTCTCTCTCTCTCTCTCTCTCTCTCTCTCTCTCTCTCTCTGTGTGTGTGTGTGTGTGTGTGTGTGTTTAACCTTACTCACAGAATGTTTTAGAATATCACTTGTATTCCTCTTGGTGGTACTTTGGATCTTAAAAGATGGAGGTGCCTATACATCCCAGTTTCAGAAAGTCTATCGGCTTCCCCCCTGTGGGGTAACTAAAGAAATAGGAAGACAAGAAGGCTGCAAGCTTTCGGAAAGATGTTTCAACAGAAAAGAAACAAACCAAAGACATTGGCCACCTTGTATTGACTAAACAAGCGCATAAGCTAACCTCCAGCATATTTCAGGAAGACTGTAAAATTGAAAAAGTAGGAAATTATTAAATAAAACTACCTGGGCCAGCTCTGCAACTGTACTTAAGAATTGTGACCTAGGACATCTGAATGGTTTTTGCACAAAATGTGAAAGTGAATCCATGGAGTCTTAATTGCTACAAATCTTGTTCCTGTGAACAGTTCTGCTATATTATTCATCATGTTAAAAAAAATAAAACTACTACTCAAGGCAGTGAGGTGGAACATTAAAAGTGAGACATCTTCATCTTGACAGAAAGAACTTCTTTTAAGTAGGAGTAAAACTGGGACAACATGACACTGAAATCATCTTTCTATCTTGTCAAGTGCTTGGAGAACTTATTGATGTAGAAACAAGATATTAAAATGTTCAGGCAAGTTTTGATTTCTTCCCTTTATGGAACATCACAAACCAAACCTTGCAGTGAAAAATGACAGATCCAGAGAGCAATATAAATAGTTATTTTACCACACCTATGTTTTAATCGGAGAGCCAGTATAGTGTAGTATTAAGACACCAGGCTAGAAACTGGGAGACCATGAGTTCTAATCCCACCTTAGACACAAAGCCAGTTGGGTGACCTTGGGCCAGTCATTCTCTCCCAGCCCTGGGAAGAAGGAAGGGCAAACCACTTCCAGAAAACTTTGCCAAGAAAATTGCAGGGACCAACTTAAAGACACACTCACAGAGCACAATATGAACCTGATTTTCAGTTTGCAACTATTGGTCCGATACACTCTGTGATATAAATGAATCTTATGCACCAGGTCTATGAAGGGTAAAGGACCAGCAGTGGTTCAGCCCTAGCTGAAGCTCGTTCACAAGTTTTGTTTCTTTTCATACTGAGGTAGCTGGGCCACAGTTATGCATGCCTTAATAACTACATGTTAGGCTGCATATATAAGACTACCACTGAAGAACATTTGGAGTTTTTGGCAAATGTTTTGACCACCAGGAGGCAGTACGTGACTGGTTTCATCTGGGATTAAACAGATGTATGTAGCCAGATCTTGTTCAAACCCTCTGCCTGGTGGTTCTTAAACTGTTTGACCCAATTACCCCTTTTTCCAGTCTTGAATAATGTCATTACCTCCCCCCACACCACACACAAAACCAGACTCTGCTGTTTTACACAAGCATCTCCACAGTGGCAGTCCCAAACTGGATCCTCGACTCACAAACAAGCAGTTACAAATGGCTCCATTATTCTCAGGATATTGCCCAAATTACCCTTCGGGGTAATTACCCCTAGTTTAAGAACTGCTGCTTTGCCATGAATTGAACTCATGGATCACTGCACTTTAGATGACTATAGCTGGTAGTGTATGAATTAGTTAAACCAGGGATGGAGTCCTGTAGCCCTTCTGGAATTGTTGGAGTACAGGTTCCATCCTAACCATCAGATGGGTGGGTTGGGGCTGATGGGACAGGTAGTCCAACAATATCAAAAGGGCCACAGGTTTCTTAATTTTTGCTTAAACCGATTATTTAATCAATTAAAATGGAACACCTCATTAAAGAGCAAAGCAAGAACACCGAATGCATAGGGATAAAACAGTATATAGATGTAATTACTTTTATTAAGATTCACCATAATTCCACAATTAGAAAAATAATGAATTTACTTTTGCACTTTTGCATGGGTTTCCTTTCCAAAATGCAACTGGCCTTAATAAATGTAAGGACTTCTGTGAACTTTACCAGACAGTAATTTGCCTTGGTTAATCAGCAACATTTAAAAGCAGCTATTTATATGAAGTATTTTATGTAAACGTCAAAGTAGATGCAAACTTAGAAGAAGCATTCCAAGTTTCTTCCTTTGGATGTGTATATTAAAAAAACAAAGCATGACTTTCCCTTCAAAATTCATTGTGTTCTGACTTATTCAGTGTATGCAGATTTGATTGTGTGATCAATTACAAAAAGGTGGACAATCCATTGCCCCTGGGTTGCATGCATTCATCTAATTTTAGCTTCCCAGAGGCTTCTTGACTCTCCGCATCATGAATGCTATTCCTATCCTTAAAACCTTCCCAAAATGAGAAAAATAGACTGAAAGACTTCAGACATGTCCCTTCCAGTGATGTCGCCAGATCACAGGACAGTCTCCTGTGACCCTCAGAAGGTTGGAGGGTTGAGTTGTGAGTCCCGCCCCATCAAAATCTTGAACAACATCTACATGATTAACCAAGTAAGAGTTCTTTAATCATTTGTATTTAATTGTGTTAGTCCAAACGTGTGGCATGGCTTCACTCTGGGTTCAGTCCAACTCCCCACATATGACTGAGTAAGTAAGAGCACTGTGGCATCTTTGCAAAGTCCCATTTATTTCATTACAGATTCTGATGGGGGAAGATATATTTTCTTTCTATCTATATTCATACAAGATATATTATATGCAGCTCTTGGTTTAATTCCCAAATCCTATGCGCATAATCCGTCCTCACCTCTGGCAAAGCCAATCTGTTCCTTTTTTCGAAACCCACTGGGCAGGAGAGGCATACTCTGGGTCCCATCTATTACGGAGTGCCGACTGGTGGGGCCCAGGAAGAGAGCCCGCCTCTTGAACCATTATTCCCCAGAGATTAGATTGGCCCTGACCCTGTCGGCCTTAAAGGCATGGTTGTGTCTTGGGAATCTGGATGTGTGACAGAGCCCATGCAATGGCTGTGCTGATTTGTTGGTGGTTGGTTGTTTTTGACCTCAGCTGTCGATTATGCATGTATTATTTCTATTGTTACATGATTTATGGTGTTTTTACCTGTTGTTAGCCACCCAGAGTCATGAATTTCAGACAGGCATACAAATTGACTGACTGACTGACTGACTGACTGAATAAGGAAAAGCTGGCCATGCTTGTTTTAGGCATTTGCCTTACCCCACCATGGCTTTGGCCCTGTTCACAGCTAGCATGGTCCCAACCCTAAGGAGTATGTTGCCCTTAAAAGAAAAATAAAATCTACCTCTGCTTTAAAATATGCTCAGACTGTTTCAAGGTTGAAGCAAAATGCCTTTGTTTTATATGTTTCTTTTTGGAAAGAGAAAGATAATTCCCAGCAGTGCTCAAATGGAATTAAATTGGATTACTTGGTTTTATTGAAAGGGCAATAATGTATACGTGTGTGTGTGTGTGTGTGTGTAGTTGAACTATTATTAATATTTTGACAGTTTTGATTTTTTAGAAGTTCTATTCCATCATGTAACAGGCACTTTTATTTTGAACATTAAAATCAACTCTTATCTTTTTTGGAAAATATATTAAATGTTTTGGAAATAAACTGAAAAATTATGGCTGCAACTCCAAACTCATTTATCTCCTTGTAAATCCTACTAGTCAATGGGATTTACAAGCATGCAAGCTTGTTTAAAATTGCATCATAAATCTCATCATTAAATTTTGAAATACTGATAATTTATTCTTGTATTTCATGGGATCAAGTTCCCTACATTTGCTGTATCATTGCTCATTTCTTTCTTCATTTACATTCAAAAATAAAACTATGATTTATTTTGTATATTTCCATCAACTGCAATCTCCCTCCTCCCTCCACAATTATTTATAAACATAAAAATGTTAAACTAATCACTCATTTGAGAAACATTACTGGAAATAGAGCTATAGTCTCCTTATGTTCACAAATGGATCTACATCATCTTAGATTTTGTGTTCTGGAGTGTTCTTACAATGTAGAACAAATAAAGGGAAGGAGAAGGTTTATTTTGTGTGTGTGTGTGTTTGTGTGTGTGTGTGTATTGTGTGTGTGTGTATTGTGTGTGTGTGTGTGTGTGTGTGTGTGTGTATATATATATAAAATTTAAATAACAAATATATGTATGAATGTTCACATCCCAATTCAATAGCTGATTCAGAACACTGCTATTTGCTGGAATACTACTTCTCAGAATTTTATAATTCAGTTTTCCATCACAAAGAAGTGTATATTAAAGGGAAAAATTACACATGGAAAGATATATTAGTGAATAAATGTTCAAACACACATTATTTATTTATAAAATTTATATCACCGCCCATCTCCCTCCACCGGATGACATTATATTAAGGAACTGCTTACAGTGAAATATATTAGGCAAAAAATTGCATACAAATACATATGTTTGGAAGAAATATTCATGGAACTGAATATGTATTTTCATGCATTTTTTAAAAATGCAAACTGATGCAGAAATGGGGCAGCATGTATTTAAGATGATTAAAATGAGGAACTAGAATCTGAAATATTCATTCATTTCTACCAGCCAATATTTTCTTCTCCTTGGATATCCTTGCAGCCAAACTAAGCATGAGGTTAGATAGGTAAAAGCAATAAATATTTTCATGTAATTTGATGGAGAAGGAAGTGGTGGCTTGTTTAACCTGATAGATGATCAGCACTGAAAGCTAATAGGAACTAATAGGAGAGAAGGGTATTCTCCTTTGAGTAAGTGACAGACAGTGAGAAAGGGCTAACATCTCTATTCTGCCCAATATGATCTTCAGTCTGTGTAGCTCTTCTGTCTCCCAGCCCTCTCCCTCCTGATGAAAGTATTTTGTACTATAACAAAAACTTTTAAACTGCTTGGCACAAGATAATGCTTAATTTGTCCTTCATGGAACAAACATTTGGTTTGCTTTAGAACAGGAGTCAGCCACCTAATCCCTCCAGATTTTTTTTTATTTCAACGCCTATCAGCCCCAGCCAACATGGCCTATGCAATGGCACTAAGTTATAGGAGTTGTTCTGTAATATATCTGGAGGGCTGTAGGCTACCTATTCTTGTATTACTGTTTGGATCCTAGATTTTCCCCTTTCTTTAAGGGAGCTTGGCATTTAGGTAGTGTTTTCGGATTTTGATAAAGCAGGATAGAAAAAGTATTGACACTTTTGAACTTTGGTGTTGGAGAAGACTCCTGAGAATACCATGGATAGTCAGGAAAACAAACAAATGGATCATTGAACAGATCAATCCAGAGTTCTCAAATCAATGAGCAAGTTCAGATTATCTTATTTTGAACACATTATGTGAAGATCTAGCTCTCTGGAGAAGTCTACAATGCTGAGGCAGGCAGAAGGAAAGAGAAGAAGACAACCAGCAGCAAGGTGGATTGACTCAATTACAGTGGCAATGGGTCTACCATTGGAAGACCTGAAGGACAAGGTTGGGGATAGATCATCCTGCAGAAAATCTGTCTGTATGGTCACTTAGAATTGACACCAATTTGATGGCACATAATCAACCAAAATGTTTATTTTTAAATGTTTACATGGATTCCAAGGTAAATAGATAAGCTAGTGGTAGAAATCACATATTATCCTGTGTACATTTCACAGACCAACTTTCCTGGCTCTCTTTCCAAATTACTGAAGAATATTTTATGGTACAAAAATCAGTTCCACACTCTCTACAATATGTGGATAAGTGTGATCCAAAGTGGATTTGAGGGGTTTTTAGCAAAGAATAAACAATATATTCTGAAACCCACAGGCTACCATCAACAGAGAAGAAAGCCTGCCTTGACTGTTTGCAGGGGGCAACACCATGCTTGTAACACTGTAGAAAACATTTCCAATTCTTCTGTTTAATGTTTAACTTTATGTAATGTTTAACTTTAAACAGTCCTTCCTAGAACTATATGTGACATGTCGGTTAACATGTTTTTATTAAATCAGAATTCAGGCTGACAGATAGTGGCTCCTATATTTGCTGGGAAGCATGGGAAATTAAGTTTCCTACACCATGTGATTATTTGATTTAGACAGAAGGCATTACTGTAAACTCCCATCTCCAAGATAGCAGCACTCAATTCTAAGTATGTTTGAAAGAATCCAGATGTTTGGGATTGGTGGCTGGAAAGGGTCTGTGGCTGGGTATAATGTATAATGTTGGCAGTAGAGTAAGCCACTATGAGTTGTGACTGAACTGTTTTGGCTCTTATCACAATGGCTTTTCATTTCTGAACTGGGGGAATACATTTTTGGATTTGGACAATTCTGAATTTCAGTACCATCAGCTCCTCACATCTCCCATTTTATAAATGGAACAACAGTGAGCTAAGAAAACTATATCAAACAATGAGCTAAGAAGACTGTATCAAACAATGTGCATCATACTGTCCAGATCATGGAGAACCACAGCAAGTTTTGGCAAGCCCAAACTTTTGAAATTCATGAGCATTAAACTTTTAAAGAAGAAAAATGCTAATTTAATTGGGAATTGGGATGACTGCATAGTGAACTGGAACTTTGAGCATATGAATCAAGCAGCACTCCAAATATACTTCAGTGTTTTAAGACTTATATATATTGTTTCTCTAATGAAATGCTACACAGTGCTAATGGAATCCCTAGAGAAACACATATTTCTCCAAAGAATTAAATTTCTAGCCATACTTCACTTGTTAGCATTTGAGATTGGGGGGAGAGGGGGGAGAATCCTATTCAATGGATTTCTTCTCAATTATCATGTGAGTGTGAAGGAGGCTCATGAAAAATATTTTATCACCAAGTTCAGAAGGCCCATTTTCGTCTTGACACTAGGATATGTCAAAGACAAATGAGTTAAGCTTTCCTGATGTCTTTCCATTGTCTCCCTTAATAAATATCAGAAAGTGCTTCCTTGGTATTGAAGAATAAAAAAGAAAGGCTCATGCTAAAAAGCTATATAGTACAAAACCCATCATAAGATAAAAATGATAAATGTCAGCCCCACCATTTTAAACAGTTAAAAGCATCATCCAGTTCAAGTTGTCTCAGGGTGTTTCCCACAGGCTCCGAACAGAAGCATAACCTCTGAAATTTGGATTTTGAAGGGGAAAATAGCTTCCATATCAGCCATTCTTATAAAACAGAGCAGTTCCCATTCTACAGAGAACAAGACACGTCAGCTTTCAAACCAAACCAAACCAAACCAAACCAAACCAAACCAAACCAAACCAAACCAAACCAAACCAAACCAAACCAAACCAAACCAAACCAAACCAAACCAAACCAAACCAAACCAAACCATCAACCTTACAGTATATGTCAGCCAACTTCAGGCTTTTCCATGAGGTCCAAATTCAGAATCTAATAGGACAACATGTATACTTCAAGGTGGTTGAACATGCCTTGGTAAGCAATTTATTTATTTATTTAAGTTTTTAATCCCGTCTTTATTATTTTTAATAAATAACTCAAGGAGGCGAACATACCTAATACTCCTTCCTCCTCCTATTTTCCCCACAACAACAACCCTGTGAGGTGAGTTGGGCTGAGAGAGAGTGACTGGCCCAAGGTCACCCAGCCGGCTTTCATACCTAAGGCAGGACTAGAACTCTCAGTCTCCTGGTTTGCCATTGGTTCCTTCCTAGGGCTGAGAGAGAGAGTGACTGGCCCAAGGTCACCCAGCCAGCTTTCATGCCTAAGGCGGGACTAGAACTCACAGACTCCTGGTTTCTAGCCCAGCACCTTAACCACTAGACCAAACTGGCTCAAATTTGCCAGATGGGGGGACTGCTTGCCAGTTGATTCTTCACTGCCTGTTGGAAAAAAAGAGTTTCACAAGGTTGAGAAACACTGGTCTATACTATATGGTATAGTATAGACCAGTGTTTCTCAACCTTGGAAACTTTAAAATGTGTGGACTTCAACATCCAGAATTCCCCAGCCAGCATGCTGACTGGGGAATTCTGGGAGTTGAAGTCCAGACCTCTTAAAGTTGCCATGGTTGAGAAACACTGGTATAGACTATATCTGGAGCTTCTGCAGATACAGCCAAGGAATCAAGTATCAAATGCATTCCAGTTAAATCCAGCTGAGAAGGAAAAAAGGAGAAGCCAAAAGACAGTAGTGGAAAACGAACCATCAATCAATATAAGAAGAAAGAAAGGAAACCTAGTTAGCCACTTGAACTTCAGTTGCAATTGCTTGGCCATTATCTCCCACTGTGGGGACTGGCAGTGTAAAAAAGCTGCAAATTTATTAGTATAGCATAAATATGCATATCCTATCTGGACAGTGACATTCCAACTGACCACAAGATAACAGCAAAGAGGTGCAGAACATTATCACTTTTTGTTGCTGTCCAGTGGTTGTCTGGATTTTTGCAGCCCAACTATGGTATATCTAATCGTAAGAACATCAATAGAATGTAATAAGTATATATAGAAGCATTTTGTAGTACAGAATTACTTTGATTCTATCTGGAGAAACTGTCTCCTAAAATAAACTAGTAGACAGTTATCTTATTCAGTAAAAGTTCACTCACCCTAGTACAGGAATAGAGAAGGAAAAAGGTAGATACAATAAAAATATTGTCCAATCTGTTATTGGATATATTGCTTGCATATAGTAATCTCTCTCTCTCTCTCTCTCTCTCTCTCTCTCTCTCTCTCTCTCTCTCTCTCTCTCTCTCTCTCTCTCTCTCATCTCTCTCTCTCTCTCTCTCTCTCTCTCTCTCTCTCTCTCTCTCTCTCATCTATCTATCTTTTGCATATCAGATCTAACTTGGAGTCCATTACGAATCCTAATATATGGATTTATTTCTTTTCTCTTAACAGCTACTAGCTTTGATGGCTCTGCAAGAAAAGATGGCAGTAAAATTGATTTATAGCCAGATGGCTTAACATCATTGTCAATTTTTCATCAGCTAATTTGAAACAAGAAGCTAGAGGATCAAGTAATCCTTTAGCAACCTTTTCTTCATGTCCTCCATCTTTGGGGGCTTGTGTACTGCCCCATCCTATGTTAACCACCAAAACCCTTTCATTATCACCTTATCTTTCTTAGCAATCGTATGATTTCTGATTTATGGTTACAGAATAAATCAAATAATGAATGTACTTAAAATTAATGAGAAATAGAAGGTTAACTTGACAGCATGTACAATTACCTGAAAGGCCTGTAAAATGCTGCTGTCTCTATATGGCTTGACTGGTATTTACTAAGCAACCTGATGATTTGCTTATGCATTTTTATTTATTTATTTTTTAAATGCAAAAGTATACAATAAGAATGGCCAACTTTTTTCTTTTTTTCAGCACTCTCCATTCCACTAAAAAATAGGGGCAATCACCCCTAGTACAATTGCGAATCAATCTGCAAGAGAAAAAAAATCTGTCAGCTACTTATAATTAATCTGTGTTTCCCCCTAGAATAACTATGAGCCTTAGTTGTACCTCATGATCTTGACACATTGTCTGCATCATTCCCATTCTTTATGCCATTTACTAGAAAAAGGAGGTTGCTGAGAGGATCCCATTTATCTTGGAGAAAAGCAAGATTTAGGGACACTTCTTCTCTCCTGCTTTCTTGTTAAATAGATTTTATTTGATAGAGTGACCATAAAAATAATGGCAATAGCAGCAAAGAAATAACATGATGACAGGTGAGTGTATATTTTTAATCTTTAAATTATCATCCAAATGTTGTTAATACATGTTTATCATTTATGTTATATTACTATTTCTTTTATTATCACTTTGTTATGTATCTGCTCAACAGTAAAACAAAATAGAGAATATATTTTAATAAATGTAATAACATCAAAACAATTATCATTAAAACCAATAGTTTAAAGCTTGTCAAAGAGACATGTTTTTCAAAACACTAGGAGAGTGGAAGCCAAGGCCACTAGGGAATGCATACCCTAGAAGTCACAGAGGAGATTGCCTTCTTGCACATACCAGATAGCCAAGCTTCTGGAAGGCAGGACATACACTAAATGGGCAGGTTCAGTGCAAGAAATATGGACCCTCATATGCTCAGGCTCTAAGCCATTTAATGGTTTAACATCAACAGCAACAACTTAAATTGTGCCTAATAGGCCAGGGGGTCCAGAATATTTCAGGTTGTGATCATCATTCATTGGCGATCACTCGTAGCCGAGTAAGATTGTCTTCCAAAGGTAAAATTTTAACAGTGGATCCGTAAGTGGCTGTAAAGGCCAATTCTGGATCCGCACAACCTCCCACAATGAGGGCATAGGTTTCCGGGTGGGAGACGGTCATGATGAGGGTTTGCCTGACGTGCCTTCCTTTTAGCTCTTTTCTCCCTTTCGCCCTGTACTCGTGCTTCTTTGTGCCTAATAGGCCAGGGGGTCCAAAATATTTCAGGTTGTGAAACCTATTAGTTAAAAAAACAATTAGCCACTGATCAAGAGGCAAAGCAATACATTAGCATGAGTACAAATGCCTCTTGAGGAGTGGGGCTTCTGAAGTCAGCTGACCAGCTCTGCCCTTTCCATTGTACCTTAGAAAAATTGCTAGGGACAATTTTTGTCTGCATATGAGTGAACATACTTTTTTGTCCATAGTCTCTCACAGAACCCCATCATCCTAGGGTTCCGTGGAATACAGTTTAAAGAACCCAATGAGACACCATAGATCAGTGTCTTTGATGTTGAACAGTAACCCTCCAGCATCAATTATGGACACATCCTGGAGGGAAAGTCCAGAACCATTGCAAAATAGCTTCCCCAAGGCCAAATGCCTCCTGACTGCCCAGGAGGATTCCATGGAAAGGATATCAAAAGCTGGTGAGAAGTTTGAGAGAACTAGCAGGTTCATATTGCCACCCCCACCCCCCATATACTGTAGTTCCAGACAACTAAAGCAGTACCATATCCTAGATGAAACCTGATTGAAATGAGTTGAGATCATGAACTTCATCCAAGTGCATCAGAAGCTGTGAGGCCATCTTTTCATGATCACCTTACTGAAGAATGGAATATTTGAGATTAGCCTACAATTACAATTCCAGGCTTTTTTTTAAAATAAAGGTCTTATAACTGCTTTCATTAAGTAGGTGGAACTCCTCCCATATGAACCTCACAAGTGATTACCAAGATTATCTTTCTATAACCTGCTACAGTACCAGAGTCTAACTCAAGGCATATTTGATCAACTTAGAAAAAAAAATGATGAAACCAAGCCTCTGATTGGTCTGGATTCCCTTCTCAATATCTTGATGAAGGAGATGCCTCATACTGGAGAAAAGTATCACTGGCTTGTTCTGTGCAGATGCAGTGAGGCAAAGAAGTAAATACTCTTCACTGTATCCACTGCCAATGGGAGAGGATTTCAGATGGACCTTAAAAACAGCCTTAATCTGTGTTTCTGCTGATTCATCCTGAAAATTCTTCTATTGCTCTCAAATCCTTAGCTATCTCTTTCATTGGTCTCAGTTGCCTAGTAAACCAAGATGCAGGTTTAGCTCTGCTAGACAGAAGAGGGCACTTATGAATAATAGTGTCTACCACCTGGGCCACTTTTCTGCTCTGCAGGTCAACCAGGGTTTCACCCAGTATCACTAACAGATGAGGTAGGAAGTTTCCCAAATGCATTCAGGAAATTGTACAGATTTATCAGGCATCTGGACAGGATCCTTTTAATGAATCTTCAACTCCTTCAAAAGGTTATAGCAGCCATAAGTCTAAAACTGACTAGATAGTGATTTGTCATGACATGACAGTGGTGTTACAGAGAGCCCTTCCTCTTTCAGATCACCAGCTCCACCAAACAGAGTAACACATCTAGGGTGTGACCTGCTGCATGGGCAGGGACAGATACCAGTTGGGAGAAGTTCATGATCATCATGGCAGACATGAAATCTTGAGCCACTCCTGATGGGTAAGTCTCAGGACAATAGGTCCAGAGCAACCCAGAAATCACCCTGCTAAGTTCAGGGAGAGAGTTGTTCTGTAGTGGGTTAAATGGTACACTAACAGTACCTCTACACCAGGGCTTTCCAAACTTTTCATGTTGGTGACACGCCTTTTAGCCATCCATAATTTTGTGACACAGTAATGAAGAGACCCCACCCCCCGGCCCACGTGATTGGCTGCCGGCTCCAAACCCCGCCCCCGGCCCATGTGATTGGCTGCCATCTCCAAACCCCGCCCCTGGCCCATGTGATTGGCTGCCGGCTCCAAACCCCGCCCCTGGCCCACGTGATTGGCTGCCGGCTCCAAACCCTGCCCCCCGGCCCACGTGATTGGCTGCCAGCTCCAAACCCCACCCCCGGCCCACGTGATTGGCTCCTGGCTCCAAACCCCACCCCACATGATTGGCTGCCGGCTCCAAATCCCGCCCCCCGGTCCCCCAGTCTTGTACTGTATGTATTGTATTATATGTAATTGTAGATAAAATACAAAAATGCCCTCCAGGTGTGCTTGATGGGGAGGTCATGGACCCAAGACCATGAGCAGTGTTTTTCAGTCTTGGCCACTTTCAGATATGAGGACTTCAAGCAAGGCTGGCTGGGGAATTCTGGGATTTGAAATCCACAACTCTTGAAGTCACCTAGGTTGAGAAACATTGCCAGATGGGAAAACTGTGTCCATTGCTTGGTAAGGCTCTGGGCTGGCACTTTGGAAGGGGAAGGGCGCTCTCCTTGGCGCATAGGTAACCCGTCTGTAAGGCCACCAAAGGGAAGAGTGCTTTCCTCACCCCTCCCGGCATCCCACAGGGTCCTGACACGCAGGAGCCATACTGACACAACACCCTTCTACCAGGTCACAGAAGAGCCGCTCCCCACGAGGTCTTGACACGCAAGAGTCATTTACAAAAATTACACGACATTACAAAAGACTGCCAGTCTATAAGAGGGGTGTCACTGTTCATGTACATAAGCCAGGAATGGGGAACCTAAAGTCCTCCATATGTTCTCTGGACGCCAGTCCCAGGAAGGGACTGAAAGCTAACTAAAAAGCACAACAGCCCAAGGAAGGATGTGCAAAACATTTTGAATGCAAAACCTTGTGTTTCAACCTTGCCCTGGTCACGCCAGGCAGTGTTTCAGGGCTGGCAAGCCTGCTTTGAGGGTGAAGCGCCCAGCTGTTGGGTATGGGCCACGTCCAAAATGCCAGCCTGCCAACCCCATTTGTGTGCAGGACAACCGATTGGCACTTCAGATGTTGCCTTTTGAAGTGGGCACGGTTAGGAATGGAAACATTTTGCACATCTCCGATGGCCTGGACATAGCGGGCGAGTGAGGTTTGCATGCTGGCTGGGGAATTCTGAGAGTTGAAGTCCACTCATCTTAAAGTTGCCAAGTTTGAAAAACACTGCTCTACGTTCTTCCCTTGTGTCAGGGGTTAAGGCAGTGACATATACTTGGTTGGATTAATCCCCATGAATTTAACCTTTTCCTTTCCATCCCATTAAGCATGAAAAGACTTTGGTAACTTGGAGGGGTGGGCACACACGATTTTGCGGTGTCACCGTTTGCAAACCTCACTGGCTTGCTAGGTCCAGGCCACGTAGTAAGCTTGGGTTCTTCAACTTGATTTTCTCCAGATACTGTACTTGGAATCGGAGATGTGCAAAATGTTTCCATTCCTGACCGTGCCCACTTCAAAAGGCACCATCTGAAGTGCCAATTGGTCATCCTGCACACAAATGGGGTTGGCAGGCTGGCATTTTTGGACGTAGCCCATACCCATACCCAAGAGCTGGGCGCTTCACCCTCAAAGCAGGCTTGCCAGCCTCAAAACACTGCCTGGCGTGACCAAGGCAAGGTTGAAACACAAGGTTTTGCATTTGAAATGTTTTGTACACCCTTCCTTGCACTGTTGTGGACACTAACATTTGCCCCACATCACATGTGCTACGTCGCTGCGCCCCCCCCACCCGGGCGGCCTAGTCGCCTACCTCAACCCCAGTGTGGAGGCCTAGTCGCCTCCCTGCACCCCCACCCCAGCGCGGCAGCCTACTCACCTCCCTGAACCCCTACCCCCCCAGCGCAGCGGCCTAACGACGTTCCTGCACCCCCACCCACCCAGCGCAGTGGTCTAACGACATCCCTGCATCCCCCACCCACCCAGCGCAGTGGTCTAATGATGTCCCTGCACCCCCCACACACCCCAGCGCTGCACCCCCAGCGGCATAGCAAAGTCCCTCCCCCCTCCCCCCCAGTAACTTACCTGGCTTCTGCGGGGAGAGCTGAAGAGCTTGGTTGAGCAGGGACCTGTTGGCGCGGCAAGGGATGGGCGGGGCTGCACGTGGTGCATGGCCTCCTCTTCCGGGTTCCCCTGTGAAACACCTGGGCCCTCGCCGCGACACAGAAATGTGTTGCGACACACAGTTTGGAAAGCTCTGCTCTACACTGTCTCAGCCACCCAGACACAGAAGCAATTTATTTAATTTATAAGCCACCCAAATCCTAAACAACTCTTTGGGATACGTGCAATATACTTCAATGGCTTTGGATATATAAACATAAACATAAAGTAATTTCCTATTGGATCAGACTTATTATGGCATTTCGTTTTCAAACAATGCCACTGACACTGATTGACAGCTAATATCATTGGATTGCTTTCTAGCCCTGCAAGATGTTTCTGTTAACTTTCTGAGACAGAAGATGCTTCACACTATATTTTATTATACTTTACTTAGATCCCTGTTCTACATTTCTAGATACTGTTTTATTAAAACTACATTCTAAAACTAACCAATAAAATATATCCTAATCTGATGATAACAATGTTTTTGTGACTTACAATGTATCTATGAATTGAGCACTACAAATATTTGAAGCAAAGTGTCATATGGGTTAGTCCTCTATCCTCAAGATAGTGCTTTATTTAATATACGTAAATGTTAGCTACACTATTTATCTTTTCTCTATTCACTTTTATTTATTGTGTTCTTGGACATTACTGCTCTCAGAAACTGTACTTCAGATATCTCCTGCATATCTTATTACGATGGCCTTAGTTGAAATTTGACTGCCCACTGAAAAATAAGTATACTCAAAAATTAAGCATTCCACTAAAAATGCTACGGCCTAGCAACAGGAATGTAATAGAAAAATAGAATACAATTGAAAAATAGGTTGAGTGGCAGGGAAGACTGTGAAAGTTGTGTTTGGATGGAGTTGAGATCTTCATAAAGAAGGATGTGAGAAAATTTTAAAACTGCAATGTAAGAATTGGATGGTTTGCAATGATGGAAAGGTATGGAGAAATGAATGGCACTGGTCTAAACTAGATTTAGCTTCCTTTCCTTTCCTTTCCTTTCCTTTCCTTTCCTTTCCTTTCCTTTCCTTTCCTTTCCTTTCCTTTCCTTTCCTTTCCTTTCCTTTCCTTTCCTTTCCTTTCCTTTCCTTTCCTTTCCATCTCCTGCCTAGGATGTCTTTGTCTTACTATGTTGCACTCCTTTTTTGCCTTTTGCATAATGCTTCTACCCTGAAAAGACATATCAGGATGGGTATGTACAGTATGTGGTTATGCATAAATACAAAATCATAATCCAAAATAATAGAACTAATTGAAGACTATATGCTATCCTCATCAATAGCCTCTAAACTAAACTTTGATGGTCTCAAGGCATCTTCAGCAGGATAATCTGCCTTTTTCTGCTTGTTGCTAGTGTTCCATTTTCTGTAAATGTAGGTAAAAATGTAGGTAGCCATCACTCAGCAACAAGAACATAACAGAAGCCATCACTGGGCAAAAATCTTTACTGGTACGAAGAAAAATATTCTCAAGGCCTGAACAAGCTCCTAAATTCATTATAACTATTAACTGGAGTAGATTTTACACAAAATGTTACACAAAAAAAACATTACACAAAAAACCGCCCAGGGTCCCTCCTTGAGAGGGAGATGGGCGGGATATACATATGATAAATGAATGGATGGATGGATGGATGGATGGATGGATGGATGGATGGATGAATGAATGAATGAATGAAGTGGTAGGTAAGGGGAGTTCAGGACTTTTAAGTCTGGTCACAACTTTATAATGTTTGGTTAGTTCTAATAGAGGTGTTACAATAGCTTTTAGATACTAATTTGCTTTCATAAGGAAACAAACACTGAAATCCTATTCATATCAATTCTAATTCCGTTTGAAACTTACTCCCAGCTGAGTCTTGGTAGCATTAAAGCCTCCACCACACAAAAATCTGGGGTGAGGTGGAGAAGTCTCCTTAAATTATAAGCCTGGAAAATTCATCCAATAGTTCCATTAACTCCAACATTCTAGCCTTCTGACAATCTAAATTACAGGATTAAAGCATGTAATCCAGCGAGCAAGCAGAAGATGAAAAGTGACCACACAGGACCTCAAAGAATGTAAAAAAACTGATGGAATCCCACAAAATATGTCGAGGTGACCTTGATAACCTCTTATTGCGTGACTGCATAGAAAACAAAGGAGTGACCATGTGCAATCATAACATATATAAAATAAGTGCAAGATAAACAGAAAATACTTTGCAAGGATTGCTTTCCTCATCTCACAAAAGTATGGCTCTGCTAGTTTTTGGCAAGATATTAAATAAAACTCTCTGCAACAGCTTTTTTAAAAATCGTCTGTTCTTTTAGAAGTACCTGATTTATTCAAGAAGCTGTTCAGGAGAGAAACACGCAGACACATACATGCCAATTAGATTGCAGAGTACTGATAAAGGACATCTCTTTCCAAAAGATTTATCAAGGGAAAGCTTGTTTTCAATATCCAGTGTTTTCATTAGTTTCCATACACTAATGTACCTCAACAGGGATGCCTTTTATTTATTTTGCCTTAAATGCCTTCCTGTGGGTACAAGTGTAAAAAGATGTGAGCAAATGCTCATTTCAGAGGCTAAATAATCTTCCCAGCCTGAATCATTTGGCATAAGGCAAAGGTCTCATTACCACTTGGGAGGCTATTGCAACAATACATTTATTGCAGTAGATATATGACTGGGGGATGAAGCTTGGGCAGAAGAGAGCATTTTTCTCATGGTGCAGCTCCTCCAGTGTTTGTGTTTTGTGTCTGAAGCCCATCTGCATCAATATTTTAAAGATGTAATTTAATAGTATGGGTGGTAATACACACAGAAGAGCCCTGGGACCTTTCACATTCCAAATGGTGTAAGGCCACAGCACCATGGGACCCCAGAACAGCTAATAATGGATCATCTGAGAATCAATGCTCTGGAAGAAACAATTAAGCTATGAAGAATTCTACTTGAAAAATGAATCCTTTCTGTATGAAATTACATCTTAATATCTTCCCGCAGGCTACTTGTAAGTGGGAAGAATGAACATCAAGGTTTGTGTTGGAAAACGTTTTAATTGTTTGAAGAGAATGAAGGTACACTCTTAAATTTTATCTATCAGCAACTAGCAGAGCAAATGTACTAATGATAGCTGCCTTCTTTCAAAAATGAAACTAGATTATTTCTCTGATTATTCAGAAATACAGGAACGAACAAGAAACAAAGCATCTCTGTAAAATGTAGCATATGTAACTCACTTGTCATGGGCTACTTGAACTTGAATTACTAATTTGCCCTGTAGACACTGTGATTGGTTGATATTTTTCTTGGGACTTCTGGGGAAGAAATGGCAGACTGATGATGGTTCCGTGAAAAGCAGAGCCGACAACCGCAGTGGAATGAATAGCTGGCAACCAAGAAAAAAAGAAATCAAGTTCTATGACATTATTTGAAGGGATAATTTTCTTATATTGAATTTATAAAAGAGACTTGTTAAAGTTTTGAAGAATTTTGTGAGAGGGGACAAAGAAAAAAATGAAAAGAAATCAAGTTCTAGGACATTATTTGAAGGGACTAAAGAGCAAGATTGTTAGAAGTAAAAGGAAGGAATATAAAGTTGGTTTATTTGATCAAGGCTAAAATAGATGTTGTTATTTCTGGTAACCGTTAATAGACGTTTGCTGACCAGGACTGACTGATGTGGTTTTAAGGATTTATCTATAGATAAGAGATATGATATGGAATGAAAAGAATGTTTCTTGTATTTTAAGAGAAAGTGATAAGCTGTTAAAATTGTTTATACTTGTTGAGACAAAGGGGGAAGCTACTTCTTTATATTTATTTTTTCTCTTTTGTCATAGTCTTATCTTTTCTTTCTTATCTTTTCTTTCTTTTATATTTTCCCTTTTTCTTTTTTGTTTTCTGCACTTTTTACTTTTTTTCTATTCTCTTATTTTTTGTAGTTTGTATTTGTCTTTATCTGTACAAATGTAATAATAAAATCATTTGGGGA
Organism: Charina bottae; assembly: GCA_023362775.1. Lineage (NCBI taxonomy): Eukaryota > Metazoa > Chordata > Lepidosauria > Squamata > Charinaidae > Charina > Charina bottae. The sequence goes on along the minus strand of JALMGJ010000001.1, from coordinate 2,371,242 downwards.
AAAAAAGAGCTAACAAAACGTCCTGTGGAAGAGTATTGTACAAAACAGAGGAGGCCTGCAACCAACAAGCTAGAGTGGGTGGCTATATTAAATTTAATTAACAATAATAACAACAATAATGTTTATCATGCCTCAACCTCCCCCAATCTTGTGACAGTGGGGGACTATCAGCATTTTTCCCCATACAGTTCATATTAAATTGGTTGATTCTGGTTGAAGGGGGTGGTCCTCAAGATACCTGACTGCCAAGCCATTAGGACTTTATAGATTAAAACTGGTAGAAATGGCAATCACGCTCATAGAATTCAGAATGTTCAAATCACATGATATGTTGATTGTTGTGATAATGGGAATACTGAGGAGTTTTAATTCCTTTATTATTTATCATTTACAGATTATAATCAGGATCTTTAATCTAAAATCTTAAAAGGAAACTTTATTCAATACACTGAAACTTTTTTAATATAATAAAAGAGTGAAAAGAAAATATAGTTATCAAGGAATATACTCTATTACTTCTACCAGTATAGAAAAATGGGCAGTGATGACTGACAGACAGCAAGTAGGAGTAGGGGAGAATACAAGGTTTATCTAGAGAAATGAGCATAGACAATCCACCTGTCCCCCAATCCTGCACAATATGTATTATGACCCTGTATCTGTTGCTTAGTTCCAATAGGGAGTTGTTACTACAACATACCTGGGGACTGGAGAAAGCCAATATAAGCTATTTCTGTATTAATGCTTTATGAAAATAAGCTGGTATTCCACCACATTGATTTTGACTTAAAAAGTAATGGGACACATTGGAAGGCAAAGTCTAATAGCGCTTGAGTCCAACTGACCTAAAGACCAAAGCAATCTTCTTGTCATTGTGGAGGTGTGTCACAAGAGTTATCTGCCTACATCCCACTAAAGCCTTCATATAACCTGTCTGAAAATGTATAGCTCCATTTCGGCTTGTAAATATTGTGCTGAGTATTATGAAGTCTTATTTTATAGAAACCGCTAGAATATTTTCCTTGACAATTCTCAGCAGCTATCCTATTCTAAAAATGGAGGGATATGATATTAATTGTAGCTGGAAGCACAAGTTGAATTTTAAAGAGAATAGAGCTATAACTAGCATTGTGCTACATAAGACACTCACAGTTTTGCACAATTTACAAGTATTAAAGACCTTTTGGAGTGCTGGTATATTTTTAGTGTTTACAATACATGCTTAAAATGCTTTTTTAACAACATTGTTGAACTGTTTGAGAGATAATGTTTTAGAAGGCAATTAGAAAGCAGAAATAATCAGGGACTCACCATTTAATGAAGGCCATGTTATTATACTGACTATCTCAAAGTGCTTCCAAGCTACAAGATTAATAATGAGACAAAGCTATACATTGTCATATATTATGTACTCTCTGGTGAGGAATTTGGCAGCTATTGAGTCCTTGAGATAAAGCAGCAACACACCTAACTTTTCAACATATGGTATATAAGCCAGAATGCTGCCATCAATAGCCAGTGATGACACCCAGAGATCCATAAGTTTCTGCAGGTGTGCTAGATGCCCTTTTTCTAACTTTGGGAAATTGTTGCTCTGGAACTATATTTTTTAGATATATCTTCACTAGCCTGTTGTCTTTAAGATGTCTTGGAACTACAACTTCCAGAATTCCCAGCCAGTACCTGTTGGAGAGATAACATGAAAAGCTGCTCATGTAGATGACTTTGAACTCCAAAAGGAAAGGCAGGGTGTAAATCTAACCAATAAATACATAAATTAGCCAGCATGGCTGTTGGCTATAGAATTCAGATAGACAGTTCACGGGCCTTATGCAACCTGCAAAGACCTGGGAGGCTCATCCATTTTCCCTGCCCTAGAATTGGCCAGGTATGTATGTATGTATTTTCACATACATACAGGAGGAAATGTATGTATTTTCACATACATACAGGAGGAAACCAGTAGCTTTGCTGGGAGGGAGAAGTTCCACATCCAGCAATCTTCAGCCAGATGGCTGCTTCTCCAACTGCATTAGTAGCAGGGTAGAAGTGGGATTGTGAATAGGATCATTGGAAGATAAGAAAAAAAATGTGTCTTTAAAGTTTGCCTACTTCTATTCCACCACCTGAATTAGGACATTTCATGATCATTCTACATATCTTAATGTATTGGGTTAAGGATGGGATTATACTCAGGAGCATTGCCCTTGAGTTCAGGATCCTTTTAATCTCTATTTGTTCCTCTTGCAACCAGCAGCAGGTCTGCCTCAAATGGAGTGGTGCAGATTTCCCAGCAAGCAAGCAAGTGGTGAATTCAGAGCATCGGCAAAGGCATTCTTGCAGCCTGAAGGGGAACCGAGTGCTCTCCTCCACTTTGAAAAGTCTCCAACCATTCAAACAGAAATTCCAACACAAATAGATGCTTTCATAAATCCCCCACTTCATGGTGCCTTCTGAAGTAGATTGCTTCCCTGCTGCATGCCTATTATTTCTTTGTGGCAGGGGATGGGTAGGTGGAGAGAAAATTAATTTGTAAGACTAATTGTATCTGCCAGCTACACATCCTCAAAATGTAGCTGCCAGATATGCACAATTCTTTCTTGCCCGTTAAAGAAAAGAACAGCAATATAAATAGTAACCTTCAGATTAATAAAGTTGAACCTAGCACGAAGTACTTTGGGCACATCATGAGAAGACAGGATACCCTGGAGAAGAAGCTGATGCTAGGGAAAGTGGAAGGCAAAAGGAAGAGGGGCCGACCAAGGGCAAGATGGATGGATGATATTCTGGAGGTGACGGACTCGACCGTGGGGGAGCTGGGGATGGCGACGGCCGACAGGAAGCTCTGGCGTGGGCTGGTCCATGAAGTCACGAAGAGTCGGAAGCAACTGAACGAATAAACAACAGCATGAAGACACCTAAGAAGTGATCATTCTGTAGTTCCCAAGAACAAAGCTCTCTGGAGAGCTAGAAAGAAGTTTTGTTACCACGTGGGCAATTTCATTTGATATAGGACTTCATTTTCCTCACCTCCAGCATCATGAGAATAACTATCTTTGGCTTTCTTCTCTAAAATCATTAGCATCTGGCAATCTTGAAAAATATTATTTTCTTTCATTCTAAATTCTCTTTCAAATAGGACTTATAACTCCCATTGGGAAGGGGGCCTGGGCTTCACTCCAAGGGATCCTTTCCCTGGTGTCAGATACAACCAACTGAGAAGTATTCATTTCTGAATAGATATGCAGAAGGCCCTATTTAATTATGCAGTTGGTAAAGATTTGATAACTATGACGACTATGTGAATTGTGGTTTCTTATGGTTTCATTTTAAGAAAAGAGAAAAAAAAGCCATACTGCATTCTAAAGAATAAATATGATTAAGACCAGGCCCCTGTTCTCAAGTAAGCTTTGGATTTTTAAAAATCCCATCGTCCATAGCTATTGGCTCAGGAAATGATAGGATTTGTAGTCCAAACCATCTCAGCAGAGTAAACTGGAGGGGCTGTCTAAAGAAATGAAAAGGAAAAATTCTGTGGATAACTACCTACTTATCTAGCTACCTACCCACCTATGTGCACAGTTTTATTTAAGAAAGCTCAGAGTAAACAAAAATAAGTAACATTTATTTATTGTGAATAGTAATTACCCACAGTGTATATAAAATCAACTAATCATCAATGTGAAAACCCTTACATCTGTTCTGGGTCTTCAGAATATAGGAAAGCAGGAAATTGCTTTGGTTAAAAGGAACTGCTGTACTGACAATTACCCACCTGTACTCAATTTAAATGGTGTTGATTACAAAGTTAACATAATTAACTTTCCAGGGCAAATTATCATCTTTTTAAAAATGTGCACTTAGCAGTTAGAAACATGATCCAAGGAAAGGAAGGGAGATGATTTTGAAGGCTGAAGGGTTGGCTGTAGTTTCCGAGAGGGATGTCTTTAAGTCCCATTATGCTTTCAGTTGCATGGCACTGAATTTGTAGCTCTTCCAAGAACAGTCCTGCCGTTTCTTTGTTCTCATCCATCTATGGGATCGGCAGCTTTCCTGTTCTTCTGCTTCCCTCAGCCTTGCCATGCGTAGTGAGTTTTTTCTGGCCCATCAGCCATTTACATAAAACATTCAGTATGGAAGCTTTTGCATGCTGATCATTCTTTCAGGAGAGCAGTCAGTCTTTTTAGGGTCCAGGGCTGACTGACTGGTTCTCTTTGGAGTTTCATGGTATTCTTATTAACTGTCGCCAAATCCACAATTCAAAAGTGCCTCTGTTCTTCCTTTGGATCTTTGTCAACATTCAGTTTTCACACCTGTACATTACCACTAAAAAGACCACTCCTTTAATTATTCTGATTTTTGTTGTCATAGAAATACTGCTATTCTTCATGAATGTGTCTGAATTATTGTTGCTTCCATAGGATTAATCTTCTCTTTATTTCAACACACCACTCATATTTATATAATTTTGAGTGCAAGAGAGAAAACCTATCTACCATCTTTCCCTCTTTGCTATCAATAATAAATTCACTAAGCATGCTGATTAAGATTATCTTTCTTTTCTTAATATTTAACATTTTTTTACTTTCATAATGAGCTTTTTAAGTTTTCTTTACTTTCAACTAACAAAATGATGCCAGCTGCAAATCTCAAATGGTTAGTGTTTCAGCCTCCTATTTGATTCCAGCTGTCATATCTTCCAAACCTGACATTCCTTGAATATATTCCATGTATATGTTAAAGAGATATAGGGGCAACATACATCCTTCTTTCACACTTTTTTCTACTGTGAACCACTCGGTTTCTCAAAATCCAGTTCTTACATTAACTAGGAAAGATACCTCAAAATAATAATTACATGTTCTAACATGACCATTAGTCTTAACATGTTGTACATCCAATCATGATCAACGCAATCAAAAGTTTTGTATAGTAAATAAGGCAAAGCTAAACCTCCGTTTTATGTTATTGTGCCCTGTCCAGTATTAATCTTGTGTCAGCTGTGTGGTCTCATATCACTCTGCTTCTTCTTTCTGTGGATATTAACTACTTGCTGGTACACTCTCTGATAATTACAACCATCTTTCATTTCCAATATGTCCCCTTTAATTCTTGACTAGGCTGACCATATTTCCTTGACACAAAAACGGGACATTGGGATGGCAAAACGGGACAGAGCCTTATGTAATATTCTGTATTCATGAAAAAGACAGGGGTCCCCGCCACCCAGTCCATGCGATTGGCTCCCGCCTGCAAACCTGCCCCCAGTCTGCGCGATTGGCTCCTGCCTGCAAACCCCGCCCCCGGTCCTTGCGATTGGCTCCCGCCTGCAAACCCCGCCCCCAGTCCACATGATTGGCTCCCACCTGCAAACCCCACCCCCCGGTCCACCCTCCTCTCTGCCTCTCCGTCCTCCTTTGCCGCAAGCTGATAGGCGGGAGGGCTTCTTCTTCCGGGCTGCCTCCAATCGGCAGCTCCGGCTCAGATCCTCCTTCCGTGCCATTCCCACTGGGTTTAAAAAACGGGACAGAATTGAGATTTTTATCAAAACGATAGGACGGTTGAAAAATGCTAAAAAAATGGGACTGTCCTGTTCAAAACGGGACGTATGGTCAGCCTATTCTTGACTCAGTCAGAAGCATCCATAAAATATTCATAAGCTGCTCCCCTATCTTTTCCTTTCACTGGAAGGTATGTGATTGTGCTGCCAGTATCTTATCTTTGAGAAGTTTCCAAGCCTCCTGTGATCCCTTTGACCTGAAGATTTCTGTCCATGGGAACAAACCTAGCAATTCTCTAAGCTTGTTGAAAGTGGCTCTTCTGAAATCTAGTGCAGTTATAGGACTTTGTCCCCAAGGTTCCTCCTGCTTTTACCTCTTCAAGCAATTCTTTCCTATTGGTTAGGATCAGTTCTAGGAGAATCAGCTCCCTACCTAAAAGCTTCATCCTATGATGTAAATGAAGCAGTGTGGTCATTCTGCTCTGCTTGTGAGAAGTAAATAGGCTGACCTGCTTTGCAGGTTTCTTTCAAGAAGGTGCCTTGCTTGAAGCTTCACTGAAACAAAGTACACCTTTCTACAACTCTAGTTACAGCATTTCAACTTAGAGACAATTTACAAATTATACTTCTTAGATTCACAAACCTAGAATTCACATTTGATTTAAGTCATACTACTACAGCGTATATCACCAACCTATCAGTATATATTTTTCATCTCTTTCTCTCACACTCCTCCTCGTGAGAAATTAGAAGACTGAAGAATACTGATAAAATTACAGGAGCCCGGCTTGTTTTCCTTTCCTTTTGGCAGAAGAACTATTATCCGTATAGGTTTTTTAAATATCAATTCTGAAATACGGACTTTTGGTTCCTGTTCTGATCAGTCGGAAGGTTTGTCATTAAAATCCAGGCAACCACCTCCTTCTCCCTTTTTTGTTTCCAGCTGCTCTTTCAATTGAGTACCTTTCTTTTTTATAATCTATTGGTCTTGGCATCAGTTACTGTATATTTCCACAGTAGGGGGCAGCTCTTCTCAAATAAATCTTATGGTAGAGGACCTGAGAGAATGAGGCACAGGAGGAGGCTAATATTGGAAAAATATGATCCTGTTCCTTGAGGATATTTTCTTACTCTTAAATTATAATAAAATAGGAGGGTCTGGGGCTGAGGTCGAGCAAGAGAGAGTAGAGAAGTCGAGTGGAGCTTAGAAAGAGAACATGGGTGAGTTGCTCATCCATCCCAGGCTAGTGCCCAAATGAATAAGTCATTATAAAATCTTTCAGGATTCTGTTATGCTTTCTTCCACCTGCCAGCTGCTCTTCCCCACCCTGAAGAATTCAACTGAGAGGGTACGTGCTGACTTCTCAGAGGATAAATGCAAACCCTATTGACACAAATAAGTGAAGCAAATGGTTGAAGAATTCCCAGCAGCATTACATGATGCAGTTGACATTTCCTTGCACACAAAGTTCACCAGACTGAAAGGTCTGCTGCTCTTTCGTTTCAAAACCTCCCTGACTCTCCCACTGAGCTCTCCATAGACCAATAGCTCAGAAAGCCTATTGCTAAAAGCAATAAAGCCTCTTGAACTCCCTTCCCTTCCCCCATCCTTAAACATTACATGTCAAAGGTTCAAAAGCCATCTCCCCTTCTCCCTGGTCTCTCTTGACTTTCATTTAAATTTAAAGTGAAGTCAAGCTTGCATTTGTTTCTTATGTGATACAAATAAAATGCAAAATAATATGGAAAGTAACAGACTACTAGGGCTAGTGCCACAGGCTGAGCTGATTGCTACTTTGCCTAGGATTTAAAACAACAGGTTTCCATCATGTCATAAAGTAACATCACTATAAAAAAGTGTAGCAACGTTTCTCCATATTTGCCATTATACCTCCCTCCCTTGGGATCGTCACAACTAAGGAAGATGAAAGGAAACACCTAAGCTTGCTCCATAGTCTTTCACAGTAATAAAAAGGTAAAGGTTCCCCCTGCACATTTGTGCAGTCGTGCCCGACTCTAGGGGCTGGTGCTCATCTCTGTTTGTTAGCCGAAGAGCCAGCGTTGTCTGAAGACGCTTCCACGGTCATGTGGCCGGCATGACGCACGCGGAACACTGTTACCTACCCACCGAAGTGGTACCTATTAATTACTTGGGAAGATAGGCTGACTAATGTTAGCGTATTAGAAGAAGCGAAAACCACCAGCATTGAAACAATGATCATCCAACATCAACTTCACTGGACCGGTCATGTTGTTCAAATGCCTGACCATCGTCTTCCAAAGCAGCTACTTTACTCCCAACTTAAGAATGGAAAACGGAATATTGGTGGACAGCAAAAGAGATTCAAAGATACTCTCAAAGCTAATTTAAAAAAATGTAATATCAGCATTGAGAACTGGGAAGCCCTAACTCATGAGCGTTTCAATTGGAGGTCATCCTTTATTAATGGCGCCATGGACTTTGAAGAAGCACGAGTACAGGGCGAATGGGAGAAAAGAGCTAAAAGGAAGGCACGTCAGGCAAACCCTCATTATGACCGTCTCCCACCCGGAAACCTATGCCCTCATTGTGGGAGGTTGTGCGGATCCAGAATTGGCCTTTATAGCCACTTACGGATCCACCGTTAAAATTTTACCTTTGGAAGACAATCTTACTCGGCTACGAGTGATCGCCAATGACCTATTAATCTACTTGCATTTGCATGCTTTCGAATTGCTAGGTTGGCAAGAGCTGGGGAGAGTGCGGGAGCTCACTCCATCATGCGGCGCTCAGGTCTCGAACCACCGAACTTACGACCTTCCAATCGACAAGCCTGGCGTCTTACCTGCTGAGCCACCACGCCCCTTCACAGTAATACCTTGGGCCTATATAGTCAAAATCTGTTTGGCTTTAATTTAATTGGTCCTGCCTCTATATGGAGAGAAGAGCCTATATAAATCCTGAACCTCAACTTCTTACCCTGCTATACATGGGCATCATGGCTTTTTGTCAAATCCCATCCCTCATGATATATTTGAGTGAATACTTCATCCTAAGGTGAGGCTGGCCATGCTGTTCCTAGGCATGAAATTGTCATCAGAAATGCTTAAGAGGAAAAATACATTTGGTCAACCTTATAGGCTTTACTGAAACAGAAAATGGCATTTAGCACAGTTAAGCATTTGATGCTCAACTAGGCAAAGTCACTTGGTCTAGTGAAAGGTAACAGATTTATACATTGAAGCAGTATAACCTAGCTTCCTAGGAAGAAGAAATCCAGAATGATACATAAATGGCTCTTTATCTTGGTGAACAGGAACCATTCTGCATCTAATGAGGTCCCACCAGAGAGCTAGCTAGCAACTGATTAATAATACAGTTACTTCAAGTATACATTAGCCCCTGCCTGGTAATCCTGGTCCGATTCTCTTCCATTATTATTCAGCTCTGTATCTGTATGTCACTGTGAGAAGGGAGTGGTAAATATGAGCATTTATGTGAGAAGGATTATTCTATAGCCAGCAGAGCATTCAAGCCATCTTATTCTTGAGCCCTGGCTGTTTTCCCCATTGTAGGGAAAAGAGACATTGCTCGGTTTTTCCTCAATCGGTTTGCTGTCATTTCACACAAGTCTCCGCTGAATGTATTTGGCTTGTAGCCTACCAGTAGTAGAACTTGTAACTCCTCTGCTCAGCAACCACCTACCTTTTTGTGTAATCTCCCAGGTACATCCTGTCATCCCTCTCCCCACACTTTTGTTATCCTTGGCAGGCAGCAAAATAATTATCAAGTCTTGGAGGACATTCAAGAAAGTCTGGTCGACCATGTTACTTTGAAGGGCCCAGGTCGTACACTTATCTTTTGGAGAGCAAATCTGGGATGTCCTGCCCTTACAAGACGTACAGCAAAGCCAAGATGAATATCAAATGAAATTCAGTTGGTGTTCATCTTTACCTAACTGAAAAACTGCAAAATAAACAAAACACATTGAAAAGGAAAATATGCTACTGAAAGTTGCATATTAAAGCATTAATTACGTTTTTTTAAGAGCTTATTTCAGGAAAATTTGCATTTAAAAAGCCTACACTGGGGAAATGTATTGTCAAGGAATAAAAGCAAGGTAATTTGTATTAAAATTGTTTCTCGCAATTCTTGCAAATTAAACGTTTATGCAATTTTCTATGGGATCTTTTTAAATAATAAAGTCTGGAAAACAAACAAACACTCAGATATAGTAAAGTAGAGTGGATTTTTAAAAAATGGATTTGCACATTCCTGGTCCAAATTCCATCTTTCCTGACTGCAGAGACAAAATAATACAGGATGTATAGAATCAGATGTATAGACTTACAATAATGTAGAGATTATTCTTCTTTCTCTTCCTGTTATAGAATATTCTATTTATTTATTTAATCAAATTTCTATCACTGCCCATCTCCCCCTCAAGGAGGGACCCTGGGCAGTTTACAGTAAAAACAAAATTTAAAATTCAATAAAACCAGCAATAATACAAATAAAGTTAAAAATATAAAATACAATAAAATCCAGTTGGTGATAGGTTCTATTCTGGTCCACGAGTGTGTAAAAAGCCGGTTTAGGGCACCAGCCATCCCCGAGACCGACTATTCCCCTCCCCACCCCAGGCACGATGGCAAAACCAGGTCTTCAGTTTTTTACGGAAGTCCAGGAGAGAGGGGGCTTGCCTTAACTCTGGGGGAAGAATGTTCAAGAGGGCAGGAGCCACTGCAGAGAAGGCCTGCTTCCTGGAACCCGCTAGATGGAATTCTCTTACAGACAGGGTCCATAGCATGCCCTCTCTGCATGACTGGGTGGGGCGGGTCGATGGATTTCTGGATTCCTGGATATCAAGGGGCCATTAACCCACAGCCACTCCATCTTACCAGGGTTCGACTGAAGCCTGTTGTTCCCCAGCCAGACTCCCACAGCCCCCAGGCACCTAGAGAGGGCAGTCACCGCATCACTTACTTCCCCCGGGACGGAGATGTACAATTGAGTATCATCTGCATATTGATGATACCTCATCCCGTGGAGACAGATGATCTCACCCAGTGGTTTCATATAAATGTTAAAAAGGAGCACCCCATAAAGGAGGGGCCACGGGCCCTATTTCTCGCCCCCTATCAACACCGATTGGGACCGGCCCTGGAGGAAGGAGGTGAACCAGTGCAAAACCACGCCACCCACCCCCAACTCCCTGAGTTGCCCCAAAAGGATACCATGGTCAATTGTATCAAAGGCCGATGAGAGGTCAAGAAGAGCCAGGATGGATGCACTGCCCCCATCCTGCTCCTGCCAGAGATCATCCATAAGTGCGACCAATGCCATTTCTGTCCCATATCCGGGACTGAAACCTGACTGGAAGGGGTCTAGATAATCTGTTTCATCCAGAATCCTCTGGAGCTGCAACGCCACCACTTTCTCAACCACCTTCCCCAAAAAGGGGAGGTAGGAGACTGTATGAAAATTGTCCAGTACAGTAGGGTCCAGCAATGGTTTATTGAGGAGGGGGCACACCAGTGCTTCTGTAAAGGCTGCTGGAAACACCCCCTCTCCTAAGGGTGAATTCACCATCACCTGGACCCACCCACAGGTCACCTCCCGAGCTGCCTTCACCAGCCAGGAGGGACAGGGATCTAGTTGGCAAGTGGTGGCATTTACAGACCCAAGGACCCTGTCCACTTCCTCGGTCCCAACAGGATCAAACTGTTCCCAGATAACTGGGTAAGTACATACCCCAGGCATCTCCACAGACCCTGTCTCACACTTGGAGTCCAAGTTGGAGTGAATCCGAGCGATTTTATACTACAGATGCCCAGAAAACTCCTCAGCACAGCCCTATAGATGGATTTCTGAACCCCCTTTTCCCAAAAGGGATTGGGTGATTTTGAATAGGGCCGGCGGAATAATGCAGGCGGCATTCTGCGGATGCAATAAGAGCGGAGAAATATTGATGAGAGGGATTGAGGAGCCTGGGAGCAGAGCTATATGTACTGTAAAGAGGCAGTGCAGAGCAAATTATTATGTCTAAATACCACTATTTGAATATATTGCATACCTTTGTTCACTGTATGGAAAAGATACCTGGAAGAGAATGCAACAAAACCTTTAACTGCATTTGCATAGTTTGGGGGAAAAGAACTTTTGCTCACTTGTGTAAAAAAATTGTGGTGGTGTGTAGCTAATTAGTATGAGTTGCACTTTAAGATGGGCAGCCATACAAAACTTTTAAATAAATAAACAAACAAATAAATAAATAAATAAATTTGCCACTCATTGTATATATCCATTGCCTTGCCAGATCCCCAACATTAATAAGACTTTCAATATTTTATAAAGCAACCTCTAAATTATGTAAAATAAAGCTAAATATCCAATAGGACACATTAAAAGGACAGAGACATCAGAAGCATGCCTCAGCAGAGCATTTACTACAAAAAAGGAAATGTCATCTTCTCTTTGAGACCCTAAACCAGAAGGACAATTTTTGAAAAAGACTTTGGGAGTTTCCAGATAGACCTGGCAAGTTCACTGACTATGCTGGAACAGAAGAAAATCTGGCTGAAATTCAGATTGCTGTAATATTAGATGAGTTCCTGAGGCTACTGTTGCACTCACTATCTTAGTTAATTCTGTGGTCTGATCTGTCAGGTATTGGAGGGTACTGTATCAAGAGGGAGGCACACTTTAGGCTAAGTCAGTGCTTTCCAAAGTCCTGCCGTTGGCGACACACCAACGGCAGCGTCGGCGGTGTGGCGGTGCGGCGGCATGCACGGCAGCGGCATTGTGCACAGCAGTGGCGGCAGCATCGGCGGCCTCGTCTGGTGCGCTACAACTCGGAAGCGTTGATGGCGCACTGCCGCTGCGCGCACCGCCGCAGGGGCAGCAGCAATGCGCCATCAGCAGTTCCAGGTTTTGTCGCGACACACTAATATGTCACGACCCACAGTTTGGAAAGCTATGGGCTAAGTTGTTAAAGATTTCTTTTCTTTTTTACCCCCAGCATGGATTTTATTGCAGAAAAAAGGATGCATTTCCATAGCACCCCCATTTCAATACTCTGGCACTGCTAAAATACCATTATTTTTCCAGCTAGTGTGACCTAAATCTTTATTTGTTTATTTAGTTACTTACTCATGGGTCTTACATCCCATTCCAAGCATAGTTGGGTCTGAGTGGCTCTATTTAAAACATTGCATGGAATATTGTCACAGTTCAGCTTCCATGGACACATTTCCTTAATTCCATGGTCAAGAAAAAGAACAATAGATGCACTTGCACTCCAAATATGTAAGTGCAGTTTTTTAGAATTGAATAATGCAAAATAACCATTTCAATGCCCCAATATTTCCATACTGTTTTCTCCTGTTGCTCATGATTTCTATTATTTTTGGGAGGTGGGGGTGTGTTTGTTCATAAAATGAACCCTTTCTAAATTGGAGATTTGGGGAATGGAATTTTCCTCTGCTTGGCATTCTGGAGGTTGTAATCCCAGCAGATCTGTGGGGCTCTAAATGGGCAAAAGCTCCTTCACTTCATGGTTTGCCTTCACAGCCATGGTTTACCTTCTCTTCTTGCCTCCCCTAAACTCCAAACTAGCCTAGAGATACTGAGACCTTCATCCCTGTTAGGTCATTGGCGATCACTCGTAGCCGAGTAAGATTGTCTTCCAAAGGTAAAATTTTAACGGTGGATCCGTAAGTGGCTATAAAGGCCAATTCTGGATCCGCACAACCTCCCACAATGAGGGCATAGGTTTCCGGGTGGGAGACGGTCATGATGAGGGTTTGCCTGACGTGCCTTCCTTTTAGCTCTTTTCTCCCATTCGCCCTGTACTCGTGCTTCTTCAAAGTCCATAGCACCATTAATAAAGGATGACCTCCAATTGAAACGCTCATGAGTTAGGGCTTCCCAGTTCTCAATGCTGATATTACATTTTTTTAAATTAGCTTTGAGAGTATCTTTGAATCTCTTTTGCTGTCCACCAATATTCCGTTTTCCATTCTTAAGTTGGGAGTAACGTAGCTGCTTTGGAAGACGATGGTCAGGCATTCGAACAACATGACCGGTCCAGCGAAGTTGATGTTGGATGATCATTGTTTCAATGCTGATGGTTTTCGCTTCTTCTAATACGCTAACATTAGTCCACCTATCTTCCCAAGTAATTTGCAGAATTTTTTGGAGGCAGCGTTGATGGAATCTTTCAAGAAGTTGGAGGTGGCGTTTGTAGAGGGTCCATGTTTCACAGGCGTACAGAAGGGTTGGTAGTACAATGGCTTTGTAAACAAGCATTTTGGTCTCCCTGCGAATGTCCCGATCCTCAAACACTCTACGCTTCATTCGGGAGAAAGCTACACTCGCAGAGCTCAGGCGATGCTGAATTTCAGCGTCGATGTCGGCTTTTGTAGATAGATGGCTGCCGAGATAAGAAAAGTGATCGACATTTTCTAGTGACACACCTTTAAGCTGGATTGATGACGCTGCAGAGGGATTGGTTCGAACTTGCTGGTAAAGCACTTTGGTTTTTTTAATGTTAATCGAGAGGCCGAGTTTTTCATATGATTCTGCAAAGATGTTTAGGATAGTTTGAAGATCTTCCTCGGAGTGTGCACAGACTACGTTATCATCAGCATATTGAAGTTCTATAACAGAAGTTGCAATTACCTTATTTTTTGCTTTCAGCCTACTAAGATTAAAAAGCTTTCCATCTGTTCGATATATAATTTCTACACCAGTAGAAAGTTTCTCTTCAACAAGGTGCATAATCATAGCGATGAAGATAGCGAATAAGGTTGGAGCAATAACACATCCCTGTTTAACGCCGGATTCCACTTTAAATGGATCACTTTGAGAGCCATTGTTATTCAGGATTGTTGCCATCATGTCGTCATGGAGTAACTGCAAGATGTTCACAAATTTATCAGGGCATCCGATTTTCAGAAGGATGGTCCAGAGAGCAGTACAATTTACAGTATCAAAAGCTTTAGTCAGATCAATAAACACCATGTACAGAGGGCAGTTTTGCTCCTTGCATTTTTCTTGAAGCTGTCGTGCAGTGAAGATCATATCCACTGTTCCCCTGGAAGGGCGGAAGCCATTTTGTGTTTCAGGGAGGATGTCTTCTGATACAGATAGGAGACGGTTTGCGATGATCTTAAAGAGAGTGATAATTATGGCATCCCTAAAGTCTGCTGGAATCTCCTCCCTCATCCAGATTTTTTCGATGAGCTTATGAAGTTGTTATGTAAGTTCAGGCCCGCCTTCTTTAAAGACTTCAGCAGGAATCCCATCAGGTCCACTAGCTTTGTTATTTTTCATTTGTTTATTTTATTTATTTATTTATTTATTTATTTATTTATTTATTTATTTATTATTTCAATTTATTTCAATTTATTCCCCGCCCATCTCCCTTGCAAGGGACTCTTTAGTGGCTTTACTGACTTCCTCCAAACTAAGGGGTACTGCAAGCTTATCTCTTATTTGTTTTTGCGGGATTTGCAAGAAGACTTCATCAGCCACAGTAGAGTGACGATTAAGGAGATTGTAGTAATGCTTTTTCCAGCGCAGTGCAATAGACTCTTTGTCCTTTAGAAGTTTAGCACCATCTACTGAGCGTAAGGGATTTGTACCATGGTTTGTTGGTCCATAGATGGCCTTTATGGCATTAAAAAAACCCCGTGCATCATGAGCATCTGCAAAATGTTGGGTTTCTTGGGCTTTTTTTATCCACCATATGTTCTTAAGTTCTCTAGTTCTTCTTTGGACTTCTGCCTTTGCACTGGCGTAGATTTTTTTCTTAACGGCACAGTTAATATCTTTTTGCCATATGTGGAAGGCTTTCCTTTTCTTGTAAACACAGGGAACCACTAGTGACCTCTCATGGAACCGTAGGGTGTTTACTTTTAGAGTTTACTTTTCTTGTAACACCCTGTTAGGTGGTTCACTCTACACTAGAGTTTCCTAAGTATTCTGCATTCTTAGGGGGGGAAATACTGATTAGTATACATCATAAATAGGCTTTGTCTCTCACTCGAAAGTGACTGAGTTTTCTCCAAGCTTTTTTCTAACACCTACTGTAGCTTCTAGTTTTTCTTTAAGAAAGTAGCATTGATGCTGCAAAATATTGGATTTGTATCAATTTAGTTTCCATGGGAAAGTGGGGAAATTTGTCTATCTTTTAGGATTGCATTGGTTACTAGTGGTTTGTTAAATGTATTCATAGTAGTTTCCAGAAATAAAAATAAACCAGGCTGGTGCATCTTATTGTTGAAAAAATAAGGGAGAAAGGGGAAAATATAATTGAGAGTCTGTGCTTTATTTTGTGATTATTTTTAAGAAATGTGATTTTCAGAAATAAAGTAACATTTAGAAAGGCAACATCCAGTTATGAAGAAGAAGGGAGGATGGAGGACCCAGGATGGAAAAAAAGTGCAGCTGGTTAAAACAACCGAACAGTAATGACTGGTACTGTAAAAAGACAATGATCATACATACATTTTGGTAAGTACAGCATTGTAATTTGTGGACATCACAGAGTTGAACTGGCCCTGGGAAGGAGAACAGAAGAGCCCACACAGCCCTTATCTTCATCCCTCCCCCCTTGGGGGGAATGACAGCCTTGGACTGCTGATTTGTTGGATCAGAAAAGGGCAATTCAATGTGTGTACGTATTAGTATAGACCAGGATTTCTCAACCAGGGTTCCGTGGCACCCTAGGGTTCCATGAGAGGTCACTAGTGGTTCCCTGGGAGATCACAATTAGTTTAAAATTTATTTCAAATTTGGGCAACTTCACATTAAAGAGGTAAGTTTCATTCTTTATTTTCAGTTTAAGAACACTGTTAATGCATATATACAGGCCTATTCATGAAACAAATATAATAATTTTGTAACCTCTGGCCTATATTTGAGCCTGAATGTGCAGGGGTTCCCCGAGGCTGGAACCCTTGAAAAATATTTCAAGGGTTCCTCCGGGGTCAGAAGGTTGAGAAAGGCTGGTATAGTCTATACACATGAGTGCTTTGATATCAGTTTTTATCTAACACAAGCATTTCTTTGCATGGAGCTTTGGAGAACAATTGTGCAATCTCAGGAAAAGATGCAATTGCTTTAAGAAGTGTCAGACAGATGCTGCAGGAGTGCCTTTCTTGCCCTAGATCCCAAAGCTCTGCACAGTCCATTTTTTCACATTCTTCCTTAGGAACACTTTTTATTATGCAACAAAGACTAAACTATCTATTGCATTCACAGTCTATGTACATGTGTCACAGAGCTACCAACCAGCTAACATGTTAGCCTACTGCAGAGCTTTCCAAGCTGTGTGTCGCAACACAAAAGTCTGTCGCCACACACAGTCTGGTGTGTCACCACACAACCCGGAAGCGCTGATCATCATCAGCGCTTCCGGGTTTTCCCGTGGCGACACACCAACGGCGGCGTGCAAAAACCGAAAGTGGCAGCAGCGCTTCTGGGTTTTTGCGTGCTGCCGCAAAGGCGGCACTTCCGGGTTTTCCCGCGGCGACACACCAACGGTGGTTGGTGTGTCGCCACGGGAAAACTTTGGAAAGCCCTGGCCTACTGTGTTATGTGAACCTTGGTTGGTTGATGGTTCAGTTTCTAATATGCAACAGGAAGATGCTATTCTACATGCATGTGTATCCATGTGTGTGTGTGTGTGTGTGTGTGTGTGTGTGTGTATTTATGTATATATCCCTCTTATTTTCTCCATTTCCATTTATTTAAAAAAAAGGTAAAGGTTCCCCCGCACAGTCGTGTCTGACAATAGGGGGCGGTGCTCATCTCCGTTTCATGGCCGAAGAGCCAGCACTGTCCAAAGATGCTTCCGCGGTCATGTGGCCGGCATGACAAGCACAGAACGCTGTTACCATCCCACCAAAGTGGTACCTATTTATCTACTTGCATTTGCATGCTTTCGAATTGCTAGGTTGGCAGGAGCTGGGGCGAGAGCAGGAGCTCACTCCATCACGCGGTGCTCGGGTCCCGATGCTGAACTTGCAACCTTCTGGTCAACAAGCCTGGCATCTTAACCGCTGAGCCACCACACCTCTTTTATTCCATTTATTAGGAAGTGAAAAAAGGAACATGTGAAGGTGTAGGAAGACAGAAGCTCCTGCCTATTGACATTTATATAGAGCTTTTATTTCACTCAAGCAACAGCTTCCTAATTAGTTTTCATTAATGCAGAAAACAAAATTAAAATCTAATTTTAAAAGCAATTAAAAAAAAACACAGCTACTAACCATACTATAACAGGGAGGTAAAGTCTTCTTTGGCTTGAGTTTGTTTCCTGGTGATTTCCATGCCTCATCCATGCAGTTTTTAATTTTCTTGGCAACAGTATGAAGTAATTGCCCTTTCACTGCATCTTCCAGAATTTTTATTTTTTAATTTTTACTTCACAGATAAGCCTAAAGCCCTGAATCCCCTGTTGATCATCTGTCCAAAGGGTTAAAGTGTTGGATTATCATCCAGGAGATGGAGGTTCAAGTTACCCCCTCAGTCACGAAAGGTCATTTTGGCCAATCACTTTCTCATAGGATGGTTGTTGTAGGAAAAATGGGGGGGGGGCAAGTGGGATATAAATCTAACAAATACATTTGTTATTTACATCAAGCCCATGCCTGGTAAGCTTCCAAGTGCTGCTGCCTGCTAGGACAGCCATGATACAAAAGCACAATCAAAACAGGCAAGGTACTTTGATTATTGCTTAACCAAAATGTTAAGAGATTATGCTCTGCCAGTAAGTATGGAGTAAGGAGGGCTTCTGCAGATACTTGGGTTGTTAAGAAACAATAACTCTATCAAAAATTCACAACCTCCCTTACTTCCACTAGGGCAGAACAAGGATCGTCGGTAAGGGAATTTCACCTGGCGGGGTCCAGAAGGCGGGCCTTCTCTGTGGTGGCACCCGCCCTTTGGAACATTCTACCCCTGGAGGTGAGGCAGGCCCCATCGCTCCCGGCCTTCTGGAAGAACTTAAAGACCTGGTTCTGCCGCCTTGCTTGGGATGGGGGGGAACAGTTCCTCCTGGGGATGGCTGGTGCCATAGAGCCCTTTTAAATACAAGCTCATTGCCTCTTGGATTTTATATTTATTTTAATTATGACTGTATTATATTATATGTTATTTTAATTGTTTGACTTTTTGTAAACTGCCCAGAGTCCCCCTAGGGGGAGATGGAGCGGTGATATAAATCGAAATGTATGTATGTATGTATGTATGTATGTATGTATGTATGTATGTCAGTCAACCCATAGAAATAGCCAGACCTACTTGGTGTTAGTGGGAGTGAGGGTTTGGAGTAGTCAGTAATTTTTTTGATGCTGGGTCATATCAGAAGAAACTTCAGGAGAGTGAGACTATGATGAATAGATGAAGACTGCAAAATTTCAGACAAATTGGTCCAGCGATTTTTGAGTTACACTTCTTTAAAAAGTGATTTATTAAAGTAGTCAAACCATTCTGCTTTTTGCTAAGATGGGATAAAACGTACATGAATGCTAAAACATTATAACAGAGTAAAGCCTGTCAAATAGATTGTATGAATATTTCATGCAGAGATTTCATTTAGTTGATTTAATTAAGTCTCTGAATAAAATTGGCTAGTTGATTCGAACCATCAGATTGAATCATGTGCCTCTGATCGATTTGGACGACTTCTGCACTTGCCCAGAAATAGTTTTTCCCAAATAAGTTTAGGAGTTCAAAGCAGATTTGATCTGATCTGATCTGATCTGATCTGATCTGATCTGATCTGATTTGATTTGACAGTTTGATATGGATGCCCAAACATTGTGGTGTATTAATCTAATTGGATCATTTTTCCAAATTAAATTGGACATCCAAATGAAATCACAAATCCAACTGCACATCTCTACTGCCAAATTTCATAGAAATCAATGCAAGAGTTTTCAGTTGTTTGCTCGGATAACTTTTTCAGGATCCCCAAAGCTTCCCATAATCCTTTTTCAGCACCACTTGAGCCTAGCACCATGCACAGAATTAACAATGGACCCAGATGGGGGAAGGAGGCTGCTCTTACAAGACCAACAGACAAGGAAGACCTACACAACTGTATTATTTACAATTTTACACAGGAAGGACGAGGCAACTGCTTTCTTCAAAAATGAAAAGATGGAAAGATACAGTTCAGTGCTTTGTTTAGACATCTATCTACCTGCCCACAAAAAGGAAAAAGGTAAAAGGGAATGGAGGGCAGCTTTCTATAGTAGCAGGCAGCATTCTGGGAACCCTGTGCTTTTTAACATTTTGTGAAAGGCAAGGTATCTCTGCCAGCTATTTTGCCCATCAACATGCCCATGGATACACACAAACACATAAGGTACATTTTCCTCTCTCTCTCTCTCTTTCTCTCTCTCTTTCCTTCATGATCTTGACATCCATCCCAAAGGCTGAGATTGGGGTGACTAATCACAGGAGTCACCTTGATTAGAGGATGGGCATGTCCATCTCAGGAACCAATACTCCTCTTCCCTCCACTCCACTTCCTTCCCCTGTCAGGGGTTACAGTATATGAGTAAATGCCCACAAAGTATTGTTTTTCTTTAAAAGAAATCAGTCTTAGGTGTAATACCTTCTTCAGCACGCTGAGCTCCCTAATTACATATCAGTGTCTGAACTTTGCTTTGAGTTCAAAACATTCCAAGTAATCTATTATATGCCAGATTTGGGTTCAGTTTAACATTGGGGCTGTAGTGTCCATCCCAAATGTCCCAAACAAACTCAGTGTAATGAACACTAAGTTACTGAAGGCTTAACTATAACCTGAATACACGTGGTGACACTGATTAAGAATCAAGCTGTTCACTTGGGAATAATTCTAAAAGAGCATTGGGTTTTAACTGATAATGTAAAATGGACAGTTACTGAGGAAAATGTGGATTTTATTTGAACATACTTCCTGCTTTGAACCCAATCCTCTTTCCTCTTCCTTTGCTTATATACAGCCCCTGAGCATGTAGAATATTTTTTTCACACTGAAGATGTTGCCTAGACTGGCAATGAAACATCTGCAAGACAACAACAAGGCTCAGAGAGCACCAAGGACTCCACATGTAGAATATGTTGAACACCCATACTTTAGGCTGATGCACCTTGAATTACTTTGAGAATTACTCTTCTAAATCTTCCTGTTTCAAAGCTCCTGAGTATTATAAAAACTCCTAATCCATATGTAGAGCCAGTTTGGTGTAGAGTTTAAAGCACCAGGCTAGAAACCAGGAGACCCTCAGTTCTAGTCCTGCCTTGGGCATGAAGCCGGCTGGGTGACTTTGGGCCAGTCATTCTCTCTCAGCCGTAGGAAGAAGTCAATGGCAAACCACTTCCGAAATCTTGACAAGAAAACTACAGAGATTAGTCCAGGCAGTTGCCAGGAGTCAACACTGACTCAAAGGCAAAAAAAAATAAAAAAGTGAAAAATAAAAAAAATCCTTACTTACAAAGTGTTTTGCCCTGATTAGTCCATGTAGCTGATAGATTTTTACAAATGTCATGCCCTTCACAAAGCTTGTTATATTCATTAGGAATATATGGATCATAACAAATTGTGGCAAGTTCTTGGTGGTATGGGGATACCAAGTCATCTTGTCTGCCTCCTGAGGAATCTGTATAACGACCAAGTAGCAACGGTAAGAACAGAGCACGGAACAACGGACTGGTTTAAGATTGGGAAAGGAGTACGGCAGGGTTGTATACTCTCACCCTACCTATTCAACCTGTATGCAGAACACATCATGCGACATGCTGGGCTTGAGGAATCCAAGGCTGGAGTTAAAATCGCTGGAAGAAACATTAACAATCTCAGATATGCAGATGATACCACTTTGATGGCTGAAAGCGAGGAGGAGTTGAGGAGCCTTATGACGAAGGTGAAAGAAGAAAGTGCAAAAGCTGGGTTGCAGTTAAACCTCAAAAAAACCAAGATTATGGCAACGAGCTTGATTGATGACTGGCAAATAGAGGGAGAAAAAGTGGAGGCAGTGACAGACTTTGTATTTCTAGGCGCAAAGATTACTGCAGACGCTGACTGCAGCCAGGAAATCAGAAGACGTCTACTTCTTGGGAGGAGAGCAATGGCAAATCTTGATAAAATAGTTAAGAGCAGAGACATCACACTGACAACAAAGGTCCGCGTAGTTAAAGCAATGGTATTCCCTGTAGTAACCTATGGCTGTGAGAGCTGGACCATAAGGAAGGCTGAGCGAAGGAAGATAGATGCTTTTGAACTGTGGTGTTGGAGGAAAATTCTGAGAGTGCCTTGGACTGCAAGAAGATCAAACCAGTCCATACTCCAGGAAATCAAGCCAGACTGCTCACTTGAGGGAATGATATTAAAGGCAAAACTGAAGTACTTTGGCCACATAATGAGAAGACAGGATACCCTGGAGAAGAAGCTGATGCTGGGAAAAGTGGAAGGCAAAAGGAAGAGGGGCCGACCAAGGGCAAGATGGATGGATGATATTCTGGAGGTGACAGACTCAACCATTGGGGAGCTGGGGATGGTGACGGCCGACAGAAGGCTCTGGCATGGACTGGTCCATGAAGTCACGAAGAGTCGGAGACGACTGAATGAATAAACAACAACAAAATTTGCATGTACTATTTTCTGGAGGTAACTTTACATCATCAAAGCAGAAATCTAAAAACTACTCATTGAGCATAGAAAGAAGCTGAGGTAACAAAGCCGTGAACAAAAAAGTTCCCAGCTGAAATCATGCTTCTGCCATCAACTCACTGCAGTATTGACATTAAGGAATGACCTTTTCTCAACCTCCTTACTTTGGGAATAAGAACAGCCACCTTATAGACATAGACATTCACTACTAATTACAATGTTTTAAAAAATGACAAAACATGTGTTGTGATGTCACAACACATTTTGTCACTTGCTCCCCCACTCCCTGCATACAGGTGCTTGTGCTTATAGAAGTCTCAGGACTGGATCAAAGTTATTGCAAGCTTTGACTGGTGGATTCCCTTGTTTCTTTACTTTTCCCTTCCATGCTGAGAAAACCAACATGAATTGCTTTCCTTTCCATGATAGGACATGAGGTTTTCACTGATAAACTTTTTGTATGAGCTGACCTCCATTGACTCCCTCTTGTACTTGACACCTTCCCATCCAACACATCCACTGAAGGACTAGTGGGGAAAAAATGGAAAATAGTTTTACCATTCTGAAAAGGGGGAACTGGCAAAGGTATTGCCAATTTCACTGGGTTAGAAAACAAGAACATAAATACCTACCTGTAATTTCATTGGTCTGCTCATGAACTTGTCTATCATGGGAATTTCTGTTCCAAAAGGGCCAGGAAGCCTAGCATCCAAGGATGAAATGGCCATGTAGGGCAGTGACCAGAGAGGTGAGGGCGTCCATGCCACAGCACAGAGCAGCCAATTGGAATTGAAGTATTTGCCTATGAGGAAATGGAGCAGAACAGGCAGACTGCACAGCACTGCTTCTGCCAGTAGAAGTTGGAAAACGCTACTACAAGAAAAAGATGGGCAAAGATTGCCTTCGTAATGGACCGGCAGTAGGTTCTGGATGATACACATTCCTGTTCTTGAGAAACATTTAGTGGCCCATCCTCATCCTGGGGCAAGCAGGATGTGTGGATGAGCCCTCAGAGATCAAACTCAGGCAGTGCCTCTGGGCCAGACATCAGAAGCTCCAATTGCAGGAAACAGGTTGCTATCATGAAAGGTCAAGTATTAGACAGGAGTATGGACACCACACTACGGGGAACCTATGGTCCACCTCAGCTTGAACTGAAGCTGAAATTCTGTGGGAGGCAAAGCTCCATCAAAGTCCAGCATAGAGACATTAACAAGATGTGCTGTCTGTCTACTATGCAGTAGTGGTATGATGTTGCTTTTCAAATGAGATTTCTCCATCAAGGAGAAGGCCTTCATTGCTTTCCCTCTACCACCTCTGCCCCTGCCTACTGGCTGGGCTTTAAAGCTCTCTGTAGAAACCTCCCTTTCTGAGTACGTGAAATATGGATATTTGTATGCAAGTACACTGTCACCCCTGATCCACCAGATGAGATTTCTGTAGGAAAGAAAGATCATGGAAAAAATCCCCTAATCTTTAACTTGGTAGTGAGACCCTCAAGGCTCAGTAAGAGACATTTGGCATCTCAGTAGGGCCAGGCAGTTTCCAGGACCCCTCTTTCCCACTGTTTCTGCCCCCCCCCAGGTCTAGCAGGGAAGGCATGTTCCAGGTCCCCTCCATTAAACAATGTCATCTTCTTGGACCCAGGAGCTGTGCCTTCTCTGTGGCAGCACCTGCCCCGTGGGATGGCGTCCCCTGGAGATCCAGAAGGCCTCGACGCTGTTAGCCTTTCACAAGGCTATGAAGACCTGGCTGTTTCCCTGGCATTTAGGCCAGGAGGTTAGGCAAGCTCTGCTGCTGCTGTAGTTTTTCACGATTGGAACATGAGGCATCATGCGTTATCGGTTGTAGCTATTATATTAATCCCTGTTTGATGCCCTGAGTCACTGTCGTGAGATGGGTGGCCATATAAATAATTGAAATGAATAACCAATATAATATAACTATTTCCTTCTTTGAAGCAGGTTGTTTCTCTTCTGCACTTTCTAATGCCACTCCAAGACAACATATCATGTTAAGTTGTAACAGATGCTGGGAAGGACCCCTGCAGATATTCACATGTTTGACAGTACAAAGATTCCTAACATACTTAAAAGTACTTTTTAGCTTTACCACCTAGTCTTGTTTTATTCTCTTTTTTTCCCCACAGCCCACCTTCCTCCCTGTACTCACTAATCAAGACATCTACATGTTTCATGCATGTTCAAGCATGGCATCAAATTCTGTTCAGGCTAACATTTTGGGGTCATTTTCCTCTTTGGTTTTTGTTTTGTTCCACACTAAGATAAAGTGGCACACTGAGCTAGAAGGCCACAGAGAAAGAGGTTAGTACAGAAAAGTGTCCTCTGTAGCCCTGCTGATTAAAACATTAAATGTTAGCCTGGCAGACATTCACTGGTTGTTGAGAGACTTAAACCTGTCCCAGTGCTGTAGAATTTAAAAGTCAGATTTGACTGTCAATATGCAATGGCTTGGTCAGACTTGAATCCATATTTACTGGGCTGAATGCTGCCCTAAACTCCCAATTGTACTGGGAGGACCAGCACAAAAGTGTAACAGCCCATTACACAAGACAGAGGGAAATTGAGGCTTGTGGCTGGCCACTTTCAAGAAGTTAGAGCTGAGAAAGCAAATACAGCCCCAAATAACATTAGCTTTGGTATTCTAAAACAGCGGTCCCCAACCTTTCTGGCACCAGGGACTGGTCATGGAAGAAATTTTTTCCACTGACCGGGGGGCGTGGTTTGCCAGTGGGAGCCAATCGCATGTACTGAGGGGCGGGGTTTGCAGGTTGGAGCCAATCACGTGCACTGGGGGCGGGGTTTGCAGGAAGGAGCCCCGCGGCCCACTTCTTAACAGGCCGTGGCCCACTAGTGGGCCGTGGCTCACAGGTTGGGGACCCCTATTTTAAAAGATCTCTGATAGGAAGAGAGTCTAATGATGGGATAAAACCCACCAGCTATCAACATCAGAGAGCAACTCATAGCACTCACCCCCACTCAATATTTTCCATACATAGGTATGTAGTTGCAGTGCTGTATGGTTTCTGGATGATCACTAGCTGGCAATGAAGAGTTAAGAGTTTTCTGAATCTTATTGCTGCAATCTACTGGTCATCAGGATTTTTGCAGCCCAGATATGGTAGCCTTAATCTGTCACAATTCCAGAGAAAGCAAAAACTGATCAATTTCAGAACTTCAGAAGACTATGAACCCTTCTTAAATAACCTGATTTGATTCATTGCTTAGAAGCAGCTCCCCATTTTGATTTGCAAATCTGCTTCAACTGGGTGATTTGATCAAAGTTTCATTGAATGAAAACACTCTTTCAAAAAGCTTTCCACAACCTACTATGAATCATGGAAGTCTTGAGGCTAGATATCCTCAGAACTGCAGTTTATAGTGACATTAAATCATTTTTATCATCTCCTTCATTTACAGTGATTTCCCATTTGAGATTAAAATGTAGATCTCATTCATAGGTTAAAATATACCCATATTTCATTCTCTAGATAATATTTTCAAAAATCACTTTGCAGTTATTACAATATAGCATTATACCTCATGGGCATATAAGATAGAGGCTGAATTCTTTGTATAAAGTAATTGTCTGGCCTGGTCCTCAGGCAGAGAAGGCAGTTGCCTATAGAACCTGATGATCTGGGTCATGGTCATGGAGAGATAACCTTTTGGTGCCCGGGACCTACAGTTTAAAAAGCAAACAAGCAATCTGCAACCTAAGGCCAGAGTGACCTAATAATCTAATGATATAACTGGAATTTCTCCACCCTTCCTACTTTTTAAAAAACTTTTTGAAACTTGGGTGTTTTTTTTAAGACCACATTAGGCTAATTGGAAACTTCTACAGCAGTTTTTCTTTGTTTTCCATTTGTTTCCCATTGAACACTGGTGGGAATATGTGTTGCCATTTATCAATGTTTTGCTGTTGAATTTTCATGGCAATATGCAATGATCTGCGGGCCCAAAGAAGAAGGCAGCATGCAGCTCATGGTTCCCACATTTATTCTAGGAAATGAGAGAGAGAGAAAGAGAGCCAGTTTGGTCTAGTGGTTAAGATGCTGGGCTAGAAACCAGGAGCCTGAGAGTTCTAGTCCCGCCTGAGGCATGAAATCCGGCTGGGTGACCTTGGGCCAGTCACTCTCTCTCTCAGCCCTAGGAAGGAGCCAATGGCAAACCAGGAGACTGAGAGTTCTAGTCCCGCCTGAGGCATGAAAGCCGCCTGGGTGACCTTGGGCCAGTCACTCTCTCTCAGCCCAACTCACCTCACAGGGTTGCTGTTGTGGGGAAAATAGGAGGAGGAAGGAGTATTAGGTATGTTCGCCGCCTTGAGTTATTTATAAAAATAATAAAGGCGGGATATAAAAATTTTTTAAAAAATGGGGTGGAAAAAGGTGAAGAGAAGTGAAGTGCCGGAGGACCAAGTTGCATGGGTCAAATTCGGCAGGCACAGCAATTTCCAGTCAAGATAGAATCATGCTGTGTTTGCCGGTTATGTATCTGTAAAGGTGAGGAATCTGATAGAAAGAACAGGAACATTATTAAATACAACGCCACAGACATGGTTAAATATAAAGGGATTAAAATTCAGACCTGAAAAACGAAGCACTTTAAGCCCTATGCCTGGATTGATAAACGGACTGGTATTGCTTTCTCCCATTTTTTGTTTGTTTATATTTCAGACTATATCCAGGATGTTTTTGAACAATCTTATAAAATTTGGTAAATTACTGTTAGAAAAAAACATCCAAAACAAACCAAATTCTTACCCATCACTAATTCTCACAACCGTATTTCAGATGATGTTCACAGTGGTAAACTTTATTTTTGTGACAGAGTTTGCAGTTTCTAAATACAGCATATTAGAGCATTAAATTAAGCTACTTTTAGAGTTGTGATGTGAGTAAAAAAACAACAACAACAAGCCAGTGGTGCCCTTTTTGATATAAAGTGATTGTTAGATTTTGGAAAAGACAGATGAAATGAAAAGTGACTCAGATCAGCTCAATAGGGAAGAAATACTTCGATATACATCAATTGAGATCCTGGAACCTGCACAGAGCAAAAGGGGAAGTGTTTGCAAAGGAAGGAATGGGCAATGAGGCATTTTAGGATGTCTGGACACTTTCTTCTTTTTTCAAAGCCACAGTGGTATCATCCTGGTTGGTTGCTTGCTTGCTTGGTCTCACTCTTCAACATACTTACGATGGTTTAGGCTTGGGGTGGGAGGGGAAGCAGCCACTCCTGGGGATGGCTGGCGTCCTAAGATGGCCTTAGATATACATGAGGGGCATTAAAACTGTCATTGCCATCTGGATTTTATTTTATCTTTTCTACTCTATATTTATATTTGTATTTGATATTTATTTATGTATTACTATATTTTAATGTTTTATTTTTATTGTAAACCACCCAGAGTCCCCCCTTGGGGCGGAGATGGGCAGTGGCAAAATTTGACAAACAAATAAATAAATAAACTATTTCTATTTTCCATTCCTTATCAAAACCATAATACTATTATGTGCATCATCTACAGCAGAGCTTTCCAAACTGTGTGTCGGGACACGTTAGTGTGTCGGCTGCAGTGTCTGGGTGTGTCGCGGCTGCTGCTGCCTCCGAGTCCTGCCAGGATTCCGAGCAGGTCCTAGTGCCTGCCTTGTGCCTTGCTGCCTCCAAACCTGCCCTGCCAGGATTCCACGCAGGTCCTAGTGCCTGCCTTGTGCCTGGCTGCCTCCAAACCTGCCCTGCCAGGATTCCACGCAGGTCCTAGTGCCTGCCTTGTGCCTGGCTGCCTCCAAACCTGCTGTGATTCCGCACAGGTCCTAGTGCCCGCCTTGTGCCCTGCTGTAAGAGTGTGTCATGAAATGATGCCCTGCTGTAAGAGTGTGTCACAAAATGATGCATGTCTAAAAAGTGTGTCACCAACATGAAAAGTTTGGAAAGCTCTGATCTACAGTATATTAAGCTGGGGAGGCAGGGAGCTGAATGGTCTAGCCTTGTGAAGTGGAATGAGGTTATGTAGGCCACCATACTAGATATGATTGCATACTTGGTTCTTTTTAAATAGATGGTAGCTCTGAGAAGGGGAGGAATCTAGCCTTGAAGCATGGAGATGTAACCCTTTGCCTACAATATCCTAATATGGAATGCACTCTTGTTATCTCTTTCACCACACACACACACACACACACACACAACATGCCTATTTGTTTTGGAAGAAAATCTGGTATTGTCTCTAATTGAGTTTTCCTTTTGAAGCAAATAAATCTCATCTCTCTGTTGCATTCTCCTTATATGGAGAAGAGGTTCCAGACCTTGATAGAGGCAAAAGGCAGAAACTTGTCTCTTTCCATAGACATTGTTAATGTGGATCAGATCCTCACTCCCATATAAACAAAACCAACTGCATAACAGCCAAGCATATGTTCACCATCATGTCCCAATAACCTTTAGTCATTAAGACAAAAACTTGGCTTCCTTGCTATTTTTTCTCCAGGGACAATGAAGCAGCATTTTTTTTTTGCTTCTTCCTTCTTGAAATGCTGCGAACAAGGAGGAGAAACACTGTCTGAAGTAACCCTGTTGGCCTTATGTAAAGCCTTGAAGATCCAACTTTTCCCCTGAGCATTGGGCCAAGGCGGTAAATAAGCCTGTCTGAAATGATTTGATATAGAAAGATATAGATTGGCCTCAATCGTGTCATATTTTTGTTTTGAATACTGTTTCATACTGGTTGAATTCCTATGTTAGCCACCCAGAGTTGCAATTTGCAAGTTGTGTGCAAATCGTCATTTGCCCCTCCTGCCGCCCTCTTCCCCATGGAAGTTCATGAATCTTAAAGCTCAGGAACCTGGAGTTTGTCGTGGTTTCAACCACACTGCACTGAGCCAGAAAGAAAGCAGCTCAGCTCTGTGACACTGGAGATGTTCTAAGTCAGAGATCCGGAGCTGCTTTCAAGTTGGTGCAGAATCCTCAGGCTGAAGTGAGTGTCCCACAGTTAGGAAGTTTGTTAGAATTCCTTGATAAGAATAAATTGGGATTGTGTTATATGAATACATATAGGGAGATGAGGAACTGACTTAATTCAAGGTGTGACTGATGACCTTGTGCTGCATCATGGTATAGCATTGTATAGTCAGAAGGGACCTAGAAAGCTATCTACTCTGAAGGCCACCCTAACCAATAGTTGGTCTCCAAAAATGCTAGCCACTGTTGGTCCTCCTGGTCACGACGGTGCCCTTTGTGAAGTCAGTTGACTTAAAACAAAAAAGTGCTACACACACAATAAGGCAAGTTTTATTGTCGTACCGTGGCTGTTTGTTCAAGAATCATGGAGAGGAAGACATAAAGCAGTTTTCTTACTTTGCCTCCTATTTAAATTCTAGCCTTAACATCTGTCAAAGTAGTTTTCTAACTATCCTAACTCTATTTTTCTTTTAATGTAGTGTGGAGCACTGATTACAAACAGCTGGACTCCGTCTCACTTTGACTAAATATCTGAGATAATCAGGAATGCAAACAGGCATTTCTCATTTTAGATTTTTTGTTCACCTTCAGTACATATGTATACACCCATTTGAGTCTTCAGGGAAGATAGGGAGAAATCTCTGGTGGATCAGAATGATTATTTTATTGTTGTTTTCAGTGGTAAACCTTGCAGGGGATTTAATATTTTCAAACTGCTGAGTATGTATTTCTGGAGGGAAAGATAAAAGTTACGTGAGGAAGAATACAAAATGGGTTGCGCATACGTATGAGAGGATAAATGTATGTCAGAACTAGGGAAGCAGAAGATTGTACAGGCACACAAATGATTGTTCCTTGTTTACATGAATTCGAGAAGAATCTGCAGAAAAGTGGTATCCGTAAGGAGTCAAAAAAGTCAAGATGGCAGTCACAACCATGCAATTGAAGCCCCGCCCCTTTTGTATATGCACTGATATTGCATGCATGTTCAAAGTGGTGTTGTCATTTCTGCTATCTTGATTTTTTTGACATGCCACCTGTGGTTGCAGCTGCTGCAGAAACCAGTAGCATAAACAAAGAATGCTGTATCTTAACTGATACAGTGCTGGCTAGGGAATTCTGGGAGTTGAAGTCTATACATAACATACATACATAACATGTCCATACATAACAGTATATAATCCAAGATGGCGTCCGCGAACAGACGCCGACCGCTGCTGCTCTGAAGAGGGAGAAACTGTTGGCGTTTCTGACCCTCATCTCAGCCCCCACCGGTTAGTCGAGTTGGAGGGGATTCTAGGGACCCCGACCATTGTATTAAGCTGGGTCGGAGCCGGATAGAACCCCCGAATGGAGTGGTGGAGTGCGGCGAGATTACGGCAGACTGCGAGGAACCTGGGACTCTGGAGGACGAACGAACGACGACGACAGACCCCGGACGTTCCCGTCGACAACGCGGGGGCCTTGGTGACACGGCCCTCAGTGCTGGACGGTGGTCCGAACGCCCCTTACCCTGCTATTCTTTTAACTGGCGGTGGATGTAGCTCGAATCGGGGCGGTGCGTGCAGACGAGGTGTGGCGGAGTGGTCTGAAGAAACAGCTGAGCAGCGCGTTGGCTCAGTAACAGACCAGCCTGACGCCCAGCAGCCTTGGGGAGTGGAGTTGGAGCTGGATTTACCAACCTCCCTGCTGGCTTTGACTGTATGGACTGATCTTGTGGTGTGGTGGATTCCAGCAGTGTGGCGGACTCTGCTGCGACGGGCCGGTTCTGGCAGTCCAGTGAACTTTGGGGACATTTTAGACTCTGGTCACGTGGCTGGTGTGAGCGATCGGACGAACCCAGGACTGCAGCTTCGAGTCAGAGCGAGTGGCTTTGTTTTGGACCATTCAAAGAACATAAGAGTAACATCAATGGTCCCTCGTTTTCTGACTATGCTGCAGACTTTGATTATCATCTAGATTTCCCCCCGTCTATTAGAGGTGGCAGAGGTTTGGGTCCCCTTGTTGTGAGAGTGGTATTCCCCTGGGTGTGGGAGAGCCAGGGGGAGGCCAGAACTGAATGATAGTATACAAGAGTGCCCACCCCTGAGTGAGAGACAGGTGGTGGGCAGGAGTGGATGTGGCCCCTCTGACCTGTGAGAGAGGTTGAGGAGGGGGCATAAAGAGTGTGGAGTGAGTGGTTCGGGGGTGGTTGGGTTCTCACAGCGCCGAAAGCTAACCGCTGGTGCGCTGGTGGGCCTACTGCCTCCTGAGAGTGACTGGGTACGGGAGGATGTGTGCATGGGAGAGGGGACCCTTGTTTCAATCTGGGGTTTTCGGAGGTCCGGTGGTGGAGGCAACCGGGCCTGAAAACTCTGGGGGCTATGGGGCGGGTTGTTTTATTGAGGTGGTGACGGGTCGGGGATGTTATGGCGGGAGCCGGAGGGCAGGCCATCGTTGGGCAAGACGCCCCCGGTGTTTATTACCGGTGGCATGTTCCGGCCCTCCAGGCTCAAACCTAGGCCCTGGTCAACAGATCCTCGAGGGCCCTGGATTCCGGCTGTTGTTGCTTAACGCCAGGTTGGTTAATAACAAGGGCCCCCTCATATGTGATTTGATCACGGAGGAGGGGGCCGACCTGGCGTGTATTACTGAAACCTGGCTGGGCGTAGGAGGAGGGGTTGCCCTCTCGGAGATCTGCCCGGCTGGGTTTCAAGTATGGCACCAGCCGAGACTTCGGGGTAGGGGAGGAGGGGTGGCAGTTGTTATCAGAGAGTCGATGGTAGCCTTCAGGGGCGCTGCTCCACAAGTAACCGGATGCGAGACCCTGTTTTTCAAGTTGGGTTCCCGAGAGCAGTTGGGAGTGTTGCTGCTGTACCAGCCTCCCTGCTGCGTAGCAACCTCCCTGCCTGAGCTGCTGAAGGCCGTCTCGGGGTTGGCGGTGGAGTTCCCCAGGCTTATGGTTCTGGGGGACTTCAATCTGCCGTCTCTGGGACGGGCCTCGGAGGCGGCTCGGGAGTTCATGGCCACCATGGCAGCCATGGGCCTGACTCAGATTATTCGGGACCCGACTCGAGACAGTGGCCTCACTCCGGACTTGGTGTTCTTGTCGGAGCAATGGCAAGGTGATCTGGGGGGTGAGTTACATCTTTCCCCATTGTCATGGTCAGATCATGCCCTGGTGGCCCTGAGATTCTCATATGCTGCCCCACTCCGCAGGGAGGCTGGACCTATTCGATTGGTCCGCCCCCGGCGACTAATGGACCCGATAGGGTTTCAGAGGGAGCTGGGGGTTATACCTGAGGATCTTTTGCACGGTCCAGCGGAGGTCCTGGCCGCAGCCTGGAATAAGGAAGCGGCCGGGGCCTTGGACAGGATCGCGCCTGTGCGGCCTCTCTTGCCCCATTCGACCCGATATTCCCCGTGGTTCACGGAGGGATTGAGGGTTTTGAAAAGGGTTAAGAGACGTCTAGAGCGCCGCTGGAGGAAGACAAAAACCGAATCTGACCGAACACTAGCTAGAGCCGCGGTTAAGGCCTACCTGGTGGCGGTAAGAGTGGCGAAACGGCAATATTTCTCCACTCTTATTGCATCTGCAGAATGCCGCCCGTCGGCCCTGTTTAGGATTACTCGATCTCTCCTGGGTAAGGTGGGCCCAATGACCCACCTTCAGGGCTGTGCGGAGGAATTTTCGGAGCATCTGGCAGATAAAATCGCTCGGATTCGTTCTAAGCTGGACTCCAAGCGTGGTGCATGGTCTGGGGAGATGCCAAGGGAACGTCTATGCCCGGTTATCTGGGAACAGTTTGATCCTGTTGAGCCCAAGGAAGTGGACAGGATCCTCCAGACTGTAAGGGCCACTACGTGTCATCTTGACCCATGCCCTTCCTGGCTAGTGAAAGCAGCCAGTGAAGTGACATGTGGCTGGGTCCATGCGATGGTTGCTACATCCTTGGGAGAGGGAGTGTTTCCGGCTGCTTTTAAAGAGGCGCTGGTGCACCCCCTCCTCAAGAAGCCATCACTGGACTCTACAGTGTTGGACAATTTTCGTCCCGTCTCCCACCTTCCCTTTTTAGGGAAGGTGGTTGAGAAAGTCGTGGCATTACAGCTCCAGAGGATTCTGGATGATACGGATTATCTGGACCCCTTCCAGTCAGGATTCAGGCCGGGATATGGGGTAGAGACTGCATTGGTCGCACTTACAGATGATCTCTGGCGAGAGCGGGATGGAGGCAGTGCATCCATCCTGGCTCTTCTTGACCTCTCAGCGGCTTTCGATACCATCGACCATGGTATCCTTTTGGGGCGGCTCGGAGAGTTGGGGGTGGGCGGCGTAGTCTTGCGCTGGTTCGCCTCCTTCCTCCGAGACCGGTCCCAATCGGTGGTGATAGGAGATGAGAGGTCCGACCCTCGGCCCCTACTTTGTGGGGTGCCGCAGGGCTCGGTTCTCTCCCCTCTCCTATTTAATATGAAACCGCTGGGTGAGATCATCCGCCAACACGGGATGAGGTATCATCAGTATGCTGATGATACTCAACTATATATCTCCATCCCGGGTGAGTTAAGTGATGCAGTTTCTGCCCTTTCTCAGTGCCTGGAGGCTGTGGGGGTCTGGATGGGGAACAACAGGCTTCAGCTGAACCCTGGCAAGACGGAGTGGCTGTGGATTGATGGTGCCTCGGGATCCAAGGAGTTGTCATCTTTAGATCTGGACGGGGTGGCACTACCCCGTTCAGACTCAGTGCGGAATCTGGGGGTCCTTCTGGACTCACGACTCCTGCTTGAAGAGCAGGTGGCAGTCGTGGCCAGAAGGGCTTTTGTGCAACTTCGAGTTGTACGCCAGCTTCGCCCTTTCCTGGACCGAGATGCCCTCCGTACAGTCACTCATGCCCTGGTCATCTCCCACATAGACTATTGCAATGCACTCTACATGGGGCTACCCTTGAAGAATATCCGGAAGCTTCAACTGGTCCAGACTGTGGCTGCGCGCGCAGTTATGTGTGCCCCAAGATCGGCACACGTGACACCTCTGCTGCGTGAACTGCACTGGTTACCAGTTTGCTTCCGGGTCCAATTCAAGGTGTTGGTTGTTACCTTTAAAGCCCTACATGGCATGGGACCAGGTTACCTTAGAGACCGCCTCATCCCCAGAGCATCGACCCGCCCCTCCCGGTCATGCAGAGAGGGCATGCTACGGATCCCATCAGTAAAAGAATTTCATCTAGCGGGATCCAGGAGGCGTGCCTTCTCTGCCGTAGCACCCGCCCTTTGGAACATCTTGCCCCTTGAGGTGAGGCTAGCCCCCACACTCCTGACCTTCAGGAAACAACTGAAAACCTGGCTCTGCCACCTCGCCTGGGACGGGATGAGTAATAGCTCTTCCTGGAGATGGCTCGCACCATAAAGTTCAGTTCGGTTCGTAAACATCAGATACAGCCTCTTGGATTTTATATTTTTATATTTTTATATTTTTAATTGATTGTATAAAGTATTTTATATGTTTTTAATCGCTGACTTTATTGTAAACCGCCCAGAGTCCCCTTGTGGGGGGAGATGGGCGGTGATATAAGTTAGAAATAATAAATAATAATAAATAATAAATACATCTTAAAGCAGCCAAGGTTGAGAAACACTGGTCTATATACTGGTCTATATACAGCTCTAGATGATGCAAAAGGTTATGCAATCATTCAAGGAATGTCATACATAATCTGGTCCATTGGCAAAGTCCCCAGTTAGGAACAATGCTTCTGGATGCCAAATTTGCTCCAGCTCGTCAGAGCACTCCCTGATTAGATTTTCATTCACAAGATGGTCTCTTTACTAGAAAGGAAGTACAGAATGTTTATTGATTTTCTCTTCCCTCAGTAACCCCTTGTGATCCCTGAAAATCAGAGATTGAAGAAGCCTCTAGAGCAGTGTTTTTCAAACTTGGCAACTTTAAGGTGTGTGGACTTCAACTTCCAGAATGCCCCACCAAGGCAAAATTCTTCCTTCTTCTGCTAAAGGCGTTCTCCACTGGCTCTCCATCCCATCTATGACTGGAAGAAGCTTTTCAATTTAGATAGCCTATTCAGAATCCAAGCTATGGACTAGTAATTCCAGCCATCTGGCTGAATGTATATTTTCTTCCATGCTTTTATTGAATCCAGACCAAAAGTTTAGACAATGAAACCACTCAGGGGGTTCTCAGGGGGTGGGGGAGGTAAACAAAAGTCAAGATGGCAGCCACAATTACATGTAAATAAAAGGGTGTGGCTTTAGTTGCGTGGCTGCAGCTGCCATCTTGACTTCTTGATAGGCTGACCATATTTCAGGATGGCAAAACGGGATGGGGTCTTATGTAATATTCCGTATTCATGAAAAAGGCAGGGGTCCCTTCCCCCTGGTCCATGCGATTAGCTCCCGCCTGCAAACCCTGCCCCGGTCTGCGCGATTGGCTCCTGCTTGCAAACCCTGCCCCCCGGTCCGTGCGATTGGCTCCCGCCTGCAAACCCTGCACCCGGTCCATGTGATTGGCTTCTGCCTGCAAACCCCACCCCCCGGTCCGCGCTCTGGCTCGGATCCTCCTTCCGCGCCATTCCCGCTGGGTTTGAAAAACAGGAAAAAATTGAAATTTTTATGAAAATGACGGGACGGTTGAAAAATGCTTAAAAAACGGGTCTCTCCCGTTCAAAACGGGACGTATGGTCAGCCTACTTCTTGATCTCCTGTGGATGCCCTGAAACCACTGCAGTGGAGAAAAGCTTTGGTACTCCTCAATTTAAAAATCAATTAAAAGCTACATTTGCCCCACACTTACACTAAAACTCTCATGCTGTCCTTATCTTTTCAGTATCAGGCAAAGACATTTTGTTTTTCCCAGGCTTTAAAGATAATGTTTAATAAAGATAATGTCACACCCTTATGACCATCATCTTGACTTTTTTTCACCATACCCTGAGGACAAGTCTGGGCTAGGAGAAAAGCAACGACATGGCTTTAGTTGTTGGGCGCACGGCTATCCTGCTAGAATGCTGCTGCCTCGCTGTTTTGCTACAAAGGAATCTTGCAGCAGTTTCTGTGCTGCGTAGTGCAATTCTGCCAAACGTTTCAGCCTGCTGTGTTCTGCTGTTGCTCAGGGCCATGTGTAGGATCTCCTAGATTTCCAGACCAAAGGGCCACACTCATAAACAGCTAGTGTGGGCAGGACAAACACTAACCCTTGTTTAGTTCATTTAATGCAAAGTAAATGTAATGGGCATTTAATGGAAAACAGGCCAGCAGGTAGAGACTGTGCCATCTCTTTGCACCACTAGGGCAAATGGTGAGAGAGAGATAAGGGGAAGGGTCTTCAGACCTGTCCGTGTTTATGTTCCTCAACTGGCCTATTGTTAGAAAAATGAGTCTCTGCCTTCAAGAGACAAAAGGCCACTTCCTGTTGTTGTTTTTCCACCTCTGTCTCTTGTGCTTCCCTGCCTTCAAATGTAGCTTATGTAGAAGTGAGGCTTTTCTATCCACATGTGTTTTTTAATAAGTCTACCTTTTTCTTCAAATACAATGAAGGTCTATTAGCGTTCCCTAATAACTGGCCTAAGCTCATGCTCTGTATCCAAGGCAATTATATTACAAGCCCTTTCCTTTTCAATGGGTCGCTGTTACTTAATTACGAGTGTCTTTCAGCAGCCTGAAACAAGGGCTCCTGCTAAATTCAAATCTCCAGCACTTCCTATAAATATCATTACTAAATAATAAGATTACCTTGGAGATGTCTTAGTGTTGGTGTTTTTAGGAGACCATGTGCAGCCTTGAACAGTTATAGACCTTTGTTGCAGATACTTTGAAGAAGGAAATTATCAATGTCAGACAAGGGGCTCCAATCTTTTTCACCTGCATTTATTTAAATAACCCTAATGTCAGTCACAATAATTGTATAAGGACATGTGGGAAGGCTCCTTCACCTCCGATCTCATTGTGCTTAAAAATGATTGGTAATACTTACTTCAGAGAAACATACTAGAGACATATATTGAATTCAGACAAACTTAAATCCTGAGGCAAAATGGGATAATTTGAAACAGAGAATGCCTTTATGGAAAATACTATAATTAATCCATTGTTGTTGTTGTTTCATTCTCTGACAGTCACATCCATTGTATACAAGAATAGCCATCTTCATCTTTATGAACATCCCTCCTCTTGGCTCACATGCTCACACACACACACACACACACACACACACACACACACACACACACACAATCTGTATGGGATCGGGCATGTTTATTCTCCAGTACAGGGGCCTATTATCACTGCAAAGTTCATCCCATTCCCAAAGTTTTAGGGAGAAGAGAAATACATAATTGAAATTATAAGTATAGCTCAACTCCCCCTGCACCAATTTCTATGAAATTTGGAATGCTCAACCTGGCATCAAGCTCTAGCTTGCCAACAGTTTTCATTTCATTAAGGGAAGAATTTTTTTTAAAAAAAAAATATCCCCAAAGAATAATATGTAATTTGAAAGTAGTCCCCTACTTTCAGGATTGATGGGAGTAATTTATAAGGGCAGGTGAGATGCATTTTGCTGATGCAAATGTTGGTAATGACTCCTTGCTGCCATCAAAAGGTCTAATTGCCACAGAGGACAAACCAGGGGGTGAAAAAGTTATAGGCAACTGATTCTGCATAATATACAAAAGTAGACTGGGGGACAAAATTGAAAAGTATAATTTATTTATTTATTTATTTATTTGCGTATTTATACCCCGCCTATCCCCTCCCTAGACGGAGGGCTCTAGGCGGCTTACAATCATTGTAAATTCATATATTTATACATCATATATTAACAATGTTACAATATTACCGCACATTTTTAGGGAGGGGGTGAGGGAACCGACTCTTCTTCCGCAGGCATCGGACTACATGCCCCAGAATGCCTCGTTTCCGAGCCGGCTGCCGACGTCCTGGAAGTTGTCATCGGGATCCACCGTCCTCCACCGTTATCCACGGGAATGACCAGATCTTCTTCGGTCCGAGGGCGACCCCCGAAAGGACGCCAGCAAATTGTCCCACGTAAGTGGTACCCATTTATCTACTTGCCTTAGCTTTCGAACTGCTGGGTTGACAGAAGCTGGGGCAAGTGACGAGAGCTCACCTTGCCACGCGGATTCGAACCGCCGACCTTATGGTCGGCAGTCTAACGGCTCAGCGGTTTAACCCGCTGAGCTACCGCGCCCCACATGCATATCAAGCAGTGAAATTTTTAAAATCTGAAGAGATTACTAGCTAATCGTGCTGCTTCAGCTAAACTGGTTATACTTCCTTCTTTGACTTCCTTCCTTCTTACTTGGGTCTTTGAAATGTCAGTATGTAAAGTGTATATTTACTTCCACTTTTCTTCCAATTCCCCCTCCCCTCTAACTTTGTGAGTTGGATTAGGCTGACAAATAGCCCAAAATTAACCAGGAAGTTCCATAACTGAGGGCAATCTTGATCTTGGGCCACATCACTCCTAGAACATACTGTAATCACTTCTGATGATAGTTCTGGATTTTACAAATGGATTCATACAGATCTTAGATTTCTGAGCTATTCTTATGGACTCCAATTCAGTGAAAGATGTTTTTTTCCACTGATGCCAATAAAATGAATCAACTGAAAACAAACCCACCCCTATTGTTTTTAATGGGGTTTAGCCTGTTATATATCATTTTACTCAGAAGTAGTTCCTTTACATCCAAGAAGCCTTACTCTAAAGAAAAGTGCCCAGGTTTATAACTTTAACCATGGCTTATCTTGGCTGGGCTGATAGGCATATAAGATCCTTAATCATATTTACTTTTAATCCCTTACCATTATTTGATTTTTGTAAAAATGTATTGATTTTGAAAAGCAGAGGTTTAAGTCAGTGTCAGTAAAATGTTTGTAGACTTAAAAATAATCTCCTGAATCTATTCTAAAAAAAGTTCAGAGATTTGTACTCAGATGCTTATCAATACTTGTACTGCATGGTATAGGATATACAAAACTGAGGCATCGGAATATTAATTTATATCAAAAACAATGTTTTATATTTTACAGATTGAACTATATGATACTATTTATTCAGAATTAAATAATCATTTTCTTTTCCATATGGCAACTGAAAAATAGTCTGCTATGTATGAAAATTCCAAAGGAAAAAGTCATAATAATTATACAACAATCATCGCTGTAGTAAAATATTACCATGATTCATATTTTTCATGTTTTTTCATGTTTTTTATTTGCAAATGAGTGTCAGTCTTCTCCCTCCCCAGTGCAATTAAAATATGTCAACTTGGTTGTATTAATAAACTGCCATATACACAATAATTGTATATATGCACTGCAGAGTTCTCCCATTTAGAATCAGCCAGCATTTTAGCAATGATGAGGAGAATGAAAATCAGTTCAGTAACAAATTATTTAGGAGAACCATTTAAAAGACTTCATTCTCTTTTTCAAAGTTTACTCCCTACCCAGAATGGATTCCTTGTAGAATCACTCCTCCTCCTCCTCCTCTTCCTCCTCTATTAAGGGAAAGGGAACTTGGCTAGATTTGATACCAATATACAGTATGAATATTGAGAGAGTCAATTTGGTGTAGTGGTTAAGGCACCACGCTGGAGATCAGGAGTTCTACTCCCACCTTAGGCAAGAAACCAGCTGGGTGACCTTGGGCTAGTCACTCTCCATCAGCCCTAGGAAGGAGGCAATGGCAAACCACTTCTGAAAAAACTTGCCAAGAAAACTGCAGGGACTGGTCTAGGCAGTTGCTAGGAGTCAACAATGACTTGAAGGCGAGAAGAGAAGAGAAGAAAAAGAATCTTACACAAAGAAGCAAAACAATATTTCTGACCTCAGCTTTTCTAGAACGGGCATCTTGTTCAGTAATAAATGGGTTCTTTTCTATAAAATATAGCAAAATTGCCTTTGTATTAAATCTGACTCCTAATGATTGCACGGACACATGGCAGAGTTTTCTTGGCAAGGTTTTTCAGAAGTGCTTTGCCATTGCATCCTTCCTAAGACTGAGATGAAGTGATTGGCCCAAGGTCGCCCATTTGGCTTCGTGCCTAAGGCAGGACTAGAACTCACAGTCTCCTGGTTTCTAGCCTGGTGCCTTAACCACTAGACCAAACTGGCTCTCTATTGCCTGCTTACCGCACTGTAAAATGAGCCTAAGTGCACCACCTCAGCATCAATCTTCACCACAAATGTTCCTGAAACAGATGAAATAAAGAACTTGTTCCACTTTCAGAAGATGCTTCCACTTAGTTTGGGATATTTATTTATTTTCACCAGGAGCTCAAGGCAGTTTATTTGGGTGGCTCTTTCCATTTTATCCTCATAACAATAACCCTGTAAGGTAGGCTAGACTGAGATCGAGCAACTTTCCCAACATATCTAGTTAGCTTCCCTGACTGAAGCAGACTTGAACCTGAATCTTCCCATTTTTAGTCCAATTCCTTAACCATTACACCACATTGCCACATGTAACTGGGATAAGTTGCAACATTGTGTGAATTTCTACATGCAGTTCATTTTCAAAGTGCATTTGCATTTAATTTTCAATGTCAAAACAAAAAAACAAACACCCCCCAACCCAACTCTGCTTTTTATGAAGAAAAACTGAATACTGAAATAATATTAACCACAACAGGTTTAAATAACATTAATAGTTCTGTCAGGGAGCTGGCTTGCTTGTCATCTTGGTGAAACATCATAAATTTCCACTCTTGCAAATATATGCGAGGGAATAATGTCACCCGCTTTGACCAGATGGGCCATCAGAAGGCTTCCCTCCTGTGGGTACAGGCAGATGGGCTCTTTGACTGTTACCCCTGGTAGCTAAGCCACAGGGAAGGAGTTGTGGGCTGTGAGCAGTTCAGTCACTGTTCAAGTTTGCATACATCATAAGTAATGGATGTCTTAAGAGAAAAGACACAATGTGAATGCAAAACATATTCTGACAAATGAAAGGGCTCCGTCTCCAAGCAGCGAGTGCTTTCTTGGTGTTTCATTCTCATTACTTCTGCAATCACTGCTGACCTTCAAGGTCAGGATGTTGCCTCAGTCTTCCCCTTTGCTTTTATTTATTTTTCCTTGATGGTGTCATCACCACCTGCCTTAGGAAATGGATTCAAGCAGCAGGCCGGCTTGTTGTTATTTTGTGATGGTAAAGTGGATTCTCTGCACTTGGAGAATTCCAGGTTTCAGGTGCTTTCTGCCAAGAAGCAATTGAAAGTTAATTCTACCTTATGCCTGTAACACCAAATTCCACTTCTTCTCAAGTTATTTCATTACGCTATTCGTGCTCATTCTGCTTTCCCCTGAACCAAACACTTTGATCTGTTGAATTTAGAGAGAGGTTTTTTTGTAGTACATCTGCCTGCATTAACATGCTGTTTGAGCAGAGGGGCAAATTGTCCACCATCAGAGATCATGCCTTTAATGCATGCCTTCTAGTGATGTCATTGCTAGTCAACAGACTTGAATTAGGCACAACTGGTTTGAGAAAGCTGCAATCAAACCATGTGGGTAGTTCCAGTCCACCCTCAGTTCTGGAAACTCACCAGTTGACTTTGGGTCAGTCACTCTCTCTCACTCCAACCTACTTCACAAGGTTGTTGTGAGGATAAAATGAAAGGAGATCCCCATGTTAAGGCTACCTTGAGCTCCAGAAGAACAAGTGGGACATAAAGTCTAGATGATGATGAGAACAATGACGACAACAACAATATAGATT
This sequence comes from Charina bottae, assembly GCA_023362775.1. Classification (NCBI taxonomy): domain Eukaryota; kingdom Metazoa; phylum Chordata; class Lepidosauria; order Squamata; family Charinaidae; genus Charina; species Charina bottae. Next base: position 2,329,377 of record JALMGJ010000001.1, on the reverse strand, counting down.
AATGGAGTGTGCAAGCAAATCAGGTTGAGCTGAAAATCTGTTTTGCATTTTTACCATTTTTTACTTGACTTAGAAGTAATAATTTTCACTTTTATCGTTTAAAGAATAATCTACCTACAGTACACTAGAAATGCCAAGAAAAAGGTTCCAGGGAGGAACTCCTGCCATGGGACTTTTTTTCAGATTAAAAATGGCCACAATGGCACCTTCCACCCAACTTGTAACAATAAGGTCAGCATTGCAACAGTACTGAAAAAAATTCTGAAGTATTGTGAGAATGAAGTAGAAAACCAAAAGCATCTACGTTGGGGAAGAAAACTTCTGGAAAATCAGAGGGAAGATTTTGGCATAGTATTTTTAGAATTATAAAGATATTAAAGAAGATGACATTGAGATGAATGTGTATATAATATGCAGGGCCTAGGGAGTAATTTAATGACTGAGCAGCTTGGCATAGGATTAGGAAATAATCTGTCTCAACAATTTATATTTTTAAAATTTTAAAAATTTTAAAGGTAGTAACCAACAGCTTCAATAGACAGCAGAAGGAAATTTGGGCCCAGAATGGACCCACAACCAATGGATCTGGTTCAGAATCAGTACTACATATTCTGATCACTTGGCCCTTAGAGGAAAAGAAAATCCGTAGCTGCATTTATCTTTATTTCTTGATGCTTCTGAGCCACTTTCAAAGGCACTTTACAGGCATTCCTAAGGTAGGAATAGGACGGTAGGAAATATAAGATGGCCAAACAGTGACACTGATTAACAGGTCCTCTGGCCATTTACACCAAATCCAAGAGAACTCCCAAGCCACATATTCAATTAAAATAATTTTCTCTCTTCTATATAGTCTCTACTTACTTGGATTAACCTTCAGCTTCTTTGCCATCATTTTTCAAAAAGCTGCTTTCAGATGCCTGTTGAAAGCTTTTGCAGCCTCCCTGGATCTGGCAGATGGAAATATGAAAAAGAGCTGTGTGTGATCAGCACACTAATTGTGCTTGAGTAGAAACCTGCTTGTGGCTTCTTTCTTCCAGTGGCTTTTAAAGAATATGAGGGGAAAGTTGAAGGCCAAAAGCCAAATGTCAAGGGTGAAGAGGAAACAGTACTTTCCCACCTATGCCTTCTGGATTGTTCCCATCAAAAACAATTCAAGCAAACTTGACATGATGCTCCTCAGTCCCATTCCCTCCAGGTACCCTATGAGGGTATCCTGGATGGGGATATCGAAAGGCATGTGAAAAAGCTGGGATTGTTCTAACAGAGCTGTGTTCCTCCCAGGTCAAAACATACAAACAAGGACAAAGTAAGAATGGAGTGGGGCATATGGCTGTGAGGAAGAGGCTACAATATCTGGAGCTTTTTAGCTTAGAAAAGAGTTGGAAGTAAAAACATGATAGGTGGAATATATACCCATATGGTGAAAGGGAATATGGATGATTTTCTCCCCTCTTTGTAACACCTGTCTCCTGAGAAACCTGTATGTGGGTCAAGAAGCAACAGTTAGAACCGGACATGGAACAACCGACTGGTTCAAAATTGGGAAAGGAGTACGACAAGGCTGTATATTATCACCCTGCTTATTTAACTTATATGCAGAGTACATCATGAGAAATGCCGGGCTGGATGAATCACAAGCCGGAGTTAAGATTGCCGGGAGAAATATCAACAACCTCAGATATGCAGACGATACCACCCTAATGGCAGAAAGTGAAGAGGAACTAAAGAGCCTCTTGATGAGGGTGAAAGAGGAGAGTGCAAAAGCTGGCTTGAAACTCAACATTAAAAAAACCCAGATCATGGCATCTGGTCCCATCACTTCCTGGCAAATAGAAGGGGAAGAAATGGAAGCGTGGTGGCTCAGCAGGTAAGACGCCAGGCTTGTCGATTGGAAGATCGCAAGTTCGGAGGTTCGAATCCCTAGCCCTGCGTGCAGAGTGAGCTCCCGCACTCGCCCCAGCTCTTGCCAACCTAGCAATTCGAAAGCATGTAAATGCAAGTAGATCAATAGGTACCACTTCGGTGGGAAGGTAACAGCGTTCCGCGGCGTCATGCGGCCACATGACCGTGGAAGTGTCTTCGGACAACGCTGGCTCTTCGGCTAACAAACGGAGATGAGCACCGGCCCCTAGAGTCGGACACGACTGCACAAATGTGCGGGGGGTACCTTTACCTTTTAAATGGAAGCAGTGACAGATTTTTTTTTCTTGGGCTCCAAGATCACCGCAGACGGTGACTGCAGCCATGAAATTAAAAGACACTTGCTCCTTGGGAGGAAAGCTATGGCAAACCTAGACAGCATATTAAAAAGCAGAGACATCACCTTGCCGACAAAGGTCCGTATAGTTAAAGCTATGGTTTTTCCAGTAGTAATGTATGGCTGTGAGAGTTGGACCATAAGGAAGGCTGAGCGCCGAAGAATTGATGCTTTCGAACTGTGGTGCTGGAGAAGACTCTTGAGAGTCCCTTGGACTGCAAGGAGGTCAAACCAGTCAATCCTAAAGGAAATCAACCCTGACTGCTCATTGGAAGGACAGATGCTGAAGCTGAAGCTCAAATACTTTGGCCAGCTAATGCGAAGAGAGGACTCACTGGAGAAGACCCTGATGCTGGGAAAGACTGAAGGCAAAAGGAGAAGGGGACGGCAGAGGATGAGATGGTTAGATAGCATCACCAATGTAATGAACATGAATTTGAGTAAACTCCGAGAGACAGTGGAGAACAGGAAGGCCTGGCGTGCTATGGTCCATGAGGTCACGAAGAGTCGGACACGACTAAACGACTGAATAACAACAATATGTAGCTGCATCTGAACAGATAAAAGGAAATGCTTCTTGTTCAGTGTAGACAGAACAATGGCCTTCTCTGATGTTTTAAATGGGAATGGGGCTACAATATTTCAAACAGCAACTTTGGTCCTGTTGTACAGAGAAATCACCCCAGTTTTTCTTTAATGAAATAATCACCTGCACAACTTTCTGTGATCTCACATTGTCTTGATTGTGTCATACAAAATGAGGTGACAATTCCAGATTAAGTGGTTGGTGTAGATGGCTCCTTTGAGTGGGCAATTAATCAATAACAGATATGTAGCATTTCTTTTTCTTCACAGGACCACATGCAGAATGATGGTAGACCTCCTCCATATAAACCAGGCAACACACTACAAAGTCAGAATTGACCCCATGATAATTTTCTATTTTTATGATTTGAAAAACAAAAGTAATTCATCTATGAAGGACGTTTTGTAGTACATGAAAAACCCACTTCAAAGTAAGGAATTGAAGTGGGTTTTACATGATATGAATGCCTGCTTCATCTTTGGGATTGTATCTAGCTTTATGTTTTGATGTTTTAATATTGCACAGAAATCAATACCATATTTTATTAATATTGTACTTCAGTTTTAACTAGAAATGTGCATCAGCCACTGGATTCAAATTTGACCACTTCAGAGAGATGACATAGCTCTACTGGAGCAAAACAGAATCCCTTCCAAAATGATCTGATCTGAATCTTGGATTTTCAGAAATTCATGAGTACTTTAGTACTGAAGAAAGATAGATAATGTATGTGCCATCCCTTCCTGCCCCCCCTTTGAAAAATGCTGGGTTGTGATGGATAAGGGAGAGTAGCAGAACAGGTGACTGATTATTCTACATTGTAATAGAGCCAGCCCTCCTGATCTGTGCAATAGTCAAATTAAAACATCCATAGGGAACCCATCACTTAGTTCTGACTGGAACAGCTTCCAGGCAGAATGGTGACTTGGGGGAAGCCTACCTGTTTCCTTCTCAAACCAGAGCAGCTGCTTCATTGCACTGAAACTACAGTATGCTGGTCTCCATTCTGGTTTGCCACTCCAGCTACCAATTTCCAATCCATTGCTTTATGGAAACTGTCAGAATGATGCATTGAGAAGTGACTGTAAAGTGTAAAGTGGCTTTTGGTCTGCACCAACGGTTGCCATGTTCGCCTCACAATGCATCTTTCTATGGCAGAATGTTGTTAATAGAGAGGCTGGAAGGTTAGTGGTGGTGCATCTACATTGGAAAAGATCCATGTGGGTGAACACATGGGAAAAGGGGTAAAGAGAATAGTGGGTCATCTTCCCATTCCAGGTGGTAGAACCAATTGGGGCACCTCTACCTTTTCATCAAATCAGGTAGACTTCCTAGTTAGGTTCCAATCATGCTGCTTTGCATTGGATGCTGAGTCCTATATAATGGTTTGCTGAAATCTGCTTGATTTTTTAAAATTAATTCTGGATTTGGTGGAGTAAGTGCAAGAGAAGGTTTTGTGGCTTGATTCCTTCTCAATGGCTTATCTTTCCAATTAACCCTTATTCCATTTTCCCTAATTTCTTCTGATAATCCTTTCTTTTTCATTTCAGTTCACACATTCATAATTCCAGTTCCCCTGATTGTTCATTTATTGCTGCTGTCATTTATGAGAATCCCTTGTAACTTATTAGAAATTAATTGCCTAAGCAATGTCAGCTGGAGTCCAGCAGATAAATTATCATGCACTTTTTTTCCCCTTTTGCAATTAGATGAAAGAGAAATGCTTTAGAAACGATTCCAGGGAGAAAAAAGTGCTGGAGAACTTTTCATGAGGGGAATGTGGAGTTCTTATTTAGTTATGAGGTAGCCAAAGGGTGTCCATACCTGCCCTGTCTTTCTTTGTGCCATCATTTTTCCAGTAGCCTCCTTGACTTTGTGAGTTTCGTGAGGGACCTCCTCCCTTTGCGGAACCATTGAGTTGGATACACCAGGAACCAACAGTTTCCAAGCTATAGATGGCCATTCTGAAAACATACAACTGTTCACTTTCAAGCAGGATGCCAAGGATTGGAAGGGCAGGAGGAAAAGGCCTCCATTTTAAACTCACAAGAGACCTTTACATTGGGCACCCAACTGTTGTGCATGGTTCTGTTCTTGTCTGTAGATCTCACACATCTGTATCTGAGAACTTTCAGCCATGGTGCTGAGCAAAGCCATGGTGTGTCAGGAATCTGTGATTTACTGTCAAACCCAGGTTCAGAAGCCTAACAATTTGGGCTTTTTCAATAGTGTATCACTTCTGCTGTCTCTTCTGCTGAGACCCCGGGCCACTACAGTCAGTCAGAGTACCCAATTGTCGATTAAATGGACACTTTGGCATGATATAACATAGTTCTGTATGTGAAGCAAGGATCAAAATAGCTGGCTCATTTTTCTGCCAGCCTTTCAGATGCTGAACAACAGGCTCTCAATCCTCCAGAACCGAATAGCGGTGGCGAAGAATGGAATAAGTTTGTTTAAAAAGCCTGCAAAACTGGAGTAAGATTGAAGCAAAGATACCATTTTTTCTCCACCCTCTTTCACTAGTTGCCAGAGCCAACAACATTCTCAGACCAGAAGTAGATGATGCATTCATCAGTGACAAATCTATGGTAGGTTTTCTCTCTTTCTCCATAATGTGTAAGGGCATCCATCACATGATGAGTGTTGACTGTCCCTGCATCCAGCAAACAATAGAGACATTCACAGTTTGATGACATTATGCCATATGGAGAGCATAGCTATATATTCTAAGGGAAAGGGAAGACCCTACCATGAGGATGTAAATGAATATGTTCTCATTCCTAGCTTGGTCTCCCAGCAGCCTATGATGGTTTATGCTCCTTACAGCAGTGAGAGTTGCTAATGTGACAGCATAATTTAATATATCTTTCATAGGCTGCATTCATGCCAGATATTTAACCTGGTTATTAAATTGACCATTTTCTAGCCTGAAATATCAAATCAGCAGCTAATAAACCATGTGATACTTCCTAAAAAACTTTGCTAAAGTTAATTCTAAGAAAACATGGCCTGTTGTGTGACAGCAGCTGTCTTAGTAGTCTTTGATCTATCTAGGTACATTATGTGAACATAGCCAAAGTAGTAAAACACTTGCCAGTCAGCAGGGGTGCCCACGGGCTGTGGTAAAAAAAATGACAGCCACAACATGGCACACTTAAAAACTAGGCTTCAACTGCACTGTTGCAGCGACCATCTTGACTTTTTTAAACCATACCCTGAGGACATCCCTGCCAATCAGCAATTTTTTCCTCTCCTCTTGCCACCTAAATAACAACTGCAACTTCTCATCCATAAAAGTGAACAGTTTGGTCTGATGCACTTGAAAAAAGATACATACTAAAAAACAAAGCTCTTAGAACATATGAACAAAACAGAAACCCAACGATTAGCTACTGAAGCCAGAATTTCTCCACCGGGTTTTGTTTTGTATCACCAAGGAACATAGTTCAACCATTTATTTTTGTTAGTCAAATATCTCACAAGGAATTTCTGTCCTCTGACACGATTACTCCTTGCAAGCTCATGACCCTCCATTTGGACATCTAAGATAATTTGTTGTTTTTGTGTCAAAATCAGCCTGAGGTTTAATTAATAAACCAGGAAAAGAGAAAAAAGGAAGACCAATCTGCATAGAAACACAACCCATAAATAAACCAAGGCCACATTATCATTTTGATTATAAGGGTTATAAAATATTGTCTTAAGGGAAGATACACCAGAGGTGGAAATGAAAAACAAGACATCAGAAATTCCATTCAAGTATTGGTGGTGGTGGAATTATTTACTGCCATAGATCATGTTACCGCTGGCCTCTTTAAATTCGTGCTGAGGGAATACAGTATATCCTTCCAGCTTTGCCTTTTGAAAAGAAAATCACCACTCCAGTAAAAAATAAAATATTCTCATAAATGGCTAAAGAGTTTGGTGTTATCTAGCCTTTTCACCTCCTCCTTGAATGCAATGCAGATTGAAAAGGATAAACCAGCTACAGTATTCCAAATGGCTCCAACATCTGTTTCCCTTCATTTTTTTATCTCAACCACCTTGTCATCTGTTTTTCAAAAGCTGGGATCCAATTAGCAAAGACATTACAACTCACACATTCATCCTTTGTCTAGAGCCAAGCACGTAAATCCTCTTGGGAAAGGGAAAAAAAAACAAACCAGCACTTTTTGTCAACCAGGATTTGAGTGGTGCCTTTTGTTGGAAAAAGGAAAACGTGTTTTCATATACAATGCTGCTATCAAATTTCTGTTTTTTATGTTGCCAAGGTGTTTAAATGGTGCTGGGGCAGCTTATTATTTTTTTAAAAAAGCATTTTATTAAATTTCAGAAAAAGATAAAACATACAGAAAAACAAAAAAACTACAAAAAGAAGAACTAAAAGTGTGAAAACACAAGAGAAAATTTTTAAATAGATTACAAAAAGAAGTTACTTCCGACTTTAAACATCAAGGATATACAGCAATTTTCCATAATCAATCCCTTACTCAAAATTAAACCAAAATCACATTATTTTTACAAGTCAACCCCTTAACGCAGGGGTCCCCAACCTGTGGGCCACGGCCCACTAGTGGGCCGCGGCCTGTTAGGAAGTGGGCCACACAGCAGGTGAGTGGTGGTGGTCCGCGCGATTGGCTCCCACCTGCAAACCCCGCCCCTCGCCTGTGCGATTGGCTCCTTCCTGCAACCCCCCCGTCCATGCGATTGGCTCCCGCCTACAAACCCTGCTCCCCCATCCATGCAATTTAATTATTTATTTATTGTTTATTTATTTATTTTCTATCCCGCCTTTATTATTTTTATAAATAACTCAAGGCGGCGAACATACGTAATACTCCTTCCACCTCCTATTTTCCCCACAACAACAACCCTGTGAGGTGAGTTGGGCTGAGAGTGTGTGACTGGCCCAAGGTCACCCAGCCGGCTTTCATGCCTAAGGTGGGACTAGAACTCACAGTCTCCTGGTTTCTAGCCCGTTGCCTTAACCACTAGACCAAACTGGCTCTCTTTTAGACCAATTGGCTCCTGCCTGCAAACCCCGCCCCCCGGTCCGTATGATTGCCTCCCCCCTGTGAACCCCACCCCCCTGGTCCATGGAAATTTTTTCTTCCATGACCGGTCCCTGGTGCCAAAAAGGTTGTGAACCCCTGCCTTAATACATTATAAAAATCACTAAATACCATTGCACTCTCCCTTTATATTAAAGGAAAAGAAAAAATATAGATCACCTAATCAACTCCCCCCAACATAACAATTACTTAATGAATATTCCCTTCCTACTACTATTCTATATATTCCTGTCTACTATAATAAGGATCAAAAATAAAAAGCATATAAATTGTCTGCCATTATAATTAATAATACAAAAAACATGAATTAATATTAATATTAATTTTTTAAAAAACCTTAATAATCATAATCCCAATCATTAACAATAAGTAAAATCATCCAAAGCCAAAAGACCATCCAGATAAATATTTTTGGTTCCTTAACCCACTTCAAAATAGACCAAGACATTTACATATCCCCATAATAAACACAGAGCTATTTTCAGCCCAACTGCTCCCCTACAGATTTCTCTTCAAAAAACCTCCCATACATAATAACCCCTTCTTTTCCATAACACTCCATCAGAAAGTCAAATTCACTCATGTCTTGGAGCTCGATTTCTCCCATTAAGTTCTTCAGTTCAGCACTGTAAATTTCATCCAGGATTTCAACAGAAGCCTGAATCTCACTCTTAGGAGAGACATTTCAATTGCTGTTAGATTCTTCAGTTCCATCCACAACATCCACAACCAGATGGCACATTTTAGACCACATATTTTCCACAATGCTCTGAATGTCTTGCATAATAACTTGGCAGGAATCAGAAAAAATCTGCTTAATATCTGCTTTAATATCTCGGTGAAAGTCAGAGAAAGCCTGGTTAAGATCCTCCATGTCTGAGGCAGTAAATTATGGCACCCCCTAGATACTTAACCAGCAGAAGTGAAAGGTAATGGAAGATTTCCGAACTGAACTTAGATAAGATAACAGACAGTTCCCCAGAGAAAGTAGCGGCAGGAAAATAAAAGTTCAGAATGGCAGATTCAACAGCAAAAAATGCAAAAATCTTCAAAATTAGCATAAAAATAATAACAGGGAGATGATAACATACTCTTAACCCTCCTTAGTATTGGATGGAAAACAAAATCCAAAGCTTTAAAAAATTAAAAAAAAAATTAGACACAAAAATAACGATAAGCACAAAGAGAGATTGTTTCTCCTTAATGTGAAAAGCCTCTCTTAGGGTAGAAATACTTTAAAAAAAATACAAATTGGGTGCTTTAGAAATGGGGTGGCTGGACTTAATGTCCCTTTAAGGCTGCAGCGTGGCTTGGAAATGGTGATATCCCAGCCTCACAGCGAAGTCTTACCCATCGATCGCAGACACTGTTTACGATCTCCTGGCTGTGACTTGCCTTCCGGAGAACAAATGGGTCAATTCCAAGCATTTTCCTTGGTCCAGAAAATGCTCCTGGGCTTCAGGAGGAATCATCCGGAGCTCGCGGGCACAGCTGTTCAGTCCACCATGTTCCCACTGGAAGTCGTGCCGTGGCACCTTATTAAAAAGTTCCCTACCCAACACAACTTGTGACACATAAAGCCTGCACAATTCCTCATGAATACTTGCATCTCCTGTTATTATGAACAAAAAAAATGCTACAATAAATGCTCTTAAAATACATTGCATTTGAAAGTTTAATACTGAATATATCAAAGAACAGATTTTTGCTGTGAATATTGCCCTCACATTGAAATATGAAATAGGATATATTGCTGAGAAGGGGGATAATCTGAGCTCTCCACCCACTCCCATTTTGTGCACTTGTGTGTAGACGTGGGGAAATGCAATTCTCTCACAAATACCTGATTTGTGAAAGAAAAGTGGCATATTGAAGTTCAAGCTGTGTCTATAAATCCTCTAACAGCTTCTTTGCTGGCTCCCCAGTTGCTACTTCAAATTTCACATGCTTTTTTAAAAAAGGCTATTGAATGCATTTGGATCTCTCATATATATACAATGTTTAGATCCAGTGGCAGTCAGGGAGGAGGTATAAAAGCTTTTCTGCCTATTTATTTGATGGGCATCAATATTTTTCAAGTAAGGAAGCTTGCATCTCTGTCCTATCTGAAGTCTTCCTATGATAGAAGTACATATTTCTTTCTCTTTGAGTATCTCTTATAAGGCATTTGTTTAACTCAGTTTCCTTTCAGGATCATACCCTGAGAACAAATAAGAATCCAATATATTCTACTTCTCTTATGGGGATCTCAGAGGCACATCTTTATTATAGGAATTCTTGTAGGATGTTAAATGGTCCAAATGTTTATGTTAATCAGGCTCTAGTCATCTCAACAAAGCATTATGGCTTTTCCATTGTTCTAATATGGCACACCAACTTTTTCCTTTCCATAGGCTGCACCAGTATCTTTCTGCTCAAAGGGGTTCAAATAAATTCAGTTCTAAGCAGATTTGAAATGCTGCCTGTGAAACTTTTTTTCACATGAAAAATGTCTCCATAAGTCTTATATGAGAAGACATAGTTCAATGCTTTTCAGTGAATTCGAGAAAAAATATTTCTGGCTGTTGTTGGAAAGAAAATAAATCAGATATCTTCTCTTGGTGCATTAGAGTTCTCCATACTGCTTCCAAAGTGAAGCAGGTCTTGTTTGAAGTGGTTCCAACTCTTTCTGAAGCTTCATAACTTTAAACATAAGTATTAAAAACTAGTTAACTTGTTATTTATTAGATATAAATACAGGTAGTCCTCACTTACCAACCACTCATTCAGCAACTGTTTGAAGTTACAATGGCACTGAAAAAGGAGACTTGTGACTGGTCCTCAAAGTTGCGGCCATCGCAATGTCCCCACAGTCACGTGATTGCGATTTGGGTGCTTGGTAACCGGCGCACATTTACAATGGTCACAGCGTCCCCCGGTCACGTGATTGCTATTTGCGACCTTCACAGCCGGCTTCTGACAAGCAAAGTCAATGGGGAAACCAGCAGGAAGTTGCAAGTCGCAGTCACATGATGTCACACTTAACGACTGCGGGTGATTTGCTTAATGACTGCAATAAGAACTGACAAACTGACATTGTAAGTTGGGTGTGGTCTTGCGATATTCACTTTATGACCGCGTCACTTAACAATGGAGTTGCCAGTCCCAATTGCGATCAGTAAGTGAGGATTACCTGTACTGCCTTTCCCCTAGGCTGGTGTTTCTCAATCTCAGCAACCTTAAGACATGTGGAGTTCAACTCCCAGAATTCTCCAGCCAGCATGAAGTTCACACATCTTAAAATTGCTGAGTTTGAGAAATACTTCCCTAGGCACTTAAGATGGCACACATAGGGGTCTCTCCTCCTTTTGTCCTCATAGCAATTCTGTGGAATAGATGGGAATAAGAGACAATGATGGATCCAAGGTCACTGCTGAGCTCTGTGCCTGATTGGAGACTTGAACTTGGTTCTCCCTGGACTCAGTTCAACACCTGATCCAAACATCTTTAAGTGGCTTATAGCTCATTCTCTTACTTGTCAAAGCCAATTGCTTTGTATTTATTGCTTGTTGAACAACTTTTGCTTTAGGAGCACCGCTGTTGGTTTCCTGGCATTCTATCTGAGATCTATAAAATGGAAAAATATCTACCGTAGTTTAAAGGATAAACAATGTCCATATCCATGTCTTTATAAATTCTTTTTCCAGAGTGTAATAATGCAGTCATTACATCACTGACAGTCAGTTTGCCCAGGAAACAATTCCTTAGAATGGGGCAGGTTTTCCCTTTCTCTGTGCCCAAGCAGAGGCTGGGAGCTGTCTGGTTTTGTTGTCTGTTTTTAAAATGTCTTTATTTTGAATTGCTGAAGTCTATAATACTGTGAAAGATGGAAGGGAAGAGAAGAAGAGGATGACCAGCAAGATGGATGGGCTCGATTGAAGCAGCGATGGGTGCAGCTTTAGAAGATCTGATGGTCCAGGATGGGAACAGATCAAGTTGATACGGACTTGATGGCACATAATCAATATTTTATACTATAATTATAAATAAGTAAGAGTATTTAGGGCTTCAGGGAGAGGTTCTATAATGGAGTAGATGTCCCTGAAGGAGCAGTGATGGCATTGCAGAGATCGGCGGCCAGATGGTGAATTCTGGCTGGCGCAGACTCCCCAGAGAAGGAGAGATCACAAGATTGACCACTTGCACTCCGGATAGCTTCTCCTCATGAAGAGACTGCAGGAACTGAGGTTTTTGTGGTCAACTCATGAGGTTTTGACTGAATTCTGTTCAGAAGGTGAGAGAGTTTTTAGAAAAAAATAAAGAAGAGTTGGAGGAGATACAAATGGGGGTGACAGATGATACTACACAAAAATCTCAACAGGTACAACAACAAGAAGAGATGTTACTGAATTAGGTACTACAGGTATTGATTTTTCTAAATTTTTGGCTTGATTATGGATTATAAGTATCATATAATACATCAAGGCTTTTATCTGCATAAATGTGGTTGTTCTAAAAGACTGTAAAGCATTGGAAAGTGGTATGAAACTCCACATAACTGTCTTTTTATGATATGTTCTTTTGTGGGTTAAGAATACATTCAATAGTAGCTAAAGCTTTTGGCTGTTCTTCATCTGACTTAAGAAGCTGCTCTCCCTTGGAGGAGGAGGAGGAAATTCCTGTTTTCTCTGTCTTCTCAACCCATAATTAATAAAATGAAAGATATTACAAAGCAGTTATTTAGACAAAGAAAAAAAAACAGAAAGGGTTTTCTGCTTACCCACTGAGCAGTACAGAAGTCAGAATATAAGGATATAACTCAATTTGGAAAAAAAACAGAGTTTATAAATTCAACTCATTGCCATAACAACTGAAAATCCCTGGCAGCCATTTGTTGCAATTGCTTTAAAATGGATTCTTCCACAGAGCACAAGATCAGATTTGATAGCCTAAGTGGTTCCTTCCAACCCTATGATTCTATCACTGTGCATCACATGAGAGCCAGTTTGGTCTAGTGGTTAAGGCAACGGGCTAGAAACCAGGAGTCTGTGAGTTCTAGTCCCGCCTTAGGCATGAAAGCCGGCTGGGTGACCTTGGGCCAGTCACTCTCTCTCTCTCAGCCCTAGGAAGGAGCCAATGGCAAACCAGGAGTCTGTGAGTTCTAGTCCCGCTGTGGGCATGAAAGCCGGCTGGGTGACCTTGGGCCAGTCACTCTCTCTCAGTCCAACTCACCTCACAGGGTTGTTGTTGTGGGGAAAATAGGAGGAAGAAGTGTTAGGTATGTTCGCCGCCTTGAGTTATTTATAAAAATAATAAAGGCGGGATAAAATTTAAATAAATAAATAAAAATAAACAAACAAATAAATAATAATCAAAGTCTTAATAAATCTGGAGAAAGATAAGACTTTCTTCTTATGCTTTAAATAGCATTGGTTCATGCATATCATCCCTTCAGTTTTTCCATTCTGTCCTGGCCTGTGCTTTGGAAATACTGTTCTGGTTTTGCTCATCTTCCCCATCACCTCTGACAATCTTAAATATAGTGGAGATGGCTTTGAATATCTATTCCAGATCCCTTGAGCCACTCCAGAATTTTGGAAAAGCCAGATTTTAATTCATTTTCCTCTCCAATAGAACTCAGTGGAGCAAAATCAGGTGGTTTCTATTCACCTCTTTAATTTCCCAAGGCATGTAACAATGGATCAACATTTTCTTAGAAGCAATTTGATATCCAATTCCCTAGCAAAGTTAATGAGCTGACTAAAACCACATTCTAAATATAATGTTTAATCTTTTTCCTAGGAAAGTAAATTAATTTTTATGTATTACCAGATGTGTTATGCAAACAATGTATTGCTGATATTTCTTATATATTTACCACAGATTCAAAGGGTGTTTCTAAGAAAAAAGATAGACACGCTAATCTTGAATGCTTTTATATTTTGAGGCAATATTTTGTAGCATACCATTTCAACCAGATTTCTCCTCCTGGAGACTCTACTGTCACCTGCTTCGACATATGTGAGGCAGTCAGATTCACTTAGGAATGCAAATGTTTTGCTAGGGCAGGAGTTAAGACTATGTGGCTCTCCTGATATCATTAAATAATAATCCCCATCATCCTTCACCACCGGCCATGTTGGCTGGAGGTCCTGGGAATTGTTAGGCAGAGAACCACAGACTCTTAAAACTACACTGGGGAGTTCAGAGCAATGAAAGGGGAGCAGATAACAGAAAGCTTTCTCAGAGATTCCTAGGACAGATTCATATGGGTGTTATATTCCTTCAATATGCCAGTACCTCACTCAGGAAATTCTTTTTAATCCATTTTTCCTTTAAAAATCATTTTTCCCCTGTCATTTTTTATGATAGCACTTTCACAAAATTTACCTTTTGTTCTTCATGCTTTAAAATTGTCAGCCTATTTTTACAAAATGATGTACCGTTGGTATATAACTCCAGAGAAATTATCAAAAATGTATAAAAATGTATCAAGTAAATGTTGGAAATGTAAGAAGGAAAATGGAACATTTTACCATCTATGGTGGACGTGCAAGAAAGCGAAAAAATTTTGGAACTCAATACATGAAACCATAAAAACAATTACATCAGCGGACATACAAATTAAACCAGAATTATACTTATTAGGCTTCATGGACAATGAACTGGAGAAAAAACACAGAAATTTGTTACTATATATGATTTCAGCTGCCAGAATAACATATGCTCAACAATGGAAGAAAGAAGAAACCCCTACAATCCAAGACTGGATTACAAAAATTATGGACCTAGCACAGATGGCAAAACTAACAGAGATGTTAAAAGATAAGAACATGGACAAATTTAAAAATGATTGGAAACCGTTTCTGGACTATATGATAAATGTACAAAAAAATAATACAATATATATAGGATTTAATGATTAAGTTGGTAAGAAATAGAAAAGGAACAAATGTAATTTAAACAAGCAATTAAGTAATGAGACAAATATATTAACCACAGTTAAGGAAATCGAGAACCAAACCTTTTTTCCCTTTTCCCTTTTTTTTTCTTCTGTTTCCTTGTTTGTCTCCCCTTTTACACACCTTTCCTTCTTTTTCCCGCACCCTGTTTAATTGTTTCAAGGTGTATGTAAGTTATATGTTGTATGTTATATGTTATATGTAAATTTTATATAATAAAGTATTTTTTACATCCAAAATAAATAAATAAATAAATAAAATTGTCGGCCTATCACTTTCATTTGTAGGATGTTGCTAATGTTTAAGTTTCAGCAGTATAAGCAATGAGAATCAAGGCACAGAATTTTCTTCAGCTATTGTGATACTGGGATTAAGATTGTTAAGATTAAAATTGTTGATAACATCATCTTGGGAAATTAGCTAGAGACTGGACAGTTCATTAAATTAGCTAGAGACTGGACAGTTCACCAAGGGGAGGACAGGATAGTGGTGTACCTAGCATATTGACACCCAGAGCAGCTACTTCCCCTCGTCGAATCACATACAAGGCCCTGAAAGTACTGCCAGCTCCATCTCCATCTCCATCCCTGGGCCATTCTGCTGACTGCCAAACGCTGGTCAGAACTCTAGCAGGAGCCACCCAAATACATGCCCATTGCCAACCCTCTGGATAGCCTCCTTATTGTCTTCAGCAGCACCCCTGTTTTGGCTGCATCCAGGATGGACTGTTTCCACTGCCCTGCCCTTGCACCACCATTGGTACAGGAGACCCCACCACTTCTAATTTCCCAAAGGTTGGTGGCTAAGCTATTCTAATGGCTCTGCTAAAGGGAAATAATCAGAGAACACTGGTCCAATCCTAGGTGTGACCACAGATAGAAAGCTGGACTTCATCTATTCATCTATATCTATATCTATTGTTGTTGTTGTTCAGTCATTTAGTTGTGTCCGACTCTTCGTGACCTCATGGACCATAGCACGCCAGGCCTTCCTGTCCTCCACTGTCTCCCGGAGTTTAGTCAAATTCATGTTCATTACATCGGTGATGGTATCTAACCATCTCATCCTCTGCCGTCCCCTTCTCCTTTTGCCTTCAGTCTTTCCCAGCATCAGGGTCTTTTCCAGTGAGTCCTCTCTTCGCATTAGCTGGCCAAAGTATTTTTGCTTCAGCTTCAGCATCCGTCCTTCCAATGAGCAGTCAGGGTTGATTTCCTTTAGGATTGACTGATTTGACCTCCTTGCAGTCAAAGGGACTCTCAAGTCTTCTCCAGCACCACAGTTCGAAAGCATCAATTCTTCGGCGCTCAGCCTTCCTTATGGTCCAACTCTCACAGCCATACATTACTACTGGGAAAACCATAGCTTTAACTATATGGACCTTTGTCGGCAAGGTGATGTCTCTGCTTTTTAATATGCTGTCTAGTTTTGCCATAGCTTTCCTCCCAAGGAGCAAGCGTCTTTTAATTTCATGGCTGCAGTCACCGTCTGCGGTGATCTTGGAGCCCAAGAAAATAAAATCTGTCACTGCTTCCATTTCTTCCCTATCTATATCTATATCTATATCTATATCTATATCTATATCTATATCTATATCTATATCTATATCTATATCTATATCTATATCTATATCTATATCTATATCTATATCTATATCTATATCTATATCTATATCTATATCTATCTATATCTATCTATATCATCTATCTATCACAAAAATTGGAGCTTGTACATGCAGTGCAATGGGACTACCAGAACCTTGAGCCTTTCCAGGACCTTCAACTTCTGCCTTAGTTTCAAAGGGCATATTATGCCCTACTATTCATTATATAGTGCTAAGCAGGAATAACATTTTGGAAAGTTCCCATCACAGTGGGCCTTCACACACTGAAAGGGCTCCAGTGCTGATCGTGCATGAACAGTTTTAACAGTTTTAATTGACCTCAGTGATAAAAACATTGCATTCTTTCTTGTATGTGGTTGCAAAACAGTGAACTATCCATAAACCAACAACTTGGGTCAATGCTTCTGGAGAAATTTGCTTGGCTCTCTTCTGTACAGTATGTGTATTTTCCTATAGACAAGCCATTTAAAATTATCATCATTTTTCCCCCTTTAGATATGGTTGAAAGATTTCTGATAGATGCTCCTGTTTGGGTGAATTGTACAAAGAAAGCCTTACTTTAAGCAAAACAAAAGTCTTATTATTACTATTATTCACAAAAACATGAAATCACAACTGCCAGTTCTTTACCTGGTGTTGGCCTTCATTCGCATCGAGTTCTTCCCAAGAACCTAGGATGTCGCGATGTGTTGGTGTAGCTGGTGTACCAACTCAGACAAACAATCAAGCAGAAAACAATACCCTAATCAAGGAACTACCAAGGAGAAAGCAACACCCCCACCAACACTGGCAGGGCAAGCTACTGAATATAAACAGGAAGCAAACCGCACTCCATTCTAGAACTGAAGATGTTACCTAGTCGTGCAACAAAACATCTGCAACTCAAAGAGCACCAAGGACTCCATAATGAGTCCACCAATTTTTCATTTTTAAACATTATTATTATTATTATTATTATTATTATTATTATTATTTCTATTATTATTATTCCTTTGAGTCAGTCTTGACTCCTGGCAACTGCCTGGACAGGTCCCTGCAGTTTTCTTGGCAAGATTTTGGACGTGGTTTGCCACTGCCTGCTTCTTCCTAGGGCTGAGAGAGAGTGACTGGCCCAGGATCCCCCCAGTGGCTTCATGCCTAAGGCAGAACTAAAACACGCGGTCTCCTGGTTTCTAGCCTGGTGCCTTCAACACTACACCAAACTGGCTCTCTATCTAAAGTACCTAAAATTATCATCAATAAATGCAAAAGGCCTGGCTGAAGAGAAAGATCTTGACTTCTTTCCTGGAGATGGACAGGTAAAGAATTAACTACAACTTCCAAGAGAATCTTTCCTATGTTACTCATAAATACTCTTAAAGTCTGAAGGCTGTGGGGGCCTGGATGGGGAACAACAGGCTTCAGCTGAACCCTGGTAAGACGGAGTGGCTGTGGATTGATGGTGCCTCGAGATCCAGGGAGTTGTCATCTTTAGATCTGGATGGGGTGGCACTACCCCATTCAGACAAAGTGCGGAACCTGGGTGTCCTTCTGGACTCACGACTCCTGCTTGAAGAGCAGGTGGCAGCCGTGGCCAGAAGGGCATTTGTACAACTTCGAGTTGTGCGCCAGCTACGCCCTTTCCTGGACCGAGACACCCTCCGTACAGTCACTCATGCCCTGGTCATCTCCCATATAGACTATTGCAATGTGCTCTACATGGGGCTACCCTTGAAGAGTATCCGGAAGCTTCAACTGGTCAGAATGTGGCTGCGCGCGCAGTTATGGGTGCCCCAAGGTCGGCACATGTGACACCTCTGCTGCACGAGCTGCATTGGTTACCGGTTTGCTTCTGGGTCCAATTCAAGGTGTTGGTTGTCACCTTTAAAGCCCTACATGGCATGGGACCAGGTTACCTAAGGGACCGCCTCATCCCCAGAGCATCGACCCGCTCCACCCGGTTATGCAGAGAGGGCTTGCTTCGGACCCTGTCTATAAGAGAATTCCATCTGACGGGGTCCAGGAGGCGGGCCTTCTTGGCAGTGGCACCCGCCCTCTGGAATATTCTGCCCCTGGAGGTGAGGCAAGCCCCCACACTTATGACCTTCCGGAAACAACTGAAGACCTGGCTCTGCCACCTCGCTTGGGATGGGGGGAGTAATAGCTCCTCTTGGGGTTGGCTTGCTCTGTAGAGTTCTTTTAAAACCTAACAACAGAGCCTCTTGGGTCTTATATATTTAATTAATTTATGTATTGTATTTTATAAATTTTTATATGTTTTAATAGCTGGCTTTGTGTAAACCGCCCAGAGTCCCCTCCGGAAATGGGGGGAGATGGGCGGTGATATAAGTTGGAAATATAAATAAAATAAATAAATAAATGGACCTCTGAAATCCAGGACTTCTTTCAGAGGGTGTCTTCTGCTGCTATAACCTCTAAATAGATTTATACCAGGATAAATACGCTTAGATCAGAGCTTTCCAAACTTTTCATGTTGGTGACACACTTTTTAGACATGCATCATTTCGCGACACACTCTTACAGCAAGGCATCATTTCACGACACACTCTTACAGCAGGGCAAAAAGCAGGCACTAGGACCTGCGCAGAATCACAGCAGGTTTGGAGGCAGCAGGGCACAAGGCAGGCACTAGGACCTGCGCGGAATCCTGGCAGGGCAGGTTTGGAGGCAGCCAGGCACAAGGCAGGCACTAGGACCTGCACGGAATCCTGGCAGGGCTCGGAGGCAGCAGCAGCCACGACACACCCAGACATTGCAGCCGACACACTAACGTGTCCCGACACACAGTTTGGAAAGCTGTGCCTTAGATAATCAGGCTCTGAGCTACTTAAGGGCACTAAGATTTAGAATCAAGATTTTTAACTGCACCTTTAACTGGTAAGTGATGCAGATCTCTCATCATGGGCATTATATTGTCCCCACATTGTGTGTAGGATGCACAGTCTGACTCTTGCAATTTTTGCTAAGTAAAACGTCCAGACATTCTACAAGGGTAGTTTCCTATAGAGAGCATTTTAGTATCTAATTATGATGTAACCATATTAATAATAGGAAATTGCTTAATATGACACATTTAACAGAATGTGCATCTATGTATCTTTATCTTCTTTCTTCATTCCTGTGGGGAGAAGAAAAAGTATAAATGGCCACTTCACGACTGCTGACTATGAAGCATCGGACTCCATTAAAACTGACCTGATGAATTTTATTAGATCTGGAATAACCTAATCCCTGGTTGTATTTATGACCTGCTCTTATAGCTTTATTCATAAGAATGATAGCTGAGACCCCTTTCCTCTTATAATAAGGTGGCAGGTGGTAATACGGTTGATGAGTGGAACTTACTCATTTTTTCCTTAAAGTTTTCTGTATTTTTCCTCGTTTCAGAAGATGAGGTGCAATCCCCTTATCTAAGTGCAAGAAAATCTTTTATGGAGGAGACACAACAATTTGTAGTTCCACCTCTCTCAAAGGTTCATGTGACACCTGAAACCAAATATAACTTGGCACTCTTTGAAAGCAGGAGTAAGTTCAAAGTATCATGGGGACAACCAGTGCCATTCTCGTTTTTCTGAGAGGAGTAGTGGCCATAAAATGGGTGAGCTGGCTGAGAGCATAGCAAGATTGTGCTTAGATGCCTCTGCTCATCTGCTCTCCCCCCTCATACACTTTTCATCTACAAATTGACTGGATCATGAACTGGAAATTAAAATAAGGCTGCAGTTCCAAACATGCTTCTTTGAAAATTAGGGCCACAAAGATGAGTAAGGTTTCAGTGGAAATCTGTTTAGGATGGAAGTGTTAATGGAAATATAGTTATTTCTCCTTCAGAAAACAAAAATGTAGGGATATATTCCACATTGCCTGCGTTCCTTCTATGCTGTTTCCCCAGTGACTTTTTCTCATCCTCCTCTCACCTCCTCACTTTAACTGTAACAGCAGTAAAAACTGCCACTACCAGTAGCACCAAAGGAAGGAATGCAGGAACAATTCCTTGCTCTCCTCATTTGTGCACACCAAAAATCTCAGACTTCTTCTGCTACAAGGAGAGAGTATTTATTATGTATTTATTTGTCTGTCTGTCTGTCCTTTTGTCTATTTTTATTGTCACTGGGATTATCCTTTTAGTTCTTCATGTTTTATTTCGAGGCCATAAAGACACCAGCAGGCAGCCTATATAGATAATAAAAAAGAATTTCTGTGATTTTACATTATTAATACAGAAAGCAGGTGCAGCGCACAAATACTAAGGTTGTGACATTATTTATAATGGCAAAATAACAGTTCAAGATGACACTTCATTCTGAGATCTAAACACTGTCATTGTCATGAGAGCCAGTTTGGTCTAGTGGTTAAGGTGCTGGGCTAGAAACCAGGAGACTGTGAGTTCTAGTCCTGCCTTAGGCATGAAAGCCGGCTGAGTGACCTTGGGCCAGTCCCTGTGTCTCAGTCCTAGGAAGGAGCCAATGGGAAACCAGGAGACTGAGAGTTCTAGTCCCGCCTTAGGCATGAAAGCCGGCTGGGTGACCTTGGGCCAGTCCCTCTCTCTCAGCCCAACTCACCTCACAGGGTTGCTGTTGTGGGGAAAACAGGAGGAGGAAGGAATATTAGGTATGTTCGCTGCCTTGAGTTATTTATAAGAAAATAATAAAGGCAGGATAAAAATTAAATAAAAATAAATAAATAAATTGCTGTAATGATGGGTCTTGGGAGTGGGAGGAAGGTATAGATTAGAATTGCCAAACACCTGTATCCCCACAAACCACATTCCTAAATAGAAATCTCTCTGTGTGCCTGGGGAATCTTTCAGCCGTTCAGATCAATTCATTTCTAATTTATGCTTTATAATGACTTCAGCCACCGTTTCAGATCAGAGTAGTGGTATCTGCCTTTGGAAATCACTGTATTCTTTCCCAAAACCCTTTTTTAAATTTTGGATCAAATCACATCTACCCAATACATATTATATTTCAATTGAGTCTATTGGTAGGAACTAATAATTAGAAATATATGAAAAATGGCTGCAAGTCAATTGGGCCCAAAGGCATAACCGAGTAATGAGAAAAAACTGCAGTGGCATCATGATTATGCATTACAAAGGCATTTTAAGGCACTACTGGTTTTGCTTCTCCAATATTTGCCATATACTGTACAACAGAATGATGTGAGGAGAGGCTCCGTCTCACCAAGAATCTTGGGGCATACATCAATACTTTCATCCTCCTCATTCCATTCCACAGAAGAGCTCAATGTTTAGGTAATGATGCCATTTATGTATAAGCTACTTGTTTGTCCAAAGACCTCAACACGCAACACAAAGAGGTTAAAAATACAAATAAAAACCATTTTAGTAAATACTCCAGTTGAACTTACCAACTATCACAATGGGAACCAAATTCAAGTTAATTTGTTTCTTTCCATCTGTTTTTTTTTCCCAACAAAACCACAACAGAAAGAAATGTTGGATCAGAAGCCCTACAACAGTCTTTCATCTCAGTCTTTGAGAAAATATAGTAGACATTCTCTATCAAATAATCAATGTTCAGGGCATACAGATTATTTCACAATTACTGCATTTTCTATCATAACTGTTCACTTATATTGCAGTACTGTATATGGATTAGGAGTAGACGACATTATACCTATGGGCCTCTTACTTTGACTTGATCACAGGCACGTTTAGCACAAGTCCTTGAGTCCAAATCAGTTAGGATTCCAGAGGTCAAAGACAGCATCTTAAATTTGGAAAATCAATAGGAAACCAATATACCTCTGTCAGGGTCAGAATTATATGATTTTTTGATAGCTAATACTGTCAGCATCTTGGCAGCTGGTTTTGCACCTAGTATAGTTTCTGGATTATTTTCAAGGGCAGCATCATATTGAGAGCATTGCAATAATCCAAATAAGATCATAGGTCAATGTGACTAGACTATCTTGGTGACTATGGACTACCCAAGCAGTACAAGGTGGTTTGAATTCACCCAGAAATTTGTCACAAATATTTTGTATTCCTGTAATATTTAAGTGGAAACATTTTGTCTTCCCTTTAAATAGCCTTGTTTGCTTAAACATATTTTGAAATGTATAAATCCTTCCCTATTTTAAGCAATTAAAGACTACTTGAGGCATTCATTTTATGATCCTTGTATAATTAATTTCCTTTTAAATCATTTGAAGTATGTGTTTTTATAGTAGACCAAATAGATTACTTTGCTTAGGAAAGTATTGACCTATGCCAAGAATAAGAGATGGAAAATAACTTGACCGCCTAGAGAGATGTTGCTGGTCAAAATAAATAATATTGGGCTAGAGAGGGACCAATACTCTGACTTAATACCTACAAATCACAGAAGTATCTTAGGTCATATGCTTGCTTTCTACTAAAAAGGTAAAGGTTTCCCCTGCACAGTCGTGTCCGACTCTAGGGGCCAGTGCTCATCTCCGTTTGTTAGCCGAAGAGCCAGCATTGTCCGAAGATGCTTCCATAGTCATGTGGCCGGCATGACGCACACTTTCTACTAGACAGTATAAATAGGAAACTGCCCCCAAGCACAGAAGAAAGCAAACACAGAGAGATGTAACTGGTGGTGAGTGAAACCAACCAACAGGCTAAGAATTCAGAAGAAAGTGATCTAATGCAAACTTATATCCTTGCTTATACTCAGCAAGTAATCTTCTGGTCAAGAGAGTACCTTCCAACCAACTTTCAACCCAATGCACAAGACCTTGAATGTGTGATGTGGGTAGACATCAGAAAAAGGTCTCAGATAGATACCTTGCCTGGGGGAAAGACTACATGGAACCTCCAGCACCCATTTTATGTCCTTCACAGCATCGTCCCACGTGGGTGGTGCCAAAATCTTCAGACTCTGGTTTAAGAGACAGATTTTACCTTTTATCTTCCCCAATCCATTAATATGGGCCAATTTTCCTTTGGGAGGATTTTAATAAGCAAAAATTCCTCAAAAGGCACCACCGTCCCATCTGCCCAAATAAATAAATAAATAAATATCTAGTCATGCCTTAATTCAATCTCTTCAATATGAAGATGTCCGCAAGGCTCACCAGGGAGTTCCCTGCTGATTTTCCCTGTGATTCTGCTGTTTTTGCAGACTTATTTAATAATTACATCATCCATTGTGATGAGCCATCACTTCTATACCAGGTTAGTGTAGAATATATAAACATTTCAGAGAACTTCTGTTCAGGGCAATTCAGGGCAGCCATGTTTCCACTCCCCCAAACTTCACAAGCTAATTCAAAGTACCCCATCCTGTTGTTCTCATCATGACCATTTTTGTTATGTTGTGAATTTATTTATTTATTTATTCAAATTTCTCTCACCACCCATCTCTCCTGATGGGGGACTCTGGGTGGTTTACAATAAAATCAATAAAATCAACAATTGAAAACATACAATATAAAATCAGTTAAAATAATACAATTAAATAAATATAAATATAAAATCCATGTGGCGATATGATGTCATATAGTAGGCAGGATATTACAGTGCTAGCCACCCCCAGGAAGAGCTGTTACCTTTCCCATCCCAAGCAAGGCGGCAGAACCAGGTCTTCAGATTTTTCCTTTTGTATTGATCTTAGACTCCAGCAAAGGAGATCGTTACCTTGTCGTGGTGTTGGAGCTTGAGCACCTCAATGAAACCATGAGCTAAACTGTGAAGGGACACCCAAGACGGGAAGGTCGTGGCAGAGAGGTCAGACTAAATACGATCCCTGGGGAAGGTAATGGCAACCCACCCCAGTATTCTTGCCGTGAAAACTAAATGGATCAGTACAACCAGAGATATGTCGGTATACTATTGTAGCGGGAAAAACTCACCTTCCCAAATGACGGGACACGAGACCAAGCGAAGTTAGAGAACACAGGTTTATTGCTAGCAAGGTTCAGAGTAATAACTTGGCAAATTCTGAACACCGGGTCACACCCGGGGCTTATCTTTTATAGGGTTTGTAATCCAGACAATCAGGATATGACAAGATCTTACGTGTCACAAGCTCAGCTTGTTTCAAACAGATTGTTCCAGACATAGAATCATCTTACGTGTCACAAGCGCAGCTTGTTTATAATTAGCACATCAAAACAGGATAACAAAAGGGGAACTTATCGTACACCATCTGTGAGTTTAGGGAAGTATAGGAAACTTACAATGTCTGCACCTTTGTGTTACAAGGGTTAGTATCCGTGCAAGAACATTGAGCAAGACTTCTATCTCTGTCTTATGTTTGCAACAGAGAAATGTTAATTAAGCTTCTAATATCAAAAGGAGACTTTTGGGCCTACCTGTTTCATTCCCCCCTTTGGAACTCCACCAAAATATTCTAATTACTGTGGAGTTCCACTTATTTCAGCATAGGGGTTATCCTCGCGAGAAGTAGTGAGCATTTCGTAATCCCACAAGGCCATAGCTTTCACTGCGGCCTATGAGGAGGGAGATTGAGCTAGAAATGGTGCGAGCAAAGATAGGAAGAACACAAGGAAGAATGACACAGCCTGCAGCGATGAGGCCCACAAGGCCAACAATCACCTTAAGCCCTGGCAGTTTGGGAAGGCCCCAGCCATCCAGCCAATCCTGGAGGGTAAACCCTTTCCACTCCTGTGGAGGGTTATAAGTGAGCTGTTGTAGCTCAGTGGTTAGCTGATGGATGACCTGGCCAGTCTCCCCAATCTGCAAGCAGCAGTTGGTGAGGTTAAACTTACCACAGACTCCACCCTTCTTAGCAAGCAAGAAGTCTAGGGTGAGGCGGTTCTGATACACGGCTGTGCAGACCTTATCAGTGGTACACACCGGGACTCCGCTCTTTTGGACACTTCAAGCCCCCTCCCGTTGTGTGCTAGCCGGATTATCTTATTATAAGTTGTCCACCCTGTGGATTCAATTCGCCCCTCATAGAGCTCCTCCACTGCAACTCGGGAGAATTGCCGGATTGTTCACTGGGCTGTGTTGAGGGGGTTATAGCACCCAGCATACCCTCCTCCCGTATGGTCACAAAGGGCTCCTCAGTGAACTACATTTGGATTATAATTGTCCCACCACAGACAGGGCTGCCAATGGGGGAGGGTAGCCTCCTGGTGCAGAGATACTTGTCGTTATTGCAATAGGTATCCTGCCAAGCCTTGCTACCACAGTTCCTGAAAGCCACCTTGGCCATTGCCTGTCAGACGTCAAATTCCAGCACCCACCCAAACTTATTGAAGCCTCGAAAAGACCCGCACACATGGTAGCCCAGGCAAAAGAGCGGGGGTGGTCGGGGTGTGGCCACCAACCGCAAGGATCGTCAAGGGAGGGAGAGTCCGCTGGTCTGGGCGGGCTTCTGGCACATAAATACTTGCTGTTACGCTTATATGTGTCCCACCAGGCCTGGCTTCCACAGGAGGTGTAAGCTACTTTATCCATGGCCTCACAAACAACTCCAAGTTCCAGCCAGCAGAGGTTTTAGGGCTTACTGTGCGGTTTAGGTAATACAAGGTCAGGCGGACCCCACTGGAGGACACCATTCCCAGGCCCGCCCACACGGAGACGTTGTACCTAACCTCAGTCTGAGGGTTGTAGCAGGTTATGTCTCCTTTCTTGCCTTTACACAGTAAACACCTTTCCCTGTGTGGCACAGGACCCTTGAGGCTTGCAGTCCGGTGGGCGTTGAGTATGGTACAGGAGGGTGTGTCGCTTAACGTTTCCCACCTGGGCCCACTCAATGCACTGCGAACAATTAACTGGACTTTGTGTAGCAGCACGGGTGACTCGTCGCCTTCGGGGCGGAGCCAGGAGGGGAACTGGTGCAGGTGCCTGGGAGTCCCAGCACCCACCTGGGGTGCTATCTCCTGGAGGAGGAGTTTCAGGCTGGGCCTCGGGGGGCGGGGTTACGGTTACCCAATCGCAAGTTGTCTCTCCTGGCCCATCGCCACCCTCACCTCCATTCCCCCCTTTCGCAAGCAGAATGCTGAATAGGTAAAGGAAGTTAATGACAATACTAATTAGCAGGAGAATCATAACCACCCAGATGGAAGGCATGAGGCCCACACGGATGCAAGCAGTGGCTCTCAACCTTTGGTGTGCATCCATCCCGTGGCCCCCCTTTTTGCAACCAAATAAGAGAGGAGCCTCGTAGCCCGTGTGACGGGTGTTGGCCTCTGGAGCAACACCTGTAAGGGGTGAGATGCCTTGTCTTCATCTCCCATTCGTAGAGGGACAGCTTCCGGAGTGTCACCAGAAGGGGAGACCTTTCATGTGGTTTTATGCAAGGGTACCCTCAGGGGTGGGAGGGGTCCCTCTCCACTCACCAGGCTGATGGCGTAGGTTATGCTAAGCTAATCCTTACATTTCTCCCTTTGTATAAACAAGCAAAATACTATTCGCTAGTGGCCAGCCCACCAAAGGGGTGCACTCATAAGGAACACACCTGAGTAGTAACACTCAGTAGTAATACTCAGTAATCACTGGGTTCAAGCAATGTGTGGTAATAACAGTTATCCCATCAATGGAAGACATTTGGAATCAAAGAGAAAAGAAGATTTCCCAGAGCAAGTAAAACCAGAAAAACAATGCATCCCCAATCAGTGAAAATATTACCGAACCAGTCCAAATAGCTTATAGTCAAATAATGCATCTAAGCGTGTTACAGAAGCAAAAACAAATAGCTCAGGGTATGCAAAATCCTTAATCTTCCAGCATATGATTCCTTTCCCCCACGCATGCACTCACTATATCAGCAACTTCTGATGTGTGAGATAGAACATGCATAAAAATAAAAATCCAAAAACATGCCTAGAGGGCTAGAAAATAAAAATTAGCATTGACATAATGTAAAGTAAGAAGTAGACTGCTGTTGCAGTAAAAATTTTCAAAAACGGAAAAAAAACAACAACCCTCCAGATAGACTATGCCAATCCATGGAGGCTCCATTATTGCCAAAATCTTCAGAAATAAAAAAACTATTCTTCCTTTTTTGTTATTCACACACCACACAGTTCAACAAACTGAAAACATACACACACAACCACACACTCATAAGTTAAGACTCAGATAAAATTCTAGTAAAGGGGCCCAAAGTTTAGCTGATTTATTATCAACCCCTCGTGCATCGGAAAATCCTTGCCTTTTCCTCTGTCTCCTCGCCCATCTTCCGGAAAATTCCCAGTTCTATCTACATGCTTCTAGGGAGCCAACACAGGCGAGAGGAATTTCTGTGTGCATTTTCCCTGTTACTTCTCAGTATTCTAGTTTTGCTCATTAGAGGCAGAGCTCTAGTGGGCTTTTTTCCACCCCCCTCCTCTTCCCCCACAAGGGCAGAAGGCAGAGCCTAGATAGTTACGCACACACACAGGAAACCAGCCTTCAAACTGTACAAAACAGAGGCTTTTATTGAAACATGACAGGGGAGATTTGGGCAAGGGGGAGGGAAAAAGACAAACTCACGCAATTTCACAACCTTTGCTTTACAACTGAAACACACCCTTTCAGGCACACACACACATTTTGGAGGCTTAGCTGACAGCAGTTGGATGCCCCCCCCCCCCCCCCGTATTCTTACGGTAAGTGAAGGGCAGCCACAAGAATGTTAGCCTGTTTATGCATTTTTCCTTCTTTGTCAGTGAATGCAGCCATAAGGGCTTGGAGTTTTTACAGTTCTCTCTAGACCTTAGGGGCACTTTTGGCTAACAAGGACCAGTTTTAATATCTCTTTGTGAGTGGGGGGGGCGTAGGGACGCCATCCTCCTCCCCCTCTCCTTCTCCTGGAGGTGGTATGGAGGTGCGGCTAAGAGCAGCTTGTTAGGAACAAAAATGCCACTTGTTCCAGTGAATCTGCTCGGCCATTGAGATTAAGTAATTAAAGAAAGCTTGGAGATAATCAGAGTCCAATGTCCCATGGTGGATAGAATGGCCAGACATCGGAGCAAAAGGCTCCAAGGCGTGACTTGCAGGGGTCATGCCGCCTTGGGTTTTAAAAGCTTCCAGTTTCTTAAAACACATTTTAAAGGGTTTTTGAGGTTTTCCTGTTCTTTCCATCCTCACCGGCCCTGTGTCTTCCTGCGGAAGCCCATGAGGAGCTCACAGGAACAGTGATAACAGTGATAAATAAATACATAAATAAATAAACAGGAATGGATGGGTGGGGGGGGAGTGCAGTCGAGGGACCGCACAATTGAAAGTTGTTCTCTTCTGAATCTTATTTTCTCTTAGATCCAGGACCTCCAGCAAGCGCTGGATCTACTTGGTAACCAAATTTAAGGTCCTTATCTAGAACCTCCAGCACGCGCTGGACTCGTTCACCAGATAAATTTAAGGTCCTGTCTCCTAATAACCCCCCAGCACACGCTGGCTAATTTTAAAGGTTATTGCTCTCCCACAAACAGCCTCCCAGCACACGCTGGCAGCCTTTAAAGGCTATTTATCCTACAGAACAACTATCTTGAAAGGGGTTTCCACCGAAGGGGGCTGAAATGTGTTGGATTAAATCGAGCCACACATCGATGTAGGGGGCCTGATCGGGATGGCCTTCCGTGGGATGGCAAATGCACCCTTGGCCAGCCACCCGACTTGAAAGGTTGGCCATTCTCCCTTACAAGAAATCCTCAATTTCTGTCTGCTCCACTTAATGCCGTAGTCCTGACTGACATACGCAGACTTAAAATGCTTCATCATGCATCCTAAGGGGATAGAGGGCACACTACCTCCTCCACCCATATTCCTCCCAGGGCACCAGACAAGACAATGAGGGAAGGGGGTTTGAGAGGAAGGTAAGGGGTCCTTCGCTCTCGGGATAACACAGAGGGACTGGTCACGTTCTCAAGCCTGACCCCAGGAGCCGGACACTCACGGTCTCCACTGGGAACTGCAGACTTCACTCACTTCTCACTGGCCCAAGGTGCCGGACACTCAACGGTCACCATTGGGAAACGCAGCGAACATTCACACAGCAATCACAACACACAACCTCCCCTCCTTTTCTCTTTTTACCCCTCGGTCCCGCCGATATTCCGGCTCACCGGCTTTTCCCGGCTCAATAGGGATTTTTTCGAGGAACCACAGCCGGCCAACCCTGGCCCCTGTTCGCCTCGGGAGTGATCAACCCCTCCCATCTTCTCGAGCCGTACTCCTCTGGAGCTCCCTTCCCCAATACTCGCCTGCAGGGCTTGTTTCCTCATCTTCCAGCGCTGGGGTTCTGCCTGGTCTCAGTTCCTCACAAGTGGTTCTTGAAGGCGTCAGCCGACGCTACAGGGAGCTGGTGTCACTGGGAAGTCCCTCGGAACAAAAAGTGTCCGATGGCGCCTGGGAAATTCCCCTTGACTTACCAAATCCCTGTGAGCGTGGTGACCCTCCAGAGGGGCCTCAGGGCCCCGTCGTGTCCCATCTGGGGTGCCAGAAATGTAGCGGGAAAAACTCACCTTCCCAAATGACGGGACACGAGACCAAGCGAAGTTAGAGAACACAGGTTTATTGCTAGCAAGGTTCAGAGTAATAACTTGGCAAATTCTGAACACCGGGTCACACCCAGGGCTTATCTTTTATAGGGTTTGTAATCCAGACAATCAGGATATGACAAGATCTTACGTGTCACAAGCTCAGCTTGTTTCAAACAGATTGTTCCAGACATAGAATCATCTTACGTGTCACAAGCGCAGCTTGTTTATAATTAGCACATCAAAACAGGATAACAAAAGGGGAACTTATCGTACACCATCTGTGAGTTTAGGGAAGTATAGGAAACTTACAATGTCTGCACCTTTGTGTTACAAGGGTTAGTATCCGTGCAAGAACATTGAGCAAGACTTCTATCTCTGTCTTATGTTTGCAACAGAGAAATGTTAATTAAGCTTCTAATATCGAAAGGAGACTTTTGGGCCTACCTGCTTCACTATCAGAAGATGGGACTCCCAGGTCGGAAGATGGTCAAAATGCTACTGGGGAGGAACAGAGGATACATTCAACTAGCCCCAGATGTGATGATGCAGCTAGCTCAAAGCCGAAAGGATGGCTAGCGGCCGATGGTGCTGGTGGTGAACAACGAATCCAATGTTCTAAAGATCAACACACCATAGGAACCTGGAATGTAAGATCTATGAGCCAGGGCAAATTGGATGTGGTTATTGGTGAGATGTCAAGATATAGACATTTTAGGTGTCAGTGAACTGAAATGGACTGGAATGGGCCACTTCACATCAGATGACCACCAGATCTACAACTGTGGACAAGAGGACCACAGAAGAAATGGAGTAGCCTTCATAATTAATAATAAAGTGGCTAAAGCAGTGCTTGGATACAATCCAAAAAACGATAGAATTATCTCAATTCGAATTCAGGGTAAGCCATTTAACATCACAGTGATCCAAATATACGCCCCAACCACAGATGCTGAAGAAGCAGAAGTAGATCAGTTCTATGAGGATCTGCAGCACCTACTGGATAATACACCAAAAAGAGATGTTATTTTCATTACAGGAGACTGGAATGCTAAGGTGGGTAGTCAAACGACACCTGGAATTACAGGCAAGCATGGTCTGGGAGAACAAAATGAAGCAGGACATAGGCTGATAGAATTTTGCCAAGACAACTCACTGTGCATAACAAACACTCTCTTCCAACAACCTAAAAGACGACTTTATACATGGACTTCACCAGATGGTCGACACCGAAATCAGATTGACTACATCCTTTGCAGCCAAAGGTGGTGGACATCTATACAGTCGGTAAAAACAAGACCTGGAGCTGACTGTCGTTCAGATCACGAACTTCTTATTGCAAAATTTAGAATCAGACTAAAGAGAATAGGGAAGACCCACAGATCAGTTAGATATGAGCTCACTAATATACCTAAGGAATATGCAGTGGAGGTGAAGAATAGATTTAAGGGACTAGATTTAGTAGATAGGGTCCCGGAAGAACTATGGACAGAAGTTCGCAACATTGTTCAGGAGGTGGCAACAAAAAACGTCCCAAAGAAAAAGAAAACCAAGAAGGCAAGATGGCTGTCTGCTGAGACACTGGAAGTAGCCCAAGAAAGAAGGAAAGCAAAAGGCAACAGTGATAGGGGGAGATATGCCCAATTAAATGCAAAATTCCAGAGGTTAGCCAGAA
This sequence comes from Charina bottae, assembly GCA_023362775.1. NCBI lineage: Eukaryota > Metazoa > Chordata > Lepidosauria > Squamata > Charinaidae > Charina > Charina bottae. Next base: position 2,297,794 of record JALMGJ010000001.1, on the reverse strand, counting down.
GAGATAAGCAATTATTTTTAAACAAGCAATGTGTGGAAGTGGAAGAAGACAATAGAATAGGAAGGACGAGGGACCTCTTCCAGAAAATTAGAAACATTGGAGGTAAATTCCAGGCAAAAATGGGTATGATCAAAAACAAAGATGGTAAGGACCTAACAGAAGCATAAGAGATCAAGAAAAGGTGGCAAGAATATACGGAAGATCTGTATAGGAAGGATAATAATATTGGAGATAGCTTTGACGGTGTGGTCAGTGAGTTAGAGCCAGACATCCTGAAGAGTGAGGTTGAATGGGCCTTAAGAAGCATTGCTAATAACAAGGCAGCAGGAGACGACGGTATCCCAGCTGAACTGTTTAAAATCTTGCAAGATGATGCTGTCAAGGTGATGCATGCCATATGCCAGCAAATTTGGAAAACACAAGAATGGCCATCAGATTGGGAAAAATCAACTTATATCCCCATACCAAAAAAGGGAAGCACTAAAGAATATTCATACTATCAAACGGTGGCACTTATTTCACATGCCAGTAAGGTAATGCTCAAGATCTTGCAAGGTAGGCTCCAGCAATTCATGGAGGGAGAATTGCCAGATGTACAAGCTGGGTTTAGAAAAGGCAGAGGAACTAGAGACCAAATTGCCAATATCCGCTGGATAATGGAGAAAGCCAGGGAGTTTCAGAAAAACATCTATTTTTGTTTTATTGACTATTCTAAAGCCTTTGACTGTGTGGATCATAACAAATTGTGGCAAGTTCTTGGTGGTATGGGGATACCAAGTCATCTTGTCTGCCTCCTGAGGAATCTGTATAACGACCAATTAGCAACGGTAAGAACAGAGCACGGAACAACGGACTGGTTTAAGATTGGGAAAGGAGTACGGCAGGTCTGTATATTCTCACCCTACCTATTCAACCTGTACGCAGAACACATCATGCGACGTGCTGGGCTTGAGGAATCCAAGGCTGGAGTTAAAATCGCTGGAAGACACATTAACAATCTTAGATATGCAGATGATACCACTTTGATGGCTGAAAGCGAGGATGAGTTGAGGAGCCTTATGACGAAGGTGAAAGAAGAAAGTGCAAAAGCTGGCTTGCAGTTAAACCTCAAAAAAAAAACACAAGATTATGGCAACCAGCTTGATTGATAACTGGCAAATAGAGGGAGAAAAAGTGGAGGCAGTGACAGACTTTGTATTTCTAGGCGCAAAGATTACTGCAGATGCTGACTGCAGCCAGGAAATCAGAAGACGTCTACTTCTTGGGAGGAGAGCAATGGCAAATCTTGATAAAATAGTTAAGAGCAGAGACATCACACTGACAACAAAGGTCCGCATAGTTAAAGCAATGGTATTCCCTATAGTAACCTATGGCTGTGAGAGCTGGACCATAAGGAAGGCTGAGCGAAGGAAGATAGATGCTTTTGAACTAGTGCCTTGGACTGCAAGAAGATCAAACCAGTCCATACTCCAGGAAATACAGCTAGACTGCTCACTTGAGGGTATGATATTAAAGGCAAAACTGAAGTACTTTGGGCACATAATGAGAAGACAGGATACCCTGGAGAAGAAGCTGATGCTAGGGAAAGTGGAAGGCAAAAGGAAGAGGGGCTGACCAAGGGCAAGATGGATGGATGATATTCTGGAGGTGATGGACTCAACCATAGGGGAGCTGGAGATGGTGATGGCCGACAGGAAGCTCTGGCATGGGCTGGTCCATGAAGTCACGAAGAGTCGGAAGCGACTGAATGAATAAACAACAAACTGATCTTAGATTAATAAGGAACACCAATAGCCAGCACACCCCACCCTAATTTCACATTGCAGTCCTTTTTGCAGCAACTAAACAATAACTGGCCACTGGAAGACGAGTTTGAAAACCAGTGAGAATGAGAGCAAAAAGACTAGTCCCCTATTAGTAGTCTTTTTAAAGTAAATAGGGTGAGTGTTTCCTTCAGTAGGAAACTGCCTACCTCTAAGCTCCAGTATTTTACCCGTGGAAGTGCCAAGCAGGAAATGAAATAGTTTTACTTCTCAACAGCAATGACAGTAAGCATTCATGTACATATGTGTAGAGCCAATAGTAGCTGTGCATGGAAGGACCCTCAGTACAGGTGTGTACTAAGAAGAATGAGAAGGATGAAGTTATATAATCCAGTCTGCATCTAATGTTCAACTTTCAGGTACACATGGGTCCTTACTGCTGTGTCTCCCCCATGCCAGTCGGTGACAGCAATGTGCTTGTTACAGATGCATGCTATGGTCTGGGGAAAGAAGTTTGACTAGCACACAAAATGCATGTTGCTTTTGAGAAAGCAAGATCTCTTCCCTTTAAATATGCCTGTAATTTCTATGGCATTTCTATGGCAACAAGCATATGAACTACCAAAAATTTCCAGACCTTGGAGGAAGAGAACATCTGATTGTCTTCTCAGGAGAGAGAAGCTTCCATTTACCACTTGACAATGAATTTGTGTTTTACTAAATACTTGGCTCTTCAGATCTCATACATGCTTCTTGTCAAAAAAAGACACTATGATTCAGTAGTTCATTTAAGCTTTTTAAAATAATTCCTTCCTCATATTTTTTATATTATTTCTCCTCTCCTATCTACTTTTTATCATATAGCACTTTGACTTAGTATATTGTTGCTTTGCTCAGTGCTACATCATCAGCTAAACTTTCTATTTACTCTCTGTCCTCTTGCCATCCAGGAATGGTAACGCTTTTAAAATTTACTTCTCCGAAAGGTCACGCAGTCGGAGAAATATGACAGTTTCTGTTAATCCATGCTTAAAATTTAAGTAGCAGATTAAGTAGGAAATTTAAGTTGGCATTATCTCTCTACGGTAGAGCAAAAGGGGTATCTTACATCCCTAAAGATTTTTATGAGATACATTTTATGGCTTATGTAATTTATGTAATATAAATAGTCTTTGTTTCCACACTTCCTGTTCATCACTTTTTTATCTGCTTTATTTCAATTTTAAACACATCACATACTGTATTTGGAAAAACATCTGTTTACCTCATAACCAAATATATATCGTAACTACCATTAGTTGTGCATATTGCTTCAGGTTGGATCCAGATTATTTTTTTTAAAGTTTCCTTTGAGTCAAGTTGAGTCCTGGTGATTTCATGGACACGTCTATGTAGTTTTCATGGCAACAATTTAGAAACCATTTGTCACTGCCTTTCTCTGGCATGTTTTTTCATTTCCCCTTTCTACTTCTATGGTCCCAATATTGCCTGGCATTTCTTGGTGGGACTTCCTGGTAGTCTCCCAATCAAGTACTAACCAGGTGGTCTCCAATCAAATACTAACTAGGTTGAACCCAGCTATGTCTTTTAAGATCAACCAAGGTCATTTAGGTTAGTCTAAAATCAATAATCAAGGTGATGATTATTAACCTAAACACCTTGAAGTGTGACACATTCTATGCAATGATATTGAAGGAGGAACTCTGAGGGATTTTAAATGGAACCCTAATAAGAATGACACCATAATTTAGAAAGAATTTGATTGATTGAGTATGTGCAATCAAGTTGGTGTTGACTCTTAACAACCAGATAGAAGATAAATAACTTTATAAACACCCATAGACATTAACTGGTGTTCTAGGGAAGGTTCTTAGCAACTCATAAATGATGGGAACTTAACTTCTTTCTGAGATCTAAACAAGTACTAAGAACTCAAAATGAGGTAATGCACCAGAGGAGCTACCATTACAGTCTATCTACGTAGCCAAGGTTATGTGATAGTGCTAAAGCATATGTTTAAGGATTTGTATGCTGAATGTATGGTCCATATGAGGGTTTAGCCCACTTTGTTATTATAAACTAAAAAGAAAAATATGTAGCAATTGGATTACATCAGTTCTGGGAACAATTACTGTATATGCAGATCTTTGCTGGCTCATGAGAGTATGGTGAGATATTTGAATTAATTAAAATCACATAAGCAAGCTCCAAGATCTTTGAAGGCAGATTTGCTATTTATCTACCAGTCATTATTATTTGTACATACATATGGCACTGTTTACTGAAGCTAGAACACATTAAATGAATGCATGGCCATAAAACATAATCTGCCATAAAGAGTTCATTATATGGGCTCCCATGGTAGCAGCAGAGGCTGCTGTAACCTTGACAGAAAGTGGGGGTGGAACTACTTATCAAACTGTCAGGAGTGCTCTCAATGTGAAGGAGAAAACAGCATTTGAAATCTTCCCTAAGAAAGAGTTAAAATAGTTTTAATACACAAGGTTGCACTGTCCACAGCAAGACATCACAATAAGGATAACTATAATTGTTATATATACATTAATAATACATTAAGTTTATCTTTAATGTGAATAAATAAGCAAATTAGACAATTCACATTATTTATGCAATGACTTCATTATGCATGTGATGTCATTTTCCTTCCCTGTGAATGCCCATGGCTACTTCTATACAGCTGTTACCTACTTTGTTCTACTTCAAGAGGGCATCAAGCTGGGAAAGAATGTCCTACTGATTCACATCTTTTAAAAATCTTATATGCAGTCACAGAATCCAATGGTTTTTGATGGAAACCAAATCAAACAATTGCATTGTGAAGTTTAGCGATCGGATTCCCATAACATTGAACACTGTTCCAATTGTTGATTTTAATTGTTTCATAACTTTTTATTTATTTATATTTCAACTTTTATCACCGCGCCAACTCCCCAAAAGGGGACTTGCTTGATGTATGCACCCTGAAGGCATTTATTTATTCAATTTGTATAGCCGCCCATCTCAAACAAGTGACTCTTGGTGGCGAACAATCATAAAAACAATTAAAACACTTAAAGACAATACAAAAATAAATTAAATACAAATAGCAGCCAAGAGATATAATCCATCAGTGTCAGCACAACCAGGAAATGGGGCCCTTCACATACTTGGGACCCCAGGCCTGGGCACATAGCCAGGTCTTCAAGGCCCTCTTAAAGGCCAGCAGGGTTGGGGCTATCCTAATCTCAGGAGGGAGGATGTTCCAGAAGGCAGGCACTATGGCAGAAAATGTAAAATAAAATAAAATTAAAATTAATAATAAAATAAAATAAAATAATAATAAAAAATAAAATAATAAACAAAACAAAATAAAATAAAATAAAATAAAATAATAAAAAATAATAAAAAATAATAAAAAATAAATAAAATAAAATAAAATAAAAAATAAAATAAAATAAAAAATAAAATAAAATAAAATAAAAAAATAAAATAAAAAAATAAAATAAAATAAAATAAAAAAATAAATAAAATAAAATAATAAAATAAAATAAAATAAAATAAAATAAAATAAAATAAAATAAAATAAAATAAAATAAAATAAAATAAAATAAAATTTATTATTTTAGCTTACTGTAAACAGCCCTGGAATCAGTCGATCAAGCACAATATATAAATATTTCAAGCAAAGCTATTAAACTTTAAAATCCATGTATCATAATAACATGAAGTGCCCTGAATCTGACAGGTTAAAAAATGAAATGGATTGATCAAATGAAGAACCGCACTCAGACAATAAGCCACAGCTAATGCAAAATCAGAGGCAGACCCTCTGTGTTCATTTCACCAGAGAAGAAAGATGACACCACAAAGAAAGAACATGATGCATATAATGAAAGAACAAGACAATTTTAGGCACAATGGCTTCTGCTCCTAAAGGAAAAAAAATATTTATCTTACATTTAATTTGGAATTTCAATTTAATATAAGAATTGCATTCCAGTTGTGATCCACTCAGCATGGTATAAGGAGGAGGGGGGTTGTCTAGCTCTTTGGAGAAAACAAATTAATAAATAGCAGCTACGGTTTTAGTTGTGAAATTAGAAAGGAACAATGTCTCCGTGTGGAATACATGCTTTGCATAGAGAAAGTCTTAGGATCAAATGACGTGGACCCAGAGTTTCATGTTATTTTTCTCAGATGTTTGTATTGTAAGGGAAAGCGCAGCAGCAGTTGGCCATGGCAATTAGAAGCAAAGAAGGACTGGTAACTAAGAAGTGTGTGTAACTCTTTCCTAGTTAGTCATTAAAAACAAAAAAAAACCCTCTCTTTACTTTTCAAGCCCCCTACAGGAAATGATACAAGTCCCCAGAGTTTACCCTTGCGGGAAGAAAAGCATTTTGAATTCTGATTGATTGATTGCTTTTTATATGTTGGATGTTTTTAAATCTCTGTTTTGACATTCTGGAAGCCACTTAGAGCCTATGGGGATTTAGCAACGTAGAAGCCTCTGTAAATAAATAAATTCCAGAGGCAAGGGGGGAAAGGCCCTGGAGAGCCATAGCCATGGGGCTCTCAGTGTGGCAGCAGCAAAGTTATTCTTAAAAAAAGAGAGAGAAGGAGCAGACGTTAAGCGCTGGTCCCTGCTCTCTGAAATTGTTTACAACAGTCTAGGTCTGAATCCGCTGAACACGCTTTCCCCTTTCGGCACCCACAACAGGAGCTTCAAAGACACCGAAACATTGAAAGTCCAGGGCTTCTACAGTCCCTTAGGTCTTGCTCTGAGCGCCAGGAGAAGCATTAAGCTAACTGGATCCCTTCTCCAAAGTGTCTTAACCAGCTCAGACAATGTGCTTGTACAAACGCCAGGCACAGCTTTGGCTCTTTCGTGTCCGTCAGTTCTGCCGGTTCCTAGCTGCACCTTTGTTGAATGTTGCCTCTGCTGCTGATTGTAGCTTTGCTTTCCATTCCTGATGCTGCATTTTTGCCTCTGAGAGCAGCTGTTTATTATCTGACAGTCCCAATGGCTTTTATTGTGCTTTTTATGTATAACTTGCCTTTTGTAAGCCACCTTTGATTCATCATTGTTCAGAATCAAGCTTTCAACCATTACAGGCTTTCTCAACCTTTTGACCCTGGAGGAACCCTTGAAATATATTTCAGGCCTTGGGGAACCCCTGCACATTCAGGCTCAAATACAGGCCAGAAGTTACAAAATTATTATATTTGTTTCATGGGTAGGCCTGTATATATGCATTAACTGTGTTCTTAAACTAAAAATAAAGGATGAATCTTACCTCTTTAATGTGAAGTTGCCTGAATTTGAAATAATTTTTTAAATAAATCGTGATCTCCCAGGGAACCCCTAGTGACCTCTTGCGGAACCCTAGGGTGCCACGGAACCCTGGTTGAGAAACCCTGAACCATCATACTAAATATATATAAAAATAAACCAATTCTCCGATCTGGACTTAGCTATGATACATACAAATTTAAGGCCCACAACTGGTCCTCAGGATAGATGTGACCAGGTTTGCCCAGCAGTAAATCTCATGACAATTTACTGTAGGTTGTGATTGTGATTAGTTTCTGCCATTCACAAGTGTCATATTCTGGATTTAGCTACCTAAAAGTAACCCTTTTATTTAAAGAATGAGTTTTTTCAATAGCAATTGTTGGGGATCTCATAAAGGAAAAAAAAGGAAGACTTGACTTTTCTTATGACATTACAGGATCATCCAGTGTTCAAACCTAACCAGAGCTTTTCCTGGATGGTGTCTAGTGGCCTAGAGGGGTCTACCAAGGTTGCTCTCTTTGGATTCTGAACTAGGTTTGTCTTCTGACCTTCTCAAACTTTACTGATATGCTCCAAGGTTTGTAACTGTATTTATTAAGACTGTTTTCCCTCTGAACAAAATACACCTTCCCAAGTTCATAATTCACTAATTTCAGTATTTTTTTATTCTGCTAACATTTCTGATTTTTAGTTCTGGAAGAACAAAACCTTATTAAAGCAATAATGTGGGTACACTAACCTCTTCATACTGAAATGGCTCTATACTTTGAAGGGCCGGTGGGATATTTGTCTGTATTGAACCTTGAACATGTAAGCTCCAGAATCTATGAAGAACAAGGACATAGAGTTTCTGTATATATTTATTTTATTTATTTATGCAATTTATCTGTGAAGGTTGGAGCACAGAATATCAAGGAGTCATGAGAGGAAGCTTATTATAATAGAATAATTAAAGCAAGCAGACCGTATAATTCTGGCCACAGGATATTTCCCTCCCTCCCTCCCCCCCTCCCTCCCCCCTCCCTCCCTCCCTTTCTTTCTTTCTTTCTTTCATTCATTCATTCATTCATTCATTCATTCATTCATTTATATCCCACATTTCCCATGGGGAGCTTAAGGTTACATAATAGTAGTCTCCCCTAATTTTAAACCCAACTTAACAACCATATGCAATGGGTTGGGCTAAGAGAGAATAACTAGTGCACAATTAATAAGTATGAAAGTATGCATGGCTGAGATTGGATTTGAACCTAGTCCTTCTTAGTTCAAGTTGAATACCTGAAGCCCTGTTCTCCACTGGCTCCATCAATAATGGAGCCATGTGCATGATAACTCCGTGAGTCCAAAGTCATAGTCCCACAGGCTCTTCAAAATAAGGAATCCCCTTTAATGTGAGAGTGAGATCAAGTATTTTTCCTTTCTCATTTTATAATTATTTCAAAATAAATATTTTCTATTGCCATCTTTGAGAAAAAGTAAAAAGTAGGTTTGTTGTTGTTTATTCGTTCAGTCGCTTCCGACTCTTCGTGACTTCATGGACCAGCCTATGCCAGAGCTTCCTGTCGGCCGTCGCCATCCCCAGCTCCTGCACGGTCGAGTCCGTCACCTCCAGGATATCATCCATCCATCTTGCCCTTGGTCGGCCCCTCTTCCTTTTGCCTTCCACTTTCCCTAACATCAGCATCTTGTCCAAGGTATCCTGTCTTCTCAAAAGTAGGTTTGGAGGGGGGGAAATCCCACTATGTTGTCAGATGCTAAGCTTCTTCCTTAAAGTAAAGAAAATCCTGCTGGAATGAGATGGGGAAGAAGCATCAAGGGAGGTGAAAGGTGGCTTTCAAGATCTGTACCAGAAGTCCTTAAGCTGATTTCCACGTTTCACTGCATTAAAGGAAAACTCATGTCCAACTGAGTGGGAAAATTAGTGACAAAGTTAATATATAAAAAGAAAAAAAACACAAAATACAAAACACAAAACACCGAACCCCTATGAATCTGAAACTCTGCATGTTTAAAAATAAATATTTTAATCAAATCTAGTGTGCTGTTTTCCAACATTGACCCTATCATAAAGAGCAGTGTTAGGGAACATGTATTAAACAAAGGGAGCAGACAGAAGGTTTGCTTTGTCACCTGATGCAAATTAGTGCAGCTCAAATGATTTCAATGAAGATTTGCTGAACAACACCTGAGGACCTGGCTAGCTGTAGCTTTCTGCAATAAATAAATAAGCAAGCAAGCACAAAACAGATGCTTTGAAGCAGACTACTTCCAGATAGTACATGATACTAGCAAAACATGACCAGCAAGGGTTGGGGGGATAGCTTTTCCTGATCTTGTATGAAGAAATCTTTGAAGAAGTTATGGGACAGACATTAGGAAAATATGAATGCAGCCCAGGAAAACAGGAAAGGATAAGGAAAAAACTCAAGATTGTCCTGCCTTGACTTTCTTTGGTATAAGAGAGAGGGATAAGGAAACACTTTCAGGTTCCTATTCCTGTTCCAAGTACAAAGTATTGTTGAATATTGTTGGTGGATTGTGCATGCTTTGAAAACTATTCAGAATCTGTGGTAACAAAAGCAAGCAGCTGTTTAAAGCATAGGTAGGTAGGTAGGTAGGTAGGTAGGTAGGTAGGGATAATCCTTCTGTGTGAGCCTGAAAAAGACATGGTTAACTGTCTTTAAGATGATTGTATCTTTAATGGGTGACTCATTAAACAGCCATTTTTTTTCAGGCTCATACAGAAACCTGGAAAAAGACATGGCTGCTTTAAAGAGGTGCTGCACGTTCCAAAGTAGTTCTTCTGAATCATTTCTGAGGCACACACTGTCCTAACTGATTACCAAATCAATTGATAAGAGTATTTAGAATCACAGCCTGGGTAGATCTGTGGCTGGACCCTACTTTTAAAGCAGTTTTCATGCATGGTATAGTAATATCTGTCTTTTCACTTTTACTCCTGGTTTAATGCTTCAAACAAATCCAGAAAAGCATAGCAATTGCAAAAAAAAAAAACACACTCCTAAATTTCTTCATTATTGTTCAGTTGTTACAAAATGATTCTGTTTCAATTAACAGAGGCATCTGGACTCTCCCAAAACTGAGAAGCAGTGAAGCTGAGTTTCATAATACTGAGGCAGCAGGATTGCAATTGTGAAGGTAATCAAGTATCTAACAGTTCTTGAGGTACCATTGTTTTAGTAAATTTGAACAGGAGCTTAGCACTGGGGATAGATAAACTGTTCTAAAAGCAAGTTCTCAATTTATTAGCAATGGCTAAATGAAGGTGGAGCTAACACCAATTGCACATTATGAGGAAGAAAGCAGTCCTTCCTGTTATTACTCCATTAATTTGTCCAAACTCTGACAAATCCAAAGTCTGATTAGATTATATTCATTATCCCAGCTGAGCAAATATTTGAAGTTCAGACACAGAATTATGTCATAAATGAATGTACTGTGTGTCTTCCACTGATCTTTCCATCTTCATGCCAAATTATCATCCTGGTTTATGTTTTCTTGCTCTCTCACCTCCCAAGACCACATTCAGAGGCCAATTGATATTGACTTAATAACAAGTATTAACCAAAACAGATTGATGTACTCAGGGGCCAATACACATCTCTCTCTTCTCTTGGCCAAGTTGTAGGGATTTCCATGATGCAGTGCTGTGATACTGAATAGTTTAAGTATGACTTGGGGACTGAGCTTGCTGTTAAAACAAAAATCAATTTCTTATTAGTGAAAATCCACCCAATTTCCTCCATAATACCTGACAGTAGCTGAACTTTGGAGGATTTCATCAGACAGCCTCCGTGCAATTTTTTCTCTTTTCCAAAGGTTATAACATAAAATAAATTTTATCTAGCAGCCCTCAAGAGAACACTTTGGGTTTGTAACACTGAGCTGATCCTGACTCCTTCCACCAGTCTCTCCCGGGTAGACAACCTCCCGCTTCCCTGAATGACGCCTACATCTGATTTCTTATCTTAGCAGTGACTCAGACATAGTGGGTGAAGTTGGAGGAAGCAAACATTGGTACATATGCCATTTAATTATATGACACTTTTCATTGCTAATTCAGAATGATGTGGCAAGTTCCAGTAGGCATTTTTTTAAATATACTTTTTAAACCTTCTAAAATAAATCATTATAATAGTTTAATTGCTAAAAAATGTATATACATGTCATTCACATTGTTTCCAAGCATCTTGCTAAACTAATTATGGATGCTAGGAATTGTACTCTAACATATCTGGAGGCTGGCATGCAGCACTGGTATAAGCTCCTAAAGGCTAGATTTTCTAGAAAGCTTCCTATACCTTTAGGAAATCTATGGTCATTCAGGCACAATGACCAATGATGCTAGGAGATGCTGTTCAGCACCCTTTGAAGGATCAAAACTTCCCCTGCCTCTTAAGGTAGGGTACCATATCTGGGCTTCCAAAATCCAGATAACAACTAGATGGCAGCAAAATGACACCAGTTTTTCTATCTCTTTCCTGCCATCCTGTGGCCATTTGAATTTGCAAAAGAAAACAAAAAGAACACCTTGGTTTCTCCTATTTTTGCAGCTTTAATGTAATTGTGGGCTCCTCCTCACAGCCACATTAAGGGATTTCCCTCCAATCCTTCAGGTGGCAGGAAACTAAGTTGGCATTTTGCACTGTCCTTCAGGGAAGAACACTATTCTGCCTTAGTAAGGTGGCCAGCGAGTGGTGTTGTCCTTATAGTTTTAATGCAGGACAAGTTAAGTGATTTTTCCCCTCCCATGAAAGTCACCAGCTGTCAGGAAACCATCCACAATCCACCAATCAATCATCTGGGGCGGGGGGGGGGGGAGGCAATTTTTGCCATATGGCTAGACCCATGGCTTTATTTATATAGCATCAGTAGGTCCAGCTGCACTGTTTTGCTCCCAACAGTGCAGCTGAAAAAGATGAGTGAGAATGGGAAGCTGGCCAGGTGAACTACCAGGTACTAGTCTGTAGCTTGAATCATGTCAACTGGATTTCTATTTTCTCAGTGGATCCAGTTGACATGATTCAAGCTACAGACAATTCCACCTGGATGACTGAGAACCTTCATAGACATATTACCAGGTACTAGGTGGGTGAATGGATAAAGAGCAGCCAGAACCTTGCTGCTCCCCACCAGGGGGCTCCAAGTGTCAATAAACGTTTCCTCCCTCCCTCCTGGGCATACTTGCAACCCCAGATGCTTCTGTCCTTGAATGCTGCTACAAACTTTCTCCAAAGCCTGCTGAATTCCTCTGAGCATCCTGCCTGAAGATACATGGACAAGAAGAAGCTTGCTCCCTTTTAGCAAGAAGAGAAAGAAGTGAGAGGTTTCTTAAAAAAGCAATTCATGCCTAAAATCTGGAATTATTCATATTGTCCCTGCAGCCATCCCACCATGCAGTCTGAGCCAAGATGGCCATGGAGGGCAGTTCCCAGCTACAAGAGTCAATAGGAGCTAAGCAGATCCCAGTCCTCTAACAGCATCGTCAATGAAGCATTTTAGTTTGTGTCCATGGCAAAACTTGTGTTGGGAGAAATTGGAAATACTAACAGTGGAACATTTAAATATGACTTAAGCCTTCCACAGTGGATTATGAGATGAAGGCATGAGGACATGTCCTTTAAAAATGGTAACTATGACATCTTTGTGCCATGTTTAGAGGGGTGTGAGGATGAGCCCTTTAACTTCCAATAAACTCCTAAAGGAAAAAAAAAAAACCCATCACTGTTCTGCCTGGTAAAACCTGCCAAAGACTTTCATTCCTGCAGATGAAGGAAAGCACAACAGACTCACCACTCAGGAATCTCCTTAAGTGGCATCCTGATACCGTATTTCAGTTCCCAGTGTAAGGGGAGAGGAGATTATACTCAATAAATCTGATAATTTAATGAGAAATAATAGACTGAATAAACACATAGACTGAATAAACCACAGTAGGTATTTTGGAAATTGTAGTCCCAATACATTGGATGGGACTGGATTGGAGAAGATTGTATAAATGTTTTCTTTTCTATCTTTTATTGCATCCAGATTCATAAACACCTGCTGAATTAAATGACAACTTCAGCCACTATTTCTCCCTTCTTGATGAGGTTGAGAGACAGTGACCGGATCTAGCCTGAAGTCTACTGACATCTACATTGGCCTTCTGATACGCTTTTAGAAATTCATGTTTCTTTAGAGTTATGGAAAATTTTCTGATTCAGGAATGAAACACATTGGAGAACTCTGAAACATTTTGTTTCTTCTCTGGATTATGCCAAACAGACATTAAAACTATTAGGGCTGATTAAAACTTATTTTCTGACTTTCTCAATCACATTCTCCATCATAATCCAAAACTGAAGGAATGAAGGTTAATTTATTAAAGCATTATTTGATTTTGGAAGTGTTGACAATATACCTTAGTAAATAGAAAAAGGGAATATTTGTGTCAGCCCTAAGTAAACGATATATTTCAGGCTTTCACGTAGCTATTGATCATTGGAAACAATTACTCATATATGAAATGTCAAAGGCTTATAATAGCATTTAGAGAACAAAGGTGAACAAATAGTTACTCATATAAATGTATTTCTGAAGGCCTAGGGATCCAATTCTTTTTTTTATAAGAATTTTATTAGATTTGAAACAAAGATTAAAAACTACAAAAAAGCAAAAAACTACAAAAAGAAAAAAGAGAAACTAAAAAAGTGTGAAATACAAGAAAAAAGAATTTTGAAAATTACAAACAGAAGTGACTTCCAACTTTCAACAGCAAGAATATACAGCAATTTTCATAATCAATCCCTTACTCTATATCAAACTAAGATCACATTATTTCTATAAATCCTTCCATTAATACATATACAAATCACTACTGCAATTGCTCCTTCCCTTATATAAAAAAAGAAAAATGGTATGTGTATATATATATATATATATATACACACACACACACACACACACACACACACACACACATTTCTACATCAGCTTCCCTCCCCCATAAAACCACATTTATTTAGTTATTTCCTTCCTACCACTATTCTATATATTTCTGTCCACTATAATAAAAATCAAGTTATAAAAACATATAAATTGTCTACTTTTATAATTAATAATACTACAGCAATTAATCCAAATCATTAAAGAAAAATGAAATATAATTGCCTCATTATCAATTCAATTAAACATTCATAAATTTAATCCACTATCATAAAAATCCAATTATAAAAACATATAAATTGTCTACTTTTATAATTAATAATACTACAGCAATCTTAACCCTATTAAACCTAAAAACAAAGCAATTATTATTATACCTTATAGATACCTTATGAATCTTAAAAATCAAACAAACCTTAAAAAGAATCAAATAAATCTTAGTCCAAATCATTAAAGTAAAATGAAATCATAAAAACCTCATTGTCAATCCAATTAAACATTCTTAATTTTTTTACCCCACTTCGAAATAAACCAAAACATTTACATGTCTCCCTGTTACCCACGAGGCATTTTCCTTACAAAAATCAAACAGCCCAACTGCCCCCCTTAAGAACTCAGACTTCTCAGCAAAAAAACTCCCACAAAGCAAGCTCTCTTCCCTTCCAAAACATTCCCTCAGAAAGCCTTAACAATCCCTTGGAAAAACAACTCTCCTTGTAATCTGTAGCTCAGACTGTCTCTTTAACCCCTACAGCACCAAAATATAGTCTTCATCTGGCATTGCTTCATTGTCTCTGTCAATAGAAAGATCTCCATCCATGTCCAAATCTTCATGTTCCTGTATAGCATATTCAGCCAGATGACACACTTTAGAAATAATATCTTCCCCAATGTCCCAAATATTCTGCAGAATAGCTTGACAGGTATCATAAAGGATCTGTTGGAAATCAGAGCAAAGTTTGTCATGGAACTCTGAGAAAATCTCTTTGAAATCTTCCAGGTTTCAGGCAGTAGATTATGGCGCCCCCTAGATACTTGACTCGCGCAGATAGGAGTTAATAAGTTAATGAAAAACGTCCGAGTGAAATTGAATCAAAAGAAAGTACACTAACAAGCAACTCCCTGAGAAAGTGAACAGAGGGCTAGAGATTCAAAATAGTAAATTCAGCGTGCAGGAAAATATTAAATCCTTCAAATTCAGTACAAAAATAGTAACAGGTAGGCAATTATTTATTCTCAATTCTCCTTAGTCTTTAAACCAGAAAACAAGCCAAAACTTGAAAACATTTTAAAAATTTAATCCAGAAATAACGATAAGCACCAAGAGAGTCCGCTTCTTCTTACTGTAGAAAGCCTTTCTTATGGTACAAAACTTAAAAAATATTTATAACTTCAGTGATTTAGAAATGGGGGGGGGGGTCAACCTAATGTCCCTTTAAGGCTACAGCATGTCATGAAAATGATGGCGTCCCCATCTCCCATTGCCTCTTACCGGATTGTCACGAACGCTGTTTGCGATTATCTGGCTACAAGATGGCACTTGGGAGTACAAATGGGATGATTCCAAGCATTTTCTGACCATGAAAAAATTCTAGGGCTGAAGGAAAAGCCTGCCTGTGCCCCCCCCCCCAAAAAAAATCCGCATTGTCAGATCTGCCCACAGAGCTCACGAACACAGCTGGTCAGTTGGCCATGTTTATTTATTATTTATGTATTTATTTATTTTTTATCCCACCTTTATTATTTTTTTATAAATAACTGAAGGCGGCGAACATACCTAATATTCCTCCTCCTATTTTCCCCACAACAACAACCCTGTGAGGTGAGTTGGGCTGAGAGAGTGACTGGCTCAAGGTCACCCAGCCGGCTTTCATGCCTAAGGCGGGACTAGAACTCACAGACTCCTGGTTTCTAGCCTGGTGCCTTAACCACTAGACCAAACTGGCTCTATCCTGGAAGCCAAGGATTCAATTCTTCATTCACACACCGATGGCCCTTTCAACTCTCCATCTCCCTTTTCCTCAACCCCTTTCTTAAGGAGTTGTATCTCTTGTTCACCATCATTTTTTGTAATATGTTATCTTTTGCCCTCTCTCTTCTATGAATGTGCTAACGTCCTTCATGAAAAGCTTGGCAATTCTGGTGGAACCCATATTCTGGATTCCTTCCAGGTGTTCTCCTTAGATGCCTGCTTGGCTAGGTCTATGAAAGAAACTTCAAACAGGTTTGTGAGATCAGCTGAAATGATAAAGTGGAGCAGTCCTTACCAGTCTGAGGCATCTCCAGGCCCTGTCTAACTCTAATACATTAAAATTCCATCAGCAAAAAGCAGAATTTCTCCCTTCAGAAATTAGTAACCCAATTTAGAATGGTCTGAGTAGATTCTTAATACCAAAACAATACTGGCATAAAATAGAACTTCATGATCTCCTATTTATTTGGGCCCCAGTCATGGAACAGATTTTTTTCTGAAGGAAATCTTGAAGCAACTAAAGCTTTTGACAATCTCATAAGATGACCTCCCTACTTAGAGCTAAAGTAATGATGAATACAGAATCAGACTGTCTAAAACTCTGAAAATGGAATATTTATTTACTTACAAGAATCCTTGCAGTACACATGAAGCACCAATCCTTCCCATGACCTAAGTTCTTAGTACTTCTTGTTCCAGTTGAACTACCTGAGAATCTTTCCAAGTGTCTACTTAAAATAGATTTTGAATGGATATTAACAGTGCTTATTCTGTTACCCTGTATGTTTATGCATATGCAATTTGGAGCATCCTAACTGTCTTGAAAATTCTGAGTTGTTGCTATATTATAGCAATGATATATGATACTCCACAATCCCAGTGCTGTATGAAAAAAATATGATTCACTGTATTGAATTATACCATGGATTGCTCTTACCAACTCCCAGTCTCTAGTCTTGTTGCTTTGCATACTATAGTTTATCTATCATCTATCTATCTATCTATCTATCTATCTATCTATCTATCTATCTATCTATCTTTCTATCTATCTATCTATCTATCTATCTATCTATCTATCTATCTATCATTGCTGAACACAAATCAATGTACTACTATTGACATTTAAAGATGCTAAGATAAAGAAACAAAGGATGCAGACATCTTTCTTTTGTGACCCTTCCATGATTTCCTATTGGTCTTGCTTCTTTCTTCTTGCTAGGAAAACAAAATTTAAAAACTGGAACATCTGTGCAATACTTTGTGATTGGTTGCAGCAGAAGTCTTTCACCTGGAGGTGCACAAAAGCTTATCCCCATTTTGGAAATATAAAATGCAACCATGATTCAGATCTCTCTGCAGCCTTAAATGACACAGGTTGAATCAATAAAAGCACAGAGGAACTTGGCATCTTTTATATTAATGAAGCTGGAGATTAATTCTTGGTGGTGAATTATGATAAACTAAATTAACAAAAGCCCAATCCACAGGGATTGATAGGATGAAAATATTTGCATTCTAGATTCTACAGAACATAGGTCTACCTTGAGCAAGGATGATAAATAAGTATCTCCAAAACGTCTTTGATATGATACAGAAACTTTATTGCCTTTATATAAGGTCAGGTCTAGTAGAAGATGCATTTTGCCCAAATCAAAAACCTGATACGCAGCAGCCTACACAAAATATATGCCATCCTTTGCTGTACATTAAACATGAAAAGATTGGGTTTTGATCATATGAAGAACAATCACATTTTATTCATGGAAAGAGCAAGGAGATTATTATACTGTAACTCTGCTTTTCCTTTCATGCATAAATCAAAATGGACCATACTATTTTTCATTAATACATTTTATTTATTTTTTGTAACATCATGAAAATACAGGTCATATTCAGAGCAGGGTTGTGAAGACTTTTTACATTTAAAATCTACTACAATTCAATCTAAGAAAAACCAAGAGAAAATGATAAGATTGTTTGATTACTCAGGTTACACATTCCCTAGGTTAGCAAGTCTGAGCTTGCTTATTCTCTGAGTTCTCTAGAATGAGTATTCTTTACACTTTGTGAATATTTTTGATTGCCATACTTAAAAAAATAACAGACACACCCTGTTCTTTTGTCTGAACATGGTCCTGGATCATCACCTTCACAAGATTCGTAACTGCATAATATTAATGCAAATTGAATTAATGATTGCAGCAGAGTGCAGTCTTTTATTGATTGAGCAGAAAGCTTGCAAGTGTTGTTAGGTACATTTTCACAATTTTTAGAAATATCAAAAAGCATTCCAGCAACTCTCAGGGGAAGGAATTTAATAGGGTCTAAGGCTAATAGCCTATAGTGGGTCCAAGACTCTTGTCTTTCAATATTTGCGCTACACACATTAAGCAAAGAGACATTTTACATAGAGCAAGACACAAACATTTGGTTCTACATATTTAAAATGAAAATACCTAAAGGCTAGCATGTTGTATGAGCTGTAATCATTGCTCCAAAAGGGGAGATGAAATCTTTTGTTTAAGGAACTTCTTCACTACTTGCTATGAAAACAATCACTCAGTGATTAAAAGACACAGAGACTTTGGCATAATGGAAAAATAGAGAGTTGAGCTCAAGTTCAATTGTTCATCTTATAAAAAATCATGGCAGCCAAACAGCAGCCATTCTAAGGAGATGATCACTTATTTTTATTTATTTATGACCGCCCATCTCCACGACAGTGGACTCTGGGCGGTTAATCAGAGACAAAGACAGAAATAAGGGTGGCTCCAAAGAGATTTCCACCAAGCAGGATCTATTCAAAATGAATCAGGACAATGTGCAGCCACAGCCAGAAAGGTCAGACCTTTATTGTTAAGCCGAGTGAGGTAGGAGATCATATGATGACCATGCTGTAAAAGGATCTTGATAAATTTCCTGGTACTGTACTGTAAAACCTCAATTTAAGGTTTACCCCCATTAGTGGACTTCTGTTGCAAGAAACAACATTTCCATTCAGATCTCCTCCACAAATATTGGACAAATCCACTGGATATAAAGAAGGACAGTTGAAGCAAAAATGTTAAAGGACACTATATTTAAGTCATTTGTGTCAGTTTGCATCAATTAATGCCCCTTACATTATTTGTCTAACAAAGTCACTGTGAAAGACATACTTTTGGATTTCATGATCATTTGGGAGGATGGACACCCCTCCCATTGAAGAGTCTGTTAAATCAGGGGTCCAATGTAAAAGAAAATGATCAAGAAGAACATCCCAGCCTCCCTTGGGAGTTCCAGGGGCTGGACTGAGAGGAGCTACAGTAGATCAACATTCACTGCTCCATGAGGGGTTCTCTCTTCTGCTTGCTCTCTTGATCACGGTTGCTGCCTTGTTCTTATCGCTGCCCACTACTGTGGACCTCCAGCCAGTGTCTCCCTTCCTCTCTTTCCCCCAGAATCATTCCTGACTTTGATGTTGAAAGATCCTTCCATGCTTTGTATTATTGTTACTTTATACAGGTTCGAGATGTACTTTCTGTCCCTTTTTTATCTTCCAATTTTCCTCTGTTCAGGTAGAACATAGAAATTTAGCTTTAAATTCCATATCTCTGACTCTTTCTAACCTATATTTAATGCCTTCAAAGTGCCCTGGTCTGAATCCTGTTCCTATGTTTAAATGTTATTGCTTGACTATTTAACTGACAACAGAGTGTCAGGGAAATACAATCCCTTACATTGTAGGCCCATTCCTCCGTAAATTAGAGGTAGAATATCTCCTCAGCACCATTTTTTTTCACCTTCTTGCTTACATGGATGGGTTTCCAGCCCAGGGATGGAACTAGGGTCTGTGTCACCTGGGGCAAACATGGATTCCGCACCCCCCCCATAGGTTATTTTGTCATTTTGGCACCCCCTGGGGTGTCATTTTGGTGCACCCCCCAGCACGGCGCCCGGGGCACATGCCCCACTTGCCTCCCCCTAGTTGCAGCCCTGTTCCAGCCTATATCAGAAAGTTCCCTTAACATATGGTTTCCTGAATGAGATTACAGTGGCCATTCTGAGCTTAGTTTTACCATTAGTGTTGTTTATAGATTGTCAGATATGGCTGTAATTTCACTCTCCAAACACACTGAAAAGTAGCAGCAGGTCTCTTTCTCAGGAAAAGATTTAGCCAGACTAGTGCCTCATTTTCTCTCATCTCTTGGCTTCTACAAGGGCTAGAGATCTTCAAAGTTTTGGATAGCTCCATCGTCATTTAATGGCAGTAAGAAACATGATAAGGAAAAACTATGCAACTGATGAATTCTTAAAAATGAAAAATTTTGCCAGGCATTCTTGTGTCCTAATAAGCAGCACTATGAATGTAAAAATGCTAGATCGGTAGCTGTTTGAAATAAGCCAAATCTGTACTGTACAATAATACAGGTGAGTTAAAACAGAAAGCAGATTGCAAAGAGAAATGTCCCTTAACACTTAAGGAAACTGTAGAGCTTGAAGACTGTATCAAACTCAGCTTGGTTTTATTAACAACTCCACAAATCTGTATAGTTTCCTCTCCTCTGTCCCAAGAGCAGATAGCAGAAATCTAAGGTTTGATAAGAATTCCACATACCAAAAAAAAATTTAAAAATTAAAATACAAATATCATTTTTATATGAGTGTAACTTATCCAGTCCCCTTGAGCTTGCAGGAGACCAATATGCATGTACATGCTGATCTATGCTTTTTAGAATTCTGTGATGCAGTTTGTAAACATTCAAATAGTTATATTATGGAAAAGAACACACAACATGGGCATTTTAGTCCAAATAGCTTGCAAAAGTGCCATACTAGGGAAAGTACTGACAGCAATACATATATTTGGAGGTAGGCATAAAAATGGTGGCTTTTTCTATGCCAAATTCAAAGCTAAGGCTAACATAGAGGTCAATAAGTTGGTAAACTCAAGGGAAAAATAGGGAAGGAAAGGGTACTATAGATTTTCCACTATGTCACAGATTCTTCATATATCATCATAGTCAATGAAAAGCTATACAATTTTAGGTTAAGTCAGCTGTGGTTTTCACTGGTCCCTAGGTCTCAGGATTTTGTTTGGTTTGAAAAATGAGCAGACTTTTTATAACAACAAAACCATTATTGTTTCTAAGAGCAATAATACATTAAATGTCTGTCCAAACTAGAATCTCAGATTAGGTATGTGACTTAAATGTGGCCTACAAACTCTATTTCAGTGTTCTTTCAGAATTGTATGAAACAAGTTCTGTACATGAATGGCAGAATCTATTTTGCACCCAAAAGAATTGGCTGATAATATTTTATATTATTTTGATCTGTTTTACTCACAGCATTTCTGTTTTATCCATGTTGTTGGAACTCATAGATACTTCTTTTTCAACAGGGCTAGGTTAATAAGTTTATAGTATAGGATGCACATATTGCTTTGTTGGTCTATTAACCATGGAAAATGACACATACTTCTAAATGTATTAGTACAATTGTGCATTCCAAGTTGTTGCCATCTCAACAGTTTTCATTTAAATATGACAATTAAAAAAAATGAAAAGTTCTAAGTTGTACAATATACAATGTATCACTTGTATGAACACAGTTTGATTCTCTCTTTATATAGGTATAAAATATGGTTGTTTTATTTCGAACATTGTAACATGTAACTTTTAATAACATTCAGAAGCCCAGAATTCCATGTTTTCAAATGCTCTGCAGGAAGACCTCAGAGAGAATATAAATAGCATTTGGATTTCTCTTTATAAAAGACATGTTAGCAACAATCTGTTTGAATTGTTGGACAAAGTAACACCTGCTGCTTCTCATATAGTTATGTGAGAATTGCTATAAAGGAGTGAATTTTTCTAGAGCAACATAAATGGATCACATTGTATAGCTGCAAAACAGCTCCTCCTCCAGTTTCTTAAAATAAGCGTAATTAGTTGCCCACAATCAAATGCCATATTGAAACATAATTCTATCCATCAAACACTACTGTGGGAAACCTATCATTCTAATCAGCATTTCTTAAGTATCACTTGTGGCTCAGGTTTCCAGTTTCAACAAAATCTGTTTGGCCTTATGTGACTACCTTCAGACTACTGCTCCATCTGCCTGTAGTGGCAACGTGGAAGACCATTGTATTTCGAGGAGTTTAAGTGACATATTTTGATTTTTCTCCTTCACACGAAGAAGCTTAGAGTTTATTTTGAGTTATACTAATGTTTAGATGGCTTGTTTCTTATTTCTGTTTGAAATGTGGGAGAGAAGAGAAAACCCCAAGATTGTTTATGTTAACACTAGCGTATCTGTATAGCTTCCCAGGCTCTTGGATTATGTCATAAACAGGTGCTCCAGATCCTGGGAACTATCCAGTCAAGGTCAGATCCTGCAGTCTCTGTACCATGGAAACAGGGTCACGAGACTTTAGGGCCAGACTGTGATAAAAACCTTAGGATTGTCTTTTGAGTTTGGGAGCTTCTGCACAGACCTGAGTGCTGGGTGCTGTGGAAATTGAGCCACCCTGGGGTATCTCTGCTGTCCTTATGAAGGGGCTCCTGACAGCCTATGGGAGATTGGGTATCAACTTGCTTGGTGTGTTATGATTTTTCTTTCTTTATGCTATGCTTTTTATGCTTCTGTTTAACCTGCCTAAACTGTGTTTCTGTTTAAATTTGTTTGCTTAAGTTTATAATAAAGCTTAAAATCTCTTTATCCACTGGTGTGCTTATTGTCTCTGGATCTAAAAGAACCAATTGTCTGAGCACCTGATCACTGATCACTGCTTGGACACTTGGCAGAACACTGCCCAATTTATATGGATTTGGAGCAGGTGTCTGGAATGGGAGTGGGACCTACAGCACACATGTGCACAGATGGCAACTGGAAGCAGAGCCAGTACGGCTACATCAGCCTGCCTCAGCTCTGCTAGCAGTGCTGCTTTTGTCGCAGCCAGTGTCTATTTTCTTGTGCAAGAGTCAAGCAGAACTCTTTTGCGATTATCTGGAGTGCCTGAGGACACACATTCTGTGCTGGCAGTCAAAGTATAAATAAGAATATTAGATCACTCCCAGGAGCAGAGATCTGCTGGAATGTAATAAGTGCAAGTTGGAGAAAAAACAATGAAAACTCAAAAGCAACTCAAACTCAAAACTTGTAATGAGATGTGGGAATGACCTTGGGAGACAGGAGGAAGAGCCTCAGACCAGACAAGGGTCAGATAAGAGATAGCTGAGTCTGCAGAAGGAATGTGGACATGGCAAACGTCTCAGAAGGGACCTTCCCTAGTTTCTTGGACTGTAAAGGTGAGAGGGGAGAGATGTACTTTCAGACTTGCAAGAATCTGTTAATGTAACCTTACAATAAAGTTAGAGCTAGTACTTCTGGGTGTGCTTCTTCTCTGGATTACCTTGCAAGGCTGACAAAACTCTAAATAAACTGTGTTTTCATAATGCTTTTTCTCAAGGCTCAGAGAAAGACCGGTGGTTGTTTCGCCTAATGCTGTGGGGCTTAGGAGTACAGTTTAGGGAAGTTCTTCCTCAACACCTGAAAATATCCAGCATGGGGAGAAAATTGGCAACAATTTAACTCAGGCCAGGATTAAATTAGACCACTATTAAATTGTTGCAGGGGAAGGAGCACAAACATAGATCTTGTTTCAAATCTTAGTAACAGTTGAAATCTTAGTAAATCCAATGTTATTTTGCTTCTTTTTTCCGAAATACAGGCATCACTATTTTCTTGCTGGCAAATGTTTTTTTCCCCGTTTTTATATAAACTGGTCGGGAAATGGCTTTTTTTTTTTTAGCCAATGAAACAAACGAAGTATAAAGCAGATTCTGAGGAACAGAATGAATGGTTTGGATCGGGTTCATAGGACATACCAAAATGAAGGTGGTTTCACTCATTTCCTGAGCTGCTATTCTTGCTTTGATAATATTCATTGGCTAATAGCAGGTTTGTAGGGATATACACAGAATGGAAAATGTATTTTGATTTGAAACTGAAGCACTCATCCTGTTCCTTAGAAATACTACAGAACTGAACCCCGGAACAGTTTGGTTGTTCTGCGGTTTGGGTGAAATAAAATCCAGGAGAGTTTCCCCGCCTTCTCCCTGTCTCCTCTGCATGGACTGTGCATTGGCAAGCCAGTTGGACATGTCACAATGGAAGCCAAAGATATTGGTGGTGATGATGGCAGCTAAGGAGAGATAGGGAAAAGAAGGTGCTGGGAAGATGGGGCTATCTACTTGCATAGGCTTTTTTATAATCTAAAAGCAAATGTCCATGTCTTTCTGAGCATGTTTCAGTCAATTATGAGATTTACAAGGCAAAATCAATCTACAATCTACAACCTCCTCGGTAATCTCCAGGTTCTTCTTGCATTTATTTATTTATTATTTATTTATTATTCACATTTCTATGACCGCCCATCTCCCCCGTAAGGGGAACTCTTGGTTTTGGTGTCTAGCTTCTGATCTATTAATCTCTGCTTGGATGTAATACTCTATAATTTAGGAATGTTATTTTATTTATTTGAATTAATTCATGATGGATTTATTATTTTGTTTTTATGCTGTGTGTTTATTCTGTTCCATATAGTCTGGAATCATTAACCATACATCTGTGGTGATAGAGATAGATAGATAGATAGATAGATAGATAGATAGATAGATAGATAGATAGATAGATACTTCCAAAACAATGAATATTTGAGAGCTGTTCCCTGTAATCTTCAAAATAAATAACAACTGATAATGGACAATGATCACCAAGAGGTTCCAGGTTGTTGTAATTAAATCTTATATCCACATCTTATTTCACTGAATCTTTGAATTCAAACAGTTTGTAGCAATATAATATTTTGTAGTAATCCTAAGCAAAATTGGTAAATGCATTTAGATGTTTGAATAACTCTCTCTGTCCACCAAGGTATTCAAATACTGTGGATTTTATAGAATAATGGAATACCATCATTTCAGAAATAAAACATTCCATAAAATAATATTAAGGTCTATTTAAAAAGCCCATCCAAATACTATTTTTTAAATCATGAGTCTAAAACTGACTAGGGAAGGAGACAACTACTTCTTTGTTGATCCTGCTACATAAAAGGTCCTGTCTTGTACACCCATCAACTTGATCTCTTTTGAACCTTTGATGAATCCTGTCAGTTAATTAATTTCTGTCTTTCAAAGTGGTTATGTATTGGGTAATGCCTGACTTTACAGCTGCTGGTGCAATAGGATGCTTGCCCATGCACACAGATTTTCATAGCCATTTAAAAAATGAAATTTATAAATTCTCTTAGAATTGGTTCCACAGTCTACTAGGGAACAGAAGAGAAATCCCTGATGCTCTTAGCTATGATAGTCGGATGGAATCTTGGCATTCAGAAGCAATACATTTATGAGCTTTAGAGGTTGTGATAAAACAACTGGAAAGGATTTTTTCCTCTTTCTTATGTGCTTGCAAGCTTCCCTGAAGTATTTGAGTAGCCACTACAGAATTGACTTCTGAAATAAATGGGTTGAATATATCCAACTATCTACTAAATTGAAGCTTCAGTGCCTTTCTGCTTTGCCTTCTGTATAGCTCTTATGTCAAGTAGTTTAGTAACAATATAACATTTTACTGGATGGATTGGCAATCCAGATGCTTCTAGAAATCTAGTATTATTGGTCCTTTAGGCTGTGACTGATGAGAGTGGAAGTTGAAAGCAGGCCTACCTCTGTGTTAATCGCTTGTCCTATTTCCTTTCTAAGGATTTTCAAAATAGTTGTTTACTACTGAGCACAACTCAGTACATAGCTGGTACACCAGCAGATACTCTTGTGCATAGGTAGAAGTTTTCAATGGACCATTGTAACTCAAAGAGGAAACAAGAAAGGGTTAATGAATCAATGTTAGTCCTGAATTTAAGAGAAATAACGGGCCCAGGAAACACACATTTTTAACACCCCTTTAAAAAATGAAATGGCAAATGATTATTTCAGATCTGGTTCACAGAGTACCTGCTGATTAGTAAAACAAGTCTGGCAAAGAAGATCTGCAGCTTTGCCCCAGTTCCTACCTCTTCACCATTTCTAAACTATTTTTCCTGACTTATTTCATAAATGTAAAATGTATGATGATCAGTATATTTCAAGCTGTGCTTCTTTATTATCTTGAGCACAATAACATTTGAATAGAATAATAAGTCTAAAAAAGGAAGATGAAGAAGAAATTTCTGCGAGTCTTTCATGCTAATTTGGGGCAGGAATAATTTTTCTTGAGAATATACAGTATTTCCTAGGAACCTACCTTAGGCAGTATTAGACTTCAAAAAGTTTCTCTCAAAGAGTTGAATTTTCAAATGAATGAGCATCTACATTTATAGCATGTTATTGTACTTCATGCTGAGTCTGTTGATTTTCCCTAAGGGGGAAAAACCCTATGGAATCATACCTACAGCTTCCATCAGTTGGACCAAGAAGGGAGCTTTCCATTCTTTCTTGCAACTCTCTGTAGCATGCAAACTCTGCTCTGAAACACAGGAAGACTGCTGAGGAGATTTTGGCTCCCTGCAGGGAAAGGGCTGGGCTGAGAAAAAGGGGGAGGAAAATATTTCACTGTGTACACATGCAACATTTGATTTTTGCCCCAAGTGTTTGGAACGTACTCCTCCTTAAAGGACAGCAGCAACAATAAAGTAGATCTGCACTGCTAAAGTGCAGTGATTTTACAGTATTTACAGTAAATGTTATTGATTTATTAGAAAATAAGCAGGTTATTTTCTCTTTCTATTTTTTCTTTCTATCTTTCAAAGTGGTTATGTATTGGGTAATGTCTGACATAACAGCTGCTGGTGCAATAGGATGCTTGCCCATGCACACAGATTTTCATAGCCATTTAAATATACATATATTCATTTATAAATCAATAAATGCCATCCAATTAAACACACAAGTAAACTGGAAATATTGGTAACTTTTGTTTGTTAGTTTTTGTACATCAGTGGTAGAAAGTTGTACACCAACATTACAGCCTTTACAATTTGATGCTTTTTCTTCCCTGATGCAAATAACAGACAGAAATGGAAGGAAGTGGAAGAGACAACTCAAACCAGCAATTTTGTTCCTAAATGGTGAGCCATCTAAAGGGAGGTGGTAGCAATATCATTACAAAGGAAGAAAAAGCCAAGCCAAGAATTATAGTCCTAGTTGCCATCAGCCATGAAATATTGGAAGGAATAGAAAGGAAAGGCCACAGAAAAATCACTCTTCAGATATCATTCCAAAGGCTCTAGGAGAGCTTTGTCTACTTACAGGTTCCACATTGTGGCCATTTTTGTTTCTCTAAACGATATCCAGTCTAAACTTGATAAGCTCATTCAGGTTCTAACAATGCTAGTAGTTGCCATGTCACAACATTTAGCAGAGGATGCAAGGTCCTCTACTAAAAATCAGTCTGAGGGTATAGCTGGAGTATGTCAAAAGAACCAGACTCTGCTGTCTATCCCTTTAAATATCCTGTTTGCTAGGAATCTTACACATCAGGAAGCAGTAATAAGTCTGCTAAGCAAGCTCCTGAACTGTCATCCCAAGCACCTAGATCTGGATACATATAACCTTTTCGCACTGAAGATGTTGCCTAGCCTGTCAATGAAACGTCTGCAAGAAAACAACAAGGCTCAGAGAGCACCAAGGACTCCATACATATAACTTTTTGCCTAGTTTTCTAGGGTTGAAAATAATCTGTATTTTTCATAAGCCATATAATGTACAGAAAATGTTTAGGATGGCAGAAGCTCTTTGACAAAAATACAGTGTTTTCCCTTCTAGAGTTTTTTAAGATACCCCAGTCCAGCACCTGATTCAGCTACTCTCTCACTTGTTTAAGGTTACAGACTCCTGCCAAGAGCAGAAGATCATTACTAGAGAAACCAGTGCTTCAGTGCAGAGAGAATGCAACCATCCTTCTCTCTCCCCCAATGACTCATTTATGCTCAGTTAATAGATCTTCTATTAATTAATTTATATTAATTATATTAATTAATTAATTATAATTAATGGCCAACACCGAAATCAGATTGACTACAACATTTGCAGCCAAAGGTGGCGGACATCTATACAGTTGGTAAAAACAAGACCTGGAGCTGACTGTCGTTCAGATCACGAACTTCTTATTGCAAAATTTAGAATCAGACTAAAGAGAATAGGGAAGACCCACAGATCAGTTAGATATGAGCTCACTAATATTCCTAAGGAATATGCAGTGGAGGTGAAGAATAGATTTAAGGGACTAGATTTAGTAGATAGGGTCCCAGAAGAACTATGGACAGAAGTTCGCAACATTGTTCAGGAGGCGGCAACAAAAAACGTCCCAAAGAAAAAGAAAACCAAGAAGGCAAGATTGCTGTCTGCTGAGACACTGGAAGTAGCCCAAGAAAGAAGGAAAGCAAAAGGCAACAGTGACAGGGGGAGATATGCCCAATTCAATGCAAAATTCCAGAGGTTAGCCAGAAGAGATAAGGAATTATTTTTAAACAAGCAATGCGCAGAAGTGGAAGAAGATAATAGAATAGGAAGGACGAGGGACCTCTTCCAGAAAATTAGAAACATTGGAGGTAAATTCCAGGCAAAAATGGGTATGATCAAAAACAAAGTTGGCAAGGACCTAACAGAAGCAGAAGAGATCAAGAGAAGGTGGCAAGAATATACAGAAGATCTGTATAGGAAGGATAATAATATTGCAGATAGCTTTGACGGTGTGGTCAGTGAGTTAGAACCAGACATCCTGAAGAGTGAGGTTGAATGGGCCTTAAGAAGCATTGCTAATAACAAGGCAACAGGAGATGATGGTATCCCAGCTGAACTGTTTAAAATCTTGCAAGATGATGCTGTCAAGGTGATGCATGCCATATGCCAGCAAATTTGGGAACAATCTCAGATATGCAGATGATACCACTTTGATGGCTGAAAGCGAGGAGGAGTTGAGGAGCCTTATGACGAAGGTGAAAGAAGAAAGTGCAAAAGCTGGGTTGCAGTTAAACCTCAAAAAAACCAAGATTATGGCAACCAGCTTGATTGATAACTGGCAAATAGAGGGAGAAAACGTGGAGGCACTGACAGACTTTGTATTTCTGGGCACAAAGATTACTGCAGATGCTGACTGCAGCCAGGACATCAGAAGACGTCTACTTCTTGGGCGGAGAGCAATGACAAATCTTGATAAAATAGTTAAGAGCAGAGACATCACACTGACAACAAAGATCCGCATAGTTAAAGCAATGGTATTCCCCATAGTAACCTATGGCTGCGAGAGCTGGACCATAAGGAAGGCTGAGCGAAGGAAGATAGATTCTTTTGAACTATAGTGTTGGAGGAAATTTCTGAGAGTGCCTTGGACTGCAAGAAGATCAAACCAGTCCATACTCCAGGAAATAAAGCCAGACTGCTCACTTGAGGGAATGATATTAAAGGCAAAACTGAAGTACTTTGGCCACATAATGAGAAGACAGGATACCCTAGAGAAGATGCTGATGCTAGGGAAAGTGGAAGGCAAAAGGAAGAGGGGCAAACCAAGGGCAAGATGGATGGATGATATTCTGTAGGTGACAGACTCAACCTTGGGGGAGCTGGGGGTGGTGACAGCCAACAGGAAGTTCTGGTGTGGGCTGGTCCATGAAGTTATGAAGAGTCGGAAGAGACTGAATGAGTAAACAACAACAATAGATCTTCAGAACAGACCCCAGCTTTTAAAACTACAAGCCTCAAACAAACAAAACCATTGACATCTCTTATCCCTTATCCAGACGTAACCGACAACAACTTGGAGGAGAGTTGTAACTTCCCAACTTACTTGTTCAATGCACTTCCAAGAAGGGGAAATTATCTCTGCAGGCTCAGACATACAACAGGACTCAAGAATTAAAGCAGTATATTCCTCAAAGGGAAGATTTTCTCTCGCCTCTGATACTGACTCTGATTTGGATTCTGATAAACAAACTAACTTGTTAGGTAATAATGAACTATCACCTCACCTATTTAGAGGGAAGCAGCTAACTCACTTCTCAGATTTTATTCTAGATTCTACTTCAGTTTAAAAAAGGCTGACAACCTAGCCCTTCCTAATCAATTTCCTACACACCCATTGTCACTCTCAGAATTGGATGAAGCTGCTAATCATGGATTCTTGAGGAAGGGGTCACCAAACACCCAAAAGCTGATTATAGATGATCCAGAAGAGTAGGAACCTTCAACCTCAAAAGCCACATTACAAAGATGGAAGCAGGCTTATTTTTTATCTGTTCAATCATGTCCGATTCTTGGAGACTGCCTGGACAAGTCCCTGCAGTTTTCTTGGCAAGGTTTTTTGGAAGTGGTTTGTCATTGCCTCCTTTGCAGGGCTGAGAGAGAGGGACTGTCCCAAGGTCACCCAGCTGGCTTTGTGCCTAAGGCATGACTAGAACTCACGGTCTCCTGGTTTCTAGCCTGATGCCTTAACCATTACACCAAACTAGCTCTGGGAAGCAGGCTAATGTATCTCATACCAGAAAGGTCCCTAAGAGAGCCAGAATCCTCCTCTTGTATCTGTAATGACTCCAACTACAATGCCCTAATAAACACTTCTTGATGCAATTCATTGAAATGCAGATTAAGCTTTATTCAGGATACATGTAAATTGAAGCACTCCTAAAGATCTGAATGCGGATTCCCACCAAACCTTGCTAACTTAACTCTCCCCCTTGCCCGCCAATTCCAGGCTCAATGTTGTCAGTGTCCAGAACTTTCGCTCTCCGTTCCCAGCCTCCATCTCCTGCAGGTGGTTGACCTTGACGCTGCATTCTCCAGTCTCCGCAAGCCATAACACTCTGTGCTTATTCCCCCCTCCTTGCAGTTCACACACTAACTACCTCTCTATTACTAATGACAGGATTCATGGCGATGAACCCTGACATGCTGACCCTCCAAAAGAAAGAGCAATATACACAGCACAAGCAAATACAATGAATAAAATGACATAACAAATGCGGGTAGAATACTTCCAGGAAACAGAAGGAAATAAAAGTGGAGTATATGTTGAAATCTGTAAAAGAAACAAAATCAGCAGATAAATAAAACACTCATCCAGGTTTGTCAGGGAATTTAGAATGAAACAATCTCCCATATACAGGGTTCTCCTCAGAGCCATATAGAGGACTGACATGAGGCTCACCAGAACAAAGTTACGCTAATTAGTTGAAACGTGACCAGTTGGTTGTCAAATTGACCTCCCTTTGATAAACATGTTATTGGAGAATCCAGAAAGACCACAAGAAAATAAGAAAGGCACAAATGTTTACCAGTTAATGCCATCACCTTGCTAGACTGAAAGAAAAATAATTGTGCATTGAGAAATAATTTTAAATTATTATTAAAATATATGAATAACACATGAATACCAATGGTGAGTAGTAGATTACCCAGACTTTTCGCTGCTACTCCCTTGACCTTGGTCTGTGATACCTAAGCTTTAGTAAAGTCAATGTAAAAAAATTAGTCTCTGAATTGAAGCAACTAAAATGATGATTAATGTTGTACTTTGAAATTCATTAGCTTTCATTCTCCATTAGAACCTTTCATTTTAAACTTCTCTCTTGTAGGCACAAGCCCTTTCTTACAATCTGGGAGCTTTGAAAATACCATATAGACACTCTCAAAGGTAAAAGGAGACAAAGAATAAGAGCAACAATCCCTTACTATGTGACATAAGAAATTAAAGTCACACAGCAGATTGTCTAAAATCCCTTCTGGATAAAGCTATCCTGTCTGCTATATTAGGAGATGTGGAGGTGACTGAACTGACTCTTTCAAAGCCCTACAAAGCTCATGAAAGCAGGACAGAATCATCTTCTCCTTCTCCTTCTCCTTCTCCTTCTCCTTCTCCTTCTCCTTCTCCTTCTCCTTCTCCTTCCCAGTTTAACAGTGATATGTATATATTTTCCACCTTCCATATGTTGGCTGTGTGTCTGGGGACTGGCAGAGCTTTGGAACTTATGACTCCAAAGTCTTTCTCAGTCTGTTAATGACAAGCCTCCTGATCCACCCATATTTGTTTCTGCTCACAGTGGAGCACTAGCATCAAAAAGACAAACACTGCTGAGGCTACCAGGGGAGTTAGTAGTTCAGCAACATCTGTTGACTACATGCTCCCAATTTCTACTTTAATTCATGTGACTTAAAGGGGAGACTTGTATCCTGAATGCATTAGTAAGTTTGAAGGAAAATTATTTTTTTGATCATTGTTCTCCAGTGCCTTTGTTGCTCTAAATGTTTGAACTGCTGTAACTTGTCTAGGATTAATATAGATGAGAAAACATGCATTCAGGAATACATAAAGAAATGGCCAGCAAATGTTTACCAAGAGAGTAGCAGAAGATGCAGGAAGTAAAAAGGGGTGGCAGCAAATCACAAGGACAAGCATTTGAAGCTTCATTGCTAAGAAGTGAAGTCCCTCAAGTTCAGGCTCAAGCAGGCTAGGCAGAAGGGTGGGAGGGAAGGGTAGACTTTTTTTTTACAGGGACTATATTTTGAAGTGAAGATGAAGAGAAAGGAAGAAAGGAAGAAAGGAAGAAAGAAACCAAACCAAACCATGGCAGGCAAGCAGGATAACCTGGTGGTAAGTTTCTTCAATAATAGTAGATGGAACAATGTTTTATTTTTATGTATTTTTTTATTTACTAGGACTTACTATATGCAACTCCAATTTCAATGAACTTTGACCAGCTTATAGACCATCTTGGAGTAAGAAGGTTAAAAACAGCAGCTGGAGGTAGGAAAGAGGGATCAACCTATGAAAGCAATATTACCTGCAGTCATGTGGGTAATTTCATGAATATTCTTGCCAACATGATTCCTCTATTAGTGTTGTAAAATGGAGCTAGTGGTTCACGTTTGTTATTGAGGATCTGTCCATGGTGCTGGGTGACTGACTTTTCCATCTGAATATTCTGAGCTTCACATTTTGATTAACTACAGAGTAAAGCCAGGGAATAAATTTATTTTCAACAGAATAAGGTAAGAAGTGCCAAAAAAAAAAAAAAAACCCATCCAACTTTTAGAATGATTTACTAAAGAACCAATTATGCCATAGCATGAAGTTATATTTTATCCAAGCACTCACTTCAAAAGTCTGCTTTAAAATATTGGGGGCTTTTAATGTCATTCTATAGTTAGTATTAGAAAATTATATCTAAAATGGGATTGGAAAATTAATTTCTCTAATGCACACTTTACCTTGTATCCCAACAAGGTAAAAGGAGAATCTATGCAATAGCAGTGAAGGCTATTCTATAAATTTAGTTGTGAAATGACCTTGGTTTCCTCTCGGCTGAGAGAAAAAAATAATTATATGTTTGCTGAAATCTGGTAGCATGTTCAGAATTCTTTACCCTTAGATATATGGGTCAAATTTTCAAAACTTAAAGCTTATCTGGTCAGCATGTTCATGGATTTGAATTAATAATTAGTGTGTTGTCATGTGCTGAGTTAATGTTAATGGGTATCTTTTACAGTCAAACAACAATTTTTAAAAATGGAGAGAAATGGTTTCTAGCCAACTCCCATCTGCCTGTGATCAGGGACAGATTCTTTTTTTAGTAGCAGAATTATTCTTTATGCTTCTGGTATAGGGTACTTGGCTGCCCGAAGCAGAATAACTAAAGTTATCTTCTCTCAACTGAAGTCAAGTTCCATAGATTCATGACTGATCAAATTATTTTGGCACCTGACTCAGAGCTTCCCACAAAAATTGCAGAAGCGCCAGTCCAAGAGACTAAAAATGAAATAACCTAAAAGAAATTCACATTTTTCTACCCTTTCTCTCTTGACATTCCAAATCTATTCCCTGAAATAGCAACTTCATTGTGTCTAATGGCAGGACCAACCATTTTCAATTTTCTTTTCTCTTGCTAGAGAACTAAACATTTGCATTTGTCATTTTGTGGCAACTTCACATTGTATTTGGACCCTAAGGATTCAGTGCTTATATTCCACTGCATCCCTAGTATTAGAGATAGCAAAAAAATTCTGGTGAATTCAACTGAACTTACTTTTTTGTGTGGATTTAGGACTGAACCATAAATTAAATTCAGTAACACTTGTCAAGTGGTACAATGTGAGTTTTGAATGTGTGAAATTACCAATCAAAGAGAATATTTGTAGCTCAGGGTTGAACTGTGGAGTCCTTGGTGTTCTCTGAGCCTTGTTTTCTTGCAGACATTTCATTTCCAGACTAGGCATTCACATAGGTGTGAAATTAGCTATGAAATTTAAGATGACCTCAGCTTCTATACTACCGCTCCTGAGTGCTGTTGCACCAATAGCAGATGACTTCCACAGTGCAGTGCTCATGGAAGCTCTGGGCACATGAAGAAATGGTTAAGGGAAGTCAACAATAAAATCCTTGGGGGGTGATTAAGGAATATTATATTTATATGATTTGTATCAGTGATATAATTGGGGTACCATGATAGTGTTTTTCAAAAATTGGGGGGTTTGGACATGTTTTGAGGAAGGGAGGGGGAACAATAGAGAGAATGTTCAATTTCAATGACTATAAAGGAATTTAGAGCTGACCTTGGGGAAAATATGAATTATCCACAGTTATTAGAGAAACCTATGCTAGTGGAAATAATTGACATGGCCTATCTCAAAGGGTTGACAATGACTGCCACATTGTTTTTCCAGTTAGAGTGTGTCTAGTGATCATAAAAGCAGAACCAATCTAATTTCAGCTTTGTGAGGGTGGGATGTGTATCTTTTTATTATTATTTGCGCCATAGAGATTTTTTCCTTCCTAGTCAGCATGACAAGCTGTTAGTTCCTTTGATTTGCTGTGATAGCTTTTTATCTCCTGACACAGTATTATTATTATTATTATTATTATTATTATTATTATTATTATTATTTTTTATTTATTTATTTATTTATTTATTTATTTATTTTCTATGACCGCCCATCTCCCCCTCAAGGAGTTATTTTTATAAATATCTCAAGGCGGCAAACATACCTAATACTCCTTCCTCCTCCTATTTTCCCCACAACAACAACCCTGTGAGGTGAGTTGGGCTGAGAGAGAGTGACTGGCCCAAGGTCACCCAGCCGGCTTTCATGCCTAAGGCGGGTCTAGAACTCACAGACTCCTGGTTTCTAGGCCAGCACCTTAACCAGTATGCTTATTGAGTACAATTTGTACCATTTTCCTCTAAAATTTGAACTCTCTGGCTTTCTGTAACTGTCACATTAGAATCTGTTGGCTGATTATCATTAAACATTGAATTACATTCTGAATTTATGTGTTTATGTTGCAAGTATGTTGAACCTCCAAAAAAATCAGTTCCATGAATTCAGGAAAGCACATTCAATCCCTATGAACCCTCTCATTTAATATCTCTGACATCTGGCTTGGATTTTCTTCACAGGAAGGACTTCGATTATAGCAAATTTAAGCAAATGTGGATTTAAAATATCCAAGTTACAAGTATTCTTTAAAATAGATTTTGAAGTACATAACTAAAAAATCCATGCAGTGTTGTTGCTTAAATCTGGCATGTTTGGAGCCATCATAAAATCTAGCTTGTCTGCAAGTTTCTTTTTTCTACCCTGTTGAAACATTTCATAAATACATACAAATGCATACACATACATACAGACAGACATACATACATATATGCCATTTGTGTTTCTCCCAAGCTAGGTAATAGGATGAATGAAGAATGGTTTTAATAAATCTTTTTCTAGAGGCATCAAACTAGATTACCTTGGGTTCAATCCAAAGCAAATTGGACCAGTTCCAAACCTCCAGGGTGAGTCCCCAAGAGAATGCTGTGGATTATTTCACATTCCTTATTAGTTTCACTTCTATTGCCTTTAAGTTTATATAACACTCTTTGCCAGCAATCAACAAGATAGGCAAAGATTAACAGCAAGATTAGCAGCAGAGGAGCAGTCAAACAACACAATAGACCCTAATCAAGGAACTATTAACTCAGTCAATCAACCAAGCAGCAAACAACAACCCAATCAAGGTACTACCAAGGAGAGAACAACACCCCCACCAACACAGGCAGGACAAGCCAAGGTATATAAACAGAGAGCAAGTCCCACTCCCTTTTCGCACTGAAGATGTTGCCTAGCCTGGCAATGAAACGTCTGCAAGAAAACAACAAGGCTCAGAGAGTACCAAGGACTCCACAAGGAACTTTCAATAAAGAATTTTTTGTGAATTTCAGTTCAGGGCAAAGTCCAGAGAAAGGGAATTGGCTTTAAAATTCTTGTTGAAAATGCAAAGAAAGGGTGGGAAGAGTGGTTGGGGATGTTATAGACGAGATGAGTAGCCTGAGATAAAAGATGAGCAACTTGAAGTTGAATAGGGCTTCCAGGGCTATTCCAAAACTTGCCATCCATTTATCCCATTCAGCATCCAGACAGCAGCTGTAAGCTCTCCCATTGGTTGAAAGAATACTGGATTTAGATCAATTTAGATCAATGGATTTAGTGTCCTTGTCTAATTGCCTGCCAGCATCAGACTACTGGCATATATTATCTCTTTTTATGCTTATCCAAACAAACGTCTAGAGCAATTGCAAGGATTTAATATATATTTTTTTAAATTATTAAAACCAGGGCTTCCTGACAAGGGAAGAAGAGGCAATGGGACCAGATGAACCAGTTGTACCATGATTTAATTCTTCCTTTACTCACCAATCCAGGAGGAAATCATCATCAAATTATATTGCATACTACTTGTGGAAATCCATTCTGGGTCACCGACTGTTACATCATTAGGAGCTGTAACAATATCCTCTTGATGCTATCGATTAACAAGCTGGCTTAGATGGGTGATATGTCAATTGATGGGGCGTGGTGGCTCAGTGGGTAAGACGCCAGGCTTGTAGATCGCAAGTTCGGAGGTTCGAATCCCTAGCCCTGCGTGCGGAGTGAGCTCCCGCACTAGCTCCAGCTCTTGCCAACCTAGCAATTCGAAAGCATGCAAATGCAAGTAGATGAATAGGTACCACTTCGGTGGGTAGGTAACAGCGTTCCGCGCGTGTCATGCAGCCACATGACCGTGGAAGCGTCTTCGGACAACGCTGGCTCTTTGGCTAACAAACGGAGATGAGCACCGGCCCCTAGAGTCGGACACGACTGCACAAATGTGCGGGGGGAACCTTTACCTTTTTATGTCAATTGATCTCCAGTTCCTATAATTAAAATGCTATCATTGGCGGAGGTTGTTCTGTGTACTTACAAATCCTGGTCTCTTAAGTATTTTGAGAACTGAATGGTAGATACGAATGGCTGAAAAAAACCCACCCTTCAAGGTTACGTTTTAGAAATCTGGGTTTCTTTGTGTTCTTTGTAGCTCCTTATCTTTGTTCTGTCCTGCCACTGCCACTGCTGCAGTAGTCTTCATCCTTGATCTGAAACTCTGTCTCTATCGCTGATAAACAATCCATTCTAATCTCATTGCTTTGTGCATCAGGTATTTGAGGTATATAAATGAGAAAACCTATTAAGTGCTTGGGTACCATGGTGAAGGGTATAGTACAGACACTTGAAGAGTGATTAATGGAAGATGTGGCTGGGAAGCATCATAAAGCTCATTCAGGGAGTTACTGTGTTTACATACTAAATAGGAGAGAGTTTCTGCCAAGTTGGAAATTTTCCATCCAAAATAATAATTATGTTCTTTAAAGCCAATATCGGTTATTAACAGAACATGCAGCAGTCAAGCACACCCACAAACACACCCACTACAAAGGCACTCCTTCCCATTCAAATAAAGTTGCCTACTCAAACTTGGCCAACAAAGCCTGTATATTAAAGGTGGTCAGCTGATAAAAAGCAGATTTAGAATGGTAAGTGCGGAATATTTCCACTTTTACAGTGTGAATGCACCATACACATCTGTTCAGTACTGTGTTACTGAGATCAGCGGGACTCACTGCCACAGATACTGTAGCACTGCAACCGTGTGTTAATGTGTTTCTATGTTTCTGTGTGTGGGGGGTGGTGGTGGTGCTAACACACTATAGAAGAAACAAATGAATGTTAAAATAACATATCTTAATGCAGATCCAGTTTGAAATACATTTCTCAAGCCATATAAAGATGGAGACAGAAAGGAAATAGCTTGGAAGGAGTTAGGGACTAATCATTTCACTGGGACTATGTTCTCTGAGGTCTGCAGCCATAACAAATCATACAGCACAACTGCTAATCACAAGACAGTAAGTGCTTTACCACCAAGTGTGCCATTTTGTTTTATAGATTATGTAGAATAACAGACACAAAATATTTCAGTTATTCACTGCTATTAGTCAGTGACTCTTATCCAGATAT
Organism: Charina bottae; assembly: GCA_023362775.1. Lineage (NCBI taxonomy): Eukaryota > Metazoa > Chordata > Lepidosauria > Squamata > Charinaidae > Charina > Charina bottae. The sequence goes on along the minus strand of JALMGJ010000001.1, from coordinate 2,259,460 downwards.
CCTAGGTTACAAACTCCAGACTAATTTAAATTGGGAATATTGAAGTCTATCTATAAGAGACTCATTTTAAAGGCCATAATCTAGACCTGCAAGCCCACCTATGTATTTTTACTTAATTAGAAACTTGTAGGTAAGGGTGCATAGAATTTAGTCTCTAAGTGTTTTCCTTCTGCTGTCAGCATTATTATATCACTCAGTAGTGAGCTACCAGGCCCAAAGCCCAGGAGATCAACTGACCTTAAAGGATACATGAGTCTAGTACTTTCTTGTCATAAAATGCTACTGTTCCCACCTGTGCGTCCATTTGTTTACTCAGACTTCCTTTTAGAACACATTTTTGCTACTTGTGTATCATTTCTGGTGGCCGCCCTTTGCTCTCTTGGTTAGCACTCTCTAACCATACTGAAAGTGGTACTTCTAGCATTGAACATTTTGATACAATCAGGGAGAAGGATCATTCTTGAAACTTTAATTTAATTTTGCATAATGAATAAGACCCTTTGAAGGCAGTGTCACTTACCTTAATGCAGTGGGAAGTAGGAATAACTTTGGAACAGGAGGAAGAGCCTCAACCAAGACAACAGTCAGATAAAAGAAATTTGAGTCCAAAGCAGAAATGTAATTTGAGAAAGCATCTTAGACTTGACCCTCCCTAGTTCTCACAAAGATAAAGGGAGGGAGGGGGGAGGCGTATTCCAACTTGCAAGATTCTATTACTGTAACCCTATAATAAAAGTAGTATTAGGATTCATAACTTTGGTTTTCTAGTCTGGTCTACCTTGAAGGGCTGACACTTACATTAAAGCTAACGTTTGCAGCATTTGTGCTCCTAATCTGGAAGTTTCATTTTTCCCATTTTGGGGCCAGACAATGTCTGGAATACCACAAATCATTTCCTATTCTAGAAGATACACTTCCAGAAATGAGTCATCCCTGGGATATTCAGATTGGCCAATTCCTTTCTTTCTCTGAATGTTCTGGGAATGAACTTCTGTGTTTTACACATCCTTCATGAAAAGCACTGTCAATTTTCAGTGAATTAATTTCATACAGTTATAATGCTTTTTTTTAAAAAAAACTGACTTAGGACATTTGTATCCCACTATGTGGCCCTCATTGAATCCAGCTAGGTCTTGCAGAACTAGCTGGAAGCAGAAATTTGGATATATGGATTCTATAACAAATTGAACACCATGATAAACCTTGGATTGTGTCAACACTTAGGCATTATTACCCCTCCTTCCTTGTACCCAAGAAATATTAGCCAAAAAAGAGATAGTCTAATCTTGAGATGGGGGACAGTCTTGTTGTCAGGTAAATTCAGCATTTACTGAATTTACTGAACGCAAATAATCCATGTTCATAACTATATTAAGTATTTAATTATTATCTAAATAAACCCTCCGGTCTGTACTAGGGATATGGAATTCCAAACAACATAGGATCAAGTCCTTTAAAGTTTAACTGTGGATCTACTAGTCACTTTTTATTATGACAGTTTCCTACAACCTAACAATGCAAATCTATCTATTCCTTCTGCCTTTACACTATATTTTCTCTGCATTGGAGAATCACTGAAGTACAGCCCTGTATCTTTTTAGGAATCATTGCAAATTCTCTTAAAATGGAGTTTAGGTCTTTTAAATCTACCTATTAAATGGATGATTTGTGATGTTTCTAAAATATGTGTCAATATTATTCAGTATTCAAATAGATATGTTATACTTTCTTCATTGCAAATCAATTATAACCTGGATCTATTTTGTTCTTAGGTAAACCCCAAATTTCCAATTCAGCAGGAGAAAATGTGGTCAATTAATCAATACCTGTCACCATGGAATATATTAAGATAGTTGCTAGGAATGTGAATGTTAGTATAAACTTTCCTCTATACCAGTGTTTCTCAACCTTGGCAACTTTAAGTAGTGTGGACTTCAACTCCCAGAATTCCCCAGTCAGCATGCTGGCTGGGGAATTCTGGGAACTGAAGTCCACACACCTTAAAGTTGCCAAATTTGAGAAACAGTGCTCTATATTGTCTTCCTGCAGAGAGACACAGCATCCACTTTATTTGTTATCTGGCCCATTATAGTTACCTGCACTCAAGAATCATCATAGCTGTTTGTGGAGATACGCTGGGAATTTCTCTTAGCTGATTCCAGTATTGGCTGAAATGTTGCCTTTTTGTATTTGTATTTGTATCAGAGTATTGAGAAACTTGAGACTTTAATGGCAGTCTGACAGCTTCTTTCCCAAGTGGCAAACTAAAAATGATCTAATGCACATTAGAACTTTTAGCTCTGAGTACAACTATTGCTTGAATGGTTGATGATTTGTGGTTGGGAGCAAAATTCTGAATTCACTGTAAATGAAATCCCTGTCGGTGGGCTTTATCTCATTGGCTGAGTTCAGTAGTTTTGACAGAAGTCATTTATTTATTTATTTATTTATTATATTTATTATTCAAATTTCTATCACTGCCCATCTCCCCCCAAGGAGGGACTCTGGGTGGTTAGCACACCTGTAATATTTTCAGAAAGATGCCTGGTGAGTATTTTAGCATACAGTAAAGAATTAAAATGTTGATGGTCCTAGGTTTCATAAAAACAACATAATGACAAGATTATAGAACTCAGAAACTATTTATTTTATCTGGAACAACTTTTTTAAACAGTTGCATTGTTGCAGAACCAATGGGCAAATGTGATGCCACTGCTGATCTTTTACAAATTAATTACAATAATGCATCTGAGTGTTTGCCTCTTGCAAATGACTTATTTCAAATGTATGTTTTCTCTCCCACATTCAGAAACTATGGAGATCACTATATGAACATCAGTTAGCCACACAATTAGACTGTTGGGATTATATAAGAGCATTTCTGCCAGACTTTGGCAAATTAATATTTTAGTTTTCTTAATTGGTATCAAGGGAAAATTCAGAGCACCTTTTACAGCAACTGGGCCATTTCACATGGCAAAATCCCCAAGTAAATTTACACCACCCATTTCCATTATGGTTGCACCAAACACCATCTTACATTGATACTTCCTTTCCATTTTGTAACTGCTTGAGATAGCCAAAGAAATGACTGAAAAAATGTTTACCATCATCCCACTGCCATGTTAAAGAGTATGGTTTGAAGCAATTTACAGTTGTGTAGAATCGCTTTCTGCAACTTGTAATTTCCAAGGGTATTGGATTTCCATAATCTCCCAATCAGCATTAATTTAGTAAAGAATCATGTGAGCTGAAGTCTAATGTATCTGAAGGGCACTTGGTTGAAGAAAAAGGTTATCATGTCGGATATAGCATTTATAAGGTAGCATCACAAGCAATACTTCTGCTAATTGGATTACATACTTTGAGGACAAATGAGGCAGAGGGTGAAGGCACTGTGCAATGAGGACATGCAGAAAGTCCATGCTAATACAGTTGAGTGAGAATTTCATTTTTTAGAAAAAGAATGGACCAAAATATTTCTTGATGAACAGGATGAAGAGCTTTTGTAAAATGTATGTGAAAGAAATGCAAAACTGATAAATTATTTAATCCCTAGTTGACCTTTCTTAAAACAAACACAAACCTGAGAAATATTTTTAGACCAATTCTAATTTTCTCATAATGAGTTGCCATTTATGTAAAAGGAACAGTATGACACTTTACTGTGCAAAGAAGGTAAATATTCATTATGTATCTTACTGAACTTTAATCATTTAATAGTACTATTGAGTTTCAGGACCAGAGAAGGTAAGAAACAAACTGATGAACTGGTAAAAATTAATGCATTCTGTACATAGAGCCTACATCCCTTTGAATTTTAGCTCAGCTAATCAATCTGGGGTTTTGAAACCTCTAGTTTCCAGAAAATGCATCCTGAAGCACTACGTCTTCACCGAGACTCACTATGGCAGAGCTTTCCAAACTGTGTGTCAGGACACATTAGTGTGTTGGCTGCAGTGTCTGGGTGTGTCGCGGCTGCTGCTGCTGCCTCCAAACCCTGCCAGGATTCCGTGCAGGTCCTAGTGCCTGCCTTGTGCCTTGCTGCCTCCAAACCTGGTGTGATTCTGCGCAGGTCCTAGTGCCTGCCTTGTGCCTTGCTGCCTCCAAACCTGGTGTGATTCTGCGCAGGTCCTAGTGCCTGCCTTGTGCCCTGCTGTAAGAGTGTGTCGCAAAATGATGCATGTCTAAAAATGTGTCACCAACATGAAAAGTTTGGAAAGCTCTGCACTATGGTAAAATGGTTGGAATGTGGGACAAGGACTATGGAGATTCAGGGTTAAATCCTGGCCGAAGCATGAAACACATTAAGTGGCTGTAGAATTCTGTTTGGTGGATTAAGCTGAGCCAGAATATAAGAGGAGAGAAAGATGTACACCTTCTTTAAACTCTGGGAAGAAAGATGGGATATCAGTGCAAGCCATTACTTGCAAGCTAAATGCTGTAGAGGGATTTTTTTTGCATATTATTTTTATTGTTATTGATTTATTTATAACTTGAGTTTCTGTAGAAAGAAAAGTTGTATAACCATACAACAGCAACAATAATAATGAACAAAGAAAAAAATTGTTTCTTTTATTTTCTTTGTAGTTAAGTAATCTTAACTATTCCAGTGATTTAGGTTTGGCACCAACTACTTTGTAATTACTGTATGTGTTAGGTTTTTGCTTGTGTTGGAGTTTGAAGTTATTTATTTATTCTCTTTGTATGCAAATTGTGAGAGGGGTGGTTTATAAATCTTTAAAATAAATATGAAAAAAAATGTACCATTAAAAGATGCCTTGCCTCCCTTCCTTAAGAACATCCCTTTTCAACACCAAGCTTCTGTTCACATACACATCAAATATAGGACAATGATGTGATATGATTGCACAGGTATATTGCCATTCTTTCTCCTGTTTTCTTGGCGATCACTTGTAGCCGAGTAAGATTGTCTTCCAAGGGTAAAATCTTAACAGTGGATCCGTAAGTGGCTGTAAAGGCCAATTCTGGATCCGCACAACTTCCCACAATGAGGGCATATGTTTCTGGGTGGAAGACGGTCACGATGAGGGTTTGCTTGACGTGCCTTCCTCTTAGCTCATTTCTCCCTTTCGCCCTGTACTCGTGCTTCTTCAAAGTCCATAGCGCCTTTAATAAAGGCTGACCTCCAATTGAAATGCTCATGAGTTAGGGCTTCCCAGTTCTCAATGCTGATATTACATTTTTTAAAATTAGCTTTGAGAGTATCTTTGAATCTCTTTTGCTGTCCACCAATATTCTGTTTTCCATTCTTAAGTTGGGAGTAAAGTAGCTGCTTTGGAAGATGATGGTCAGGCATTCGAACAACATGGCCGATCCAGCGAAGTTGATGTTGGATGATCATTGTTTCAATGCTGGTGTAAAGGTAAGCAATACTAGCAATGCACAATTTCTATAAATCTAACTTCTATAAAGCCCTACCAGTAAAGACTTTAAGAGACTTGTTCCTTTGGATGCATTTCTCCCCACTAAAGTTCTTTGATCTGTGGCTAGAGCAGAGTACATATAGCTTTGAAAATCACTTTTGTGCTAAGGTTAGCTGAATGAATATTTCCCTTTAAGTTCTATAAAGCAAGCTTCTGTTCAGCAACGATCATTTCAAGAACTTGATTGGAGAAAGCTTTGAAGATGTTAGTTTATTAGCTGTCAGATGTTCTATAGCATGGTATTATTTCCCACATCCTCACTTTTTTTCCTGATCTGCCTTAAAGAGAAACTTTGACGGGGAGTCATATTGAAATAGATACAGCATTTAATGAATTGTTGTCTACACATTTTTACACATTCAATATCTATGTGATCCAGACACGGAGTAAAGGTCTTGATTTGCAAGTAAATGTTCAGCCTCCTTCCATATCTGACATATCTACAGCCAGACATTGAAAATGTGTTTTTTTCTTAATCTTTGAGTTTTGTGAAGTACCCTATTTTGTGGAGGCTTATAGCTTCAGATAATGTCCAAAATAAAGCATTTGTTGTCATCTTCGGAATGAGATCAGCAGGTCAAAGTCTGGCAGAATGTTAAGACAATGCTTAAAAATCATTTGGCATCATTCATATATACACACACACACACAAATATAAGAAACATATATATTTTTAAGAAGCCAATTCTCTTACACTTAATTAATATTTAGCAGAATATTCTTTCTTCTACCTATAAAAATGTTCTTAAAATATTAATGAAGCTCTGCTAAAGAAGATAGTGGTTAAAAATACAAGCAAATCAGGACAGAGTAGGGATAGGAGATGCAACCGTAATAAATAAAAATTATCTTGGTTTGGTTCTGGTTTACCATTGTTTTAAGCAAGTTTACAAACCTGCCAGATTTCCAAACAAAAGGGATGATTTTGCTAAAAGCCAACTTTTCCTTTAAGCAGCATTCCAGTTTAGGCATTCAGAGTGTGCTCAACACATTTCTGGAAAAGCACTCTCATGGTTTAATGTGAGTTATGAATCTAATGTCAGCTGATTTTTTTTCTCAGTATCACTGCACTATCTGAGTTTATGGATTGGCTTGAGTGATTTTGAAGCCTACTGCTCTGCATGGAGATTAAAAATTTGGAGAAGGAGGTGACTCTCCCTCAGTGTCAGAAAGCCCCTTGGCCTGGCCATTCAGAAGTGCAAATTTTATTGTAATGACTCCAACTTCAATTGGAGTTAATTCAACTTTGAACCCTGACATTTGAAGCTAAACTGCATTTCAAATTGGGTATTGCTTCAACTTCTGTAGTGGAATTAGATAAGCTGTTTTTAAATGCAGACTGAACACCCCCCCCCCATCCTCATGAAAAGGCAGTTTAACTCTAAACTAAATACTGTCTCTAAATCCAAACAAGCTTAAATACATATTGTTAGTTTTCAGAACAGCCTTTCAATTTTTATCTTAAAGTACTGGAAAACAACAACAAGGAAACAGAATCAAAGCATGCTTTCTGGGTAGTGCACTTAATAATAAAAATGTTGACCTTTTAACAACTGATTTTTGTTATCTTACATTGCTACCTAGAAATGGGAAATTTCTAGGTAAAGAAAGGGGGATATTTTATTAAATTTGTAATACAGCCAATGACCCTCAGTCACTGGGTGGAAAAAAAAAAAGCATAATTAAGGAAAATAAATTGTGCTGTTTCGGTACACAGGGCCCAAACAGGATAGTCAAATTAATCCAGAACCTTACTGTTATGGTGTGTATATACAAATTCGGTGGATTTGATTGGAATTCAGTGCAAAACAGTGTTCCATTTTTCTTTCATTTATTCAAACTACTGATAAAGAGAACAGTAAAACACTTTAATGCATAGCTAATTGCATTGTGAATTATTTATCCCTCCTCCCTAGATCAGTTGAGAAGCGAGGAAAACCATTTGTCTTTAAACCATACCAAGAACATTTTTTTTCTGAACTCAGGATTTTATTATAAAGGAACTCCAAGTCTATATATGCATGTATACATGTATCAAGTTATGATACAAACTAAATGACTCTATTTTTAACCCTACAAAGTAAAGGTAAAGGTTCCTCCCGCACATTTGTGCAGTCGTGTCCGACTCTAGGGGGCGGTGCTCATCTCCGTTTGTTAGTCGAAGAGCCAGCGTTGTCCGAAGACGCTTCCACGGTCATGTGGCCGGCATGACGCACACGGAACGCTGTTACCTTCCCACCAAAGTGGTACCTATTAATCTACTTGCATTTGCATGCTTTCGAATTGCTACATTGGCAAGAGCTGGGGCTAGTGCGGGAGCTTATTCCGTCACACAGGGCTAGGGATTCGAACCTCCAAACTTGCGATCTTCGATCGACAAGCCTGGCATCTTACCCACTGAGCCACCACGCCCCTTCTATTTTTAACCCTACCTATATCCTAATTCTAGAGTTAAGTAACGGCTTACAGAGTTTGATGGCATTCCCCCACCCCACCCCTTAGTCTGGCAACTGGCCTTTCTCTAACTGATGTATTTTGTTCTTTCCTTCCCTCATCTTCTGGCCCCACAGACCATGCCATCTGTGTTGGTTAGTGGCTAGTGGTTGTCCCTTGGTATTCTTCATCTTCTTCTGGTTTTTAGCATGTCCTGTTCTTCTCTGTGGGCTTTGGGCCATCCTGGAACTAATGACTCTTCAGCAATATAAACATTTTGCTGTCTACTCAGCTTTAGTTGCCAGCTATTTTCCAACACCTTCATTTGAGTTATTTTCATAACGTCTGTCTGATTTTTTAAAAGATTTCTCCCTTGATGCCACATCAGTCCGGTGGCCCTTCTATCTCTGATGAGAGAAGCTTTTCCCTGGGAATCTAAACTAATAGTTACTTTCAACTTCTTTTTATCAGCAAATATGGTACAAACTGGCCCTAACACAGCATGGAAATCCAGACACATGGATGAGCTAGTAGGGAGACATGACAAACACAGGTATATAGCACTTATTATGAAACATAAAGCTTGCCTATATTTATATTTCTCTAAGCTCCTTTAGTGAACATGATTAGATCTTTCTACACAGTCTAAATGAATAATTTGTCATATCATATGCTACTAACATTATTTTGGCTACTTTTGGAAAGGTGAGTAGGGTAGCAAAAGTTTCTTTCCTAACAGTGAGATGTATTGTTAAAAGTGGGTCTGATCTAATTCCTACTAAAATCAATGCCACTTAAGGAAATTGGATCTAGACCATAGAGGTAGAAAATGAATGTCCTGCCATTTCTTTATGGAAACTAATTGCTTTGCATTTAGAAGTTGAAATAGTTCCTTTACATTACTATTACACACTTACATTACATTACTAAAATTGGGGAGAGAATTAATTTATGTTCAGATCACCCAGAAATATTTAAATGAAGCACCCTATATGTAGACTTTAAACTCTAATGCTGAAATACTGTACATATTTGGGTTGTCACAAAAATGTATCCAAAGAAAATCAGTTTAAAAACGAGAATGCATGCATAATCTGAGAGGACATTATACATATCTCTGAAAGTTCTTGTACATCTCAGAAATAGAAGAAGCAACAGAAACTACTAGTGGGAAAGGCATTTCTTTATGTTGATGAAGTGATGCTGTGTGGCCCTTTCCCTCCATGTTTTTCTCTTCCTGAGAATAGATTGATTTATATCATTAATGCATGTGTATTGACAAAGCATAGCACAAGGAGCCAGGGTGGCTGACAAATACAAATTGCAATAAACAATTGCTAAAATGTATAATAACGGAAATGAAGCATTTTCCAGGTTCCTAGTGCAGGAGCAGGAGAGAGACCCCCCTCTAGTTAGGGCGAATGAGGACACTGCCTCAAGGACCAGATGCTGGGGAGGTCCTCATGTGCAATAAAGGATGCCAGTATAGAAGTAAGAATAAACAGCCTGTTTGGTTTTTGCTTGTCGACTGGGGAAGGATGCCATCTGGTTCATTGCCTCTGGCAACAAAACATCTTGAGTGATGATACCTTAAGGAGATGATTCTCAACAGGCAAATGGGCATATGTATGTATCACACCTCCTCTTACAGCTGTTATTCTTTCTCTCTTGTCTGGAATAAGCAATTAGATGGCAAACATATTGTATGTTTCAGAACCAATTTTTTAGTTGAAGGATGTGTGTGGGCACATGTGTGTGAAAGTGAGTGAGATAGAAGTTCTGCAGTAACTTTTTATCAATATAAAGCTGGGATGTAAAAGAATCCCACCACAGACCCTGAAGTGTGGAGGAGAAATTGGATGATTCACTTTCAGCAAACCCATGGCAATATGAACTTAAGTTAGCATCCTAGTTTAGCATCTGGTTAAACTTTCTGCTTTAAACTACTTTTTTGACAAGTTGACCAAGATCATACAAAAAAGGAATTGTTAGGGGAACCAGCCTATGAAAAAAGAGCCCCAATTTGCAACAAACAGGCCATTTTTACACCAAAAGAAATGATACCTTTATAATACTTTGGCCATCTTAGACACCTAACTCTAAGAGTCTCTGGCCCCTAAGTGGGCCAGATCTAGTTTTTTATTTGATTGTATCAAACTAATCAACAAAAGAAAAAGAAGACATATTATCATAGTAAAGTATTAACACTATAATGTAACCTCAAAATTAATAATCATAATAATCAAAATGGAAAAAGAAACAAGTAAACAGAAAAAATAAAGCCTGAGAAATTATAAGCAAAATAAAATTAAAAAATTTAAACCCTATTGCTTGAAACAACAACAGAACCAGCACACAACATATGTGAACAATCTATTGCTGTAAATCAGGGATAGATTTCTTTTTCCAGTGTTGTATGACTGTTTCCAAGATCACCGCAGACGGTGACTGCAGCCATGAAATTAAAAGACGCTTGCTCCTTGGGAGGAAAGCTATGGCAAACTTAGACAGCATATTAAAAAGCAGAGACATCACCTTGCTGACAAAGGTCCGTATAGTTAAAGCTATGGTTTTCCCAGTAGTAATGTATGGCTGTGAGAGTTGGACCATAGGGAAGGCTGAGTGCCAAAGCATTGATGCTTTTGAACTGTGGTGCTGGAGAAGACTTGAGAGTCCCTTGGACTGCAAGGAGGTCAAACCAGTCAATCCTAAAGGAAATCAACCCTGGCTGCTCATTGGAAGGACAGATGCTGAAGCTGAAGCTCAAATACTTTGGCCACCTAATGCGAAGAGAGGACTCACTGGAGAAGACCCTGATGCTGGGAAAGACTGAAGGCAAATGGAGAAGGGGACGGCAGAGGATGAGATGGTTAGATAGCATCACCAATGTAATGAACATGAATTTGAGTAAACTCCGGGAGACAGTGGGGGACAGGAAGGTCTGGCGTGCTATGGTCCATGAGGTCATGAAGAGTCGGACACAACTAAACGACTGAACAACAACAACAAAAATGAATTTTTTTAGCTATCCTCATGTCTGAAAATTCCACAGTTTGTCTTGACCGTTTCCAAGTAGTAAGGATATCTATACCTTTAAGACATGATGGATCCTATGCAGTGGCTCACTTGCTGGCAGGTGTTAGCAACTAGCAACATACAGCACCAGTACTGTGGGTATTGCATTGGTTTTCAATAGGTTTCTGGATACATTTCAAAGTGCTGGCCATTATGTATACCTACCCTACCTGGCTTGGCATCTAGGTATCTTCACGATTGTCTGCTTTTAGTAGAACTGACCCATCATCAGTGTGTGTGACCTGATAAGGGAGGTTGAGCACACCCCTCCCACCCCTTCCCATGTGGGCTGTATGAGGAATTTAGGTTTTTAGTTTTTGCCTTACCTTTATGGAACTGCTTGCCCCAACAGATTTGAATGATATCCTCCCCATTGGCTTTTAAGAAGAGTCAAAACAGAACTATTTCATAGAGCTTTTCATTCTAATGTTGCTGGAATGGGATGCCAAGGATAATTGTTTACTCCATAATTGATGGAGGGCTTTTATGGATTTATATTCATGGACATCTGTTAACTGTCAGAAGTCCATATAGAATTGGCAGTGGACAAATGTTGCAATGAATAAAATAAATCTTAACAATCCTGTTGATTGCAGTCCAAACATCGCAATAATAGAACAAGCCCAAACCACATGAGTTAATATCCCAGGTCCTAAGTTGCATCTCCAGCAGCAAGGCAATTTCAATCAACCCTTATGACACATTTTATGACTTGTTCAATATGAATCAATGTGAAAAACTGAGAGAGAAAAAAAGACTAAAACAGTAATGTGCCATAAAAAGAAGGCAGATAAATGAAGAACCACTTACACCAGCCCCATCTAGAATCATACTTAGATTGCCTTGGCAGATTGGGGTGCATGGATTTGCAAATATGCATAGTTGTCTTAGTCTTTAGTCTTCCACAGAAGAACCGGTATCAAATGAAATGTTTAGGCAGATATCTGTCTGACCAGTGAGTACAGTATCAACTGGATAAATAGATTTACAATTGTAGTCTCACCCTGCTTTATTCCTCTTTTCTTCACACAAAGATGTATTATTGTACTGGTCAAGACGTTGTCAATCTACAGTAATTACCGCCAGGCACAGACTTCAGGGAAATAATTGCCCCAACTTCTATATACGTGGAGGGCTGATTCAAAATACCGTTCAATGTTTGAACTGATCAGATGAGTCAATATTTCTCTTTCAAGTCAGTTCAATGAGTAAATTAAAATATAATCTCAGGAATTATTTCAGAAGTTGGGGTTTCCCCACACTCTCATTCACCGGCTGATGACTTCAATGGAGGAAAAAATCACCTTGATGTAGGATGTGAGAAGAAAATGGTGAGGGGGGTTCAACTAAACATTCCCTGGACATCTTTTTAAACTGTCTGTAACAGGCATTAAAAAGCCCAGAACCTACAATAATAAATACTTGTTCTTCCCAGGACCTTTACCACAATTCTTCCCATTACCAATTTGCTGCAGAATCCTCCATAAATTCTTATCAGCTGTCTCTCTATGAGCCATAAATTTCAGAGTTAAAACCCAACATGTTTGGAGTGTACTGGGTTAGGGAAAGTGAATGGGTTTGAATCTGAAGTTTCCATAAGTTTCTTATGGAAGCTATTCTTTTTGCCATTTGTTCTGACTATTTCAGATGCTTAGAAATCATGGAGAAAACTAATTTCCCATTATGATAGCCCAGATTATCTAGGATAGTTTTTAAGGTCAGAATATTAATTACCATAAATCTGAATTGCCTAATGCCTTCCTAATGTGAGGATAATATAGCATTATAAAATGTTATAATTCCTAAAGTTTTAAAAAATCCAATTAGATGCATGCTTCAATACTTCTTCAAAGCTTTCCAATTTGAATCTTAAAGCTCCTCTTTAAGCCTATTTATGTTAGAATAGCAGTGGGATTATTCTCAGTAGGAAAGAATTCCACTCCATTCTTAAAAGTTCATAGCTGGAATGCAGAGATAGTCTCACACAGCATTTGTGGTGCTGCTCACCTGTTAAATGGATGCTGAAGGAGCTGTCTGATCTTGGACCAAACTAATAGCTTTTCTGGAGAGTAGAAAGTCCATGCATGATTTATTTTATTTTATTTTATTTATTTATTTATTTATTTATTTATTTATTTATTTATTTATTTATTTTTCAATTTCTATTACTGCCCCATCTCCCCTGAAGGGGACTCTGATGCTGCTGACAAAGTTGATAGGACTGAAATATCTACCATGCCTACCCATTATTATTTTCATTACAAGTTTATTCAATTCATAATTAGTAACCAGACTGATCTTCTGCTTGTTCATTTGCATCATCTACATTCATCAGACCAGTCCAGTGAGCTTCATAGCCATTGTCAGTCCCTGATCATTATTCCTCCCTCACACTTGTCTCACTGACAGAGTCCTTCCTTGCCAATAATTATGTTTTAGTCCAGTCTTGGTGTCCCATTATGGAGTAGCTTTGGTGACATAATCTTTGCTAATTTTTATAACTGTTGATTCTACATATGTCTATGAAGGTTCTCAGTCATCCTTGAATCTACACTGTGTGTTATCAGTAAGGAAGTCCACTTCTTCATAGGAGGAGAGCTGGAGGTTATGCATCACTGGAACATTCAGGCTCTACTTCCACATGGGGAGAAGGGCTGGGAGGTGGTGGACACATGCAGCAGTGGACAGGTAGCTGCTCTGGATCAGCAGGTACTTATCATCTAAGAAAGAATTGCTCTTACTCATAATCTTTCTCCATATCCCACTAAGAAGTCGGAGACTAGGATGTCCAAACTCTAAGCCCATAAAGAACAGGAGTATTGTGAATTTGCTCATACCCCAAGGTGTGATATGGTAATCCCTGTTTACAGTTCTAAAGTGCTAATGTTAGAATGGGCATGTAGTAAAATGTCAAAAAAAGTCTCCATTGAGTAAAACTCTACTTCAGGTGACTACATGTACATACTGCATGCAAACTGCTTTCATTGCAGCGATATGGAGATAATTTGCTATTACCTTCTTCTGAGACTTTTTTTTAAAAAAAACTTTCAAGTCTGGTCTATAGCCTGAGATATATTCTACAGCCCTACAACCATCCAAATCCTAACCAGGTACTGTATAACCTTACTTAGCGAAGGTCTAAGTAATCATCCAAGGTCAGCTAGGAGATGCCATTGGCTGTGACACCAAAACATTACAAACTGTCAGAGTCCAGTGTAACTCTGACTCTGATTATGAAGAAAAAGAAACCAAACGGAGAAACGAAATTTACCCTGTGCTGCAACCGACAAGAACTCGTGATGGACAGGTGCAGGTTCAAAAGTGCAATGCTCGTGATCAATCTCATGATAGACAGGTGCAAGACTCAGAGATGCCAGTGGAGCAGGTGCAGAGCCACAAATCTGGAGATGACCCAGCAGTGCGGGAGAATCTTGAGAAGCTGATTGGTGCTCCAGACTCACTTCCTTGTTCAGCACCAATCAGCACAAGGGGAAGGCGGGCAGAAAAGCATGCCAAACAGTGGGAGCTCCGATTGGCTCCCGAGGAGAGAAGGCATGCTGAAAGCAAGATAAAAGGGTGAAAGAGCAAGCACACAGTAGAACAACACCTTAGTTGTTCTACTAAGCCAGCAGCTTCTTCGGGAGAAGTCCTGCCGGAGCTATCTTGGGAAGCCTGCCTTTTAGCTGTTGTGGAATCAGAGGCAGGGCCTTCCACTATCTCAGAATTGAGCCCAGCTGCATCAGATCCTCATGTTGATTCTTTGCCAAGCCAAACAGAGTCTTACCCTGTAGCGTTCCAGCAGACGCCAGTCAAAGGCACTTTTGTCGCTCCAGCTCCGCATCGCGTTGCAGCTCCAGTCAAGGATTGCCCTGCAGCCTTCGCCAAGCAGCTTGCAACAGACTCAGCAAAGTCTCCTCCATTTGTTTCCATTTATTCTAGTAGCTCTAATCTGGTGCAACCATGTCCAGTCTTTCCAGCGGTGGCTTGTCTTGTGTACCCAGTCCCGTCTGGCCTCGCTGCTCCACAGGAACCTTGCCTTGTGAGTTCAGTGTAGCTTTGCATTCTAGTTCCAGGGGAATCCTGTCTTGTGAATCCAGTCCAGCCTTGCATCCTTGTATCAGAAGGCTCCTGCCTAGTGATTCCAGTGCAGTCTTGCATCCTTGTTCAGTCCTGCCTACCCTGCAGTTCCAGTCCAGTGTCCCAGAAGTTCCAGTCCAGTCTGCTTTGCAGTTCCAGTCCACTGTCACAGAGGAAGCAGTTCAGTCCACCTTGTAGTTCCAGTACAGTGTCCCAGAGGAACCAGTCCTGCCCACCCTGCAGTTCCAGTTCAGTTTCCCAGAGGAAACAGCCCAGTCTGTCTAGCAGTTCCAGTTCAGAGCCCAGAGGTTCCAGTTCAGTCTACCTTGTAGATCCAGTCCAGTGTCCAGAACAACCAATCCAGCCTTGCCAGATGGATCAGTAATCCAAGTCCTACTTTGAAGTCTCCTAGTCAACTTTGTTACCTAGCATCTTGATCCAGAACTGTTGATACTTGTTGCTGACCTTTAGTTGTGCTATCACATAGCTGCCTATTATCAAGTGCATCCAGTTGATCCAGTACTCTTCAATTGTTTTCATGGACTAATACTTGTAAATAGTTTTTATTAATAAAACTATTTTCTTAAAAAGTTCTGGTGGTCAAACTCCGAACAGAACACAAACCAATGTAATGGTTTGACTTGAAAACAGTCTCCCAACTCCCTATTTTACAGAATTAGTAAATTGCATTGGCCATGTTCTTGGTGGGTGCATGTAGTCCCATTCTGACAAATAGCACCACATGAAAAACCCAGTGCTGGAAATACCAATTTTCACCAATTAGAACAACCAAATGGCCCAAATACTCAAGCCAACTCTAGATTTTCCCACCTATTTCCTTTAATTCACTTTCGCATCATATTCAGATTTAATAGAAGCTGTATCTAGAATTCTTCCTAATATCCTTCAGCCTTAAAAAAATTAAATAAGGGAAAGTGGTATTTTCAAAGGCAAAGTTGTCTCTATACCTTGTGGGATGGACTACTAGCTCCACACAATCTCTTTCTCCATTACACAGAACTGGAATCAGGGCTCCAACAAAGTCTTCAGCCCATTGGCCAGAGTGAAAGGATATGGGTGTGTCCTATTGCAACAGGTGAACTTTGTAGGCCAATGGCACTTGGGTGCTTGCTTGAGAGAGTTTTGCGGCCAATTTCTAAGCCTTGCCATGCTTGGTGGGTTGACCTCAGCTATTATTCATTCTGGAAAACAGAAGTCTGTAACAATCCCTGTAGCTTGTTTTTCAGCTCAGGCTTCATGACTTTCTAGGCAGAGCCAATATTGTTGATCTCTTAGTCCTCATTCAGTTCAAAATATGACTCCTTTTAAAATTAATTGCCAAGGAGGGATTTAGAATACATATAGATTTAAATAAAGATTTAAATAAAAAATCCAAGATGGCAATCGGGAGCAGTCACAGATGCCGCGAGCTGCTCGAGAGAGGTTTTGGGGAGCTCGGACACAGAGTTAAAAACACCCTCACCCCTACGGATTAACTTACCAACTGGTAGGGGATGGCAGAGGAACCCTAAAATTCCGGATACCCGAACCTCCGGCTTTAATATCTTGTGCCAGAGTAGAGTAGATGGATTGCAGCTTCCGCAGCTCCCGGACAGAGAACTGGGTGGAGCGGCAGAGCGCATGGTCCTTTACGATGGTGGACTCTTGTGTTTCTTGGCAGCCCCCCTTTGGGGGTTCTCTCGTAAGGGAGCCTGGTGTGTAGAACTGGTGGAGCAGGGACTTGGTATCCCGGTTTTGCTGTGCCGGCCCCTGCGGGCCCCGACTGCATGACAACAGTACTGGATGGCGTGGAGAGGAGGGCCTAGCGAAGAAACCCCCAGAGCGGCAAGGCGGCGATGAAACGCAGAGCACAGAGTGATGGAGTGTGGGTGTTTCTCCTGTGGGCTCTGGCATGCTGGTGCTGATCACAGCAGACTGGCAGACCCCCTGGCGAGCCCTTGTTATCTTGGGCTGAGACCGGCTGGTCCCCCCGGGCGAAGGGTGGCGACGGACCACGGACCCCCTGGTGAGCCCCTATCATCTTGGGTGGAGACGACTAAGCCAACTAGATCCTTCAGTGGACCCTCCAGTGAAGGAGAGCGTGAAGGGCACTTTTATCAACAGTGGAGCCCTACAGACTCTAAGAACTATAGATTCTAACATCCTCTGGCGACTGGAGAGACTCTGAAGCTGGGTGCAGGGGAAAATTCCCATGAATTTTAACAACTTAACAAATTTTTAACAACTTAAAATTTTAATAATTTCCTTCCAATTCACTTAGAGGTGGCAGAGAGTCAGTAGGGTCCCCTGGTGTGTGAATGAGGGTTCCCCCCTGAGTGTGAGAGAGTCGTAACCCCCCGCCCAAGATTGTGTGAATGTGTGAATGTATGTATGAGTGCCCACCCCTGAGTGAGAGACAGGTGGTGGGCAGGAGTGTATGGTGCCCCCTTACGACTAGTGAGAGGGGGTGAGGGGGCAGAGTAGATGTTGGGGGGGTGGTTGGGCCCTCTTGGTGCTGAGAGCGGAAGCTGGTGCACTGGGGGGCCTATCTTCACCTAGGGACGATTGGGTGTGAGAGATATGTGCATGGAAGGGGCCCTTATATCAACCCAGGGTTTCCAGAGGGCCAGGAGTGGAGGCATCTGGGCCTGGAAACTCTGGGGGCAGTAGGGTGGGTTGCCCCATCGAAGTGGTGACAGGTCGGGGATGTTACGACAGGAACCGAGGGGCAGGCCATCTTCGGGGAAGGTTCCCCCCGGTGTTTGTTACCGGTGGCGTGTTCCAGCCCCTCAGGTTCAGACCCAGGCCCTGGTCAAAGGATCCTCGAGCGCCCTGGCTTTCGGCTGCTGCTACTTAATGCCAGGTCTGTTAACAACAAGGACCCCCTCATATGTGACTTGATCACAGAGGAGGGGGCAGACCTGGCATGCATTACTGAGACCTGGCTGGGCACAGAGGGAGGAGTAGCACTCTTGGAGATGTGCCCAGCCGGGTTTCAGGTATGGCATCAGCCAAGACTCCGGGGCAGGGGAGGAGGGGTGGCGTTGTCATCCGGGAGACTCTGGTGGCCTTCAGGGGTGCTGCTCCACAAGTGGCCAGGTGTGAGACCCTGTTCTTCAAGTTGGGTTCTCGAGAGAAGTTGGGAGTGTTGTTGCTGTACCAGCCTCCCTGCTGTGTAGCAACCTCCCTGCCCGAGCTGCTAGAGGTTGTCTTGGGGCTGGCAGTGGAGTTTCCTAGACTTATGGTTCTGGGGGACTTCAATCTGCCATCCCTGGGATGTACCTCAGAGGCAGCTCGGGAGTTCATGGCTACCATGTCAGTCAAAAAAAAAAAGGGTATGATCAAAAACAAAGATGGTAAGGACCTAACAGAAGCAGAAGAGATCAAGAAAAGGTGGCAAGAATATACGGAAGATCTGTATAGGAAGGATAATAATATTGGAGATAGCTTTGACGGTGTGGTCAGTGAGTTAGAGCCAGACATCCTGAAGAGTGAGGTTGAATGGGCCTTAAGAAGCATTGCTAATAACAAGGCAGCAGGAGACGACGGTTTCCCAGCTGAACTGTTTAAAATCTTGCAAGGTGATGCTGTCAAGGTGATGCATGCCATATGCCAGCAAATTTGGAAAACACAAGAATGGCCATCAGATTGGGAAAAATCAACTTATATCCCCATACCAAAAAAGGGAAGCACTAAAGAATGTTCAAACTATTGAACAGTGGCACTTATTTCACATGCCAGTAAGGTAATGCTGAAGATCTTGCAAGGTAGACTCCAGCAATTCATGGAGCGAGAATTGCCAGATGTACAAGCTGGGTTTAGAAAAGGCAGAGGAACTAGAGACCAAATTGCCAATATCCTCTGGATAATGGAGAAAGCCAGGGAGTTTCAGAAAAACATCTATTTTTGTTTTATTGACTATTCTAAAGCCTTTGACTGTGTGGATCATAACAAATTGTGGCAAGTTCTTGGTGGTATGGGGATACCAAGTCATCTTGTCTGCCTCCTGAGGAATCTGTATAACGACCAAGTAGCAATGGTAAGAACAGAGCACGGAACAACGGACTGGTTTAAGATTGGGAAAGGAGTACGGCAGGGCTGTATACTCTCACCCTACCTATTCAACCTGTACGCAGAACACATCATGCAACGTGCTGGGCTTGAGGAATCCAAGGCTGGAGTTAAAATCGCTGGAAGAAACATTAACAATCTTAGATATGCAGATGATACCACTTTGATGGCTGAAAGCGAGGAGGAGTTGAGGAGCCTTATGACGAAGGTGAAAGAAGAAAGTGCAAAAGCTGGGTTGCAGTTAAACGTCAAAAAAACCAAGATTATGGCAACCAGCTTGATTGATAACTGGCAAATAGAGGGAGAAAAAGTGGAGGCAGTGACAGACTTTGTATTTCTAGGCGCAAAGATTACTGCAGATGCTGACTGCAGCCAGGAAATCAGAAGACGTCTACTTCTTGGGAGGAGAGCAATGGCAAATCTTGATAAAATAGTTAAGAGCAGAGACATCACACTGACAACAAAGGTCCGCATAGTTAAAGCAATGGTATTCCCTGTAGTAACCTATGGCTGTGAGAGCTGGACCATAAGGACGGCTGAGCGAAGGAAGATAGATGCTTTTGAACTGTGGTGTTGGAGGAAAATTCTGAGAGTGCCTTAGACTGCAAGAAGATCAAACCAGTCCATACTCCAGGAAATCAAGCCAGACTGCTCACTTGAGGGAATGATATTAAAGGCAAAACTGAAGTACTTTGGCCACATAATGAGAAGACAGGATACCCTGGAGAAGAAGCTGATGCTAGGGAAAGTGGAAGGCAAAAGGAAGAGGGGCCGACCAAGGGCAAGATGGATGGATGATATTCTGGAGGTGACAGACTCAACCATGGGGGAGCTGGGGATGGTGATGGCCGACAGGAAGCTCTGGCGTGGGCTGGTCCATGAAGTCACAAAGAGTCGGAAGCGACTGAATGAATAAACAACAACGTCAGCCATGGGCCTATCTCAGATTATTTGAGACCCGACTCGAGACAGTGGCCTCACTCCAGACTTAGTTTTCTTGTCGGAGCAGTGGCAAAGTGATCTGAAGGGAGAGTTAGATCTGTCTCCACTCTCATGGTCAGATCACACCCTGGTGGCCTTGAGATTCTCTTATGCCACCCCACTGCGCAGGGAGGCAGGACCCATTCAATTGGTCCGCCCCCGGCGACTAATGGACCCAATGAGGTTCCAGAGGGAGCTGGGGGTTATACCTGAGGATCTATTGCATGGTCCAGCAGAGGTCTTGGCTGCAGCCTGGAATAGGGAGGCGGCTGGGGCCTTGGACAGGATTGCGCCTGTGCGGCCTCTCTTGCCACATCTGACCTGACACTCCCTGTGGTTCACAGAGGAGTTAAGGGTCTTGAAGAGGGCTATGAGATGCCTAGAGCATCACTGGAGAAAAACAAAGACTGAATCTGACCGAACACAAGCTAGAGTCGCTGTTAAGACCTACCTTGTGGTGGTAAGAGCGGCGAAACATCAATATTTCTCCGCTCTTATTGTGTCCGCAGAATGCTGCCCGATGGCCGTTTAAGATAACGCGATCTCTTCTAGGTAAGGTGGAGTCTGTGACCCACCTGCAGGCCCGTGCAGAAGAATTTTCTGAGCATCTGCAGGATAAAATCGCTCAGATTCGTTCTAAGTTGGACTCCAAGCATGAAGCAGAGTCTGGGGAGATGCCGAGGGAACGTCATTACCCGGTTATCTGGGAACGTTTTGATCCTGTTGGGCCTAAGGAAGTGGACAGGATCCTCTGGATTGTAAAGGCCACCACATGCCATCTAGACCCTTGCCCTTCCTGGCTGGTGCAAGCAGCCAGGGAGGTGATATGTGGTTGGGTCCAGGCGATGGTTAATATATCTCTGGGGGAGGGGTTGTTTCCAGCCACCTTTAAAGAGGCGCTGGTGCACCCCCTACTCAAGAAACCATCGCTGGACCCTACAATATTGGACAACTTTCGTCCTGTCTCCCACCTCTCCTTTTTGGGGAAGGTGGTTGAGAAAGTGGTGGCGTTGCAACTCCAGAGTTTTCTGGATGAAACGGATTATCTGGATCCCTTTCAGTCAGGTTTCAGGCCGGGATATGGGGTGGAAACTGCATTGGTTGGACTTACGGATGATCTCTGGTGGGAGCGGGATGGAGGGAGTGCGTCCATCCTGGCTCTCCTCGATCTCTCAGCGGCTTTCAATACCATCGACCATGGTATCCTTTTGGGACGGCTCGAGGAGTTGGGGGTGGCCGGTGTAGTTTTGCGCTGGTTCACCTCCTTCCTCTGGGGCCAGTCCCAATCAGTAGTAATAGGAGATGAGAGATACGACTCTCGCCCCCTCGTTTGTGGGGTGCCACAGGGTTCGGTTCTCTCACCTCTCCTATTTAATATCTACATGAAACTGCTGGGTGAGATCATCCATCACCATGGGATGAGATATCAATATGCTGATGATACACAATTGTACATCTCCATCCCAGGTGAAGTAAGTGATGCAGTGGCTGCCCTTTCTCAGTGCCTGGAGGCTGTGGGGGTCTGGATGGGGAACAACAGGCTTCAGCTGAACCCTGGTAAGACGGAGTGTCTGTGGATTGATGATTCTTCCGGATCTGGGAAATTATCATCTTTGGTTCTGAATGGGGTTGCACTTCCCCATTCAGAATCAGTGAGGAACCTGGGGGTCCTTCTGGACTCACGACTCCTGCTCAAAGAGCAGGTGGCAGTTGTAGCCAGAAGGGGATTTGCGCAACTTCGTGTTGTGCACCAGTTACGCCCTTTCCTGGATTGGGAGTCCCTCCGTACAGTCACTCATGCCCTGGTCATCTCCCATATAGACTACTGCAATGCGCTTTACATGGGGCTACCCTTGAAGAGTATCCGGAAGCTTCAACTGGTCCAAAATGCGGCTGCGTGTGCAGTTATTGGTGCCCCTAGATTGGCTCATGTGACACCTCTGCTGTGCCAGCTGCACTGGGTGCCAGTGTGCTTCCAGGTGCAATTCAAGGTGTTGGTTATGACCTTTAAAGCCCTACATGGCATGGGACCAGGATATCTGAGGGACCGTCTCATCCCCAGAACTTCAAACCGTCCCATTCAATTATGCAGAGAGGGCATGCTTCAGACCCCGTCGTTAAGGGAGTTTCGCTTGGTGGGGTCCAGAAGGCGGGCCTTCTTGGCAGCGGTGCCTGCCCTTTGGAACATTCTACCCCCGGAGGTGAGGCAAGCCCCGTCGCTCCTGTCCTTCTGGAAGAACTTAAAGACCTGGTTTTGCCGCCTCGCTTGGGATGGGAACAGGAATAGTTCCTCATGGGGATGGCTGGTGCCATTGAGCCCTTTTAAAAGATCATTGTATCGCCTATTGGATTTTATATTTAACTTATTAATAATAATGATTACATATTGTATTGTTTTATATTTATTTATAGTATAATTTTAATTGTTATGTTTGTAAACCGCCCAGAGTCCCCTTTGGGGGAGATGGTGCGGTGAAAGAAGTTGAAATATAAATAAAATAAAAAAAATATTGTTTTTGTGAGAGGTTTATATTTATTGTTTTTAGGAGATATTGTTTAGCTTACTGTTACATTAGGGATGCATTCATAGTTTGGGCTATCATGCCCTGCTCAGACTTACTTAATTTAATAACAGGGATGGTGTAAAGGTGTGGAGCAGAATGTAAAGTAGGGGATATTGCCAGTAGGAGAGAAAGAAAGAAAAAGAAAACATCTGGCAGACAGACATATATTCATCAATAAGTCTAACCTACCTTTTTGCCTCAAGAATAGTGTTGAATTTTATTGTCCTAACCCAATATGATGTCAACATCTGGTCAAATGAAAAATGGATTAGGGTACTTATTGAATCAATCTAAGAAAAATGTAAGGGACATTAAACAGAATTTATATTTTAAGAAACTCAGCCATTTAGTTCATTTGTTTAGTAAAATTTAGAGGAATCGCTTATTATAGGTATTTAACATATTTCTATATTGATTTGTACAAATAACAAAAAGCAGTAAATAATTAAGCAAAACACGACACAGAAGAAAACATTACTTTTATAGTAATACATTTATAAAATTTCATTTATAGCAATAATTGCCTAAACCAGGTACTTGGCTAATCCACCAGCATGACAGACAGACAGACAGACAGACAGACAGACAGACAGACAGACAGACAGACAGACAGACACACACACACACACACACACACACACACACACATATATATATATATATATATATATATTTCCAGGAAAAAAACAGCATAAAAAGGGAAAAATCAGGATGGACCTGGAGTAAGAAGAGGCCCTTGGATTGGAAAGGGAAAGAAAGAAAAGAGAAAAAGGAAGAAAACCGAACTGAGGTTAGATGAGGGGAAGAGGTAACTGGAAAGAAGGAAAGAAGAAAGAAAAGCCATGGCAAAAAAGGGTTAAAATTCACCAGGCAAGCAGTCCTTCTCAAATGATGGCAAAGTTTCAAGGGCTTCTACACTTTTCACCAGCTATGCCTACAACTATTTGTACTTCCTGTCTATTCATTTCTTTGCATCATTTACTTCTTTACATCAGTGTCTTCTATACTTCTGAGCAATCGGGACCAGAATTTCCATCACTAAGCAATGCAGTCATAAAGCACAATATCATGTTGCATCACTTAGCGATGGCAATCCTGGCAGTCCCAGGACCATGCAGGTTGTTAAGTGAGGACCTCATGTGACTGCAGTGTGGGAAGAGGTGGGAGACCCAGGCAAGCAGGCTAGCAGGCAAGAGCTACAGGTGGGCAGGTTGGTGCAGCGGGTGGGCACTACAGAGTGCAGATTGGCAGGCAAAAATGCAGCGGGATCAGGAGTGACTTGCAGGAGCAACTTCCAACCTCCTGCCAGCTTCCCCATTGACTTTGCTTGTGGGAAGCCAGAAGGGAAGGTCACAAATGGTGATCACATGACTGCGGGACACTGCAACCATCATAATTGCAAACCAGTTACCAAGCGCCCGAATCGCAATCACATGACTGCAGGGATGCTGCAATGGCCGTAACTTTGAGGACTGGTCATAAGTCCCCCTCTTTCAGCATCATTGTAACTTTGGTTGCTGAATGAGTGGTCATAACCTGAGGACTACCTGTAGCATTTCATGTACAGTATATAGCCCACAATAGATACTCTGGTGCCCTCCACTCTCCAATTCTCATCAGGTGTAACCAGAACTGCTAACAGTAAAGGGGTATGGGACTGGTAGCCCAAATCATCTGAAATTATCAGGTTGCCTACCTTTGGCATACCTCTTTGCACATGTCTTACTCAACCCATGAATGTTAGGGCACAAGTTTGGTATAGATGGTAATTCCCACCATGCACAAATGGTGCTATCATGGGAGATGGGGCAGCAAAAGAAGTCTGACATTTAGAAGGAGATTTTAAGATTGCAGAAGTCATGGGTATTTATGTTAGTGATACGAAGATAAATGTGTCGTAATCATGGGCTGTTTCTTAGCATAATGTAGTCAGAAGCACTTCGACTGCTTACTTATATACAACGTTAGCATAAGAATGTACATGCAGCACTTAATTAGGAAGATAAGCTATTATTTTAATAAAGTATCCTATAGATAGCTTCAAATTTTACCTAGCTTCTGTTTGAGTAAGTATGACAAAACTAAAAAGCATACAAAAACCTCCCTAACCAGGCTTGAATTGCCCTTAAACCTTTGTCAGTTATTTATGTTTTGACCATGGTTAATTCAAAGAAAATGAATGAATGTAATGTGAACTTTTGGCTCTGGTATCTTTCATCTTACATTACAAATCAGTGAAAACAAAATGACTTTCAAGTTTTTGCCTGAACATTCCTTAAGCTTTCTCTCACTTTACCCATGTAAATCAAAGAAATTTTGTATATCATCAAGAATCCATGCTGACAGATGATTTTGCTATGTATCCATGTAAAAAAATTAGTTCTGGAAAATAGTATTCTAAGACTAAAAGATTAAGGAACAAACTGAAGCCTTGAACATAACACTTCAATCCTTCTGCTGGGTTAGCACAAATATGATTAAGATATGGAAAGCTCCCTTACTATATTTTGATAGTGCCAGGAAACTGCCAGAAACTTACTGAAAAGGAAGGGGAAATGTATAAACCCATAACACATTCATACTCAACCACCATCAAGCTACAGTATATGGACACAGTAGCGCCTCCAATTCATAGAAATGAAGGAGTACAGGTAGACCTCACTTACAGACCACCTTGTTTAGTGAGTGTTTAAAGTTATGATGGCACTGAAAAGTCCTGACTAGTCCTCACATTTATGACTGTCACAGCATCCCTGTGGTCATGTGATTGACATTCAGGCCCTTCATAACTGGCAGGCATTTATGACCGTTGCAGTGTCCCATGGTCATGTGATTACTATTTGTGTGCTTTGCAACTGGTTTGCGACAAGCAGAGTCAATGGAGAAGGCAGCAGTAAAATCACAAGTCACGGTCATATGATGCTTCACTTAATGACCCATGGCGACTTGCTTAATGACCACAGCAGAAGTGAGGCTGTAAGCCCATTGTGGTCACATGATGTTTTGCTTAGCAACCACGTTGCTCAGCGATGGAGTTGCTCATCCCAATTGTGATCGTTAAGTGAGGACTACCTGTATTTATAAGTAAGGTCCTTGGAGAAGTCTAACTATTGGCAGAGAATATAACTGCACCTCCCTTTGGCCCAGGAGAGACATTGAAGTTCCTCTTTCCTGCAAACAAAACCTACATTGTCATTTCTTGATATGGACAATACAGTTTATTTCTATTAATTTGCTTATTTGTAACGTTTAGCCTGCTTTTCATTAAAATGAACAGAGTTCCACATGTTGGACTCGGGCATTGAAGACCAGGTTCAAACCTGCATAATCCATGGAAGCTTACTGGGTGACTTTGGGCTACCCATTTTCTATCAACCCAATCTACCTCACAGGGTTGTTGTTGGGGTAATAATGGGAGTGTTCTGAAAGATCACATTGCCCTCCTGGCGAAATGGCAGGATATAAATCTAACAAGCAAATTAACAATTTTTTATCTGGAAGAATGTTTTCTCAAGACAAGGCTTGAGGAAAGAAGGTAAAGGGGCTGGCAACAAAGTCAGGAGAGTGGTAGAGGGTATATAGAGGAACCAACTTTAACATCACTCATAAAGGAAAGGCTGATGTTCAGAAAATATGCAAATGCATGAATCTATTTTAAATTTAAGCAAGCCCAAAAGGATCTAGATTAGAAAGCCAACCCATTGAAGTGGGAAGAATTTTGCTTTCAAAGCATTCAGCTATCCCTACAACAAACTAAGGAGTCATTTGTACAGAGCATCTTGGATCTTCCAACTATATTGTACTGAGACAGTACTGCTAAAATCATTTGATTTAACAGCAGAGAAATATATATTGGAAAATATTTCCATATACAGTATTCCCTCCTGCCAAAAGCAAAAAAAAAAAAAAAAAAGTCTCTGTGATCTCATAATTAGTTTTCCACACTGGAGTCCAGATAGATACATATGCAAATGATAAGGTGCAAAATCATTTATGTAAAAATCACAAACACTTCATTCTGTCACCAGAATGTCTAAACATACACAAAGGAGATAGAGATCACTGCAATCTCTAAGCTGGTATTCATTATTTTAATATGTCAGTTGTCAGATCTACTGGCATCTTTAGTTTTCTTTAACAAATCAGGGTTCGGAGTGGGGAGAGATTAAAAATGTATAAACAAGTAATTTTGACTTCATTAAGATTTTAGATTTTATTAAAGCAATTATTTCCTTGATTGGTTACCTTAGCCCAAAGACTAATGGTGCTATAAATGTTAAATGCTCTTCATTTAATATATTTTTCCAGATAGAGACATTCTTTGTTCTATCAACTCCAAAAAATGAATCTGGATGGGCATAATATGGAATTCAATTAGTCCCCATTAATACTTGTCAACAAGTTGATAAAATGCCCTGAAAGTCAGAAGCAATCCACATTTGGGGGTAGTAAAAGATTAATTTCCCTAGTCAAAATCACAGGATGAATAATTATTATCAGTATTTCCAGTTATACTGTGACAGCTGGCAACTCCAATCATTTTGGCCAAATACTAATCTGATGAGAACATAATCTCCAATACAGTCATCCAATGATAGTGTT
This sequence comes from Charina bottae, assembly GCA_023362775.1. Classification (NCBI taxonomy): domain Eukaryota; kingdom Metazoa; phylum Chordata; class Lepidosauria; order Squamata; family Charinaidae; genus Charina; species Charina bottae. The sequence continues at coordinate 2,232,210 of JALMGJ010000001.1, read as the reverse complement.
TTCCAAATAATCTAAGACGTTAAACGTTGGTTGCCTTTCTTCCTAGTACCTAAAAGTATTAAGTTCTGTTATATAAAAAGATTGATTAAGCAAACATTAATGATGTTCTGTCTTTCAGCTCAGGCTTTATTGCAGCTCACTGAAGTAAAGGAGACTTTGAAAAGTTAAGAGTCTTTTGAGGACAGACTGCATTGTGGTCCAGTAGATAAGGCACGGATCAAGATCAGTAAACTATCAGTCAGGCAATGACTCCAAAGGAGAAGCAAGATATGAAGTCCCAAACATGGCAATGTAGGCTGTTCATAGACAACCGCTGGGTTTTAGAGAAGCTGATCTTGGCACTGCCTGGAGGTAGGGAGTGCAGTAAATATGCCATGCTGAGCCTCCACCTAGTGCACAACTCAGGCTCATCAAACAGTAGCTGCAGAGTATGCTGTCCTGTTGGCACTCACGTGGCTTTTGGGTAGACTCTTCAATCAGCGAAGTTCAGCTGTCTGATGCTGAATCTGAATTAAACACCTCTGCCTAGGACTCAGTGTCTGAACTATGTCTCCCTAATTCACTGAACTATTAGAAGGAGGAGAAGGTACAGCACGATCAGACTTGTACGATTCTGTTAATATAACCAATCTTGGTAACATTAATTATAGCCTTCCTGTGGAGTTGATTTTATGGTCTGGTCTACTTACTGGGGCTGTCAGGTACACACTGACAATAACAGTGCTTATGCACTGCGGCCTGCACTCATTCACTATTTTCTTCTGAGTGGAATTCAAAGGGTTTGTTTTACATGGCTTGGCAACAAGGTACATGCAGGGCCACCTCCTCCAACACATTCATCTTGGGAAAATCTGCTGGTGGTCCCCTACTTCTGTGAAGAGAGGGGGTAGAGGCTCACAGGTGCTGTTTGGGGGGGGGGATGCTTGCCTTTTGGAATAGCGTCCCCCTCTCTCCCCCAAATTCAATCTGCCTCTACTCTGTGGGCTTTCTGCAAGTTATTAAAAATGGAACTTTTTTTTAAAAAAAACTTTGCTGTATGAGTTGAGATAATCAGTTAGAGCACTGTGTGTGTTAGGGTTCTGCTATTAAAATATTGTGTTTTATCATTTATGTAGCAGATGTTTAATTATTTTGTACTGACGGATGTTATTAGCCTCCAAGAGTCTCCTCCACTGCAGCAGGATAAATTCAATCACTCAGTCAATCAATTAATACCATACTAACACCCAGATCTTGTTGCTGCCCTGATGGTATCATCAAATATGCATTGACACCCAGATGACTTATCACCCTTCCCTCTGCTGTGGAACATGATGGGCCTCAGCTCCCTTGGGATATCCTCTTTCCTCCAATTCTTATGTGGCATCGGTAGCACCACGGACTGCTGCTGAAGCTCTGATGCATCCCTAGTAAATTTTATTTTCCAGTCCTTTTGAGTCTTCAGTGAATCTACATTCCCAGAGAAGCTGCAAGTTCTATGGAAGGAGGTACACAGAGTAAAGAAGAGATTATTTTCATCAAAATTGCCAAAAAAATAATTCAGTGGAAAAAGAAAAGTTGATCATTATGTATTGAGCCTGAGCCTAGAAGACTGTTAGGTATCGTCATCATTAGCTCCAAAACTTTGAAGTGGGAATCTGAACTTCTAACCTTGGAGACCTTGCTGGTAAATATGCTTTCTAAATTTTAACAGCTATCTTCCTCAAGGAAAATTCACCTGAAAGGAGGCTATGCAACAATAAATCAATAAACAGCTCTTTTTTAATCCTCAGTTTCAGGAGCTGAAACTTTGTAAAAATCATAGCATTTTGAATTTGGTAGAAGGTACTTTATCCTGAGATGTAATGGAAATAATGTGGTGTGTTTGAGAGAAAAGCAAAGAGTGGCTTGATCTCTAGGAATGGCTAGGTATGATGTGGGTTATATTCTCTGAGAGCCTCTTTGCAATTCTGGGTCTATTGAAGTTGTCTGGTTGTTTCCACAAAATAGGACAAATTACTTTAAAAAGAAAGAAAAAGTACAATAGAAACTCAGTAATGACAGGAACCATTACCAAAATGTAGCAATTGTATGTGCATTTCCCCTTTCATGCTTTCAGTTATTACCTTTTGTCAGTTAGCTACTGTAGAGCACATCCCACTTTTAGAGTTTTTGTTAAACAGAAATCCATCATTCTAATCTAAAACATGATATTAAATGGTGTACAGTAAAAGTACTCTATTTTTGCCATGACAAAAAGTTCAGCCTCATTCACTGCTGAAATATAACTGCTATTGAGGCAGTCTTTGGAAACAGACATACATTGTTTCTTTTTGTATAATAAATTTTATAAGGTTTCAAGAAAAGAATAGAAACTACAAAAACAAAAACTACAAAGAAAGAAAAAAAGCTAAAAAAGTGCGGAAACACAAGAGAATTTTTTTTCAAATTTATAAAAAGAGGTGGCTTCCGACTTAACAGCAAGGATATACAAAAATTTCCATAATCGATCTCTTACTCTATATTAAACCAAAACACCACATTATTTATATAAGTCATTCCACTTATATGTGGAATTGATACTCTCAATCTTTGGAATTTCCTTTGGAAGGAAAATGAATCCAAAACGTAAAAGATTTTTTTTTTTTAAAAAAAAGTAATCCCAAAAATAACGTTAAGCACCAAGAGAACCAGCTTCTCCTCACTATAGAAAGCCTCTCTTGGGGTACATATACTTAAAAAAAATACAAATTGGTGATTTAGAAATGGGGTGGCCAGTCTTAGTGTTCCTTTAAGGCTAGAGTGCGGCTTGGAAAGTGATGACAGCCCCGCCTCCCAGCTGGCTCTTTCCAGTGGAAAGCAAAACACTGTTTGGATTCTTCTGGCTGCAAGCAGCCGTCTGGAGGACAGATGAGATGATTCCAGGTATTCTCCTTGATCCGGAGAACGTTTCTGGGCTTCAGAAAAACCTGCCTGAGCCCGAAAAAAAATAACCGCGTTGTCAGCTCCACCCACTGAACCAGCGGGCACAGCTGTTCAGTCCGCCATTCCCACCGGAAGCTCCGGAAACAGACATACATTGTTGATAGCTCAACCAGATGCTGGTAAAATGGAACAGGATCTTGAATTTCAGCCTTCACATTTTTATTCATATTCAGCAAATGCTAAGGGTAAATTTATTTAAAGTACTTGATTGCCTCAGTAATGTCATATCCAGGAACTGGATTGAAAAAACAAGAAGGCTAAATAATAGGTTTTGTCACATGTTGTTTACATTGCTTTTTAAAATTACAAAGGGCATATTGTAGAGCAATCAATAGCAACTAAACAATACAGGGAGAAAGAATTGGCAAAATAAGATTTCATCAACAAAGGAGATTACATAGTATATCTGTTTTTAACTGATAGTCAGCACTTCACTTTGGGAGTGGGTTGTGCTGGCAGCCTTGAAGAAGCTGAGGTGGGCTGCCTCCTAAGAGGTCCTCCATAGATCCATGTACCTGATAACTATTGCCCTGTCTCTAACTTCACTTTTCTGGGGAACATGTCTGAAATCATGGTTGGCAGGGCAACTTTACAGCACCTTAATCCATTTTCAGTCAGAGTTGAGACCTGGGCAAGGGATGGAGATGGCATTGGCAATTCTAGTGAACCTGCTCAGGTCCTAAATCAGGGATTTCCAAAGTTTTCCCGCGGCGACACACAAACCGCCGTTGGTGTGTTGCTGCGGGAAAACCCGGAAGTGCCGCCATTGCGGCAGTGCGCAAAAACCCAGAAGCGCTGCTGCCGCTTTCGGTTTTTGTGCGCCGCCGTTGGTGTGTCGCCGCAGAAAAACCTGGAAGCGCTGATGATGATCAGCGCTTCCAGGTTGTGTGGCGACACACCAGACTGTGTGTGGCGACACACTTTTGTGTCGCGACACACAGTTTGGAAATCTCTGTCGTAGATGGAGCTAGGGAATCCCTGGTTGCCATGGAATCCTTCTGGACTGTCTGTAAGGGTTGGGGACTGGAGGCCCTCCTTTGCAGTAGTTCCACTAATTCTTGAGGGGGTGGTTCCAGCCTGTGGGTTATTGCATTATTGCATCCTTGTGGAGTGCTGCAAAGTGTGACAGACTGTCATTTTAACTCAGAGAAGAGAGAGGAGAATGCTGATCCATTACAGAAAACATATTTGAGTCCTGAGAAAGTAGGAAGTGCAAGGAAGAAACTCAAAGTAACTCCACCTTGATTGTGGTAGCATAAATAGAAGCAGAGAGGGGCTTTGGCAGGCTGTCAAGATTTCATTACAATACCCTAACTCAGTGTTTCTCAAAGTTAGTAACTTTAAGATGTGTGGACTTCAACTCCCAGAATTCCCCAGCCAGCCTGGCTGGGGAATTCTGGGAGTTTAAGTCCACACATCTTAATGTTGCTAAGGTTGAGAAACACTGCCCTAACTGTATTAAAGTACATTCCAAGTCTCCTAGTGACCTTGTCTACCTTAAAGGCCTGGCATACTGCTCTTCATTTACCAAAAGCACTGGGGAAAGTTATCTGTGAGATTTCAATTAATTTTAATTCATTGTCCTGGGAATGATACGTTAAAGTGATGTCATTGTATTACTGTAGTATCTTTTGCTCCTATGAAATACCAAGAGACTGTTTGATTCTGTGTGATACAAATGTAATAAATAAACAAATGAATAATAAAACAGAAATCATTATATAGGCTGTAAGACTGCCTGATCTAATGGTCGGCAGTTCAAATCCCCGTGTGGCGAAGTGAGCTCTCGTCACTTGCCCCAGCTTCTGTCAACCCAGCAGTTAGAAAGCGAAATGCAAGTAGATAAATTGGTACCATGTTAAATTGGGAGAATTTGCCGGCGTCCTGTCAGTCGGGGGTCGCCCTCGGAGCGGAGAGGGGATCCCGGGAATCCTGGGAATGGCGGCAGAGGACAACGGAATCCGATCGGCAACATCCAGGACGTCAGCAGCCGACTCGGAAGCGAGGTATTCTGGGACATGTAGTCCAATACCTACGGAAGAAGAGTCAGTTCCCTTACCCCTCCCCCTTAGCGCGCGGTATAATATGGCTGTATAATATGAATTTGCAATGTTGTTGTAAGCCACCTAGAGTCCTCCGATAGGGAGGGGATAGGCGGGGTATAAATATGATTAATAAAATAAAAATAAAATAAATAAATATGTTAATGAATAGCATTTCATTGGAATAATTGGAAACCATGTCTCCCGAAGTCCTGGCTGCAGCCCTCCGTGCTGTTGGTATCAAGGTGACTGACCCCTTCGTTTGGCTATATTGATGCTACTGCTGCCCAGCATAAAGCTGTACTGCAGTTCTCCAGTTTTGCTCTTTGTCACCCCATCTACATTTTCAATCAGAATTCTGCCTAACCCTTTCCCAGGAACACTTAACAAACCAATTCCACCATCCTGCTGTGGTTTACCATTCATCACCACTACCCTCTTTTGGAACACTAATAGCTATGACATTCATTTCAGTTCCGTTCTTTGCCATATCACAATAATTCCCATAGAAATCTTTGAAATATTCCTCCTATCATTTCCTTACCTCATTTTCATCCCACATCATTTCATCACTTTTATTTTAAATTCCATTGATTCTGCTGGGGACTTCTTGTGTTGCCCTCTTCACCTACTGCAATGTTTTGTTTTTTTAATTTCTATCAAGTCACTTGTTTGCCAAAGGAACCTTCAACCTTTCTTATGACCTCCATATCTTCAAAAGTGCAAAATGGTTCTTTCATTCTCATATGTATAAAATAAAATATTGTTTCCCTTCCCATTATCTCCTTCTATGTGAGTGCTTATGAGAGAGTATATATGCATATACGAATTCCCCAGGAATTGACTGTTAAGTATTTTATTCACAGAAAGTTTATTTTAGTTCCAGTACTGGAAGCTTTGTCCAGTCAACGTAAGCTATTTTTTTTTAGTTTAAACTTTATTAATTTTCAGAGCATAGCTAAAATACAAAATAGAAAATACAGAAAAGCAAGAAAACAGAACTAAAGAAAAAAGGAAAAAAAACTATAAAGTGCAAATAGACAGAAAACAAAGACGGAAGTGACTTCCGACTTTCTCCAATACAGATATAGATAAATTTACAAAAATAATCTCTTACCAATGATTAAACCATAGCAACATTACTTCTATTAAAATAAACCAATTAATCATTAAAACCCAAAATCAGAACATCATTTTTTTCTACCACAAGCAAGTACTCTAGAAGTGGTTGCCAAACAGATATAAATCCAGAAACTGAATGTTCTCTAACTAATGCTGCTAATTTAGCCATTTGGGCCAGATCCATTAATTTAACAATCCAATCTTCAACCTATGGTTGAACGTAAGCTATTTATAAATATTTTTTTCCCCTAAGGAAGGAACCGTTAGGAGCATGCAACAATATCCTCCCCCCCCCCCCCTTAAATGCCAGGTTTTGTATAGAACGTCTGTTAAACTAGAAACTCTTCTGCCTGAATTTGCTGGAGTTGGGAAGAAAATCCAGAGAAAAACTTACAAGAATTTAAAAAGCCAGACTATAAAAGTGGTTGTCTAGGCCTAAAGAACGAAAAAGCAGTAGAAGAGGTAGCTATAATCATAAAGGCTTAAACTTCAGAAGATCAATATCAGGAAGAACTCTTATTGTAGTCCTACGTCTCGTGTCAATAACACCGTATTTGTCAAAAAGCTGTGAGCTTCCATCGAGCAGCAAGAACTTTTTGTGCTGAATCGTCATCATTGGGATGCTGACCGAAAGGAAATTTAAGCATAATCCTTGGAACTAATTTGTGAATGTTATTTTAGAAACAGGATACTAAAATCTGACTCATAAGTATTAGAAAAGTGGACTAATATCTTATGAAAATAGATATATCTGCCAACTAGTAGCAAAGTTTAAGCAACCACTGACCCAAATGTAATTTTAATGCCCAAGCATTAAGTAAAGGTAAAGGTTCCCCCCGCACATTTGTGCAGTCATGTCCGACTCTAGGGGCCGGTGCTCATCTCTGTTTGTTAGCCGAAGAGCCAGCGTTGTCCAAAGACGCTTCCACGGTCATGTGGCCGGCATGACGCATGCGGAACGCTGTTATCTACCCACCGAAGTGGTACCTATTAATCTACTTGCATTTGCATGCTTTCGAATTGCTAGGTTGGCAAGAGCTGGAGCTAGTGCAGGAGCTCACTCCACACGCAGGGCCAGGGATTCGAACCTCCGAATTTGCAATCTTCCGATCGACAAGCCTGGCATCTTACCTGCTGAGCCACCAAGCCCAAGCATTAAGCAGTTATTTATCTTATATTAAATAACAATGACATTCATTTCAGCCTATAGTCTTTTAGCTATTTTGGCATAAGACAGTTATGGATTATGTTAGAAATGGTTGGTGGCAATGGAAATTAAGAGATAAAGTAAGTGGGTGTATGTACCACACAGAATTACTTTTTAAAGTTCAAAATATCTCATATTGGGGCTGACTACAAGATTTAAAAGCCCAGCCTCCCACATTGTGGCATTTAGTGAGATAAATAATCAAATCTTTGATGCTGATAACAATAAAACAGTCATTCCAAGTAACTATTAATCACTCTGTGTTAAGAATTAATAGGCATACAACCTCATTATAACCCAAATAAAATTTGAATCAGGTTTCTGTTATGAAGTTGAGTGAGGCAATGGAGTTCCTGTGCTTAGATTTCTCCATCAATTTTAGGTCTGTTTTGTGAGCTAGAAATAGTATTTTCCATTTTTTATACTTCTCTACAGTAAGTTGTGACCATTCACAACATCAGACTGACATGTCTATTTATTTTATAGTTCACTTGGGTATCCCAGACTTCCTTCAAGAAGCTCCTGTGGGCTTTTTACTTTGAGATTAGGTGAAAACTCTGTGACTAGCCCAAAGCAGGCCAATGAATTTCATGGGCCCAAAATCAAATCTGGATTTTCCCAGTTCAGGTCAGAACTTGAGTCTAGTCTATCACTGCATTTGTAGATCAAAAGTAACTGTAATAAAAATTAAATAAATACAACCTAAGAACCATCTAGAGGTTGGATGGTTCAGGGAGCTGAAAATGGGATGTTTAATACAGTACATGCTGCTATTTTTCTGGCTGATACAAAGAGTTGGATGTCCTAAAATGTTTAAATTCTTAGACAAATAAGATATTTAAATAAACTTAAATAAATTGTAAATTCTTATAAATAATTAAGAGAAAAACATTTAAGCTATTTTCTGATTCAACCACTTTGGTCTTCCATTTCACTGATAAAGCTACATTTTTGGAATTACATTCCAGCACAGACATTAGGAAGCACAGAAAGGTAGATGCTATTACAAAATGAAAAGAGCTGAAAGATTGGAGAATGGGTGTCAATTCTAAGTTGTAAATAAATACCTGATTAACAGTTGAGTAAAACGGTAACAGGATCAAAGACCCAGTTATGTTCCTTTGAAAGAAAATGTTGCAAGTGATCACAGAAGCTACTGATCTAAAATTGCCTCAGGAAGGATATTATTTCTTACGTACTGTCAAACCATACTCCAGGAAATAAAGCCAGACTGCTCACTTGAGGGAATGATATTAAAGGCAAAACTGAAGTACTTTGGCCACATAATGAGAAGACAGGATACCCTGGAGAAGAAGCTGATGCTAGGGAAAGTGGAAGGCAAAAGAAAGAGGGGCCGACCAAGGGCAAGATGGATGGATGATATTCTTGAGGTGACAGACTCAACCATGGGGGAGCTGGGGATGGTGATGGCCGACAGGAAGCTCTGGCGTGGGCTGGTCCATGAAGTCACGAAGAGTCAGAAGCGACTGAACGAATAAACAACAAAACTGTTACAATAGATCTTTTTCATTCTTTGATATTAAGGTAAGGTAGTACACTTGCAGGGCATTGATGAAAAGGTTCTAGATAGTGCAACACTGTGGAATGACATCCTTACTATTGAAGGTTTTGCCCCAGTGCTCATATTTTTGTAATGGCTGCTGCATATGTTCTTCAAGGCAACCTCCATACTCTTCTACAACAAACATTCATGAAATTACCATTCCAATTTGTTTTCTCAGAGGTCTGCATTTTGCAAATGGCAATACTGCACTGACTACTTCAGAAAGAAAGGGGAGAAATAGGGGTTATACAGATTGATTTAATTCTGATGCATTGACTTGATTTGATACTCAAAGCAGCCTGATGCAGACCATCAATTCAATTTAGATCTCTAAATAGAATTGTCGATATGAGCTTGAAAGTCAAGTTGATTCAGGAAAAAAAATCTTTTTTGTGTACTGTATGTGGAGGACCATGAGATCTTTTTGGGGAGGCAACTGAATTGACTTGACAATTCCATCTGAACTGGCAGTCTGATTTGGAAGCTTCATTCAGTTTGGAGATTCAACTGAACTGCACTGAAATCAAATATCCAAGCTTAATATTTGTATAACCTACAAAAACTCTTTCTGTATTTATACAAAATACCATGGTGGAGAGGTAAGGAAAAGTGAGTACTGTTTTCAGTGATCAGATCACTATTGTCATCAGCTCACTATTGATTGTCCCAGTGTTTTTGGAAGGATGAAGAATAATCCTGGGGATGGTCAGATATCTTCAGTTTTACCAATCATTTTATTTTTTATTTTTTTATTTTATCCTATTTATACCCCGCCTATCCCCTCCCTACTGGAGGGCTCTAGGCGGCTTACAACATCAATATATTTCAATTTCAATTATACATCATATATCGTATACATTTTTAAATTTACCGCGCGATAGGGAAGAGGACAGGGAACCGGCTCTTCGGCTGCAGGCACCGGACTACATGCCCCAGCATGCCTCGCTTCCGAGCCGGCTGCTGACGTCCAGGAAGCTGTTCTTTTCTGGATCCGTCGTCCTCCGCCGTCATCACCGGGATTCCCTAGGACTTCTTCGGAACGAGGACGACCCTCCGCTGGACGCCGGCAAATTGACCCACGAAGTGGTACCCATTTATCTACTCGCATGTGCTTTCGATCCGCTGGGTGGGCGGATTTTGATGCATTATTGTCCATCTCTAACTATGTAATTACTAAAATGACTAAACATGCATTGTGGCATCATGATGCAAGCTCTGCCCTGTCATACTTGCATTATGTTGTTGCACACAAGCATCTAAGGGCAGAATTCCCATCACAATGTACATTTTTTCATTTGCTGCTCTGCACAAACCTATGGTCCATAATTTTATGGACTATATTAATTAGTTGACTGACAAAATTCATTCTTATTCATTCTAGAGAAAAGGCCAGGCATACTTATATTTACTTACTTATATTTCTAATTCATCCCCTGATAATGAGTTCTATTCAATAGGTATTATCATTTCTTATAGCCATTCCTTCCTTTTCCACCAAAAGTATATTTCTGAAATTTGTAACAGATATTTACTCACATTCCATCCCAAGACAAAAAAAGTTATTATACCTAAACATATTACAAATAATGGAACAAAGCTCAGAAACAAAGTAAATAAAATAAAAGAACTGTGATTTTAGTTTTATTTCCTCGCAATGGTCTACTTTTATAACAAAATTAATTTCATTTTAAAAAGAGAAATGTTTGTGTTTTTCTCATTCTAGACTATTGCATAGGGGCATGGTGGCTCAGCAGGTAAGACGCCAGGCCTGTCGATCAGAAGATTGCAAGTTCGGAGGTTCGAATCCCTAGTCCCGCGTGATGGAGTGAGCTCCCGCACTTGCCCCAACTCTTGCCAACCTAACAATTCGAAAGCATGCAAATGCAAGTAGATGAATAGGTACCACTTCGGTGGGATGGTAACAGCATTCCGCACTTGTCATGCCGCCCACATGACCGTGGAAGCATCATCAGACAACGCTGGCTCTTCGGCTAACAAACGGAGATGAGCACTGGCCCCTAGAGTCAGACATGACTGCACAAATGTGCAGGGGGAACCTTTACCTTTACCTAGACCATTGAAGGGTAGAGCTCCATTTTTATTTTCCAAATCTTGATCTAGGGACCAAGCAGAATGTGACTGTTTAGCTGCTGTCTAGTGGTCCATCTGGAGTTTTGCAGCTCATACCTGGTAGCCCAACTTAAGACACACCTAAAAATATTTATATTTGCATAAAATTAGTTACATATGAATAAATGACTATCAGGCTGGGCATTGGGGCTTACAAATTCAATATACTAACCTGTTTTCATGCATGGGTTTAAAAAAATCCATAATTCAGAAACATTCTACAGTAGCTATCTGAGATATTCATCCATGAATCTGATTGTTGGCTGAAATTTTGCTGCATGAGCTGCATTGGGTGCCAAATTGCTTCTGGGTCCAATTCAAGGTGTTGGTTATTACCTTTGAAGCCCTATGTGGCATGGGTCCAGGTTACCTGAGGGTCTGTCTCACCCCAATACATCGACCTGTCCTACCCGTTCAGGCAGAGAGGGCATGTTATGGACCCCGACCATGAGGGATTGTCGATTGGCTGGGTCCAAGAAGAGAGCCTTCTCTGCCGTGGCCCCTACCCTGTGGAATACATTGCCCCCAGAGGTGAGGCAGGCCCCCACTTTCCTGGCCTTCTGAAAGAGAGTGAAGACCTGGTTCTGCCATCTTGTTTGGGGTGGGAGGGGTGTAATCAATCATGGGGGTGGTTAGCGCCTTGAAGAGGCCCCAGGGAATTATATGCATTTAAAATAAGATCTTTGGATTCACCATCTTGGATTTTATATTTATATTTATATTTTTATGAAGAATTTTGCTTTTATTGTATTTTAATCTGTAGTTATTTTAATTTTATTATAAACTGCCCAAAGTCACTCTTAGTGAGATGGGTGGTGACAAAATATGAAATATAAATAAATAAATAAACTCCTGATGGTTAACTTAGAGAAGTATCTAAGAGAGGTTTCGCATAGGGTCTTCCCACATTGTATTTGAATTGGCAGCTTTTGGAGAAGCACTGAATTCTCTTATAACTATGAAGAACTGAAACACAAGATTTTGAAAGCTGAAGTGACAGTCACTTTTAAAATCCCTGTACGTGGTGTGATGAAAAATTTGCATTGGAAACACATCGCATTAGCAGGATTAAGTAAAGAATAACATTTGAAAGGACTTCAAGACAGCTGTTTCCTTTTTAATGCTTGTAAATAAAGGAACATACAAGCCTGATGCACGCTAGATAGGTGGAAAGTATGTTTCTCATTGCCACTAAACAACCTTCTCAGCCACTGTTAACAACACGGGAAGGGAAGAATGGGTGATCTAAAAATATCTGGAATTTGGAGAGTGTCAGATTGCAAAGGGGATGCGATAAAAAACTGGAAATCTCAAATCATAACAGTAAATGTCATCAGGTCTTCCAGATTTGAGATGAACAAAATGTGTAGCTCTGGTTTTTATGGATAAACAGGATAAGGATATCTTGTTGAGGTCACAACACACATTTCCTCTTGAATAAACCTTGGCCATTTCAAGTGGCATGATATCAAGTGTTAGACCTGTTCAAAGTGTTGCAACTGGGCTATTATTCAGGGGCTTGTGATTGGGTAGCCTTCCTCCCCCCCCAGCCAAGTTTCACCTGCCTTACCGGTACAACAGAGGAAGCCCCTCATGTCCCTGCTGCTTTTGGGTTAGACTGGGGGGTGGGAGATGGATGCTGAATGTTAAAAGGAAAGCAGTTTTTAAACACATGGCCAGACAAAAGAAGAGGACTGCTCCCAGCTGCAGGGCTATCTGCCTACCTGGTAAATTACTGGCTATATTTACTCTGTTTAAATTGCTATGTGGAAGTGGATGAGTTGTAGTTAAACTTCAAGTAAATGAGTTGCATAAGCATCACTCTATGCTTTCTTTGTAGGCAGGGAGCTTTGCTTACGCACACATGCGTACACAAACAAATGCAAGGAAAAGGCAGGTAAATGCAATAGGTCTCTGTGTGCATGCATGTGTATGCCTGTACTACTGGACTTCACACAAAAAGACTGATGGTGTTTTGTCCTCTTATATCAATTTCAGTGAGGGAACATTTACTGTACCTTGAAGTTATCTGAATCTGGGCTTGTACCACCAGTTCAGAAATCTGCAGAACTTCAACCATGTCTGTGATTCATATCATCTTATGTCCTCATATAAGCGCACTTCCTATACACATATAATATCTTTTTCATAGATGGGCAGTGTGTGGTGCTCTGAATGTTTTTGAACTTTTACTTCCTTGAGTCCAGACAGTAGACAATGGCAGCTGCTGTTCAACTATATCCGAACAGCCATACCTTGCCCATTTCTGTGTTATTGCTTGTGGCTGGCTTCAAGAATCTCCTCCTCACCTTAAGATAACTCACAAGGAAGGATTAGAGGATTCATATGTGTAAGTTTGCCATCTAATTTTTTGAAACATTTCTAGGAGAGGTGGGGAAGGGTTGAAATTGAGATTATGCTTGCTTACTTTACCCTTGCACATCCCTATCCAGTCTATGCAGACATGACAATATTTGATTAATGTGCAAATTAGCCTCCATTCATTTGGAGAGTTGTATATCACTTGAGACAAAACTACTTGATTACAGATTGTGTAGGGTCTAACCACAAGTGAACTACATGTATAAAGGTCACTCTCATCCGGCATTCGCACCTACTTCTTGCCTTTATGCGAAAGGTGATATATTTGATGAAAATGGCTAATGTGAAGGATAAGAGTTGATACTGATGTTTATGATTAGTGCTATGTTGATCTGGAAATGTTATTTTTTTATGTTTTATTTTGAAAATATTTTATAGCACATCATTTTCATTTTGTTTTTATCCTTTCAATTTTTATCTCTAGGAGCTTATGGTAGCATACAGAGAACTCCTCCTTCCAGCTTTTACCCAACAACCATATGATAAAATAGGTTGGGCTAATTTATATTAGGTAAGTAGAGAGGAATATATCACCTATGCATAGGCTGACCATACATCCCATTTTGAACGGGACAGTCCCATTATTTTAACATTTTCCAACCATCCTGTTGTTCTGGACAAAATCTCCATTTTATTTATTTATTTGTTAAATTTCTATGACCGCCCATCTCCCACTCAAGGAGGGACTCTGGGTGGTTCACAGCTACAACAACATCATTAAAATACAATAAAATATACAATAAAATATAAATACAATAAATATAATAAAAACCAAGTAGTAGATGGTTCAAACAGTGAAGCAAAACTTATTTAAAATATTTGAGGCGGCTCTAAGAAATCAGCCATCCCCAAGCTTGACCACTTTCCCTCTTGCCCCAGGTGAGTTCACAGAGCCAAGTTTTTAATTTTTTCCTGAAGTCCAGGAGTGAAGGGGCCTGTCTTATCTCTGGGGGAAGGATGTTCCATAGGGCAGGTGCCGCTGCAGAGAAGGCCCGCCTCCGAGACCCCGCAAGATGGAATTCTTTCATAGTGGGGGTCCGCAGTATGCCCACTCTGCAAGATCGAGTAGGACGGGACGATGTGATGGGGATGAGGCGGTCCCTCAGATAACCTGGACCCGTGCCATGTAGGGCTTTAAAGGTAATAACCAACACCTTGAATTGGACCCGGAAGCAAACTGGCACCCAATGCAGCTCACAGAGCAGAGGTGTTATGTTTGTCGATCTTGGTGCACTTAAAACTGCTTGTGCGGCCGCATTCTGTATCAGCTGTAGCTTCCGGATATTCTTCAAGGGTAGCCCCATGTAGAGTGCATTACAGTAATCTACAGTATATGGGAGACAACCAGGGCATGAGTGACCATTTTGTCCCGTTTTCCAAGTTAAAGTGTGTGCGTGCACGCGCTGGCGTGCCTGCCTGCACGCCTGCCTGCGTGCCTGCCCACGCGCGCACCTGCCTGCGTGCCACTGTGCCGGTGCGCATGCGCCTGTGTGCGAACATGCTGGCGCGTGCATGCGTGCGTTAGGGTCCCATTTTCATCTCAAGGAAATATGGTCAGCCTACCTATGCAGAGACTTCAGCTCTTCCAGTGCCTGAATCAGAAATTGTCAGTGGTGGTTTCCATTCCGGGAAAAATAGAAATAAGCTAAAATATAATAAGCTATCCTATGTATCACCCAGCCTATTGGGCCAACCCTGTGTTCAGGCACAAAAGAAAAACGTTCCAATATTAAATAGCATATTCCATCACATCATTATGCTTCCCAGGCTAGGGAGTTGGCTGTTATACCTTTTAATATGATACAGATGAATAAGTTACTTTGTCAGCTGAGCACTCTGATTAGTGCATTGTCTTCTGTAAGATTAAATTTTTTTAAAAAAAGAATGAGGAAGGCAAACAAAATAACCCCAAATTACCAAGGTTCTGATACAATGATACATTATATAAGATAGAACAGTAAAGTTTACCCATAATTGTGGCTGGGTCCCAGCTGGGAAGCATCCACTTTATCTTACTTTGCCACATAAGGCTTCATTTAAATATCTATGCATAATTTGACATCTGAAAGGTTTCAGCCAGCTGTTTGCAGAGAGACACATATTTTTCCCCCTGCTACTTCAAGAATCCAGACAGTTTATCTTTACAGGAGCTGGGGAACAGCTAGAGAAGATGTTAATTTTTTCCTCTTCTCCTGATAACTGTTATAATTATCTCAGAACCTGCCATTTAAACCTTCACTCCTCACGTCCTCAGACACAATTCTTTAAGGATAGTTGAGCCACCAGAGAGATGCGTTATTATGGGTTGCTCAGCCTCCTAATCATCTTGAAATTGGAAGAAGCATCTTTAAGTTGTTCTAATATACAACGTGGAATGAAGAGGGAGCAACAACATGGATTTTTTAAATTATTAATGCTAAATATGCATGAAATACTTCTTTCAAATACTGAAGAGCAATAAAAGGTGATTGCCAGTTTGGTATCTTCTGGTTTGACGAGACTGACTCAATGAAGTTGGGATTTATACCGATTTTGTTTAGTGATGTAATTCTTCTTCTTCCTAGCGTTTTCCCGCTACTTTCGCGGGGTCTGCTTTTCAGATCTCGAAACACCACTTTGCCTGATCATCCGCATCCTCAGGGCGTAGCCCATCAATTTGCATGTCCTTATTGATGGTGTCCTGCCACCTCTGTTTTGGTCGCCCACGTGGCCGTTGGCCATCGATTTTAAGATGGTAAGCTATTTTGGCGACAGTGGAAGGTGCCGCTCTAAGGACATGTCCAAACCAATGAAGCCGTCTTTCTCTCATCTTCTCTGTAATTAATGACACGCCTAGCTGTTGTCGCATGGCATCATTTGTGACGTGGTCGAGTAGGGAGATGCCCGATATCCAACGGAGCATACGCACTTCCATAACATGGAGACGGCTCTCTACACTCTTTGTTGCTGCCCAACACTCAGTGCCATACAATGCCACAGGGCAGACAATCGTCTTATAGATCTTAGATTTGAGATGGATTGGCATTTGTTTGTCACAAAGCACACCGGTGAGTTCTCGCCAATGCAGCCAGGCCACATTCACCCTTGCTTGCACGTCACCACTGATGCCACCATCGCCTTGTAGATGGGAACCAAGATATCGGAAGATCAGATTAGTTTAGTGATGTAATATTTGCTGTTTTATTACATTGTATATATTGTATGTGGAGGCCTATTCATTGGATGTGGAGGCCTATCCATTGGATAATAAAATACTATTGTTACAATGGAAAATAAAATGTCTTTCATTGTCCTGTACGAGTTCCTATGTTGCTATGAATTCATTGTCTCTAGTATCAAGAGTAAGAAATGTGGCACAGACATCATATTGGGCAGTTTTAGTATAAAACGTAGATTAGGGTAGTTGGTTGATCAGAAATATTGTGCAGTTCTTCCTTTGGAACTTCAGAAAATCAGATACACATAGCTGTGCACAGTGTTACATCTAATCACTGTAGGCCATCTCCTAAAAATCATAATCATAGATTCAACATTTGTTTCCCATTGTCAGCCCTGAATTCATATTATTTCAATTTCTCTTTTCTTCATTGTACCATATTTGTGTAACCTGAACAAAAATCTTTAAGACTGATTTAGTATTTCCAATTGTAACATAGGATCCTGTTATGAATTTTTGGAGTTCACAGTTTCATCAGTATTGTGAAGCTTTTGCTGGTTTAATTCATGTTTTGTCATTTGCTGTTTCCTCATAGCCGGTTTTCTTGATTGATCTATTTTAAAAGTAGTTCCAGAGACTGTTTGTACAAGCTCATCTGTAATTTCTGGCCCCCATCTATATTTGTCATTCATATTCAGTGCTGATGCTCATGAGTCACTTCATTTCTCTTCAACCAAACAACCTTTCATTCTTCACAGTTTTATCTATCCAATTTATCAACACATGTATTTTCTTGCCATTCAAGCTGATCTTCCTAAAGTCAAATGTTATTTTTCTGGTTTGTTTTGGGGATAACTAGTTTGCCACTTTGATTTGAAAAAATTACCGTTTGTCAAATTTAATCACAGTCCTGTCATTTGATTGAGTGCCCTAGCTTCATTTTTATTATTTTACTTTACCAATCTTGACTCCATCTTCAGTTAAGGCATCACACTAAGAAGAACATTTGACAGGTTGACTCAAGTACTGATCATTAACCACATTGATTATTTTTATGTCAGCTTAGAAATGCCCTGAGATATTTCTTTTAAGACTTTCATTTATATCATCTTACTGTATCATTCCTTCATTTGCTCTGATGCAATTGATTTTACATCTTATTCCTGGTGACAAGAACAGAATAAGATGCTGGGCGTGAAAAAGGATGGATTGTGGATAGCATCTGGAAAAAGTGAGCAGGGAAATGTAAGAAGTAACTTCAGCAGATGCTAGGATGCCAATTTATAATGATCAGCCCAAAAGCTTGAGCGTAAAGATGTCTTCCATGAATGGAATACTTTCTTCCATGAATGAAAGGATTCAGATAGCAGAAAGAGGGAAGCAAATGATACCAATTTCACTTCCTCTGCAGTCCTTCCACTGATATGACTAGTACTCCAGGGCAAATTTTCAGGGGATGTTATAGGCTACAGTGGGAAAACAGTAAATATGACCTCTTCTATCTGCTGGTGGGAAGGAACTCATTATCTAGGCCAATGGGAAACCTGTAAGATAACCATAGAAACATTGAAACCAAAGCTTTTGAATAGACACTTTTAAAACACAAGAAGGGTTTTGCTGGATTAACCCAAGGCCTATGACAGCCTTCTCCAGTCTAGGTGTCCTCCTGATACATTGACTTCAAGAATTCCCCAGCCAGTATGGGGAGTTCTAATGAGTCATTTTGAAATCTGTTTCTGTTTTCTAGCTATCTCACCCAGTTTTTGTCATCTGTAAATGTGATAAGGATTTCCTCAATCATCCAAATCAATAATAAAAATGTTGATGAGCATCAGGCCCAAGACTGAACCCTGGAGCAGCTCACTTGTTACCTCCTTTCCATTTGATGGGAAACTCTTGATGGATATTCTTGGAGTAGTTTTCAAGACAATATATGTCCTTCTCCATCATCTGTCATTTCACTCATTCTCTGGGATTTCTCCAATAAAATACATAAAGATTCAGCCAGTAAAACAGTCTCTTCAGCACCTTAGGAAGCAATTCATCTAGCCCTGGAGATTCATTCAAAGTAAACAGAGATTTCTCAATCATGTTTCTATCAATCTCAAGTTTCAATCCTGTCTCTTCATTCTGCTCTTAATAATTGCCTGTGAAACGCATACCATCTTATTGGAGAAGACTGAAACAAAAGAGAATTGAGTAGCTCTGCCTCTCCATTATTTTCTTTTAGCTTTCACCATCTCTGCTGAACAGCTGGCATACTGTTCCCCCCACCCCCACCTACCTTTTAGTTTGAATTTATTTATTTATTTAATTAATTAATTAATTAATTAATTAATTAATTAATTTTTATCCTGCCTTTATTATTTTTATAAATAACTCAAGGTGGTGGGTATACTTAATACTCCTTCCTCCTCCTGTTTTCCATATATAAAGAACTTATTCCAATCCTTAGTTTTTCTGGCACAATATTTACAAATCTAGGCTAGCTGTATACACTCTCGTCTGATCACTGGGACAACTTTCTGGCTAATATATGTGCTCTTTCTGATGTTCAGATTTTCACTTAGCTTTTTGTATTTAGTGGGGTTTTTTTTTCCCTGTCTCCAATTATTTCTCCTCATTGGAAAATTGGAATTGTACTTTTAGTATTTTGGTTTTGTGTCTTTAATATTTAGTACCATTGTGCCTTTAGTATTTTGGTTTTTAGGAACTTCTGCCCATTATGGACATCATTTTGAATTAGTTTCTCCTGCCATGAAGTCATTGCTTTTCTATATTTCTTTCTTTTTCTGACTCAGATGAATTTGGCAGATTCTTATACAGGATGTGGAACTTGTGATGGCTGATTGATGAGCTTGTTGAGTATATGAATTGTACAGTATTGTGTAAGGCATATGGAGTATATCTGAAAAATCTAATTTCTTCATAGGCAACTGCAAGAATGTTTCTCTCTATATAGTTCCAAATGCCTGAAGTGAGCATTTTTTTAATCCTTGTTGCACACAAAGCTGCAATAGAAGATTTTACATGGATTTTACCTAAATGATGTATCTAGATAACAAAAAGCTTGCTATCTATAATTTATGGATTCATCTTAATTCCATTCCAAATTAGTCATGTGTTCAATATTAATGCATAGTTCTCTACATTTCTTATATCACCTCTGCCACTTTCTTCACCTCTGACTGCAATTCAGATAACTGTTCCTAATGTTTTATATTAGTTTTGATCAAATTTTAACACAGTGCATCCTAAATGTGATATTAATTGTAACAGAGAAGAAAGCAGAGATGTGAGGGGATAGTATCAAAGGATATTAAGGTTTTTATGCCATATAAACTCAGAATTTTTGTTTTAAATATTTGCCAATGTTTGCCCATTCTCTGAGCAAACTGGATCAAAACAACACTGGGAATCAAGTGAACAATCTGGTTTCAGAAGTGAATTTAGCACTATAGATGGTATACAAGTGGTTCAGCAAATATCAAGCTTTGCCATGAACACTAGATGCCACTTTGCCTAGCCTTCACTGACTTTGATTTTTTTTTTACTTAATTAAATTGGATGTTATATTCAAAGCCCTACAGAGGCGAGGTGTGGAAGACCCTTATATCAGCCTTCTGAAATGAATATACAGAAACACTACAGCTACCATCCACATAAATGAAAAGACTGCCACCATCAGTATACAAAAAGGAGCTTCACAAGGTGATCCAATTTCTTTAAAACCATTCTCAGGAAGAGAACTGTCTGAAATAGGAATAAAGGTAGGTGGTGAGTACTTTAACCACCTACTGTACATTTTGCTAGTGGCATTGCCCTTTTCTTCAAATGCTAAAAACCTTCAAAAGTGAATTAAAGACAGCAGCAAGTTATCAGACTTGAAAATAAATTTGAAGAACACACAAGTCATGTTCAACAATTACTGCCAAACTTTGCCAATGAAAATTGAAAATTATGAACTGGAGAAGGTCAACAGTCATAGCTACCTTGGTCAAAAGATTACAATGGAGACTAACATCATAGAAGAAATTGTGTACTGGACTAAACTTATTTGGAGAGCATTTGGACATTGTTATGCTATATTCATCATAGAGGAAATTGTTTAATTAGTGTATACTAACTCTGCCGATATATGGTTCCAAAAGCAGTCCAGAAGTTGAAAGTTACACAAAAAAAGTATGGAACAGTTAATGCTCAGCATAACACAACATGAACCCCCAAAAAAGAAATATGAATTTGCCAACAAGATGATTTGGGCTGATAATGATGATGAAATGACTTTTACAAGCATGTGATATTGTCTTTCAATCCTTTGTCTTACTGTTGGAAACTGTGCAGAAGAAACTTGAACAGTATTTTTAACAAATTTAAGAAATATTTTCAACTGAATTGTGATCAAAAATCAAAAGAAAGGTGATCAAGAATTTTAAAAAATCTTGAAAGAATCCTGGGATTTCCAAGAACCTTAGTATGTAGCTTGAATCATGTCAACTGGATTTCTATTTTCTCAGTGGAAACGTTTCGCTCCTTATCCAAGGAGCTTGAAAGAGAAATCCAGTTGACATGATTCAAGCTACAGACAATTCCACCTGGATGACTGAGAACCTTCATAGACATAAGAACCTTAGTAGATATATTCAGTTGGAAGGTCCAGAACAGCTGCAGATTTGTTGGGCCCTTCGTCCAGTGGGTCTCTCCTATTTTGCTGGTCTTGGATGGGATTAACCCAGCAGGGGTGACAGAGGAGCTCTAAATCATGCCACAAAGTTGACAACTTCTATTTTAATTTACCACAGTGCTCCTGACAGAGGGCACACAATCTTCCATGACTCTATAGAGCATGGGTGTTCTTCCCAGAACCTTCTAGAGTTGATTGATTGGGTGTAGGTTGATTAATGTTCTATCCCACTTTTTCATAATTAAAAGCAACCCCAAAGTGTACTAAATATGTATGGAATAATCATGTTGGCTGAATTCACTCACCCACTTTATTGTGAAACCTGTAATGCAGAACCAGCATGTTATTCAAGGCCAAGTATGGTCCTGAGCAGAAGAAAGGCTAGGTCTCGACCACTGTGGAGACTCAAAGTGGTATAGTCTTAGCTGTCTGATAGTGCCACTGCTTGATTATTAGCTTGGAGACTCTCAGTGATACTTTGCCCAGTATTAGTACTAGTTATTACTTTCCTCAAAACTGGAAAAGGGTATAAATTGGTCTTATAGCCAGAGCTGGACACTGAGATTTTCAATGGCAGATGTGTAAGGATTTCTTCAAAATATTATAAGAACATTTCTGAGTTCAAGGCCATGACATCTGAAAACTTCTATCCTAAATATTTAAGAACTCACTCTCGTATTTCAAATGTGGTAGTATTTCCTCAAAATGCTCCAATACCTGCTGAAACAAAACTATTCTAATAGCTCTGCAGAAAGTCAGTGAGGAGAGTGCCTGGTGCATCTCCGGGGATAAGGTATTCCAAAGTGTGTGTTTGTGTGTGTGTATGCGCCCATGTGCATCCTATAAAAAGGATTGCTTTGGGGTCCATGACTTTTGATCTCTCATGGGGAGGGCCCTAAGCAACCTTGTCCTGCCTGACTACATAGGCCAGGCAGATTGCACCTAGAGGAGATGGTCCCCAGATTAAGTAGGCAACCTGACAACCGTATGGTCTCCTCAGTTTCCAGAGGTTAGTGTTAGGGTGAACTAGTTGAAAAGTAAGTTCTTGGAAAGTCCTCTGCTGCAATCCTCTCAATTCACTCTTGTTCTGTAACTTGTATTTTTGAATGAAGCTTTAGTCTGTAATAGGACGTTTTCTTATACCCTACACCTGCTAGGTTTGCCCAGGCATTATTGCTGATGGATTTTGTTTTTTTCTCTCTGTGTCCATTCCAGTGAGGTAAATATTGAATTCATACTATAGTAATTTTGAAATATTTGCAATAGCTTAGAGAAATATAATTATAGATGGCAATTCCCCATTAAATCTGAATTTAGTAGAGACTCAATTTTATCGTATGAGGTCCAGTTGGATGATTCATGGGTCATTTACTGCTGGTTTAACTGACCTAGACAATGTGCTCCTAAATAATTGCAATGAAATTGTCAGCTGGTTCACTTATGCACTTATGGGGTCCTGAATGTACTGAGCATTTTCCCGAACCATAACTCAGTTTTGATGACTTCAATGGGAACATTAATAGCCTTTAAAATAAAAGTTTGAAATTAACACTAATGTGCTTTTAAGATTACAAATGAAGATTCATGGTCAAAGAAATCATTATATTATCATAATGAGGTGACATAGTAAAAGTCAAAGGAAAGTGAAGAAATACAGGGATTAGCCTGAAAGATGTAATGTGGAGTCTAATTGCATTTAGAGTATGTCAAGATCCAGCCCCAGCAGATTCAAGAAAATGTAGTTATAGCCAGCCAAGAACCAAAAGCCCAACATCCATTTGACATGGAGGATTGAAGTTACATTTTAGGAGACATAGTGTAGCCCTACTGACAGTAATGCAGAAATTACCAGAGTAGCTGAGAAACAATTCATATATAGGCTTTATAAAATGTAAAGCATCCTCTGAGTTGAGCTCAACTTCTGCTGGTTTTATGGACACACCCCTGTCATTTTCTTGGCATCAATCCATTGTCTTCTTCTGTGATGTTTTTTGACTTCCCAGTCCAGCTGACAGCCCAGGAATTTCCCGGTGGTCTCCCCTCGAAGTATGAACTAGTATTAAGATTAGCCAAGGTGGGCTGTCATATTGGTCTCTTGCAGGAAAAGAAATGAAGAGTCTTGTGACACTCTGAAGAAAAATAAATATGCGTTATAAACTTTTGTGGACAGGACATCAATCTCAACCGATCTCAGGCGACACTTCATGTATTTGATGAAATGAACTCTAGTCCATAAAAGTTTATATCATAATATATATATATATATTAGTCTTTAAGGTGCCACAAAACTCTTTCGTTGTCCTTGCACCCAAGGCAAATAAATCCCTCCATTTCCTCCCTTCCCCATTTGTCATCAGAGGAGCCATTTTAGCAATATCTCACGGAAGATATACAGTAGCCATGTACATAGCCTGGAGCTCTTTCCAGCAGCTGTTAGTAGCTATTACGTGGCAACCAGCTATTAGCTTCAATTGTCTTTCCCCAAAGCTGCTACAATGACTAAGACTTGGTATACACATTGCATAGTTTGTTTCAGCCATGGTTTGTTTAATAAATTGCAGAAGCTTAATCTTTTTTGATACCCTTAGACATAAAATAAGAATGGGAAATTTTGATTTGGTCAAGTAGCTGTATTATGTCAGAGAGCCAGGCTGATGCCCATTAAGCCTCACCCACTTCTCTACTGTGGAAGATTCATTACCTTCCATCTCTTTCTGAACAGAAAATCCACCATCCCTTCATTTGGCATAGGCCTTCCTCCATTGGGGAAGAGAAACTGCAGGAACCATTGGATACCTTCCCAATCATGAGAGGCAGCTTCTGGGGAAACTGCTTGGACCAGCTGAAGCAGATCCAATCCTGCTGGCATACTGGCAGAAGAAAAAGGTCTTTCTTACTTTGCCCATGCTTGATCATTCCTTTGCTAAGGAAAAGGTAAGAAGTTGTTGAAGCAGATCCCCTCTGGTGGCACTTTTTTGTTTTGCCTGTGCCCTACTTTTTCCCCTCACAGGAGACATGAGTGAAGCAAGGGATTTGGAGGACAGGCTTTTGGAGAGGGTGGTCGGACTTTACTTGAAGTCCTGCCAGCCTGATTATGCTATAGATGAGAGTTTCTCCCAACTTTGCCCTAAAATTCTGTATTTTGTGGAATGAAAAAATAATGAATGGGGCTTCCGGGTGGGGGGAAAAAGGCAGACTAACGGATCTCTGTGAACAGCGGAGACAATGCTGCATTGAAGATCGGCAGCCAGGCATTAAGCCCAGGTCAACAGCACCCCTCCAGACAAGGAGAGGCCAGGAGATTGCCCACTTGTTCTCTGAAAGGCTGCTCCTAATGAGGAGGCCGATAAGATCTGAAGAGATTTTGTAGCCATCCTGTAAGTCTACGCACCAGAAGCCATGGAAGAGACAGGAAGCTCACAGCTGCAGCATAAGGACATTGGGTACACAAAAAACCCCATTTCCTGAAACACATTTGGAAGACAATTATCTTAAAGTTAAAGAGATCTTCAGAGCAGCAGAAGATTCAAGCTACCCAGAGAGTGATCCTTCATTCTGGATTAAAGATAAGAGCAAAGAAACAATTTAAAGGATTTAAAAATAATTAAAGGCAAAAAGCTTGCCAAAAGTTTAAACTAAGGAAGTTTAAAATGAACTTAGGGGACAGGTGAATTTGGAATTATTGACTTTAAATTATTTTTTAAACAATTAATATATATCTGTGTGGGAAAGGGTTTTGTTTGGATTAATTGGAGACAATGATTAGTTAGTTTTGCAAAACAAAAGATAAGGGAAAGTTGCTAAAGACTATCTGACTACAGAACTACGGAGTATTGAATGGAACTAAAAACTTAATGATCTAGAGAAAGAAAGGTTAAGTTAAGGATTAATAATGCTAGAATATTGCATAAGAGAAAAGAATACAAAATTGACTTGTTTGATCAGGGATAAGATTTTATTGAAATTTATTGGCTACCCAACTCCAGGGGATGGATAATAAGATAATAAGTACTTTTACAAAATACTGGAGCCTTTGGACTTTTTGCTGAAAATGGATAGAACTGAGTTAATGACTTTTGGATTTGCCAATTGAAAAGAGTTGGATATGGGAAGAAGTGATCTATGCAATGTAATTTCAAAGGGGGAGGAGTGATATTAAGTCTGTTTGTAACTGCTGTAAAGAAGATCAGAAGTCACTTCTTTAAATATCTTTTTCTTTCTTTTTCCTCCTTTACTTTCTGCACTATTTTTCCTTTCTATTTTTCTTTTTTCTATCTCTCTTTTTTCCCTTAATCTCATCTTGTATTATCTTTTATTATTGTTAAAATTTTCAATACAAATTACTTTAAAAAAAAGAAAAAACAATAAATGAACAATATGTCTATGAAGGTTCTCAGTCATCCAGGTGGAACAGTCTGTGGCTTGAATCATGTCAACTGGATTTCTATTTTCTTAGTGGAAACGTTTCACTCCTTATCCAAGGAGCTTCTTCAGTCTGAGTAAAGTTAGTAAGGGAATCCTTAAATATGTTTCTAGGCTGGCTGTGTGACCTTGCACCTGGGGCTAGGTCATGGTTATTTTTGAGATGTTTGTTTCTAAGTCCCTTTATCATCTAAAGGAGGATCGTTAAGATTACCCTGCTGCTGTTGAGCTTGTGAAATGGTCTTAATCTTCCTAGGCACAGAAGACAAAGCAGGAAGGAAGATAGGGGAAAGGTTATGCCTGAGGCCCCCACCTCTATTCAAGGAAGGATTTTCCAAGTTGGCATGAATGGATTCCTTGACCCCTCTCTCAAACCACCTATCTTCTCTGTCTAAAATGTGAACATTAATGTCCTCAAATGAGTGTCCTTTTTCCTTTAGATGAAGATAAACTGCTGACTCTGGTCCTGTGGTGTTACTTCTCCTGTGTTGGGCCATCCTCCTGTACAAAGGTTGTTTGGTTTCTCCAATGTCCTCATTTGAGGACATTAATGTTCACATTTTAGACAGAGAAGATAGGTGGTTTGAGAGAGGGGTCAAGGAATCCATTCATGCCAACTTGGAAAATCCTTCCTTGAATAGAGGTGGGGGCCTCAGGCATAACCTTTCCCCTATCTTCCTTCCTGCTTTGTCTTCTGTGCCTAGGAAGATTAAGACCATTTCACAAGCTCAACAGCAGCAGGGTAATCTTAACGATCCTCCTTTAGATGATAAAGGGACTTAGAAACAAACATCTCAAAAATAACCATGACCTAGCCCCAGGTGCAAGGTCACACAGCCAGCCTAGAAACATATTTAAGGATTCCCTTACTAACTTTACTCAGACTGAAGAAGCTCCTTGGATAAGGAGTGAAACGTTTCCACTAAGAAAATAGAAATCCAGTTGACATGATTCAAGCCACAGAATAAATGAACAGCAAACCAATTAGACATAATGGCTGGGCTCATACATCACCAAACAACTCTCAGCTAAGAATGGCTATGAAACCAGTTTGAATGTCCCTCTGACTGGAATGGTCACTTCCCATAAGCACCAGGAGCTGTTTTTACCTCCCCACTTCAAATTTTGCTAACCCATTTCTGAAATTTGCAACAAGATTTTGCTTCAGTTCCCAACTCACTCCGATTCAATTCCTATGACAATTTTCAGTTAAGATTGCATCTCACTTTTATTTGGTGAGCGAAGGATAACATCATAAGATTGAAGAAGACAACTCAAAAAAACAGACATGTTCCTCCTCCTGCTTGAGTTGCCCACATACAAGTGATATCCTGTGGTCCAAAAAGCAGTCCAGGGTCCTGAAAACCAGTGCCCTCTCCAAGTTGGCACTCTGGTTAAGCTACACACATACATTCTGATGCCAGCTTCCTACAACATTTACATATTGAGTGTGAATGTTTCCTTACAAAATTGCACACAAACTCTACACACGTTGTCTTCCATGTAAATCAGCCTCCTGGCTAGGCTGACCATATTTCCTTGAGACAAAAACGGGACATTCGGATGGAAAAAATGGGACAGGGGTCCCCGCCCCCCGGGTCCACGCGATTGGCTCCTGCCTGCAAACACCCCCCCGATCCGCGTGATTGACTCCTGCCTGCAAACTCCACCCCCTGGTCTGTGCAATTGGCTCCCACCTGCAAACCCCGCCTCCTGGTCCACACGATTGGCTCCTGCCTGCAAACCCCGCCCCCTTCCGTGCAAACCCCGCCCACTTCCATGCAAACCCCACCCTCTTCCGTGCAATTGGCTCCCGCCTGCAAACCCCGCCCCCCATTATGTGCTATTGGCTCCCGCCTGCAAACCCCACCCCCCTGGTCCGTGGAAAAATTGTCTTCCACGAAACTGGTGCCTCGTGCCAAAAAGTTTGGGTACCCCTGCTTAAACAGATTACTGTTTATATAAAAAGACTTGCGATCACCCACAAGGTCTGGGTCAAGGTTCCCTTTTGCAATAGGGTGAGACTGGAAATATATATATTGACTGTCAAAGGGAACCTTGACCCAGACCTTGCCCTGCTGCCAATTGGTCCTATATTTCTAGTCTTGCCATATTGTCAAAGTTTGACAATACGGCAAGACTAGAAATATAGGACAAGGTCTAACTAAGGCACACTGGAGTTTGATATCCTAAGATGTTATGGACTGCAGATCTCATCAGCTGCGTCTATTCAGGCAGGAAGGGGCGCCCAGCCCACCGTGGCCCCAACGGTAGACTGTGCCTGTCCAGAGGGGTTCTCCCGCCAGCACCAGCTCCAGCACCGCAGACGCGAACATCGCCTCCCCCGCGCCTGTTCCGAAGGGACAGAACAGGATGTAGCTGGCCCCACCGCCATCCTGCGTACCTCCAGCGAGGGCTGGCATCACCAGCAGCAGCAGCAGCAGCTCCAGGAGGTGGAGGCAGCTCCATACCCGGAGGGGCTGCATCCCACCGCATAGCTCGGCGGTGCTCCGGCCAACCGGTTCCCTGGCTTGCTCTGGCTGGGACAGCTCCTCCTGCCCGGCGTGGACAGGTGGTGAGAGCACTCTCCTCCCATCCCAGGGCCCACTGCTGCTACCGGGGTGGAGGAGCTCAGAGTGCCACGCTGGGAGGCTTCCTGCCATGCCTCGGTCAGTCCTCCCAGGGACCTGGGACAGCTCGGCTCAGCAGTGCTGCTGAAAGAGGAACTTCTCCACCTGGCCGGAAGTTTGGAAAGGGTGTGTGAGCGCACATAAGCTAGGCTGGTTGCCGGGGCGGAGGGACTGGGGGCCATGAGGCTCGGCTCGGCTGCAAGAGCGGTGGCGAGGCGAGGCGGCAAGACTGGAGTACACGAATTGGGCAAAAGCGGCGGAGAGCCCAGCGGATTCCAGGGGGGAAGGCTGAGTGGACATTTGGACGCTGGCTTCTTGGCAGCGAGGCAAGGTTTGGCAGCGGAACTCCCGGCAGAGAGGCAGGGATGGGATTCAGGGACCGGATCTTTGGTCAGGAGGCAAGGGTCAGGGTCAGGACTCACCACTGCAGGGCTTTGGAGCATGTGGCACCGACAGGATCAGGTAAGGAGGCAGGAATAGGGTGGACTGTGGTGCTAGTTCTGGTGATGGGCTTGCACATGGCGAAACAACCAGGCTTCCAGGGCAGCGTAGAAGACCGGTGTAGACGGGTGTCTCCGGCAGCGCATGTTGGCTGCGCTGCCCCTTTTATTATTCGCATTTCGCGCCATTTGTGCGTCTTGGCCAATCGGGCCTCGCACTGCTCGGCCCGCCTCTCCACCCTCATTTGCTGTGTGCTGATAGGCGGGAGAGCTTCATTTTCCAGTCTGTCTCCCAAAACGGGATAATACTGAGATTTTTGTCAAAAAGACGGTACGGTTCAAAAATGCTAAAATAACGGGACTGTCCCGTTCAAAACAGGACGTATGGTCTCCCTACTCCTGGCTCACATGACCCATCAATACACATATAATTAACACACACATTCCTGTTCTGCATGTAAAATGTGTTCAGGAAGCTTGAGTGATGTGAGTGTGGGGTAGGCCTTAATCAGAGCACTCATGTGGCAAGCATTCCACATTTTAGAATATCTGAATTGGGTGAACATTGTTTCTTAAAGTAACAGCAGAACAGGTTTACAAAACTCTTCCTATGTAAGCCAAGAAAGACAAACATTTGAGGAAAACAGAAGACAGGATGGAAGGATCAGTTAATTCAGGTTCAGTTCAGGGACCAAGACATTTGAGTTAACTTTAAATATGTGTGCTGTGATGTGTATAATTAATGTTGCAGTTGCATTTTTTTTGCAGATTAAGCATTTTTGCACATATTTGCCTAAGTAACGTAATTTATTCTGTTCCTCATGGAGGCTCTCTTTAAGAGACAAGTAGCTTTGAAAGTGCTGAAAATCTATCCCTACCCCAAGTCACTGAAATTCTTGCTTAACTCTTTGTCATCTTTTCCCTTCCCTATAGATCCTTGTGAATCAGGATGGAGAATTTCTAGCTTACCCAGTCCAGCCATCTGACCTGCAGGATCTCTTTCTTAGTTGGTTATTAGCCAAGTAAGGAACATTGGATGAACAAAGGAGAAGGGTTTAATGAGAAAAAGATGTATTCTTCCCACTCCTGAGCCAGATGTGCCCTCACCCAGAATGGTGGGGGAGCCCAAGCATATCATGGGCCATGGATGTAGGGTACAGCACAGAGAAGGACCCTGCCCAATGGGGAGAGGCACGAAGAAGTGACTCCTTTCACTCATGCAAAATTGAATACTTCCAAGAGGGGTTGTATCTGGAGATCCTAGAATGGTCTCTGGCTAGAGGGGACCCAGAGACCCTGATGGGGTGGATATGCCTTGCTGGTGAGGTGGAAGACATGAAGATATACATCAAGAGAAAGCAGAGGCATCAGGCAGGAGGAGTGTTGAGTAAGGGGATACCGAGTGTCGAATAAGGGGATAGAAATGGATCCAGCCAAGGTGCAAGTTGTAGTGAATTGGGAAACCCCAAAATCTAGGAGACAATTGCAGAGTTTCTTGGGGTTTGCCAATTTCTATTGACAATTTATCCCGAACTTTGCCCAGGTGGCCCTACCCCTCATTGACCTGCTAAAAACCCGAGGAAAGGGGAATCCAAAAGAAGTGAAAAAGCCTGGGGTAAAACTACAATGGACAGAAGAATGCCAGGAGGCCTTTGAACAACTAAAGGCTTTGTTCAACTCAGAACCAGTGCTAAAACACCCTGACCCCTTGAGGCCTTTAATTGTGCAAGTAGATGCCTCAGACATGGCAGTTGGGTAAATTCTGCTACAAAAAGATGAAGAGGGAACAATGAGGCCCTGTGCTTACCTTTCCTGTAAATTCAATAACACGGAATGCCACTGTCATGTGTGGGAGAAGGAGGCCTTTGCGGTGCAGTGGGTGTTGATGACATGGAGGCATTTGCTAGAAGGAGCACCTCAGCCGTTTGAAGTATGGACAGACCATAAAAATTTAGAGGCTTTATGCACTCCAAGAAAATTGAATCCTAAACAGATCAGATGGGCCCAATTTTTCAGTAGATTCAATTTTATACTCAAATCTTTGCCTGGGGGAAAGAATTTTTTGGCCGATGCATTGTCTCATTTACCCCAGCACAACAGTCAAAGAGAAGAGGTGGTGGACTCAATATTCCTGGCTCAGCAGTTGTGAATGGTAGCAGTCACAAGGAGCCAAAATCAGCACCAACCCAGGCAGTGGAAGAGAGTTTGCAGAGTAAACTGCTTGTCAAGTTGAAGGAAGATGGTTGGCTGCAGGCCAATAAATCAAAACTGGAAGAGAAACTGAGATTGTGGTGGATTGGGGATAGATTGTATATACCGGAAACCTTAAGATGAAAAATATTTGAAAGATGCCATGATGCCAAGTCAGCTGGGCATTTTGGTTATTAAAAAAGTATATAAACTTTGCATTTGTTAAGGTGGCAGTTTT
This sequence comes from Charina bottae, assembly GCA_023362775.1. NCBI lineage: Eukaryota > Metazoa > Chordata > Lepidosauria > Squamata > Charinaidae > Charina > Charina bottae. The sequence continues at coordinate 2,201,038 of JALMGJ010000001.1, read as the reverse complement.
GGTGTCCTTCCCTATGCAAAGATGTGGAGGAATATGTGGCCAGTTGCCCAATGTGTGCTATGGCAAAGAGAGTGGGGGGCAAACCCAGAGGACTGTTGCAGTGTGGGAAGCCCTACCCAACCTTGGAAACAGATAGCTATGGATTTCATAGTGGACCTACCAGAGAGTCAAAGAAGGACAGTGATTTGGGTGGTAACTGACTTGTTCTTGAAACAGTCACATTTCATTCCTTGTACTAGTATACTTAGTGCAGCACAATTGGCCAAAATGTTTGTGCAACATATTTATAGACTGCATGGTGTGCCTGAATGCATTATAAGTGATAGAGGTGTACAATTCACCTCCATATTATGGAGGGTGTTCCTGAAGATGATTGGCATGGAACAAGGGTTAAGCTCCTCCCACCACCCCCAGACAGATGGACAAACTGAGAGGGTGAACCAGGTGCTGTAGCAATACCTCAGGTGCTATGCCAGCTATCAACAGAATGATTGGGTGGAGTTGTTGCCATTTGCCGAAGTGGCTTATAATAATTCAGTGCACCAGAGTACTGGATATTCTCCATTCCAGGTAGTGAATGGGCAAGAATTTGTAGCCTTTCCACAATTGCCTAAGGACCAGACTAGAATCATTCCTTTGGATGAGTGGATCAACCATATAACCGACAGTTGGCCGGTGATAGAAAAACCATTGGAAGAAGCTAAAGAATCTTATAAAAAATATGCTGACTGCAAGAGGGTGCAAGAGTGGGAGCTGAAAGTGGGTGAGAAAGTGTATTTATCTACAAAATACCTGAAAACTTGGCAACCATTGAAAAAACCGAGTCCAAAATATGTGGGGCCTTTCCCTATTATAAAGTTGATCAGTGATGTAATGGTGGAGTTACACTTGCCTAAAAGTCTGAGGAAAATCCATCTGGTATTCCATTGTAGTCTGTTGAAACCAGCTCAAGACTCAGAACGTTGGCACCCAGAACAACCTACTCCGGTCCCTGTGATGATTGATGGGGAACAGCACTTTGATATATTAGACTCTAGATGTTACCATGGACTGTTACAATACCTGATACAGTGGAAGCATTTCCCTAAGGCTTACAGTGTATTCATGTATTTTCTGCATAGAAGACATTGAGGTTGGGGAGTTATTATTAAGGGGGGGCGGTATGTCAGAATTTAGCATCCTTCCAGTATAATTGATGGGTATTTGTATTAGCATGCTTGTAGTGGCATTTTGGTATGTTGATTAGAATTGTTGAGACAGCCTGAATAACTTCAAGGTCAGCTTGGCTGGTGCTATCAATGTTTCTTAGCAGAATGAATTGCAGCTGGGAATTAGAAGAGCTGTTAGAGAGCATTTAGGGAGAGGCTGGTAAGAGAGGGGGATTTTTGTAACAGCAATTGCACAGGCTTTTCCTCAGTCTGATCTTTGCCTTGGACTGATCACCTGTATTAATAAAGACTTCTTCCACATCCTCTGATGGCTTGTGATTGAGAGACTCTGAATTAATAACTGAGAATCAGATTTATCACATCTCCTTTGAGATTCTGTACCTCAGGAAAATTATGCTACTTCTGGTTTGTGTGTGATTGGATGCGGTAAAAGTATTCCAAGGCAATAGCACCTCCATCTAACAAACTTTTGGGTTGTATTTTTCTCATCATGATGGTTGCTATTTCTGTGCAATCTGCTCCACATGATTGGCTGCCCCCAGCATGGGATAAAAAAAAGTCAGAACATTGTGATCTGAAGACTTGGGGCAAAAAGGAATTGATATTTCCCTGAGGAAAGGAACATTATAACATAAAGCTACAATTTCTGGCCTCAGCCATAGATTTATCACTGTAATGTCACACTGATCCTGAAATTCACAGGTAGGGAAGCACTATGTTAAATGTTCAGAGCTTCCTATTCAGAATGCTGTTATTCAGAATTTATTGCTTATAAATAGATAGCAGTAAAGAGCTGGAACAACTCTAATAAAGCCAGGGAAAATCTAAATCACCTTAGATTAATAAAAAATGATATATTTCATGGGTGCTAGGGTTTTTTTTTAATGTACTTTCCTGTGAAGCTAAATTTCGAAATCCTATACAATGTGAAATATCAGGTTTGAGTGTCATAGATTTATTCACTTTGAGAGCTCTTTTGAATAAACTTATGGATAAATCAAATCATGGTAGAGCACAGTTGGTAGAGCACAGTCTTAAACAGCTGTTTTCATGCCTGTAAACATTGTTTATGCTACTTATATCTAATGAAATGTGTTATAACTATTATGATGTTAACTAATTCCTAGAGGAAGAGGTAGCACTTGAAAATAAATAACTAAGAGTGGCTTCTCTGCCACAACTTGCATGTATTTTGTGCTCTTAGTCTGTTTGAAGGGAAATGTTAGTCTCCTTGTGAGCTTGAAGGTTTGCTTCTTAATTATCATGTTTTTCTAAACTTACCAATTTACAGCCCTTGGAAATGACCAAGATCTTATATTTTCTTGATGATACAGTGATGTCCTTCTGAACAAGCTATGAATCCAGTTTTATATTACTGATACTTCAATAAGATAGGCATGGCAGGGACTACAATTAGTCCTCTTCAAGATGAGACTCCTGAACTTCAACTCAGCATCAGGCTGCACTCAATATATGTCTCCAAACCACTTTTCCAACTTTTCCTTGTCATAATATGTTCCAAGGCTCCTCTTGAAGAGCCTTCAGGCTGCAATTCTGGACACACTTGGAAATAACCTGCACTAAATCATGTTTGCTAGAAGTTCCCTAACCTTTAATGACCTTCCCTCCCTTACTGTATATTTTCTTTCATGACTTGGGATATTCATTATCATATATATATATATATAAAGGTAAAGGTTCCCCCCGCACAGTTGTGCAGTCGTGTCCGACTCTAGGGGCCGGTGCTCATCTCCGTTTGTTAGCCGAAGAACCAGCGTTCTCTGAAGATGCTTCCACGGTCATGTGGCCGGCATGATGCACGTGGAACGCTGTTACCTACCCGAAGTGGTACATATTAATCTACTTGCATTTGCATGCTTTTGAATTGCAAGGTTTGCAAGAGCTGGGGTGAGTGTGGAGCTCACTCCATCATGCGGGGCTAGGGTCTCGAACCTCCAAACATGCGACCTTACAATCAACAAGCCTGGCGTCTTAACCACTGAGCCACCACGCCCCCCATATAATAAATATAATATAATATAATATAATATAATATAATATAATATAATATAATATAATATAATTAATATAATATAATATAATATAATAATAAATATTATATTATATTATATTATATTATAATTATATATATAATTATATTATATTATATTATATTATATTACATTATTATTATATTATTATGTATGTATGTATGTGTGTGTGTGTGTGTGTGTGTGTATGTATATGTATATGTATATGTGTGTGTGTGTGTGTGTGTGTGTGTGTGTGTATACCAGCCTCCCTGCTGCGTAGCAACCTCCCTGCCTGAGCTGCTCGAGGCTGTCTCGGGGCTGGCAGTGGAGTTCCCCAGACTTATGGTTCTGGGGGACTTTAATCTGCCATCTCTGGGACGGCACTCGGAGGCGGCTCGGGAGTTCATGGCTACCATGGCAGCTATGGGCCTGTCTCAGATTATTCATGACCCGACTCGGGACAGTGGTCTCACCCCGGACTTAGTTTTCTTGTCTGAGCAGTGGCAATGTGATCTGAGGGGACAGCTACATCTTTCCCCATTGTCATGGTCAGACCACGCCCTGGTGACCCTTAGACTCTCTTGTGCTGCCCCACTCCGCAGGGAGGCGGGACCTATTCGATTGGTCTGCTCCCGGCGACTGATGGACCCAGTGAGGTTTCAGAAGGAGCTGGGAGTTGTTCCCGAGGACTTGCTTCACGGTCCAGTGGAGCTCCTGGCCGCGGCCTGGAACAGGGCCGCGGCTGGAGCCCTGGACAAGATCGCGCCTATGCGACCTCTCCGGCCCTACTTGGCCCGCCGCTCTCCATGGTTTACCAAAGAGTTAAGGGCCTTGAAGAGGGTTAAGAGACGTCTAGAGCGCCGCTGGAGAAAGACGAAGAATGAATCTGACCGAACACAATCTAGAGCCGCAGTTAAGGCCTACCTTGTGGCGGTAAGAGCGGCGAAACGTGAATATTTCTCCGTTCTTATTGCATCCGCAGAATGCCGCCCGACGGCCCTTTTTAAAATTACAAGATCACTGTTGGGTCGGGAGCAGGGGGAGACCCACTTACAGGGATGATCGGAAGAGTTTGCTGAGCATCTGCAGGATAAAATCGCCCAGATTCATTCCAAGTTGGACTCCAAGCATGAGACAGGATCTGTGGAGATGCCAGGGGCTCGTACTTACCATGTTATCTGGGAACAGTTTGATCCTGTTGCGCCTGAGGAAGTGGACAGGATCCTCCGGACTGTGAACGCCACCACATGCCAGCTTGACCCTTGTCCCTCCTGGCTGGTGAAATCGGCCAGTGAGGTGACATGTGGATGGGTCCAGGCGATGATTAATCTGTCCTTGAGTGAGGGGGTGTTCCCAGAGGTCTTTAAGGAGGCGCTGGTGCACCCCCTCCTCAAGAAGCCGTCCCTGGACCCTACTATCCTGGGCAATTTTCGCCCAGTCTCCCACCTTCCCTTTTTGGGAAAGGTGGTTGAGAAGGTGGTGGCTTGGCAACTCCAGAGGATTCTGGAGGAAACGGATTATCTAGACCCCTTCCAGTCAGGTTTCAGGCCGGGATATGGGACGGAGACCGCATTGGTCGCGCTTATGGATGATCTTTGGCGAGAGCGGGATGGAGGGAGTGCGTCCATCCTAGCTCTCTTAGATCTCTCTGCGGCTTTCGATACCGTCGACCACGGTATACTATTGGGACGGCTCAGGGAGTTGGGGGTGGGCGGCGTAGTTTTGCGCTGGTTCACCTCCTTCCTCCGGGGCCATTCCCAGTCGGTGTTGATAGGGGAGGAGAGGGCTGACCCCCGCCCCCTGACTTGTGGGGTGCCGCAGGGGTCAGTTCTCTCTCCTCTCCTGTTCAACATCTACATGAAACCGCTGGGCGAGATCATCCGTCACCATGGGATGAGGTATCACCAATATGCTGATGATACCCAGGTGTACATCTCCATCCCAGGTGAAGTAAGTGATGCGGTCGATGCCTTATCTCAGTGTCTGGAGGCTGTGGGGGCCTGGATGGGGAACAACAGGCTTCAGCTGAACCCTGGTAAGACGGAGTGGCTGTGGATTGATGGCCCCCCTAGATCCGGGAAGTTGTCATCTTTGGTTCTGGGTGAGGTGGCACTACCTCGCTCGGATCCAGTGCGGAACCTGGGGGTCCTCCTGGACTCGCGACTCTTGCTCGAAGAGCAGGTGGCAGTCACGGCCAGGAGGGCCTTTGCACAACTTCGTGTTGTGCGCCAGTTACGCCCTTTCCTGGATCGGGAGGCCCTCCGAACAGTCACTCACGCCCTTGTCATCTCCCGTATAGATTACTGTAATGCGCTCTACATGGGGCTACCCCTGAAGAGTATCCGGAAGCTTCAGCTGGTTCAGAATGCTGCGGCGCGAGCAGTTATGGGTGCCATGAGATCGGCACATGTAACACCTCTGCTACGCGAGCTGCATTGGCTACCAGTTTGCTTCCGGGTCCAATTCAAGGTGTTGGTGATTACCTTTAAAGCCCTATATGGCATAGGGCCAGGGTACCTGAGGGACCGTCTCGTCCCGATAACGTCAGCCCGCCCCACCCGTGCATGCAGGGAGGGCATGCTTCGGACCCCCTCAACAAGATAATTCCATCTGGCGGGGTCCAGGAGACGTGCCTTCTCTGCGATAGCGCCCGCCTTATGGAACATCTTGCCCCCGGAGGTGAGACTCGCCCCCTCACTCCTGGCCTTCCGGAAGGCCCTCAAGACCTGGCTCTGCCATCGAGCCTGGGATGACAGAGGTGGCAGTGCCTCCTGGGGTTGGCTGGCCCCGTAGGAATACAATCTACACCACGGTCTCCAATCCATCTTGGATTTAGATAATTTATTACTGTATAGTATTATTTATTATTGTATTTTTAGAGGATATTTTTATAGTTTTTAAACTTTCAATTGTTGTAACCCGCCCAGAGTCCCTTGCAAGGGAGATGGGCGGGGAATAAATTGAAATAATAAAATAAAATAATAAATAAATAAATATATATTCTCCAACTCCAACTGCACTGAACTGCTTAAAGCCTGGGATGGATGGATGGATGGATGGATGGATGGATGGATGGATGGATGGATGGATGGATGGATGGATGTAGTTCTGATTCAGGTCAATTTCACATGGATTCATTCATAAGTTCAATTTCTCTTAAATCAGCTATTTTTTAAAAAAATACATAGAAATCAATATTAAAAAGTGTAGCCTTGGACATCAGTTTTCTCCAAAAATACAATTTTCTAAGCATATTTTCATATAAAGTCCATTCTAAATTGTTAAAATATATTTTTGTATCAATTGATATTTGCTCAGAGAACTTTAAATGTTTGTTACTGCATAGAATATATGTGTACAGAGAAGTGTGTGTATGTGTATATACACACACATTCACAATGTTTTATGACTGGGTGTCAAGCCCCATTTACCTGGACAAGATCAAGGAAACAAGAACTACAGGGATTTCAGTAAGCTATATTTAATGCTAATCTGGGGTAAGTACAGAATCTCAAAAACTGCAATAGGAATTTAATTTCTCACCCTCATTTAGGGTGAGTTAAGTAAGATGGAGACTCTTTGAATGATATGAAATGCTTCTTCCCAGGTTTCTCACCACTTGAGCTAAATTGCCATTTATGAGATAAGCTGCCAACTGAATTGCTTTCTCTTGATTGTTTATGTCTACTTTTTCTTCCATTTCTTTTCCAGCCTCTCAACAATCTTTCACACTGGCACACTGAAAAGTACAGCTCAGGTCAGATAGTTTCCAGATGTGGGTTGGAGAAAAAAAAAGTAAGCAACCGTTCGACTATACAACCTTTCATCAATTAAATTTACTTTCTTCATTTTTACTTCCTGCCCCTTAAAACCAAAATTTATTCCAAGAACCTTCTGCATGCTACAGCATTCTCAGGGACAGTTCCTTACTAGATTCTTATTTTCATAAACTCTCAAGCAGCACCAGCCTCTCCATGACTATCTATTTTCAGTTTTGCAATTAACTTCAGAAGCACTGGCCTGCAGAATTCTTTCAAGTGCAACATAATATCTGTGCTGAGATTTTTCCAATTTCCCAAACTAGAACTTGAAAGAAAGGGAATGCCTTGTCTCTGCCTGAACTACCTGAATTATTTTGACTGAATTGAGTTTTATCTTGAACTGCCAAAATTATTCATCAGACCGGAAGGGGTTTTGTTTGTATGTATGTATGGTTTAATAAAGTAACAAAATTATTAACTTGGTAGGCATATTATCTATGAGATCATGAATGCCTGTTCAATTTTCTTTCCTCTACTATTTTTCACACTTCTTTTCCTTTCAGATTGAATCTTCACTTATTAGAAGCATCTAGAGGTGCTAGACAATTAGGCTTAGTTCATGCTGCTTCTGTTCCAGCTTCCTTTGGGTAAATTCATGCAGACAAATATAAATTTGGAATGTGAAAATAGAGATGAGACCAATAGCCATCTCTGTGAATTTTTGCCCTCACCTACTGTGAAAAACAAAGTTGACATGAATTGCTGTTTTTTATGATTGCCACATTTACATAATACTGGAACTCTTTTGCAATTATAATATCACGGTTATTGCACATAATTGCATGTATTACATGTATGGTATGGAAAAGTACTTCAGAACTTCATTGTACTAGTTAAAAGCATACCAACCCAAAAAGTAATACAACATTACTTTTTGAAGTAATATTAAGTCAGCTCTGATATTAATATGCAGCAATAATTATTCTCTCTCTCTCTTTTTCTTTCTCCCTCTCCCCCAAAACATCCATCCCTACTGCATCTAGATACAAGTCCTGACTATGATGAAAGTGAGATTATGAAATAAGGTAGATCTGTGCACACATCTAACATTTAGATGTATGGTGTTTCATTTTTCTTTGATTTCTATGTCTTATTTTTTTCTGTTAGTTCAACAGACCGAAATCTCCCATATACAGAGTGTCATACCAACAGTTCATTTCTGCCAATATTACTATACTGATTGGCAGCAGGTCACCCAGAGCTATCTGGAGATGCCAGGGGCTGAAGAGAGAATCTTGTACTTGCTTGGCTTGTGGTTAACCCAAAGCTATGGTTCTATCAGGAAATATAATGTGTTTTCATCAAGTTAAGAAGGTTGTCCTAGAGCAGAGCTTTCCAAACTGTGTGTTGCAACACAAAAGTGTGCCGCCACACACAGCGTGGTGTGTCGTCACACCACCCAGAAGCGGCGGCATGCCCGCGCCACCGCACGCCCCCCGCGCGCCGCCGCACGCCGCCCCGCGCCGCCGCACGCCGCCCCGCGCCGCCGCACACCGCCCCGCGCCGCCGCACGCCCCCCGCGCCGCCGCACGCTCCCCCGTGTCGCCGCCGTGTGCGCACTGCCGCATGCACTTTCATGTCGCTGCCGCGCGCGTGCGCCACCACGCCACCGCCATGCCGTCGCCGCACCGCCGCTGGCGTGTCACCAGCGGCAGCACTTTGGAAAGCCCTGTCCTAGAGTCTTCAAATTCGATGTAGTTTTACAGACTTACTTCTTTTTAAGTAGATATTATTGAGTTTGGTGTGTCATGACATTCTACTTTGGGAAATAATGCCAAGAATTAAAGAAGCCTAAGATCTGATTAGTGGTTTCCAAGAATTATACAGAAGTTAATTTAAGAACACTGGTAGAGGAAATGCATCCCTTTCAATGATTGGGTACCCTGTAATTGAGAATAGTTATCAGCCTGATCAAAGACATAATAATTTCCTTATAATAATGAGGGTCAAGAGTGCCAGGAAATTCCAATCACTTTCAAGTGAATAAAATATAAGTACAAGAGTGAAAAGGGCATATAATTAATCCTCAAGTCTTTTCCATCCCAGAGACTGAGGCTTCTATTTTCACATCAAAAATAAACAAAGCAGGACATTTTGAATTAACAGTTAAAGACAGGCCCTGAGATGACCTCACCAGCAAAACCTTGGATTTCCACATCAGTCTTTTGTTCAAATATTGTTCAAGAGTCCCCCTTGGGGGAGTTGGGCGGTGATAAATCCAATAAATAAATAAATAAGTAAGTAAGTAAGTAAGTAAGCAAGCCAAACATTGCAATAAAGATTTTTTAAAAATAAATAAATGTGCTGTCAAGTTGGATAAGTTGACTCCCAGTAACTCTATGGATAAATGTGTTTGACCTCTAATAACTTAGAGAAATTAGGGTTGTATTTATTTATTCATTATATCTATATATTGAACAGTGGATATGTAGTACTCACTTTATAGGGCTACTTATCAAATTTGCAAATGAAATAAAATTGGGTGGTCTGACCAACACCCAGGATGACAGAATTTATTTATTTTTATTCTTATTTATTTATCATATTTATATCCCGCCCATCTCCCCCACCAAGGAGGGACCCTGGGCGGTTCACAACAAAGGTTTAAAATCAATTAAAAACTATAAATACCAATAATAAACAATAAAAATATATATCATACAGTTCGATCCAAGGAATGGTAGATCTCATCCCATCGGTCGATAAGGCTGGTCAGGGCAGATCTAAGAGACCAGCCAACCCCAAGACTGGCTGTTCCCCTCCCCTCCCCAAGCATGGTGACATAACCAGGTCTTTAGGTTTTTTCTAAAGTCCAGGAGAGAGGGGGCCAATCTTATTTCAGGAGGAAGAATGAGATTGCAATCTAATCTGGACAGGCTAGAAGATAAATTGAGGGGAATAAGATGACCTTCAAGAGGGAGAAATGTAAGACACTATGTTTAGAGAGGAAAAATGTAGGGCATGCATAGAAAATTTGGGATCCATGGCTTGTAAGCACTGCACTGGAGACAGGCTTAAATCTGATCACTGACCACAAGCTGAATATGGGTCAGCAGTATGAGCCACCTGCTAGAAGGGGTAATACAGTTCTGGACTGCATTAGAAGAAGCATTGTATCAAATATATGTGTAGTCCTTATTCCCCTCTACTCTACGCTAGCGAGACAACACCTGGAGTACCATTTACTATTATGGGCATCACATTTCCAGAAATTATTGACTCAATGGGACAGGTTCAGAAGAACCTGAAAAGAACATGCCCTGTGAGGATTGGCTAAAGGAACCTGAGATGTTCAGTCTGGTGAAAAGAAGACTGAGGGAAGACATGATATCAGTGTTCAGGTCAAGGCTGCAACTAGGGGAGAGGGGCAAGCGGGGCATGTGCCCTGGGTGCCGCGCTGGGGGGGGGTGCCAAAATGATGCCTGAGGGACGCCAAAATGACAAAATAACCCATGGGGGCGTGCAGAATCCATGTTTGCCACGGGTGACACAGACCCTAGTTCCATCCCTGGTTCAGGTATGCAAAAGGGTGCAATAGGAAAATGCCAGAAATAATGAATACAAGTAGCAGCTACCTAGATTGCACTTAAATATCAGGAAAATATTGATGGTAAGATCTGTACAATAGTGGGACAGTCTACCAATGGAAGTTGTGGCTTCACCAGGTCTGGAAGATTTTCAAGATGCTGGACAGCCACCTCTTAAGAATGGTTTAATTGTATTGCATAGGTTTGGATTAGATGATCCTTGTTGTCCCTTTCAACTCCACAATTCTATTTTACGATAGTGCCAAATCTGCAATATTCAGAGCCAGACTACTCTATGCTCTGACCCCAGCCCAGCAAGTTTGGGTCACAGGTTCATTTGGATTTGGAAGCAACGACCACACTGTATGAATAAGAAGTATAAGAAAATAACATACAGTGATAACATGGGATAGCAGTCAAAGAATTTTCAGGAACACTGAAAAATATAATATAACCCAAGACAACAATCAAGGAATATTCAAAAATACTGAAGAATGCAACAAAGAAAGAAAAACCTTGCACCCCTTCTGCCAGTCAGGGAACCCCAGCGATATGATGGTGGGTTTTAGCAAACTTGTAAAACCCTCCCATGGGAGATGTTTGATTAATTTATATAATCTCTTGAACCCCCATTGCTCACACCCTTTTTTGATGGTATCATCTCACTGGAGTTTGCCAAGGACAAGTTTATCTTGGGCTTTGGAATGCTTTGTCTAGTTGAAATGCCAAAAAAGGGACCATCAAGGTTAAGGAGCATCTGTTTATGTCAAGTGGTGACGAGACCATCTCAAAGTTAAGGAGTAGCTATGTCTATGAAGGTTCTCGGTCATCCAGGTGGAATTGTCTGTAGCTTGAATCATGTCAACTGGATTTCTATTTTCTCAGTGGAAACGTTTCGCTCCTTATCCAAGGAGCTTCTTCAGTCTGAGCAAAGTTAGTAAGGAAATCCTAAATATGTTTCTAGGTAGCTGTGTGACCTTACACCTGGGGCTAGGTCATGGTTTCCATGGAAACCATGGAACCATGGAAACCATGGAAACCATGGCTGCTTTCCAAAGTTTTTGGATTGAGAATCAGAAAGATTATTCTTCTCTACACAGGTGACCCACCAAGGACAAGGCAAAACAAAGTATGCCCAAGTATACTGTAACTCTTTAGTGACTAAAATAAAGGCTTGCTTAATTCTGTACTACATACTCAAAAATTACTTAGGAATACTTTACGCCTAAGGAAATGAGTCAAGTGGGCCTTAGGAAGCATTACTAACAACAAAGCTAGCGGAGAAGACAGTATCCCAGCTGAGCTATTTAAAATCCTAAAAGATGATGCTGTTAAAGTGCTGCACTCAATATGCCAACAAATTTGGAAAACTCAACAGTGGCCACAGGATTGGAAAAGGTCAGTTTACGTTCCAATTCCAAAGAAAGGCAATGCCAAAGAATGTTCAAACTACCATACAATTGCGCTCATTTCACATGCTAGCAAGGTTATGCTCAAAATCCTACAAGCTAGGCTTCAGCAGTATGTGAACCGAGAACTACCAGAAGTGCAAGCTGGGTTTCGAAGAGGCAGAGGAACTAGAGATCAGATTGCCAACATTCGCTGGATCATGGAAAAAGCAAGAGAGTTCCAGAAAAACATCTACTTCTGCTTCATTGACTACGCTAACGCCTTTGATTGTGTGGATCACAACAAACTGTGGCAAATTCTTAAAGAGATGGGAGTACCAGACCACCTTACCTGTCTCCTGAGAAACCTGTATGCAGGTCAAGAAGCAACAGTTAGAACCGGACAAGGAACAACTGACTGGTTCAAAATTGGGAAAGGAGTACGACAAGGCTGTACATTATCACCATGCTTATTTAACTTATATGCAGAGTACATCATGAGAAATGCCAGGCTGGATGAATCACAAGCCAGAGTTAAGATTGCCGGGAGAAATATCAACAACCTCAGATATGCAGACGATACCACCCTAATGGCAGAAAGTGAAGAGGAACTAAAGAGCCTCTTGATGAGGGTGAAAGAGGAGAGTGCAAAAGCTGGCTTGAAACTCAACATTAAAAAAACCCAGATCATGGCATCTGGTCCCATCACTTCCTGGCAAATAGAAGGGGAAGAAATGGAAGCAGTGACAGATTTTATTTTCTTGGGCTCCAAGATCACCGCAGACGGTGACTGCAGCCATGAAATTAAAAGACTCTTGCTCCTTGGGAGGAAAGCTATGGCAAACCTAGACAGCATATTAAAAAGCAGAGACATCACCTTGCCGACAAAGGTCCGTATAGTTAAAGCTATGGTTTTTCCAGTAGTAATGTATGGCTGTGAGAGTTGGACCATAAGGAAGGCTGAGCGCCGAAGAATTGATGCTTTCGAACTGTGGTGCTGGAGAAGACTCTTGAGAGTCCCTTGGACTGCAAGGAGGTCAAACCAGTCAATCCTAAAGGAAATCAACCCTGACTGCTCATTGGAAGGACAGATGCTGAAGCTGAAGCTCAAATACTTTGGCCACCTAATGCGAAGAGAGGACTCACTGGAAAAGACCCTGATGCTGGGAAAGACTGAAGGCAAAAGGAGAAGGGGACGGCAGAGGATGAGATGGTTAGATAGTATCACCGATGTAACGAACATGAATTTGAGTAAACTCCGGGAGACAGTGGGGGACAGGAAGGCCTGGCGTGCTATGGTCCATGAGGTCACGAAGAGTCAGACACGACTAAACGACTGAACAACAACAACAAAACACACCACTATCCAATTCCTTCTCACCAATCTTGCAGTAAAGCCACCAGCACCACCACTACAGGGTATAGTAGGTAGCTCGTAACAACTGTTTCTCAATCTCTCTTTTTTAAACAAAATAAGTGGAGAAGTCATTTTTTTTTTTAAATCAGAGCTTCCTACATGGGGAATATAAATTCAGTACCTTCCTTGAAGCTATGATTTTAGCTGCAATGCCTTTCCAAAAGGCAGCTACATGGCTTAGTGGTAAAATCCTCAACTGCTGCAACAGCAGGCCCAGTTTTTCCTAAGCCTTATTACTGAGCTTGGAGGGAGTCTCTGGTAGAAGCTGTCATGCCTTGTCATGCTCTGCTCTGATGCCAAGCCTGGTCTGAAATCTTAAGAAGAAGGCATAGCTTTGAAATATATGTTTGCATAATGTTTTTTTACCATTTAAATTAGTGTATAAGTGTAGCTGCTGTTTCAACACAGTAGCAAGTTCCATGTTTCAGCAGCTGGCTCCCAAAGAGATTTCCCAAAGCAAGGTCCCTCCAGTCCCTGTCCAATTCTCTTTATCCATCCCCATCACCACTTATTTCACAAGTGGGTGTCTGTAGTATAGGAAGTTACTTCTCCCTCCCTCCTGGGGCATCCAATAAGAAAAATATAAGCCTGTAGTCTATGTTATGAATAGACATAACAGCTCTATTTTACCAGTTGCATGAAGAAACCAATAACCATATAGATAGGCAGGCAGGATTACAAAAGTAGAAGAAGAACTTTAAACAAGAGTATCTATTGGACTCAATGGGAATGAGTCCCTCTTTGTGTCCTAAGAGGTTTGCTCAGAGATAGCAATCTCCCTCACCCAAAGCTGCACAGTCTCCTTAAAGGAGCAGTACATTTGAAAAGCAGAGTATATATTTGAACAATCCAACTCTCCCCCCTTACTTGCAAAATGCCTACATACTCTGCATAAAGTCTAATGTAGCTGTCTTCCTTTGACTCTATTTCTGGCATTTTGATTGTTCTGCAAGGGCTGGACCTCTTCCATCCCATCAGAATCCAGACTGCTTCCCTTCTTCTGGCTTTGCAAGCCATGACCGTCCCCCAGCCAAATTCACTGGGTGATCCTCTTGTTAGTGAAACTTGCCAGCCTTTTTATTCCTGTCGACTGAATGAGCCAGCCAATCTGAATCCCTTGGATGCCTGCCCACTCCTTTTGTAGCAGCAGGGACTGGAATGCCAGCTGGACAACAGGTTGAATGGAGAAAAGCCTTGGGCTTTTCCCCTGTTACCTTTTATGTGCAAGTATTCTTTCTGTCTCTCTTGCTTTATAGCTTTGACTCTTATTCCCTTTATCTCCTTAGGCTACTTCTTACTATGACCATTTTCTTTTCTTTCTCCTGTTTTTGCTAGCCCTTGCCTTCAGGCAAGACTTTTTTTTTTGCTTCTCTCCTTTCTCCTCTGTGTGTAAGTGCCTGTGTTTCTGTCTGAGCCTTGCATGTACAGCTCCACAGCTTTTTATACCCTTTAAAAACTCATCTAAGTTTCATTTACTCTCTCTCTCTCTCTGGGGCAAACTCCCTTCCTTCTGGAGGTCTCCAAGTCTGATTTGTTTGCCAAGAAGCCCCCTATTCCTTCTTGTGATTTCAACCTCTGTTTACCCCTATTTACCTTAGCTTCTCCAAAGATCCTCTTTCCTCACCAGATCTCTTAGCACTCAAGTTAACTTGCTTTTTTCTCCTCCAAAATTTCTGCCAGGTCACATCAGACTTATTTCCCACCTCCATTTGGAGGGTTACTGTCAGCCCCACTATGTAGATCAGACCAGGAAATCACCTCTTTTTGTTGTACAGGAAGGCTAAAGGTACTTTTATTGAGATTGGCTATAATAACAGAATCTTGCAAGTCTGATTGTGCTCTACCTCTTCCTCCTTATAGTTCAGTGAATTAGGGAGGTATCTGTCTGAGCCAGTTCAAATGTTCGATCGGAAGATCGCAAGTTCGGAGGTTCAAATCCCTAGCCCTGCGTGATGGAGTGAGCTCCCGCACTCGCCCCAGCTCTTGCCAACCTAGCAATTCGAAAGCATGCAAATGCAAGTAGATGGATAGGTACCACTTCCGTGGGATGGTAACAGCGTTCTGCGTGCATCATGCCAGCCACATGACCCCGGAAGCGTCTTCAGACAACGCTGGCTCTTCGGCTAACAAATGGAGATGAGCACCGGCCCCTAGAGTCGGACACGACTGCACAAATGTGTGGGGGAACCTTTACCTTTACCTGTCTGAGCCACTTCAAATGTTATATCATAGTTCTGGGCTTAAAAATGCTTCAGCCCCTTTTGCCTAGGTAACAGTTCCTGTATATTTCTGTCAAGGTCATCTTCCTTACTCTCTACACACACACACACACACACTTTCTCCTTCAATCACAGCGTATTTCATTTTTCAAATAACATGCCGTAGTCCAACCGTTTTGCATTATGAAATCTGCATGCACTTACCCAATATTTATTATATAATCTACTCTAACCTTTTCTAATTCAGCAGAAATACTAAGAGTTTTTGCTAATAAAATATGGGGGTTTCTTCCTGTAAATTGTATTTTCCATCCTGTTCTCTTAATTAAGCACACATTATGGAAAGCATTATATAGCTAGGTAATGAGAAATGTAGCCACATTTTGGACATGGATGATGTGTAGAAATGGTACTTTATAATGATTTCACAGAGATCTCACAATTAAGTCCTATACTGAATGGCAGCCATGAATTCTTTTGAGAGAAAATGATATTGGTTTCATTATCAGATAGTCTACTTTCATTTGCTGAAAGTGTGTGTATACCCATATTTTATGTGTTTCTTTGCATCTATAATAGGATGAATGAATATTTTAAAGGTAGTTATTTAAAAAGGAGTTTTATTTTATAAAGCAGAATTCAAACAGCTTTGTTGATAGAAGGAAGAGGCGGAAACAGCCTATAAGGCAGGGCTTTCCAAAGTGCCGCCGCCGGCGACACACTAGTGGCGGCGGCGGCAGTGCGGCGGCGGCGCGTGCATGCACGGCAGCGACGCGGGGAGGCGTGCAGCGGCGCGTGCATGGAGGCGGCGCGGGAGGGTGTGCGGCGGCGCGCACGCACGGTGGCAGTGTGGGGGGCGTGCGGCAGCGTGCGCGTGCATGGCGGCGGCGGCAGCAGCGGTGGCGGTAGTGGCGGCAGCCTCCGCTAAAACGCGGAAGCACTGATCCCGCACCGCTGCCACTGCCGCCATGCACGCGCATGCCGCCGCTTCCGGGTGGTGTGGTGACAAACCATGCTGTGTGTGGCGACACACTTTTGTGTCGCGACACACAGTTTGGAAAGCTCTGCTATAAGGGATCACCCTTCTGTTTTACTACCTTAGTTCAATTGTAATAAGCTCTAGTAAACCCAGGGAGTTTATGGCCAAGGGGTTATACAGTGAAAATTGGAACAATTGCACCTGATAAGTGTAATCATGATGTACTATTAGGAATAGGCCATAATAGGCCTGGGTTCCGAGTAAGAAGCTATGGCAGGTCCACTTGAGTTATACATTTGCCAGTCTCAGGAGAAGGTCTGTCACTTGCTTGGAATATTGTAACACGCTCTCTTTGCAGCTGCCTTTGAAAACAACTTGCAAGTGACATATGGTCCAGAATGTGGTAGTTATGGGTGCATCTTGGGCATGGCCATGTAACACCATCAGTGTATCAGCTGCACTGGGTACCAGTGGGCTTCTGAGTGCAATTCAAGGGACCAGTGATCAGCATGGCACAGGGTCTGCATATTTGCAGGACTGTCTGTCTCCAACTATCTTTGCCTGTTATTCAATATCAGACAGGGATGAATGCTCTGGGTTCCATCAATGAACCAGTGTCACCTTTGGGACTCCGGAGGTGTACCTTCTCTGTAGCTATGCCTGCCCTACAGAACAACATTCCCCCCTATTCAAGATTGAGGTGGCCCCAACAGTCTTTAAGAAGGCCCTGAAGATCCTCTTAAAGGAGACTGGACTGGATGTTATTTGAGCTCCTTTTAGTGATGTGATGTGCGTGTAGTGTGTTTTATTTATTTTCTTTTTTTTACTGCAATGTTTTTAATCCTTGTTAGCTACCCAGAGTTGCTTGGTAAATGGGCAGCCATATAGTTAGTTAGTTAGTTAGTTAGTTAGTTAGTTAGTTAGTTAGTTAAATAAATAAATAAAGATGTAGGCATACCAGGTTTATGTTACAGGCTGATGAATAGTGGAGCAATTGTGGACTATGCTATTATTCATTTAAAATTTATACTTTTAGACTTCACCAAGTTATAGCAGTTTAAAATAGAAATTATTTACACTTTAATGGAAAATAAGGCTAACAATAGCTCATAGTGCTAATAGCTACTTATCTCCATATCAGTGTTTCTCAACCTTGGCAACTTTAATATGTGTGGACTTCACTCCAAGAATTCCCCAGCCAACAGATAAGAGGGTACCATGAAAAGAAAATAAATGTTTGATTTAAAATGTTCCTGATCGGTGCTAAATGCCCATGGACCTTCAAAATCACATTTTACTCTTTGAACCTGGATCTTTGCACAGGCCTAATTTCTTCCTCCCATAATAATTTAGACTTAACCAACTCTCTAAATTAAGAGTAATAGAACTGTAACTAACGAATCACTGGGTTATTTTAGGAAAGATTTATCTTGGTAGTAAATTTGGGATGACCGGAATTCATTTAATTTGGTTTACTTAATTACTTTCTGGGATGCCAAGTCAAGGAGGAGGTGGTGGTGGTAGTACAGATGGTCGCATTAAATGTTTTGCAATTCTGAACTCTACAGAAAAATCCAAAGATGAGCATTCTACCATGGTGGGATGGCATTCAAGATATCCTACTAAGCTTTTGCTTTTCAAATTTGGCATCAAATATGTTTGTATTTGCTATCCCATCGTTTTCCTTATAGATTCATAAAATGCAATCAGAGAATGCATTCAATCAACACCATCTCAGTGGAGATCTGATTGTTCTAACTGTTGTGAAATATGTGTATGAATATAAACATGTGTGAGAGAGGGGATGGTATGGGGGAAATGGTCTGATCCATTTCCCACTGTAACATACAGAATACTTTTAATACCAGGTGTATTATCTGCTGTCGTCATGAAAAAACAAGAGACTAAAAATTGAATGCCTATTTCCTGTATCGATTTGCATATTTAGCTATTTTAACACTTGCATTCATAGTTACTGAAGTACAGCGGTGTAATTACTGTGCATTTTACTGAACAGCTTTCATGAACACCCGGCTGCTGATAGAAAGGATGTGGAAGAGATGCTGAAAAGTAGCAGAAATAATACAACTGCATAGTCAGCCATTTCCTACTTAGCAGTTTTTGGGAAATGTGCCTGTGCATGCCCGTGTGCATGCGTACACATGCACACGTAAATTTATGGTTGATAATATTCCCTTTATCAGAATGTTAAACACAGCTATGCTTACTTTAAAACATAGGAAGATCAACCCAAATGGATTCTTAAAACACCGTAATAGCAACATCAATATTAGCAGCATCACAGAATGCATGTTTTCCAAAATAACTGAAGAAAACATCTGCTAAAATTAAGAGAAAGAAAATCAGGGATGAAATTACAAGTTTTTCCTTTTTTATCGGAAAGACAGTAGTGGAGGGGGAGGGAGAAGAGAGGCTTAAGACACAATGCGGAAGTACCAGCTTGGAAAACAAGGAGATAAGAGGAACACCAGGTCCCTGAAGGATGGTGTGTAGAAAGGGCAGAAGAATAACACTTCAGCGAGCAGCCTTTTCCTCCTAGGGCTAAATTTTTCATTTGGAAGAAATGCATTTCACTAAGAATGTTTTTCTTCACAGGGAATGGAAAGGCTGAGATTTTAGGCCTTTTTAAATAAAACAAATCAAGTTGTCCCACTAGGAGTTCTAATTTTAAGACTGAATTGATATTGCTATGAATAGGGGCCTTGTAACTGTTTAACCTTGGTTTATCTGGTAATGGGATCAGGCTTTCTGTACTTAATTCATCAAAACCATTGACTTAAATCTTCACAAACATTTTAGGAATGTTAAAGCAAGTCTGTTGCTCAATGTTAACCATGGTTAGAAAATTTCTACTCATAGTATAGATTTCTCTTTGAGGTGGCATTGTTTTTACCACTTCTGATCAATTCTTTCCTACAGATTGATGATAGATGCATCTTTGCCTGGGAATCATTTAGGAGTACTTCTAAAATTTCATTTAAATATATATGTGTGTATGCATATTGGGTTTTTTTAAAGGTTCTCATCAACCCACAACACTTTTGGTCTTTCACTTTCTCTTGCCCCATTCACTTCTCTTTCATACATTTGTTTTAAGATTTGATCCTCATTCATTCTTTGCATACAACCAAACTACTGCAACATACTTCTTTTTTTACTGATTATCCTTTTTTGTATTCAGTCCACATTCAGACTACATTCAGTCATCTTCCATTCATTCTTAACTTTATTCTTGTTTTACCACACATGTTCTCACTGCATTCACCTTTTATATATTTCCTGAAGTGCAAAGAAGTATGCTGTTATACAAAGCTATTTCTGTTTTTGTTTTCTTTTGATTAATATTCAGTCCCACACACAACAAACACATACTATCCACTATTTTATTGCCGCTATTTGAAAGTCATATCACATCTTCAACCAACCCTCCTCCAACATCACCATAAGTATTCCTTGTGCATTTATACATAATACATCAAACAACTAAGGGGACATTGCAGATCTTTGTCTTGCTTCCTGCTCAGTGCTGAACCATTCACTAAGTATTCCATTTATTTTCATGCATGGTTTACTTCCATCATCTATCTATCTATCTATCTATCTATCTATCTATCTATCTATCTATCATCCATCCATCCATCCATCCATCCATCCATCCATCCATCCATCCATCCATCCATCCATCATATATAGCTCTTAACTGCATTCAGCAACTAACCTTCAATTCCATATTTATGCAAACAATACCATAATTCAGGTCTATCTACTTTGTTGCACACTTTCTCTAAATCAAGAGTCACACAATGAGCTTTCTTTCTCATGTTCATACCTTTTCGATAGCCTAGTGAAGAGGAAAAATCTGGTCTTCCCACTCCTGCCTGATAAAAAGCAATTGCTGTTTTTGCTGTCAGTTCTCACAGACTTTCAGTCAGAATTTTGTGGCCTTCTGTAGAGAGTAAGGACGATGACCTTGACAGAAATATGCAAGAACCGTTACCTAGGCAAAGAGGGCTGAAACATTTTTAAGCCCTGTGAAACCAGGTAATATTTGTAAGCAGCCTAGGCAGACACTTCTCTGATTCACTGGGGTATAAGAAGCAGGGTGGGGTGGGGTGTACGGCACAATCAGACTTACAGGATTTTGTTATTATAGCCAATCTCAATAAAGGTGGTTCTAGTCTTCTTGTGGAGTTGATTTCCTGGTCTGGCCTAGTGGGGCCAACACCTACCCAGGCACACTTAACAAACTAATCACACTGTAGCTTTTGCATTCACTCTTGTTACTTTTCTCTTTGTATAGGGGCACCAGTAACACCAATCATCACACATAGATGCAGTCTTCAAACACATGTTAAACAACTCTTACAGGTAGTACATTAGCAAACTATATCTATATTTAACATAGTGTCCCCGTTACACCTTCTATTCCTGACGCCTTACCATTTTTCAACCTCACATCACTTCTGAATTCTGTTTCATCATTTCCTCCCCTTAGGCACTGATATTTATAGTATTAGTTTCAGTTTTACTCTTAGGCATATCACGATCATTCCCATTCAAACCTTTCTGTATTTTTCTGCCCCTTTTAATCCTAACAGCCCTTCCTCTCTTTGACTACATTCTCTGTGTCTTTTTCTCCCTTTACCAATTATGCAAGATATTCTCTTATCCTCGTGTATTGCAGCAATTCTTTTATATGCATTTTTTATCCACAGCTTCTTTTAGTTCATCATTCCACCAAATACTTATTTTCGTACCTCCATTAGCCTAACTCCACATGCTCCTGTGGCACCGTGTCAAATAAATCTTTTCAAGCATTTTACAAATCCTCTTTCCTTACCTCCCTTTCCATTCGTTTCTGTTTGGAGACCGATGTTTTTCCAATGCTTTTTTTTTCCATACAGGACTCACAGAACCTTCTGCAGAATCTGATTCTTTCATAAAAAGAAAAACAGCTGGAAGAAAAAGAAAGGTATGAAAGAAACTCAAGGGGGAGCAAATGATGAAAGCAGCACCACACCACCATGACACAAGCTGCACCATTTTCAACATGACACATAAATAAAAAGGGATGGAGCTTGTGTTGCAACTGTGTAATGCTGCTTTTCATCATGAGTCTCCCGTGGACCCCCAGCAATGCCTCTGAGGACACATTCTCTCTCTTCCTGCAGTCATTTTACTGTCACTCTAGTTTCTTTCACATCTCTCCTTTTCTTCCATGTCCACCTTTTTCCCAAGATCCACTCTTGACACTGCCAAAGAATAGCCTTTCTGACATTCAGAGTCTCTTATGATGATATCCCTGGGATGATGATGATGATGATGTTCATAGATTTATATCCTGTCTTTTGTTCAGGAGCTCAAGGCACTGTATGCAGTGTTCCCTCCTCCTATTTTTCCTCACAACAATAATCCTGCTATATAGTGGGCTAAGATACTGTAGAGTAGGTGGCCCAAAGTCACCCCATGAGATTCTGTGGCTGATAGTGCTTTCCAACATTTAGATTATATCAATCTTAATCATAAATAATCAAATCAATCATGCCTCTTGGTTCATTCATTTTCTATGTGTGTATACCAATAGATGTATTTAAGCCACATATTCAAAACAACAGAAAACAGAACAGTCACTTGCTCTGTTCATTCTTGGAACTTGGAATAGCCCAGCCACTGTTTCTGTACTATCTCATCTCATTCCACACATTCATTAATGTCACCTAATAGAATAATTTTTCTCCTGGCTCACATTCATTCAGATTGTTGCATAATTTTTACCCAAACTCAAATCTTTCACTGGAGCATAACATAAACTTATCACCAGCCTCTGGGTTCCTACTTTCATACATACTCCCACCTAATGACACTACTTCATACTTTCTAACATACATTTTAGCCCCATGATTCATGATTAAATCTTCATATTTACTTCTCAGGAAGAATTCATCAACTCCATTCCACAACAACAGCCCATCTTCTTTCAGATCTATTATGTCCTTCTCCTTTCTTTTAGTATCATAAACATAAAACATAGCTATTTTCTTCCATTCATTTCATTTGTTAGCTTATGTTCTTTACCATTTAGTTCTTTATATTCTTGTTGTTGTTCAGTCGTTTAGTCGTGTCCGACTCTTCGTGACCTCATGGACCATAGCACGCCAGGCCTTTCTGTCCTCCACTGTCTCCTGGAGTTTACTCAAATTCATGTTCATTACATCGGTGATGCTATCTAACCATCTCATCCTCTGCCGTCCCCTTCTCCTTTTGCCTTCAGTCTTTCCCAGCATCAGGGTCTTTTCCAGTGAGTCCTCTCTTCTCATTAGGTGGCCAAAGTATTTGAGCTTCAGCTTCAGTATCTGTCCTTCCAATGAGCAGTCAAGGTTGATTTCCTTTAGGATTGACTGATTTGACCTCCTTGCAGTCCAAGGGACTCTCAAGAGTCTTCTCCAGCACCACAGCTCGAAAGCATCAATTCTTCGGCGCTCAGCCTTCCTTATGGTCCAACTCTCACAGCCATACATTACTACTGGGAAAACCATAGCTTTAACTATACGGACCTTTGTCGGCAAGGTGATGTCTCTGCTTTTTAATATGCTGTCTAGGTTTGCCATAGCTTTCCTCCCAAGGAGCAAGCGTCTTTTAATTTCATGGCTGCAGTCACCATATCTGGTGATCTTGGAGCCCAAGAAAATAATATCTGTTACTGCTTCCATTTCTTCCCCTTCTGTTTGCCAGGAAGTGATGGGACCTGATGCCATGATCTGAGTTTTTTTAATGTTGAGTTTCAAGCCAGCTTTTGCACTCTCCTCTTTCACCCTCATCAAGAGGCTCTTTAGTTCCTCTTCACTTTCTGCCATTAGGGTGGTATCGTCTGCATATCTGAGGTTGTTGATATTTCTCCCGGCAGTCTTAACTCCGGCTTGTGATTCATCCAGCCCAGCATTTCTCATGATCTGCATATAAGTTAAATAAGCAGGGTGATAATATACAGCCTTGTCGTACTCCTTTCCCAATTTTGAACCAATCGGTTGTTCCATGTCCGGTTCTAACTGTTCCTTCTTGACCCGCATACAGGTTTCTCAGGAGACTTTATATTCTAAGTCACAATAAAATATTTTAATTTTATTTATCAATTTTTTCAAATCCCATGGTCATCGCCAAGAGAGGTTGTTTGGTGTAGTGGTTAAAGGCATCAGGCTAGAAACCGGGAGACTGTGAATTCTAGTCCTGCCTTAGGCACAAAGCCAGCTGGGTGACCCTGGGCCAGTCATTCTCTCTCAGCCCTAGGAAACAGGCAGTGGCAAACCGCTTCTGAACAACCTTGCCAAGAAAACTGCAAGGACTCATCCAGAAGTCAACACTGACTCGAAGGCCATCACCAGGTGGGTCCATAGATATTGACCTCTGTTTCCTATCATGGCTTTGGTCAATCAAAGTTTTCACATATCACATAACAGTTTTCAGTAAAATAGATAAAGTATAGACTAGTTTAGCAGCCTTAGTCATATCTATGTCATATGAAACATTCCTCCTTATCATAATGACAGCACTCATCAGTCATATTACTTTGACCAACATGCCACAAGCCCAACCAGAGCTCAGTTTTACATACTCACACTATTCTATGCAAGCTAAGATTTTGAATCCAAAGACTACATCAACAAAGTCAACATCCTGTCTTATCCTCTCTTTGGTACTTGCAGTGTACTGACACACATTCAAGGATGTGTTCTTACATTTAAATAATTATTTCTGAAAAAATTTACAGAATGAAACAATTGTTGAATCTATGTCATATTGACATGGACTGGATTTAGGCTGATCTAACTATTTATACAGTTAAATATATAGGAAACAGGTAAAATGAATTTGAATTAAATGCCAATGAAAGAAAGTCTAACATTATATTGATATGGATTCCTTTACATATTGATGGGAAGTAATGAGAGATAGTTTTGTCTTTTCTGCATTTTTGAGTAAAGAGACCTAATTTACACATATGCAGATTCAAAGCTTTAATCTATTATTTTTAAGATTTTCAGCGCATTTTTAGCTTTAAAAAAGAGCATACAAAATGCGGATATGTACAAAATGTTTAGGTTAAAGAAGATTGCATAGAAAATGCAAATATTTATATTTTTATTTATATTTATTTATATTTCAAATTTAGTCATCGCCCATCTCACTCAAAGAGCGACTCTGAGCGGTTTACAGTTTACAGTAATAGTCAAACTCTATTTACTAAAATGCAGCGATGCAGAAATTAAATTTATGTGCTGCTGAGTAATTTGCCAATCCATTTTTCTCATGCACAAACATTTGTCCATATGCACCTGTTCTCTGTCCAAACCACATGTTCAGGTCTGACAGTTAACTTGTAATTCCATAAGTACTACTATATGGCCACCTTATCTTGCCATAGAAATTGAACTCCCACTGAATGCTATCAAGATGGAATTAATTTTGGCTGCCATGAGAAAGATAAGCAGCTGTGACAGGTTGCAGAGAAATCTTGAATTGAGATTTGAGTAAAAAGTATGCCAGATTCTCTCTGGAAAATATTTTATCTTATTTTGCATGGGTCTACAGAGGGAGGATTATTGTGCACAGGAAGCAATAATGCTGTCTTAATATAAAATATCAGAGCCTGTTGTGAGTCCTAACCATTCAAGTCAGCTACACAGAATAATGACCATCGGAGTTCAGGCAGTGACCTCACACTTGCAGCCTGAGATTATCATCCTCTGTTTGATCACACAGTGACCCTTCTCAAGTTCATAAGCAACCAAGACACCAGCTGACATCACAAAGGCTTATTTCTGGATTTGTTGCTACAGGCAACAGGTTAAAAAAATCCAATCCATGTTATTTGAAAGAGAGAAAATTGTGTGGATGCTTTCTTTTTAACCATTGGATCTAGCTTCTTGAAGAGCTGTCTGAATTCTGAAGTCATTTCATGCTTTGGCCCCAGTTTTGACCTTTGGAACAGCGGCATTTATTTTTTGAAAACAAATAAAGGGGTAGTTCTGGAACATCTTTATCAACCAACTTCTCCATTCTACATGTTTTTCTCACTCGAAAACATTGGCACTTTGGCAAAGTTCAGCATATTGCAATAGTTATGGGTCAGCTGAAAACAACAGGATCTGAGTAATTTTGTAGGCTGTACCACTGAGTATAAGATTACTGAGTGCTACATTACTGTTATTTCCATCAGGTTAGACAAACAGCTCTTAGCATGCATACCACTTTCCTCCTGGAGAGTCAAATTACTCAGCAAAAATGCTAACATTAAATGGAGGCTATTCAGATCAAAGGGCCACTTTGGTTACACATCAAACCTTTCAAGTTTGCTTTTGCTGGATTGTCACTTTGGTCCCAGTTCCAGCATTTCAAAATGTAGCAACCGTCATGAAGCCTCATATTACTCTTGCCAAACAAACAAAAGATTTATGGGAAAAAGGGGG